>JACBWW010000004.1:16459115-16521143 GCA_020086605.1 Lanius collurio | reverse complement strand
TTCTAAAGATATTTCATATGCCCTGCTTATTATTGGAGAAAATGCAGTGTCAGCCTGTGAGACTATCTTGTAGTTTTCCCCTGCCTTCCCTATGTACTTGCCATAGTGATTTCTAAAATTCCTGGAACTGTTAGTCTGTACTGAAATCACTACAACTGCTGTACCCTGGTACACTCAGATGAGGAGTCTGGGGAGGTTCTCATGAGATGGAAAAGGACTGTTTATTACATAGGTTTCTGTGCCTATAGTTAAAGCTGTGGAAGGTGTCTTAGCAAAGGATTAAGAGTGAACAGTAGAGGTATGTTTGGTTAAGAATGCCAAGTGACCTGATTTATGCTGGGTTGTCCCACCATCCTGAAAAAAATTATGTAATAGCCCAGTCATGTGTTACCTAGACTGACTCCTGCTGCAGGGCAAAGCTTAATACCACTAGTGATGGGGCTATGCTGTCTGTAGCAGGAACATGCCACTGAAGGGGGCTACTGGAGCTGTGAAAAAGGATTGTCTTCCTTTTTGGTTGATTTCTAGCATGGGAGGGCAGCCATAGCTGGGACTTTTAGGAGGTTAGGTTGGGGGTTGATAAGTCCCTTAGCTAGGATTACACAGGATTCAAGAGGTTCTCCCAGATGTGAGTCAAGTTTTGGAGCTTTTAGGGTCCTGCTGGGGTTGAACACTGTACTGGGGTTATGTTTTTTCTTTTAGACTTCCTCAGGTGGGACACTGCAGGTGTGTTGGAGCTCTAAGTGCACTAATAAGCCCTAATAGCCCTGATGAGCCTCAGCTGGGGCCCACACCTGTGGGCCCAGGAACTCTATTTAAGCTCACTGTAGGAGCGTCACTCTTTTTTCTGAGCTGATGGAGAAGGGTTATCAATTTTTGATTAGCTGCAGCAATGCCAGTGCCTAGCCATAGAATTGTGTGATCTGCACTTCAGCTTGTTGCCTTTGACTACCTGGCTTGATTTTTGGCCAGCTTCATCACCATGGTTATGCCTGGCAATCGCAAGACCTCATCTCTAACGTATGGATTGATTTCCCAATTTGTCTTTGGAGCTGCCTTGTTGTTATGATATTACCGTAAGAGCTGGACTCTCGATTGGATGTGGCTGCCATCTCCAGGTTTGTCTTCCTTGTGTACGGTGGGACAGGCTCTGGCCTGTAACCTCTGGTCTTGCTGGTCTCGTTGTTCCCCTCAGTTCCTATCCCTGAAGGAAAGGCTGTCCTGCAGTGTTCCCTGACACTGAGTGAGAATCAACAGGAATCCTTGGTTTACGGTTAAAATCATTATCTTTAGGATTTCCTGGTTAAGGTGGGAGTTATGAGTCTTAGGAGGTAGGATTTAGAGTTGAGACCTATAAGGCTTTCCTAAACCAAGAGAATGAATCTGCAGGATTTTGAAGCTGCAAGTAGCATTACAGACTGGTGTAATTCCCAGGCTAGAGTGAAGAAGTGCTGTGGAGGGTCCGTCTGCTCCCTTCCCAATGGGGCTTTACAGGATATTTGGAGACTTTGAAGGTTTTCAGGGTAGAATCAGTTGCCTGCACTTGTTCTTTGGGTATTCTTAGGTTTGGGACAACTCTTCTGGAAATGATTAGGACTGTAGAAGTCCAGCCAGGCTACCTGTCATGCTATTTATTTTAATGATTTAAATTCCAGACTGGATTTAAGCTTGAGGCCAGGAAATGTTAGACTAGCTAGGTCAATTACGTTCACATTTTTTATCCTGCATACCTAAGGTGAGGTATCTTGACTCTTGAACTCTTTTCTTGTTGCTGTAGTTATCTACTAAGTAATGAAATTAGGGAATTGAAGTATAGATTTTATTTGGCTACCAGTTTCCTGTTTGACCATAAGTTGCTTATCTCAAACTTTTGTGAATTCCTTCTCTCTAGATAGCAAACTAGAGGGATGGTAGATCTGTCACTGTTGTTTTTATACTGCATCTTGTCTAATGAGATGGAGATTATTGTGGACAGCTAAGTTACAGTAAATTACCGTCCACTATATATATATATATATTTGTAAGAAAAGAATAAAGTACTAGTAAGGAACTGGTAATATTGCTGCTGTATTGCTGTGGAGACCTTCTGTCTAAGAATCTGATAATAATAAACTGACTTATTTTATGGCACTGGATGGGGGCTCGACTGGAATTGGTAACTATGTGATAAAAAGCATAAGAATAACATATCTGGCTACTGAGGTGGATAGTCCAAAGACTGAATTTCTCATCTACTTGAGCATCCATCTTATTGCTTCCACCTACCTGGAGCAGAAGAGATCTGTCTGAGCTAGACAGGGGTAAAAGGACAAGCAGGCTGAATTTGGCTTGTCCACAGCAGTTTCAGCATTTTTCTTCCTGTCATCGGTATGTTTGGCCCTCCTGCTGGTTAGCAGTACCTGAACATCTATCTGTACTTATGCAATCTCCCAGGGAAACTACTGAGAAAATCTCATGTGCTCTTATGGAGACTGAAAGCACATCAAATGTATCACTGGCCTTTGCTCACTTAATGGCAGCAGACAATTTGTCCATTTCTTGCTGATGGTAGAGAGGACTTGTTTGAGGAACAGAAACATGTAATCACAAATTTGCCCCCAGATCTCCTACCTACAAAAAGAAGTCTAGATAGAACTTTTGTAATGAATGAAATTAATATGGGGTGCATCTCCTAATTCTTGTTGTTTTAAATTTTTTCCCATACTATTACCTCTTTGTTTACTAGCACGGTACCTCTACAACCTGTGTAACTCTCTGCTATTAGATATAATTATGGATAAATGTTTTAAAAAAGTGTTGACAAGTTGTCATTGTCTAATTATGGACAGATAGTTTGTACACATAAATTCTCAGAGTATAGTTCAGTTACTATAGGAATACTTGGTTTCTGTTCATCTTTACCTATATTTCTTTAATAATTCTTTCCCTCCAGTATATTCTGTGGTCTTTTTAGAACTGACATGGGTAACAATCTTGGACAAGCAGCAGCAAAATTTGTCCCAGTAAAAAACCTTCATTGTTTCCTGAGTGAGATTTGTAGTAATTGAGGATTCAAAGTGCAGTAGCCATGGGTAATGTTTGAATGGAAAACAGAAAAGGAGTAACTTTTTTATGTTTTTAGAAGTATTGACTCTCTGAATGGGCAATGTGAGCAGACTATGTATTGCCTGAATAAAAAATTCAGCAGTGAAATTCCCTTTTCAGAGAGGGAAAAATGATTTGGTTATTTTTTAATGCGCAGAATAAGATAACAAAAATATTTAATGGAGAAGAAGTCTACATTGTGTTTCCTCTTGGAAGATCACTCAAGATAAATACTATTCATTTGACAATCCAGTTTTTAAAGAATTGCAGTGCAAGAGAATGTGAGAAAGAATGTTCAGGAATCTGAAAATGAGATAGCCCTCAATTCCTGCAGAACTGGCTGAATAGGAGTGATAAGAGAAAGGAAGGGACTACCTGCCTATATTGGATTGCCTGTGTGCAAAACTAAAGAAAGCAAGCTAGCAGTCCATGATAGAATCAAGATTGACAGCTTGCAGAGACAGAATGATGTTTGTGGCTTATGTTTGTAGCTTAACAAAATTCAATATATTTTTGAAATATGTCCGCATTTAAAGTTTGGTTTTACTTTCTTGGGGGTTGTTTTGTTATTTCTGAATGAAATTGTATTAATCAGTGAAAATCTTTAAAGTGGTGACAGCTAGAGAAGATTTGCAGGAGTGACTGTAGAGCTGGAAGGGCATCCCTGAGCATCTGCCCTCTTCCAGCCACTTGAAATTCTGTCATGGCTGAAGTTCACAGGGTTTGGGATTTTTAACTTGATTTTTAAGTGTGATGTTCTTAGGCCAGTAAAATGGGCATGGAAATCTCTTGAGAATTAATGATGTTTAAAAGTTTTGTGGGCAGATTCTGTGGAAAGTGCCTTGTAAGACCTGACTAAAAAGGAAAGAAGAGTGCCCAGATTTCTACATTTCCATTACCATACTGAATCAAAATTTAATTTCCTAGTCATAAGGTCTTGGTACAATTCTCAGGCTCTGAATGTGGAATGAGGTTGCAGAGAAGGATAGTAGAGTGAGTCTCTGGTACAAGCAAGTAGGAAAAGGTGTTAGGAAGAGAGACTTAGTGAAGAAGCTAGGGATAGATTTAGAAGTGAAAAAAAGGAGAACATGGATGGACAGGAAATGAAGTGATCAGGTGAGAGAATGAAAAAGACACAAGAACAAGAGCACAGAGAGATGTACAGTATTATTTTGCAGTAAAGAAAAGTCAGAATTAAGTAGGGCTGGAAGTAAAAGAGAAGCAGGAAGAGTTGTGTATTTACTAACTGGAAAGCTGAATGATGTTATAATTGTGGATAGTTCTGGTTTGTTTCACTTTAATTAGAAGAATATCTTGGGATAAGGCTTGTCAGAATTATTCTGAACTAGTAGATACTCTTGGTCCTGGATTATAGTTTAGTGTATGAGCAGGAGAGAAACACTCTTTATACTTCTGCTCCTTTAAGGAAAAGCAATTTGATGAGTTCAACAGGGACTGTGCGTGTCACTGGCCTTTCTGGAGGTGGGAATCCAAAATATGGGAAGATTAAAGACAGCTGTCAAAAGTAACTATGAACCTGCATCTTCATTGTGATGTGACCAGTTTTTTGGTTTTTTTTCTTTTTTTGTGCAGTGACCAAGCAATCACGCTTCTGCACTCACTTGCTGGATTACATGGATAATTTAATACATACCTCTAAGCTTCCGGACTAACATGGTTCAAATCACAAATACAATATTAAGCCATTTTGATGACAATAAAAGTTTAAATATCAGACTTAGCTACTTGCCTGCTGATCCAACCAGCTGTGGTAGAGTTTGGAGATGAGCAAAGAAATCCCAGCTCCTTTTTCTTTGCTTTGGCTTCTACATGCATTTTGTTCTGCCTGTATTATTGCAATAGAGAAGGTCTTGGGATCAACAGATTTTGGGGGATGTTGATGGACTTTGTATATCTACAACCTGTCCTTAATTATCCTTGGACATGGAAAGTTTGTTCAGTTCTTTGTGATAAAGTGTGCAGACAACCCTTTCCCCCTCCCCTGTCTTGGCCCTTTTGGGATCAAAAGGAAAAATTAGTTGAATGGGAGAGAATACAATTGTATTCTGGTCAAAAATAATAGCACTGTAAGCTAATAAATATTAAGTTTCTGGTAACTTTGAATAGTCCAGTTGCCTCAACAACACACTGAAACATTGCATATTTAACTTCATATGCTTTTAGAGGACTTTGAGCCATGACCAGAAAAAATTCATCAGGATTAACAACAAATAAAACTGACAATACACAGTTATTGGGTTACTTGCAGCCCACAGCTTATGTAAAGCCTAGGAAATGGAGGGTATTTGTTCTGTGCCCAGATGGCAGTGACTCTGTGCCAGATGAAAACCACCTCTTTTGTGGAAACCACTGTCTCTTTGTCTTGGCTAAGTGGGGAAAAATCTAAGTGACTTTTGGATTTCATCCTACTGTGACATTCTGCTGATTTGAGAGTAGGACCTCCAGCCCTCTTGCCAGCTGGACCAGACTAAAAGCTTCATGTGCTGGCTGTTGTGTTGGAAGGGCAGTTACCACTGTGGAGAGGTAGAACTTACTACAAGAACAGCAGTCTAGACACTGTGTCTCGTACCTCGAATACAGAATTTGTGCTCTTGCACTAGTAAAACTGCCTTGCTAATAATCTCATGTGAGTGGTTTTAACTCGGTCAGCCTTGATTTCATGAAAATTTAGCTGATATTTTTTTAGCTCTTCTTTGGAGATGCTGACCTTACAATCTGTAAGAAATGAATGCTATCTCCAGTTGAATTGATAAGGAATGTGGTGGGTGGGGAAAGGAACTCAGCTCCAGTCACATAGTAAATACATTTCCTGCTCTTACTTTACCTGTTTCAGGTGTATTCCTGGCACAAAGAAATGTTAAGGGTGAGAATTCTGATGTCAAGGATCACTAAGGTTGTACTATCTTGCTGCTTTTCTATCCAGTGCCCACTGTGTTGGTTCTGTTGTGTCCCTCATGCTCCTACTGATGCCAGAACAGGAGAATCAGAAACTTTTTTTTTTTTCTGGGTATTTTAGATGAAACATTTTTTGGTATTGCAAGTGCAGCTGAGGGTGTCATGTGTGGATGAGAGCTCAGTGCTACATGCAAACAGACTGAGAAAGGTATTTCATAAGGAGCAGTAAGTGGGAATTGGAAATAAACCTGACATCCACAGGAAGAATCTGGGGGTGGGGTGTATGATATTTGGTTGGGTGTGTGGCCGTGCTTCTCTTGTCTTTGCCTTTTTTAGGAAACCACACACCTTTTTTCTTTTGGAATTGATTAGGACGCAAATCCCATTTTTACTGGTGATGGACTAGTGAAATTACTGCTTTGTGTGCTTGTCTATGAAAAGAAGAGAAACTGAAAAGAAGCTAGTATGGTATAAGGCAGCTGGGTCTTGGTAATACACTATTAAAAGTAATGCCATGCAATTTCCTATTCCCTTAGTTCATATTTTGTTGCTGCCATCTTTGCCACAAAGTCCATGACTAATACAAATTGGTCCTTCCTTTTCTAATACATCATCTACATTAATGCAATTCCTGCCTCTGGTGAGATGCCAAGGCCTGGCTTGCCAAGCCTCTGAGTGTGCAGATGTCTGGGACCAGCTTTTCCATAACCATTATGAGTTCAGCCTGCCTTCTTGGGCACAACAAGAAAGACAGTCAAGTCCTGTGTTTGGGTAAACCACTTCATGGCTTTTCATTCCTTCAATAATTCATTTTAGGGTTACATGCTTTTTATTTTAAAATCCTCCAGCTATTGCTTTCTTTAACTAGCAAAACAGCTGCAGAGCTTTCATGTAGTCTGGTCATTGTGTGAGCAAAAGCCAAGCAAGATCTCTGTTTTTTCTAGAACTGTTTTTCTGCATCACAAAAGCTTTCCTTGTGCTATCAAAATCTCTTCTGATATCAGCGCTCTTTTAAATTTATTTTCCTGCCTTTTTGGTGTTCAGACCACGAATTGCATCTTCAGATCTAGAGATACTTAAAAGATATAGAATTTAAGGAAGTATAGGATTTGGGTCACATGTATGTTGCCCATATACCCAAAGAGAGGCAAAGTATTCCATTCTGATACTCAAATATAATACAGTGCCAGTGGACTTAGGGGGTTATGAGCACTATCTCTGTCTCTCTCCATTTTGCTTTCCAACCATTGTCCATTTTCCTTTCTTTAAATGAGTCATTCTTTATTGGAAACAGAGATTTTGTTCACCTTGAAGAATAATATAATTATCCTACTTTATCCTGCCTGGATCAAAGGAGAGGAGAAACTGTAAGGAGGGGCTGTAGAGACCATGTTTCATATGAAATACTTCAAGGAGGGAAGGGAAAGTGTTGTGGTTGCAACAGAAGGATGCAAGATCCTTCAGTGAAATGGACTTCAGTCTAGCTCTCATCTGAGGGAGCTCAACAGCTCTGAAGCATTGGCAGTGGAGATATGCAACATTTATGTTCCAGCCTGACCCTTGTTTAAGCACCTACCTGTCTGTGAGGAATTAGAATATGGTTTATAAGCTCTTAAAGTTAGAGAGTACAATTTAAAATAAGGCCCAAAACAGCTCTGTGGTTACAAAATTATCACATAATTCTTTTTGACTTGTAAGAAGTGGATTGTGTTTATATGTGTGCACATAGGTGCTAAATGGGCTCTTGGATTTATTGGCTGTTGTACACGCTCTGTGCTGAGTTTTTGCACAGGATTGGACTCCTGGCTGACATCTGGGTGAGTCCATGAGATTTGCAGATGACCAGTAGCACTGACCTAGAAACATTGCTCAGAGCAAAGTTCCTGCCCTGCAGGGTAGAGTGCTGGACTGGGAAGAGGGAGTGTATCATCTGTCCATCATGTGAATTAGGTCACTGGAGACTTTGGGATTGAATCTTCCCATAGTCCTATGTTCCATCAAGTACTTGATTTAGAAGCTTGTTCATGACCGGTTAATTGTCTGCTGCTTTGGCCACCTCTCACTGGTGTTCCCTTTTCCAAAGCACCAATCTTAGCCTGTCAAATCTCGAAGATCAGTTTAATACATAAAAAAATAAGGATTTGCCTTTACATAAAAAGGATTTGCCTTGTTACATAAAAAAATAAGGATTTGCCTTTTTTGTTTCAATTACTTTGGTTTCCCTGCAAGTAACTTAATCTTCTCATCTCAACCTTCCTTACAGGTGAGAAGATCCTCCTACTAAGATTTCTCTTAACTGATTGACTTGCTGATAAGTAAGATCAGTTTTACTAAGTAGTGCCTCTGGGTAGTGGAGACTGCAGGGATGCACTTTGGGTGTGCTGTAACTGCACAGCAAAGGAAATGCTCACTGAATGTTTTAGTCTGCAGGATGAGACTGGTGCCTTGTTCTGGCCTTTAGATGGATTTAATGGATGCTGGATGGGGGAGTGCGATTGTGTGCCAGTGTACCAAACCAGTAAATCATATGAATTGTTCTCTTTTTTGTGTTCTTTCCTCCCTCATATCCAGGATTTCAGTTTCTTCTGGGAATATTTGCTTTGCATAAATGGAATCAAGGTCACAGTATGAAAAATAACCACATGTCTGATTTTTCTTGGTGGTATGATGTGACTCATTGACTTAATTTGACCACAGTGTATTGCTCAAGATGGTTCCCTATGCAAAAGGTTTCTACCTTCCCTGTGCTACTTTGGGGGAAGACGGATGCTTCCTACTGCTGTGGATGCAAACAGAAGACACATAGTGAGTCTGAGCTTGCCATTCACACAGTTATGCCCTCTCTATATGTGGGTTTCCTGGTCCTATGTCAGGCCTTCAGCAGTGGAATTTCCACTCTGTTATGGAGGATGACTTCCCATTGCAATAGGTCTTTCTGTAGCAAAATTCTGTAGCAAATTCTGTGTGCTTATTTTGAAAGTTACTATATATTTTTTTAATTTTCCTCTGCTTGCCTGCAAACTAGTTGTAAGTGGCACAAAAGCCTCCCAATTTATGTAGCCTTGTTTTGTGGAAGAACTGGACACAAAATGTTTGTTTTGGCTTTTAAGGAGACTCATTTTAGAATGTGTGAATGTTTGGTTGTGAGTGTGGGGCTTGAAACATAAAAATCTTTTCTCATCTGTGTAAAAAAAAAAAAAAATTAAAGACTATTATGGTATTGAAAAAATCTGTATGTTTGACATGTAGCTGAAATATATATGTAGCTTTAAAAAAAATTCTCTGTAATATTAAGAAAATAATCTGCAGTCTCTTATATTTTCACTTGAGGAACGAATTATGTATGTTTTAAGCCTCCATGAGGGTTTTTTGGGTGCATGTCAGACATGATGACATGCAAACAAGGTGTTTCAAACTGAGAAATTTTAGAAGACTTTGAATGGATTTCAAATGTGCTCTCTAAAGAAATTTTACTTGTAGCCTTCCTTCTGACTCTTGGGATATTTGAAAAAATTTAGCGTTATAGTACTGCAGTAGGGTTTTGTTTTTTTTTTTTTTTTTGGAGCTTTACATAGGCTAAATTTAAAACTTTTCTGTGATCAAAGATTAGTATTACTATGTGTTTGTATTTCGCCTTTTATCCTTTAAAAATATATTCAGAGGCATAGTGTTCTCTGTTTTGGCAGAGATCCTTTTAAAAATAATTTCTAATGCTTGCTCTCATAATTTTTCCCCCTTACCTCTTGTGGGCACCTAAATTGTAAACCTAGAGGTGCTTTCTGGCTTTCAGGTCTGGATGTGACCACAGGGAACTTGCTGACTGTGTGCTGGGCTGAGGCCAGGATGAGCAGCCTTCTCCATGTGTTTTGCTTTCCATCAAGCAAAAAATCATAGGTATATAGTGCTCCAGTGAGGGACTAGGGCTGTTTATGTGTACATATAAATGCATAGTAATTTCTTGATTAGTTCTCAAACATGATGAGTTTTCATCTATGCATCTGTGTAGAGAAAAATGTGTGCGTATATCTAAAATACACGTCTATAGACTCACAGAGTTGTTTAGATTGTAAAAGACCTTTAGGATCATTGAGTCCAGCTGTTAGCTTTTATCTGTATTCACACACACAAAAGCTGATGCTTTTCTCTTTGTTTTCTTTCTCAAATCAAGTACAGCTTTTTAACAACAGGGGATTGTTCACAAGGAGGGAAGCTTAAGGCAACAGAAAATAGAAAGGGTCAGGAGAAGGAAAAGAATAGAGGAAAAAAGTCAAATGCTTGGAGACACATATATAATTTTTTCTCTTTGACTTGAAAAGAAATGGGAGTCAAGTTCAAACCAGTCCTTTTGTGGCTTGGAATTACATGGATATAGACCTTCCAACATATTTTGGCTTATTTCTCAATTTCAGTCCTTGGACCCTTCTCATAAAATTGCAACTATTACCTCATGTCTGTGTTGGCATACTTAGTCATGTGTAAAACAGTGTCAGTAGGTATAGTTCCTACATTAGAGGAATAGAGGGAAGACTGGAGCAAGAAGAATACGGGGAAGACTGGAGAAAGAAATATAGTGGAGAACAAGTTGTTGAAAGTGTAAGTTAATGGAAGAATGGAAATTACTCTGTTCTGAAGATAGATGTCCTCTTCATTCCATACCCAGCCCTGGAGGTTAGTGGCATCCTGCGTATACAGGCTCTATAATATTGTCTACTCCCCTCTCTTTTCCCCAGGGCTGGACTGATGAAGGTATTTTGGGATGTTTTAGGCATTTAAATAAAGCAAGTAAAATCTATTAGATTATTTTTATTCATATTGAGTTAGCTCAGTGGCTTCTCATGAAGGCAAACGATTTTTGTTCTACATATTTCCTCATTGGTCTCTCTTGATCCCTCTCAGTAAGAGGCAGTGCTGAAAGTCCCCATGCTAATTCAGTGGTTTCCTTTCTCCCCATTCCTCTCATGTTTTATTGCTAGCTACCCTAATGGAAGAGAAGCAGACAGGTAGCTGCAAATGGTCGATGCAGGCAGCAGAAGTCAATAAGGCAGTCAGGGAGTGAGATTGAAGAAGGCAGCTATAGATTTCTTTGCTTATGTCTTGTGAATTTTTCAGAACTCGTGTGATTCACTCTTGTCAGATACTATTTTGAGCCAAGCAGATATAAACATATTTTCATAGTGAATGAGAAAAGCTGTCTACATTCTTGCTTTTTCCTTGATTTTTAGCAGATCCTTTAGTGATAAGGTATGAATGGGAGATGACAGAGGTGGGAGAGATGATCTTTGCTCTTTCTACAATGAGGTCCTCCACTGGAAAGCTGTAAAATATGAAAAGGCAAACAGGCACCATAAACTGGGGAAGAAGTTCATGTGCAACTGAAAGTTAAGTAGTGATAGCAGAAGTGCCTGGACAAGGAAGAATTCATCCGACCATCAGTAAGAATTATCTTAATGTTTATACAGATTGAATATAAATGCTCAGAGGAAAGGAATTGATAAAGTTTGTTTGATGCCTTTGAAATCAAGCCTAGAGAAAAGCACTGCTTGGCAAGTCAAATCAGCCAATCTTGTCCTAGCCCTGACATGAGCTGGATTAAATTTATGGACATTTTCTGTCCTTAATTCCCAGCTGTCTAGTACTACGGCCTGTTTTAACTTTCTAAAGGTTACCTGAGAAGTTGTTTCACTGCAAGTGTTTGATTTGGATCTGATTTGTTTCTGTTGTCTAGAAGCTTTGTTGATCTGTCTGATCTAATTTGCTATGTGTGGGGGAGCAATTGTTTACAGCAAGTGAGGAATAGATGAAGAGAAATCAAGGTTTCATTTTTGCTTTGTCAACGTTGAAATCTTGGAAATGAGAAGTCAGCCTTTTATGTCATACTTACTGGAGCAGTAAGATAAGCTGGAGGTGGAAAAGGTCTGTTCAGCCATCCTCAGGGCAGGAAGCCCAAAAGCCTTTTCTTGGAATACGGGGCCCGTGGGGGCAGGCAGTGCCAAAGAGCAGTAGGGTAACACAGTTGTGTGGGAGAATTGGCTCATTGCTTTGCTCCTGCCCAATTGGATTACCTGCTTACTCATCCGTTCTCCTGAGCAGATGTCAGAGCAAGGAGGTGAGAGGAATTCATTAATACTGCAGGAGGTCAGTAAGCTTGCACAGTAGAAGCTGGAAGGAATAAGAGATCCTCTGTGTGAGTATGTACAGGCACGTGCCAGTCTCTGCCCTCCCCTGGGCCCAGTGGAATTTGCTTTTAGAAGCAATTACAGCAAGCCTGCTCTGTCCATGGATAGCACCGGCATTGCTCTCTCCTCTGCTCTGGGATCATGTGGCTGACAGCTTGCATCGCCCCAAGAGCTTGACAAGAGCGCAGGGAACCAGAGGCAATGTGTATCCTGTAGGCGCCTCAAAGGTGCTTATTTTGGAGTTGCAAGACAAGCAGTTGCTTGTAGAGAGCACAAGTGTTAATCCTCCCAGTGGGAAGGGAGGAAGCTGTATTCCTGTAGGGACTGAAATGCGCTACAGCTAATGCAAAGAGGCACCTGCTATAAGGAGGAACAGTCTTCCTCTGCTGCTTCATCTCTGAGCAGCAAGAATGTGAAAGCTCTGTACAGCTAGGCAAAATCTGATTTTTACGGAGAGCTGGTGTGGAGGTTTGGAATGGAGTTTTCTTCTCTGTGGCTACTTGAACCGGTTCATTTTAACCACTTACAAGATGAATTGGATCATCACCTGTCTGAGACCAAATGTGTTGCCTTTTCCTTTTTGTGTGTCTCCTGGTGGCATCGTCTCTGGGAAGAAGACAGCATCATTAATTCAGTCTTCTTAGACCTTTGTGTGGTACTGCCAGTTTTTTATTTACAGTGGCAACAGAATGAAAAATTTGTTTTGACTCTTTTCCAGTGGATTTCAGCTGAGAAATTTACAAGTAAGCCATCTCTTTCTGGAGGAAGAGATGTGAATAGAGAGCATGTATTTCAGTCCTGCAGGAACTGGTTTCCCTTTGCCAGATCACCAGAGGATATGGAACTGTTAGATACTGTGGGCAAAGAAGGGGTCTGTCTGTTGGGAGACCTTTAAGAAATTCTAAATACTTCAAAAAGATGTTTCAATAGAATTGCTGAAGGCTTGGAAGGATGTAATGAGATGTAATAATAGGAAACTGACCGTAGCAGTATACATTTAAATACTAAAAGGCCATTTGCAAGCTGTGAGGCCCTTTACATTACTAAGGAGTCAGGTGCTTAATCTATCTGAAACAGAGATGAAATAATTGGCAAAGCCAATGGGATTAGGCTGGAGGGGCTGGTACAGAGAATATTGGATAAGTGGTCAAATAAGTCTTCTCCAATTATTTGCGTGTGTCTCGGAATTGTGTGAAGTGCTCCACTGAGTAACTCAGAGAATTTTTATTTTACAGTGCTGATTCCAGTGCTCAGGTATGACAGGATGCAAAGGTGTGCTGCTGAGACTCTCAGTTGACTCAGTGAACGTCTATGTTTGTCAAGAAGCAAGGGTCAGATAGAGCAACAAACAGGGAACGAAGTAGTTGTTGACTTGAATGCAATATATGCCACACTCATGCAACACTGCCCCTCCAAAGAGCCAGCCCAACTGGGTTCAAAACAGATTTAGCTGAGGTGGAGGAATACAGCAGTGCCACAGGCTGTTTCCAGTCCCTGTTAGGTATCTTCTCAAGATTTCATGCTGTTCCATGCAAAAGTCCCATTCTTTTCAGAGATAATTTAGGGTTCTCTATGGTATTCTAATGCATGGAGTGGTAGGCTACTACTTTGGTAGCCAGCTAGAGAAGTTTTCTGTATGTTGAGAAGTGAGGTGTTTAGACTCCTTCTGAGGCATCAGTAGCTCAACAAGCCAAAACACATTCTTCAGGAGCTGTCGAAAGGGTAATTTAATCCCTCTTTGTTTCCCCCTTCCCCAGTAACACTCATTTATTGTGTGTCAAATCCAAATAGCAGGGTAAGTCACAATCCAACTCTTTTAAATCACTACTGAAATATATTTAAGGTGACAATGTTGTATTTTAATGATGAAGGGCCACTTCCCAGTACTTTTTAATGTATGTTCTTGGTTTTGGTTCCCTTGCTAAACTTGGGACTGCTGTATCATTGTGACCATCCTGTAGGTCCATGCTGGCCTTGTGTTTCCCAGAATGAGGAGTCATGCCAGTGCAAAGCCTGAGAAGTAAACTTAAGACAGGAGCCTTTCATAGCACTGCCTAGGGGACCAGATGGAGTAGCTGATGAGAAGTTTAAATGGCAAAGTGTGTGCAGCTTGATTAAGCGTTGACTGAGGGTGGGTATATGAATTTGGCCAGGTAATTCAAGGACACTAATGCCAACTAACCTGTCATAGCTTTCAGGCAAGACTCCTTGTCAGGAAGCTTATCGGGGATTTGGGAAAGCAGATGTGCTGTTGTCTATGTGCCCTCTAGGAACACAACCTATCTGTTTGGAACACCCCAGCAGACCTCCTGCTATTTATATGTGAATGGGACGGACAGAGCTTATCAACATAGCAGGTCTTCACATTTTTTAAATTTATTTTTTTATTATGCTCATGCCATAGTGGTTAGACCATTACTACTGCTTGCCTGCTTTGCAAGGGCAGAAGGAAGCACTGCTGCTTTCTGTGAGGTTCAAGTGTTTTGCATGTTTAAAAGCAGAGGTAGTTTTGTGGCTGCTGTCTATACACAAGATGCCCGGCAGTTTTCCTGTCTCTGGCAAAGTTTTTATGGGCAGAGAGGACTTTTTTGAAGGAAAGGGATGCTATATTCAGTGAGATAGAACGGGATGAATGAGACCAGTAAAGAGAAAGAGGTGGTGGTGAGAGAGAAACCCAGCCCAAAGCAGGTACTCTACCATGCAGCAGTGCTTTTGTTGCAGTATGGATGGTGATTGGATTGCCCATTTTCCTAAGTGCTGGTCTTGGGCTTCAAGTACCATTCCCCTGTACTCAGTGTAACTTCCTTTCCTGTGTTTAGTGCCCTTCAAACCAGAAGCTTGCAGAGTGGAGTGGCACTGCTAAGGCTGTGCTCAGCCCTGGTGCATCTGAGTGAAGTGTGCAGTCTTTCCTGCAGTGGGTGATGGGTCATTGCTCCACGTGGCAGCTGGATCTCACATACATGGTTTTCTTAGGTGTCTTATAGCCTGCACAACCGACTGTGTAAGAGAGCAGAGCACCTTGTCTAATGTAAATATGAGTGATTCCTTTAATGGCATCAAGCTGTGCCCAGGACCTGCCTCTTGCTTCTTGAAGGACTCTCCTGGGTCTGTGTGTATCTTCTGTGCAATGGTGCATGCTGACATTTGCACCCAAAATAAGAGGGTATTCCGTGTGAAGGAGCCCTTTCTGGGAATCTGAGATTAAGAACTAGGAGGGAAGAAAGCCCAGAAAAACTAGCATATTTTGAAGTTCTCAGGAAGGGATTGGAAGAAGGTTGCTATTGCACAGAGTCAAGGAGGGTGAAAAATTCCTTCCACTGCTGTATTTGAATTCCTTTATGCTTCAGGTTTCTTTCTTGTTGAAATAAGGTGGATATGATAAATCTACTTCCTTTTGTGCGTATTGGTTAGCAATTTATCAGTGCATCATAGCTATTAGACAAACCCCCATTCATCAGTGGAGGCCTGAGAATTCTCTGGAGCTCCCTGAGATGTTAAAAGAAGCAAGAAGTTACTTTTAGAGCTGAACTAAGGGAGTGCAGTCTCAGGACTCCACCAGTTGAACAGACATTACAAAGATCAACCATTGAACCAAATGATAAAATAGTAAAATCTGATCCTTAGAGAACTTGTGTGCCTGGGAGCTTAGCCCCAGGAGCAATTTAATCTTTTACTGCTACATCAAGAAAGAAAATTGGAGACTGGCACAAGGGAAAAATCAGCTCTAGGGAAGAAATCAATTTATTATTGAATAAATGAAAAGATTGCGGTACTCATTGCAACATACCACAATTGTTCTTAAGCTTCTTTCATCTTGAAGGATCCTGAAGTACTTTCAGAATTGTGTAGGCAGAAGGATTTATTTAGCTTTCAACTGATGTTTGTCATTTAACAGCACATTAATTCAACTTATGTAGTTAAGTACAGGAATGGAGAAAAATTTCCCAACTGATTGTAACTTCAAAGGACGTACTTACTGATGTTGGAAAGCAGCCAAGATAACTAACTATGTTGCTCATGAGATCTGTAAAAAACATGTTGGGAAAGCCCTCACTTTTTGTCTATTTCAGGTATGTCCTCTCTAGGGATGCTGCAGTCTCTAGTAATTGCAATCAACATAGTCTAAGGTTAGAGAACTGATACCATGTTGCCCTGTTTCCATACTGTAGGAGGGTGTTTCCATTCAAATGTATTAGATTATTACAGATTCAGAGGCAAATGCTTCTAGAAACTTTCAGTTCCTTCTGTGTCAACCAGAGCTCTGGAGGTTATCCATCTCACATTAACATGAACATCTGCAGGTCTGTAGGTCTAGCCAATACTTCCAACACTGTTTTGAGAGAGAATTGGGTGAAGCAAGACATTTTCCTGTTCTAAATATTACCTTATATTCCATTTAAGTGTAATGTGAATGGGAGAAATAATGTGTCAAAATTCAATCAAAAAGGAAACCTGAAATACCAAAAAGAGGTGGCATTTGTTGTGCACAAATCTGGCAAGTATGGTAGTTGGTAGACAGATCTGATGAGGATGATCTTTGGAGGCAGTGTTTCCCACTGATCAGTTGTTCATGAGGATAGATTAATTAGTGATTTGGCACCACTTTAGGGCTGCTGACATTTACAGCTGAAGCTTGAGGGGAGAATGATTGGTCTACGGTCCCAAGGAGGGTCCCTGTTTGAAGCCACCCTATTCTCTCTGACTTCTGTTGGGGATAACTTCCACTAGACCAGGTTACCCAAAGCCCCATATACCCTGCCCTTGAACCCTGAGGGCAGGGTTCCCTGAGCAACCTGTTCCTGTGCTTCACTACATTCTGAGTAAAGAACTTCTTTCTAGCAACTAACCTAAATCCCTAAATCTCTCCTCTTTTAGTTTAAGACCATATCCAGTTTTCCTATCACTATATGCTAGTGTAAAAATTTGCTCTCTCTTTTTCATATGCCCCTTTTATTTACTGGAAGGCTCCCTGGAGACTTCTCTAACCCGAAGGTGCTCTAGCCCTTGGATCATATTTGTGGCCCTCCTGGAATTTCTCTAAGAGGTCCACATCCTTCTTATGTTGGGGACTCCAGAGCTGGATGCAGTACTCCAGGCAGAGTCTCATCAGAGCAGAGGGGCAGATTCACCTCTCTCAACTGGCCACACTGCTTTTGATGCAGTCCAGGATGTGGTTGTGCAGAGGGGATGGAAAACAGCCCAGCAGAAAGGGACCTGGATGTGCTGGTGGACGGCTGCTGAACATGAGCCAGCGTGTGCCCAGGTGGCCAAGAAGGCAAATGTCATTTTGGCCTGTAAATAAATAGTGTTGTCAGCAGTATCAGAGCAGTGACTGTTCCCCTGTACTCAGCACTGGTGAGGCTGCACCTCATGGACACCATACTGGACACTACTGTGTCCAGTTCTGGATCTCTCAATTCAAGAAGGACATTGAGGTGCTGGAATAAGTCCAGAGAAAGATGACTGACCTGATAAAGAGTCTAGAGGGTAAGTCCTAGAAGGAGAAGCTGAGGGAGCTGGGGTTGTTTAGGCTGGAGAGAAGAAGGCTTGTTGGGGGACCTTATCCCTCTCTACAACTACCTGAAAGGAAGCTGTAGCCAGGTGGGAATCAGCCTCTCCTCCCAGGCAACCAGTGGCAGTCAAGAGAACATACTCTTAAGCTATGCCAGGGAGGGTTCAGGTCGGACATTAGGAGCAATTTCATCACAGAAAGGCTGAAAAAACATTGGAATGGGCTGCCCAGGGAGGTCTTTAAGGAAAAACTGAATGTGGTACTTAGTGCCATGGTCTAGTTGACCTGGGATGGTTTGTCACAGGTTGGTCTTGATGATCTCAGATCTTTTCCAACTTAATTGGTTCTGTGATTCTGAGCTGCAAGTGCACATTGCTGGGTCATGTCCAGCTTTTCACCCAAAGGACCTCCTGTGTCCTCCTCTATAGGGCTGCTCTGTGCTCATGTCTGAGATAGCCCTGATCCAGGTGCAGCCCTCCCATTTGCACTTGTTGAACTTCATGAGGTTCTCATGGGCCCACTTCTCATGTTTGTCCAGGTCCCTTTGGATGGCATCCCATCCTTCTGTTGTGTCACTGCACTGCTCAGCTTGGTGTCATCTGCAAACTTGCTGAGGCTGCACTCAATCTCCCTGTCTGTACCACTGGGAATGGTATCAAAGAGCACTGGTCCCCAGAGAGAGCCTTGATGGACCCCACTTGTCACCGCCCTACATCTGGACATAGAGCCATTGATCACAATTCTCTGACTCCATCCATCCATCCATCCATCCATCCATCCATCCATCCATCCATCCATCCATCCATCCATCCATCCATCCATCCATCCAGTTTCTTATCCACTGAGTAGTCCACCCTTGAAATTCTTGTCACCCCAGTTTGGAGATAATGATGTTGTACAAGACCTTACAGAAGTCTACGTAGATGACAGCTGGCCTTCCCTTGTTGACTGTTACAGTCCCTTTCATCATAGAAGGCCACAAGACAGGTCAGGCATTATCTGCCCTTAGTAAAGCCATACTGGCTGTCTTGGATCACCTCCTTGTCTTGTATGTACCTGAGCATCATTTCCATTAAGATCTGCTCTGTGATCTTCCCAGGCACAGAGGTAAGGCTCATTGGTCTGTAGCTCCCTGAGTCTTCTTTTCTGCTATCTTTAAAAATACTAGTGTTGTTTTCCTATTTCTGGTCATTGGGGACATCACCTGACCTCCATATCCTTTCAAATAGGATGGAAAGTGGCTTGGCAGCAACATCAGGTAGCTTGGGACTCTAGGATGCATGACATCACATCCCATAGACTTGTGGCTGTTCAGTTTGGTGAGGTGGTCTTGAACCTGCCCTTTGCTTACAGCAGGATGGTCTGTGCTATCCCAACCCCTGCCTAGATATTTGGGGAAGTGAGAGATGTGGGAAGCCTTATGGCCAGTGAAGACTGAGGCAAAGAACTCATTGAGTACCTCAGCCTTCCCCATATCTCATGTCACCACTTCTCCCTTCTGATTTATCTTGGGGGTATGCTCTCCTTGGCCTTCTCTGACCTAGGTATTTATGGAGTTATTTGTTATTCTTTACATTCCTTGCCAAGTTCCTTAGCTTTCCTGATCCCAGCCCTAACACATCCAAACCCCATCCCTCTACCCTCCCCATATCACCTGTCCCTGACTCCCCTGCCTGTGCGTTTCCCTCTCACTCCTTGTTTTGAGGAGCAGATACTTGTTCAGCCATACCAGCTTCTGCCCTGCCTCACCTCATTTCCTACACATTGGGATGGGGAACTCTTGTGCTCTAAGAAAGGTGGCCTTAAAGAGTCACCAGCTCTGGTCGTCTTCTGTTTAACAAACATGTGGCAAGGTCTAGTGAAATTCAGTATGCAGAGCGGTCTGAAAGGAAAAAGGGGGGTCATGAAAGTGCAAATCATGGCTGTATTAACTAACAATTGCTTTCATCTCATGTACCTATTCGAAGTACTCAATAAACCTTATTGTTTGTATAGAGAAATCAGTGTAATCAGTTGCATGTATGAGTTTTAGATTTTTATACAGTTCAGTATACATAATAAGAGAGAAAAAAACATATATTGAACATGTACAGAAAAATCTGTTGCAGCCAAGCCATTATTATTTGAACTGAAATATGGTTACAAAACTAGAGTTTATTTAGAATTTTTTAAATAGTCATTGGCTCTTCTGTGGGTTCTTCTAATCTGTTGGTTATGAGAAATATTATGTGTGAGCAAAAAAGAACCCTGGTATGGTGGTTTTTGTTGTTGCTGTGTTGTTTTTGTTTTGTGGGTTTTTTTTGTTTGTTTGGTTTTTTTGTGTATGTGTGTATTAACTTAAAGCATTAAGATACATCATGATTTGGATAAGCTCAAAGGATAGATGTCTTCTCTATTCTTGACTGTCTGCTCTGTGGCCATCTAAGCTGGCCATTTTCTAAGACAGCTTTTGATCAAAAAACCTTAATCTTACTTTCAACCCCAAATTGTGGAATGAGTCCTAAGGTGTTTGTAAATAAAATTAGAAAAGTTCTTTGATTATTGCTTTGATTTGTTTCTGAAGAAAATTAATTTCTGAAAGCATGTGCTGAAGGTAGGGAACATTATCAATCATTTGCCATTTAGAGAAATAGGTTGCTTAGTCTCTCTGCTGTTGAAACTTTTCCACAGATGAGAAAAATCTTCTTCTGCTCCTTGAAAACAGCTATTTCAGCTATAAAGAAACATGGTACTTTATTTCCAGCGTGATATTTATTTTGCAGAAGGAATAAATCTAGGTAAGATAAAAAGTGAGAATGGGATGATATATGGAAAATAAATCCAACAATGTTGTGAAAGAAATAATATCTTAGCATTGAGATCAAGATGTGGTTGCAGGAAGAGTAATGATTTCAAAATTCTTTGCTTGGGTGTGATTAAAATGTTGACAATAATTAACATTGTTTTGGTGCTCTTTTTGTCCCATTTTCCTTTGTACTTTGATTAGAAAGAAGGTGGTTCATTCATTTTTAAGTTGCTTGTTCTCACTTCTGGTAAAAGTTTCAGATATGTGAGTAGTAAAGTCTCCCAACTCCACTTCTCTGCCCTTATCTCATGGGTTTTTCTATGAGAAAGTGGGTGTACTATATGACTTTTGAAAGAGTGCTGGATTCACTGTTATCAAAGGTAATGTGAGTTCAAGGCAACCTGACATAAGCATGCTCTAGTGGCCACACACAATGGCTGCATGTATTTTGTAAATATATGTAGATACATGGATTCTGTTTTTGAGTCGTGCCTCATTTTTGCATTAAAATAGCATCCAAAAATGTTTTCACTCATTTTATACATAAAAAAGTCATGTTGGATGATTACTCAAAAGCAGGTTTTTCCCTAGAGAGATTTAAGTGTATGAAAAATAAAAACTTATCTACACTAGCTATTATTTCATTTCTTCAGAGCATTTAGAGGGTTTCTGCATCCATTCCTGAGTGAAATTAGGCAGAGAACTTGAAAGAAGATTTTTTTTGCTTTCCCGTATTTTTTTTTTCACTTCAATAAACTTTTCCAAGGGAAGAGAGAGAAATCCCATTACTGTTGCTTTCTAAAGTGAGCCTTGACAAGGCATTAGTAGAGCAAATATTTGTGAGGATGGAGTCCTCTGCTTGGAAACTAGAGGTGAGTAAGCTTTTCCATGCTTGTTTCTGCACCTTTTGATCTAAATGCTTATTTGAGAATCTCTTTTTCTCCTATCCGTGTGTTATCTGGCAGACTTACTTCAGGATCCAGAACTATTCATGTCAAGTGAAGTGACCCTTCCTTATCCTCACCACACTGGCAGGCATAAACATCATATAAAATGCTTTCTAGCCTGCATCCTGAAGAAATGAAAATATAAAAAGCAGGTGTCTGGCACCATGACTTTGTCACAGCCAGGACTTATGCCCAGCCAGAAATGAGGCAAATCGCTTCAGCAGAAATGCTGCTTATGTACTGCTATGACCATAGTTTACTGGGAGTCTGGACCTTATTTAGTTGCTGATTTGGGTACAAAAGAGCATGCTGCATACCCAGGTGTCTTACAGCAACAGAGGCAGCAGGGTTTGATGCAGCTCACTAGATGGGTTTTAGCTGCACTGGTAGTGTAGGGTGCGGAGATTTTTTTCCTGTTGTTCCGGTGATTTTTGTCCTCCAATAGGAATCAGTGGTATCCAAACTGAGTGCCAGTGTTTAGGCAGTGAGAGGCTGCTGTCCAGATGTGCCAGGTGGTAGCAGTAGTAGCAGGAAAGGGAAAGAAAGCAATCACCTTGGGTTTTTACTTTGTGTAGTTTTGAGAGAAAGGATTTTTAAAAAAATTGATCCAGTAGTTGTGACTTGGAGTCCAGAGACTGGTGGGGTTTGTTCACTTCTGTCAACTAGCTTGCAGTGCATCTTGAGACAAGCTTTTCCTAGATCTTTCTGTTTCTATATCACTTTTACTAGAACAGAGATAAAGGTTGTATGAGATGCTTAGGCCATTCAGTTTTGCAGTCACGTCACTGATTTTTCCCCCAGCGCAACTGCTAAAAGCATTCGACTTACACTAGAATCAGACTGAAGTAATGCTCTGATGATTCAGGCCATTAAGGTTTTAACCTTTCTGTAAAAAACTAAATATGGTGATTATCTGGACACTGAATAAAATTCAAATGTAACATCCGGGCAGTGCTGCTGAATGTTTCCTTCAGAGAAGGGGGAATTGGAGAGGGGGGTGCAAGGATGGTGCTTGTGATTTGATTTGTAACCTTGAATTATATGCCTTCCTGAACCCGCATAGCAGAAACTTCTTAAAAATAGTAATCTGTTCATTGCTACTCTTGCTCGGTTTTGGCTTATGTTATTGCAGGCTTATGTAGCTTGGTGTACCAAATTGATTGCTTGGATTTTCTGAATGCTGTAAATGTCATGGCTTTGTCACTGTCTAGGACACGGGTTTAGTGCTCTGCCCATGATGATGCATTAGATACTTAATTACAGGTCTGTAGGCTTTATTTCTAGGAAAGCTGTGCTCGGTGAGCTGAGAAGCATGTTTCCATTTGAAGATGGTCTCTGTGTCTTTGTTTAGGAGGGCAACAAATGGAATAGCTCTTCCCTCTGTGCCCAGTGATGTAGTGGTTCAGTCTATGGCCATAAATTATGTTTCAAATTAATTTATCTTAAAATGCTTTCTCTGAATAATGTTTTTGAGGATATTTAGTCATAAGATTAAAAGGGACACCCTTCAGATGCAGGAGGATGTTATCTCCTTCGTGCACAGGCTGCAGGAGGTGGTGTGGCTCAGGAGATAAAGCTGTCAGCTGTTCCCCAAGGCCCATATTGTTCACGCTCCCTTGTTTCAGAGTTCTGGGGGTTAAGAGCCTGACAGGGAGATATCAGGGGCTGGAGGATGGCAGTGCTCTACGGGCAGCAGGAGGAGGCAAGGGGATGGGGCAGGAAGGGATCAGAAATCTGAACAAGTGAGTGCCAGGAAGAGCTGTTGCTGTCTGAGGGGCCTGGCACTCTCCCAGTGCTGTTCCAGAAAGGGCTCATGGCTTGTTCATTGCATAGTGGCAGGTTCCCTCTGTTACACTGCTGGTGGTTTTGGTAAATCACACAAAATGCAGGGTGTGTGTTAATTAATGAATTAAAGCCTTTTGTGTTCAGGGGACTGTAAATGCATGTGTAGGGTGTATCACTATTTGTTTTGGTGCCATTTCCACCTGCAGGAGACTCAGTGTGGAAGGAGAGGTTTTCCTTTGAAATACCTATTGCTTTGTAATCTGACTAATGGCTCCCGGGAAGAGAAGTCCTCTAGTGGAGGCTCTCAGAAAAGCTGGGCTGTGTGCATCGTTGTAAGTCTCTTATAGAGCTAAAAAAAGAAAACAACAGCAAAAAAAAAAAAAAAAGTAGTAGTGCTTCCTCTGATGTGTGGGTGGCAGAGGCACGTACTTTTGGAGAAGATCATGAGTTCTCCTCCCCGCTGTTTCTGTGAAGTCTTAACTCACTGTGTTATGTGGTACTGAAACAGTCAGCAAGCCTCATGGTGCAATTGCTGTTGTTAGGGTTTTTTAATTTTTATTTTATTTTTTTTCTTTTTTGTTTGTTTGTTGTTGTTTTTTGTTTTTGTTTTTTCTTTGGTTTTTTTTTTAATTTAATCTCTACTTACTTAGGAAAAGCTACAATATTTGCTGCCTAGAAACTAGTTTTGCATTTACTCCATTGTGTTGAATTCTTTTGTTTTCTACATTGCAGCAGGAATAACCAGTGGACAGGCATTGCTGCTTGTGGGTGCTTTGCATGGGTGTCAGCACTGAGAAGTGAAAAGGGCTTCTGGTGCTTTGCAGTCAGCTTGATCCTATAAAGGAGCTTTCCTGGACGAGTTGTCTAGAAAGGACTGGGAATGTTTTCCACCTTTGTGCAAATAGGCTTCTGACTGATAATTTTTCCATCTTTCTCTGGAGCAGTGCAGATTAGATTCAGTTAGAGATAGCCTGCAGGCTGCACCAAGCCTCTCAGCACTCCCTTTGTTACTGCATTATCCCAGATGTCCGATTTCATGTCCCCTTCACGATGTCGGGATTAAAGCAACAGCCAGATTCAGGGAGAGAAAATTCAATTTCTTCTGGTCAGATTGTCAGGCTTTGGTTTTGTGTTTTTTTTTTTTTTTTTTTTTTTTTATCACCTTCCACTGGGGAAACAGGCATGGTTTGTTTCGGGAGATTATAGGAGACTTCTCTTTCATATAGTCTCTGTGTGAGAGAGGTGGGGTGCTTGGGAGGGTGGTCCTGAATCTCCACTGATCTTCCATAACACAGTGACAAGCTTTAGTTTTTGGAAGTGGTTTGCTGTAAGGTGTTGAAGGTGTTCTGTGGGCTGGGATGCTTGGGTATGAGTGGAAAAGGTTTGCTGGGAAGCTTGAACTGTTCACTTACTGAAATACGTGGTTGGGTGTTCTGCAGAACAACTCGGGTGTTTCCAAACCTATGCTACAGTATTCTTAAAACAAGAAGGATTGTTCATGTTTGTCTTAAATTAGCTTGTTTTAGAGTTACTAGTTCCAGGTTTGACTCTTATAATTTTACAGTGTTCTGAATGAAGGGAAATATTAGTTAAAAATTATTCCTGATGGAATGTACAATGGGAATTTAACCTTTTTCTTTTGCTATGTTCACAAGGCAGTGGTATCTCAGCTAGTCTGAGATAATTCAAAGCACCTAGATTTACCTTCTACTTTCCATCCCTCTGACTTGCCCTGAAATTATATTTCTCTTTGACCTTGGTCTGAAATGGATGCTGGGGCTGGCATGCATTTGTATACAGGGGTTTGGGGGAGAGGGTAACAGCTGGTGGTGATGGGATATGTGGAATCTGGCTGTGCTACCCTTGTGTTCCCATGCTGTTGACCTCTGATAATGATGCAGCTCCGAGCCCTCTCTGCATGCCGTAATGCATCTTGTTTTCAATAGTCACCCGTCTAAAGTTTTTCTGAGTATTTGTATTAACTGACAGGGATGATTTTTCTACAATATTCTGTATGCTGTCAATGACGTAAAATATTCAAAATCTAGTGTCTGTTGCTTTTGAATGACTAGACATTAGTGGGACAGGATCTCTGTAGGAGTGGAGAGCAGCAGATAGACTGATCAGGGCAGTACTGGTCACTGCAGGCTTGGGAAACACCCTTGTAGACACTTGGGCAGACATTGATGTTGAATGAAGGTGACAGTGGGGCATAATTCTGTGGGGTGTAATCAGTGGTGAATTTTGGGATGATTCTTTGCCTCACAAGACCGTATATTTCGTGTCTGAGGGCCTTGTTCAGGGGACTTACAGCTTTGTTGAGCCTTGGAGATGGCACTTCTTGCACTCGGAGAGACAGGACTGATACAGGCAGTAGGACTCAGCCTATGGAAACTTGTCACTGCCACAGTATCTGACTGGCACCACTAGCTACGGGAAACCCAGAGTGTCATGTGAGAGCGGGGCAATGTGAAGTGGGCCTGTCACAGGTGAGTACTTAAGCCCACCAACCTCCACCTGAGAGCATGTGCCTGTGAGCACATTGCTCCTTCTGCTGCAGCTTTATGTAACACATTTGCAGGACTTCATTTTCCAGTAGATTGAAAGCAAAGCCACTGTTGATTTTCTCCAAAAATATCTATTTGGAAGTGCAATTGCCTGGAATTACATGGTGGCAGTGAGAGGCCAGACCTTGCTGTAAATAACTTTCTTCTCAGCCAAACACATTGAGCTCTGCTGTCTACTGCGTTTTCTCTTTAGATTATTTCAGTTGAAAGGAGGTGGGGTTTTTTTTGGCTGTTGTTTTTTTTTAATGCTTTGTTTATTCTTGTCAGGAACTGATTCTCATTTTCCTATCTCTCTAGCTCTTTGCCAAATGATGTGATTATGGTGGACAGGGCAGCTCCCCATTCACAGTAAAATTTGTGTGTTTTTATAGCACAAGGCTATATTAGGACTGATGTACCTTTGCCAGGGAATGTAGCTTTGCTGCTGCCCTCCGATGTGCTGGTGCTTTGTCTATCACAGCCATACCAGCGGGCAGTAACAGAGCATTGGCTTTGGTTGTGATTATCATCTACAAGCCATCGAGTGAAGGCATTGTAGCAACATGTGCCTGTGTTACTAGCGGTGAGCATAACACCGTTCACACACCACTGTCCATCACCAGTTCTTCAATTTAGTCTGAGCTATGAGGTGACTGTTCTATCTGTGGAACATGTCCCTAACAAATCTTTATACTGAAACTAATATTTCCTACCAAAGAACCAGCACCAATAGTTGATGTGTCTTTGTCTTTGAAGCCATTTGTCTCCAAGAGTGGTTCTTCAGCCTGCATCAGAAGATGGTCCTGTGTTCTTCCTGTTGTGGTGGCTGAAGGGGAAGCAGAGCTGTTTCTACTGTACAATAGAGCATGGTCAATTTTGGCTTTTAAAAATGCTACTTTTATGAGAAATTTAGTATCTTGTAATGGAGAACTTAATCTCTAAGCTGTGCTAGAAATCGGTACCGCAAGGAAGGAGGGGAATGAGTGTGTGAAGGAAGAGAAGGGGCACAGGTGGGACTGAATATTGATTTACAAGGTAAGTGAAACACGACTCAGTGGCTGTGTGTGGCAGTGGGGAGGCACTGCCGGTAGGGATGGGACAGAAATAGTTGTGAAAGCAATCCAAAGAGAGGAGTGTGGGAGGTTATTTGCAAAGAAGTATAATGATGTTGGTAAACTGAAGTTTTTAAATATTTAATAGTCTTGTTTCTCCCTTTAGCAATGGAGCATACCCTTTCTGGTTCAATGTTCTTTTTCCCTGGAAATATACACATCTATCATATCTCTTCATCTTCACTGTTTGTTTTTTTTGGTTTGGTTTTTTTTTAAGCTAGTTGATTCTTAGTAATTATTAATTCCTTATTCCTGTGATTTCCTGATCTTTCCCAGTATTTTTCTTTCTTACTTCCTTAGTGGTGGTATCCAGAATTAAAGTGTTTGAGATAGGATTTGCCATAGATTGATAATGGGAAGGGCTTTTGTGTGCCTTGGTCATCTGTGTATGCATCACACATTTGCTTTTACTTTCTGTGTTATTTCACTACAGGTCCCTCTTCACTTTGCTTGCTCCTTGACCTTGTGTTACCTCCGAGTGTCTGTTTTTAAATGGAAATCAAGCAAGCAGACTGTGAACCTGATACACAGCCTCTCTCAAGCTCAGTGTTTGCATTCCTTGCTCACACAGAGATGCTGCTAGTGCTAGGCAAGTGGCATCACTATCATCCTGTGCAGGCATGACTGGCTTACCCTGAGTGTGGAAGGAAGGAAAGGTTCAAGCAAATTGCTATTTCTATTCTGTACAAAAAAAGTGTCAGGGCATAGAGCCAACTAGACCTGGCTTCATCAGGAAGGTGAGTCATGTAGTTTCCAAAAATAGCAGGTTAAAAAGAGAAGAGATGCAGATGCAGGTGAGGTGGGAGGAGGCAGTGGTGCTTCCAGTGTGTGAACAGTTCAATCTGCGTGTCGGCCTGTGCTGTGCTTGCACTTTCCTTTCCCCATGAATCAACTTGATCTCCACCTGCTGCTTACTGGCCTTGGGAGCCCCAAAGGACCAAGGCTCATTCAGAGGAATAAATAATGGAAAACTGTGTGATTTCTTGTCCTGGGTGGTGCCCTAGCCTCCTGAGCTTTGGTCCCTTGGGAACCCTTTGCCCGTGGTGGTTGGAAGTCTGGCAGTGACAGCATCTGGCATCAGACAAAGCAAGGGTTGGCTTTGTAAATTTTTTTCTTTACACATGCAGTTTAATAACATTTCCAAATAACCTGCAACAGAAAAGGCTTCTTCCTTGAGATCTTGCCCAGTAAAAGGTGGAGCCAGTTTTTCCTCTATGCCTGTGCATGTGATTTGAGGGACAGTTATGCAGATGGTTTTGCAGCTCCCTGTTAAAGCAGGCTGAGGACATCCTAGTCTGTTCTGCAGCTAAGTGTCCCTTGTAAACAGCCAAGTACATGTTTAAGAATACTTTTTTTTCCCTTCCCGTTACAATCCTTGTCTCTCTATGGCTTTTGTTGGGAATGGCATTATTACCAGCAACCTCCTGGGCTTCCTTTTGTGCAGTGATATGGCAATTTTGCAGCTCTTGTGAACCTGAAAGGGCAAATATGCTGGAGTAATCAGATTTCCCAGTTTTCCCTCAGTGCTGAGGAAGACTGATGCCAAGTCTCCCGACAGAGCATTTTTGACACAGGACTACAGAGAAGATCTGGTTATGTGGAGGGCCTGTGGCACTGGGCTGCAAGGGAGGAGGTGCTTTGCAGTAGCACGTCACTCAGTGCTTTGCAGTAGCACGTCAAGCAGTGTCCTTGCTTACAGAGCAGTGTTGCAGCCTTGCCACTCCTTGCTGACCTCATGTGCTGGCTTGCAGGTCTGTTGACCTATTCCAGACTGAATATTCTGACTTGTACAAGGATGGAGTCAAGCGAAGTAGGGTCTAGTTCGGACGATTTTGTTGTGGTGGATCGAAGTTTGTTCCTGGTTCCATCAGTGAAAATTGTTTCAGAAAAGCTGCTTAACTAAATTTTTGAATGCCTGCTTTGATGATTTGGGTTAATGTCTTTCCTCTCTCTATTAACCCTATCTGATAGAGCATAGTCCCACTGTTTTTCTGTTCCTTTCTGTACACTTTCATTAAATACCTTGATCATGTGTTGTTGACAAGCAACTAAGAATAAATGTCAAAATTAAGCTCTTACCACTCCAAAAAATACCAGCCATTGGATGTTTAAACTGTGCCTTCCTTATGTGCAAACTGGGTAAATTTTGCCATTCTTGTAGCTCACCTGCCTCCAGCTAAGCCAAGGGCAAAGAAATAGACTACACAGCATGGATTCTGGGTAGCGAAGTTGATTTTATTTTTTTAAATCTCTTCTTCTTTATAATCTTCTGTGCTACTAATAACATGGACTGATTTTTGTTTTTAATATCTGATTTCTATCTTGACTGCATTCCCTTAACCTTTCCTCAGAGATTTTATTTTCTAAACCTTTGATGGATTTTGCTGCCCTCCTGCTGATGTTTTTCATTTATTGGAGGAGAAAAAAATAATAATTATAATAATAAAACCAACTGTTTCACTGGAGGCAATTCACTGGTTGAGGTTTTCATGTGAATGCAGTCCTTTTAATCCTAGCAAACAGGATTCTCCTCCTAATCTCTAATCCCTGAGTACTTTAGCTATTAATCTTGAGAAGCGTTTTCCCCTCCCCATCTGAGATTAACCTGAGAGTGGTTACCCATGGTTACTGGCCTCTTTTTTCCTTTTGCTTTCCCACGAGACTTGGAGACTAAGGGAGGTGAATGACAAATTCTGAGCCTTTCATCTGTCTGCATTCGGTTTCTGGGCCTTTGGACACCCTCAGTCATCTGATTGGTTTGATGGATCATTGTTCAGAAGGAAAAATATAGACACATCCTTGCCTGGCAGCTTCCAACCAATCACAGACAAGGACATATGAAACCGTTTTTCTTTCAGTGGAATAGGGAGCTACCTTATTTTGGCTTATAAAAGAGAAATTTTAAAAAAAGTAATCACTTGAGATGAAGGAACCTTTGAGGTGTTTGTCTCCTTTCAGTTCTTCTCCTTTAGACAACCGTTTTCTTCCCCTACATTATCAACTGTATCCTGGGCTGCATCAAAAGAAGTGTGGCCAGCTGGCTGAGGGAGATGATTCTCCCCCTATACTCTGCCCTTCTGGAATTCTGCATCCAGGCCTGGGGTCCCCAGCATAGAAAGGGTGTGGCACTGCTGGAATGAGTCCAGAGGAGAGCCACAAAAATGATCAGAAAACTGGAGCAGCTTTTTCTCTCCTATGAGAAAAAGCTGAGAGAGCTGGGATTGTTCAGCCTGGAAAACAGATGGATTCTGAGTGACCTTATGGCACTTTCCAGTACCTGAAGGGGACCTGCAAGGAAACTGGAGAGAAATTTTCACAAGGACACATAGTGGTAGGACATGGGGGAATGGCTTTGAACTGAAAGAGGATAAATTTAGATTAGATGTTAGGAAGATGTTCTTTCAGGGTGGTGAGACATTGGAACAGGTTTCCCAGAGAAGCTGAGAAAGCTCAATCTCTGGATTTGTTCAGTGCCAGTCTAGTTGGAGCTCTGAGCAACCTGGTCTAGTGGAAGGTGCTCCTATCCTTGGTATGGGGGTTACAACAAGTTGATCTTTAGGGTCCTTTCCAACACAAACCATTCTGTGATTCTATGATTTCATTTTTGGGAGTTGTAAGTTGAATTTTGGTTTCTGCTACCATTTTTTCCCTTCTGAGTGTGTCAGGTTGTTCATTTATTTCCTGCATGTTACTTACAATGTTTGAGTTCTCTTTGCTGTTTTGCTTTTAATGCTGTGTGCATAGAGCTAGCCTGACAGCTTGGGATTCCTGCTGCAGCTTGTGACTCCTGTGACTTGTATTTCTATTCTCCTGCATTGGGTGGGTCATGCATATTGCTCCCAGATTTATGTATTTGGAGGTGCTGGATGGGCTGCCCATTGCTTATTTACAGGTGTTTGTGTGTTGAGCTGCATGTTATGGGTTGTATTCCTATCATTGTGGATCCAGGCGTATTTGGTCTAGCATATCTCCTCTTCTATTCATGCACTATGTCCACATCTGATGGTTCCTTACACTGTATTTTGGGGAGAGCCATTTCTGAATATATTCTAACACTCCTAAGTGTGAGCTTAAAGCTGCACTCGGCACCAAACTTGCTTGCTCTTCAAGAAAGCAGTTTTGTGAGCAGATGTCCAGTGTGTCTTCCCAAGAGCCTCCTAGGTGTCAGCATGGATGCAGACAGCCTTCATGAAGGCCATCGGCAGTTGTCAAGACAGCAGTCCTGTGCTGGAGTGAGGCTGTGCTTGATTATGACTGCTGGTGGAGCTGCTGAAACAGCATGCCAAGCCCTAGGGGAGAGGGATGCAAGCCATTAACTGGGGACACTGTTTTGTAGTTCACCATTGGTAAATATTGCCTGACTTTTTTTCAGCTTGCAATTTTTTTTTCTGAACTGAGATTTAAAAAATAGTTTCTGGTTTTACTTTCTTTACCCATTAATTCATTGTGTAACAAAAGGCTTTGGTTCCTGAGTTCTAGTTTGCCCTTCTGATTAATATAGCTGCTAAACATAGAAGTTAGTGCAGATGCTTCTGAAAGGTTTATGGGGAATTTCTGTTGCCATATGCTGCTAGGAGAGGAAAGGAAAGTTCCTGTTTTTTGCTAGCTGTACAGAGAAGCAAAGGGGAGAGTTAATGTAGGAGAAAGGGATAGCTTCTGAGGAAGAGCTCTAGCTTTGTCATCATGGGTAGCTGTGAATTTTTGGGGAAATTCAAGAGATTAGAAAAGATGAGGATATTTCTTCACTACAGAGGTGGAGCAAGGTTTTAAAGTCATTATGGTTCTGGTTTTGGTGATTTTGTTTAGAGTCATTGAGTCAGGCCACTGTACATTTTCCCCAAATTCTTGTATCCCTTCTTATCTTCTTGTTCCAGGTAAACATATCAAACTAACTGCATATTTTAAAGCAAGAATTCAAGATTTTCCTCTATGGCACACATAGATCCAAAGTGTTTTACAAGGCATTTATGCAGGATTCATCTCTTCATACCTGAAAGAACATGTCACCACCAAGTGGAAAGAACACACTGTGCACTACAGCAGTGCAGAGGGAAAAGAAGCTTTTGTTCATTGTAAATGCTTGAGGACCTTTGTGCTTAAACAGAAATGCAGAATCCATCTCATGTAACATCATAATGCTCTGTAGCATGGTGGGGAGGTGATGGGGGGCAGCTCCTCAGGAGATGTGCTCTCTCCCGAGTCACCCAAGTCTTGTCCTGCGAACACTATCTTTAGAAGCCTTGCATTTGACTCACTGTTTTGTCCCCTGAATAATTTTACTCTGTTAAAAGGTAACGACAATATATGGTCCTTCCCTCCTATTAAGGGTGCTTGTAATTTGGTTTTGGTGACTGGGAAAGATGATGGAATCAATTCTAGTGTAAGCAAGCAGGTTTGTCTCATGGTCATCTTCCTGAGGATAGACAGATTGTCATGTCAAGCTTCCCCCAATTCCACTGCTGCTTCTTTTCTCCTCTCTGTTAGTCTGGAACAGGAAACTCCTCTGTTTAGCTTGTTCCTCACTGCCAGAGCGTGTGCATGTGTTTCCTGGTGTGATAGGAATACAGAACCCTAGCAACCCTGTGTAACTGTCACAGGCATAGGTGAAGGTTGGAAAGGAATATGGAGAGTACTCTGTGGGCTGCTTTATACTTCCCTCTGTGGGAAGTCAGGTGGTTTCTTTCATCTCCTGTCTGACAGAACCTGTGCAGCCCAGTGCTGTCCAGTAGGCCCGGGCACAGAGACAGAGTAAGGAGGTGTCATCTGTGCTGGGGCAGGTGTGGGAGGTTAGAGCTGTAACTTGAGTTTGTTAGCAGGCAGAAAGGGAACAATGTATGCTGCCCAAAGACGCAAAACTGCTTTGAGTCAAAACTGAGTGGTTTCCTATTCCCTTTGCTTTATTTTTGAATTGACTGTATTTTCTAGTTCTAAATGCTATTACTGAAAAAAATGAACTGCTGACTCTTGTGAGACTTTTTTCTGCTGTTTCCTTCCACTGCCATGGAGTATCTGTCCAACTGTCTCTTGAAAGGTCCTTTGATCATGAAGAAGCACTAGCAATAATAGTACAGGGATATGGATTAAGAAAAATGCTGTTTCTTGTCATCAGTCTTGGCATCAGACACACCCACATTGCTTCCTCTGTCTCTCCTTATCTTTTGCTTGGCTTTTCCCGCTCATGTTGTTCTAAATAATTTCAGGGTGTTTTTGGTAAATGAGTGTGACAATACATTTGAAGATGTTAGATATGAAATAAATACCCTATTGTAGTGGTTTAGTCCAAATCATCTCTTACTGACTTATTTTACTTCTGTGAGATAAGAATTAAGAGAAAGCAAAGCAGGCACAAACTTAAAAGACTATAAATGAGTTTATTGACAGACTTAAAAGAAAGAAACAGAAGTCAGAATCAGACTAAACCCTCAGAACTCCACTCTCCCTCCCCCCTACCTTCTCTTACTGACAATGGGAAAACAACCTTCAAGACTTTCAGTCAGTTTAGCACTTCTATAATAGTCTTTTTCAGTTCACGTAGAGAGAGAGGAGTCTCTGAGTCTCTCTTCTTTATGCTATGGAAATGTTTCCATAAGAACAACTCTTTTGTGGCTGGAGTAGCACGTCAAGTCCACCACTCAGGTGGTTCTCTGCGTGCATGTAAAGAGTCCCTTCCCTCGAATCACAGCTTTCTCCACAGCTGCTTCCGAGGATTTCAATTTTTGAGTTCATGGGGTACCAATTTGAGGCTGAGCTGTTAGAAGCAAGGTTCTCTTCACTTATCTCTAGAAACATCCTCATCTCTAGGAACAGAGGTCGTCCTCACACGCATCTCTCTGCGTTCCCTTCTACTGAGGTCTGGATCAATCCATATCAAAGGGTGGGACCCTGCCCCCCCCCGCTAGGGCAAATTCCAGGTGTATTGCACACTCCCTCCAGGTGACGGTAAACTGAGTCTTGCACTCTGGAGCCAAAAAAAAGAAAAAAAAGGAGAAAAGATACATTCACGAAGTCCATGGTAGCCTATCACTTTGCTGCTTTGGACTCCAGCAGAGGTACCTTGGCTCACAATTGCTCTACCCCCCATGCTTTATGAAATTACAACAGGGACCCTAATAGTCCAGTTCATTCCTATAGGTTTGCCACAGAATTTCAGCTTCTAGGCTTGAAGCATCTCCTTTTTCTCCTCCCTCAGTGTTTCAGCCCCTCTTCCTTTGCTAACTCCAGTGTCACAGGATGTTTTCCTCATGTTCCTTCACCTTTCCCCTGGGAGAGGATTGATGTCTGCAGGCTCATCTGGTCTGAAGAAACCTTACAGCGTTCAAAGAGTTAATCTCGCCCAGCATCAGGCTGGAATTTCTCTTATCTCTCCTGGTCACACAGTGCTCAGGCTGCAGTGGTGGGGAGGGCGGCTATGCTGCCAAGCCCCCTCCATGGGCAAGGCTGGCCCCCCCAAGATGGAACAGGGCTGTACGCCTCCAGGGCTGTCTCCTGGGCTGGGCCGGGCCAGGCCATGCTGAGCAGGGCCCAGACTGGCCCGCTGGGCCATGAGAGCCCGCAGCTCCCAGTTCCAGTTACTTGTCCAATGGCTGGAAGTCAAAGAGACCTTTCCTGGCTCTGTCTGTTCTCAAAAGGTGGTTCACAGAGGTGTGTCAACTTCTTAAGTGGCTTAAAAAAGATGGCAGTATTGAAACCAGGGTTTCAATTGGTTTTGATCGGGTCTACAGGAAATGGTAACCCCTCTCTACAAGAGAGCCACTTCCACAGCTGATGAGCAAGCTATGCTAAACCATAACACCCATACACATAATTTTGATGTGTCTGTGTGTATATTATATATGCATGCATACACATATATACGTATAGCAGCACAGCTGACACCTGTCTGCATCATGCATGGATGTGTTGGTGGAGGAAAGTCTTAGGCCTGGGAGAGAAGCAGGAGCACTATAAAATCAGAAAAGGTACAAGGCTAGCTTGGCTGCTCTGGCTTGGGAGCTGATGTCGGTCGCAATGACAGGTACTCGTGGGGCTTCTTTGGTGTTACCTTCACCCAGAGGTCAGGCATTACAAACTCTTGCTCTTCCAGATTTCAGGTGACAACCATCCATATGAAGAGCAATTCTGAAAGTTTTATTCTTGCTTTCTCTCCTGTCTCAGTTGTCTTTGGCATACTTTATGACAGTATGGGACCAAACAGAATGTAGCAGGGGCTGTGTATGACACTCCAGTGAGCTGTCAGTGTTTACCAGTGAATAACTTTTTTTAAAGGCTCTTTATCTGCTTGTGATTTTAATTTTTTTCCCTCTTACTGCTTTGCTTCTTATTGATTTAAAGAGGGGAAAAAAGAGCTAAAGTCTTGTTTGATAATAGACTATTGATGAGAAAGCTGGGGAAAGAGAGCGAGGTGGTGGAAATCTTTGTTCCTGTTTGACAAAAGATGGAGAATACAGGCGAAGAAATGTAAATGTATATGGGGAGGAGAGCGAGGGGAGAGAAGAAAGAGTTATTTAAAATCACAGCTAGGAAATCTCTCTTCCCGTCTGCAGGGCCACAGAGAAATCAATTTTCAATTTTGGTTTCCCTGCCTTTTGTGATTTGAGACGATTGCATGCCGATAGAGATGGGGGACCTGGCTGCAAGTGTTTGTTTAAAACAAATTGTTGGTATGTATTTTTTTCAGATGAACTGCTTTCTGGATCAATTTAGCATGCTGCAAGGTGAAAGAGAAGAGTACCACAAGGCCTTGCTCTCTTGAGAGCATTTACACCAGTGCAACTCTGACTACATCCGTGGTTTTACATCTCGGCTCAGTGAGGTGCAAGGAGCAAACTGAGCAGGCCCTTGTTTCATTGATCCATGAATTGTCACATGACATATTGAGTACAAAAGAGCAAATGCACCAGAGGCGATTGAATGGCTTGATTTTAAGCAGTGCCAGTAATTTTTATCTCTGTAGGGTCTTGGATTAACAATAGACCACCTCTTTTCTCTGTAGTTTTGTGTATGGCAATACAGGATCAACTGCTGTTGATACTCAGACCTGTGGACCAAAGACTCCACTGTGTAAATCATTCATTTCATTGAGCACGTACAGATGAAGACTTGGCTCAGAAAATGTAAATCATTTCTTGACAAAAATGCTGTTATCTTTTCTGTTTCTTCAAACCAGTGATAAATTTGAAAAGCAAAAAATGTCCCTTTCCCACCCTGATCAATTTCTGAGGAAAGTCTTCTATTAAAAAACTTGGAGTAGTGTTGAAATTTGGAGAATGAAGGATGTGTGTTTTGACAAATGAAATATTTTTTGTTGTTAATTATTTTTTTTTCACCTGGTACAAATCTAAAGCCCCATGAAGAAAACTTGTAAAAATTGTGTTTTGCTCATCACAATGTAGAGAAGTGGATTAACAGGAGGCTGAGTTTACAACACAAAATTATACAGTCTAATAATGTATTCTTTCCAACACCTTTAATGAAGGCTCTTCTTGAAACTAAATAACTGGGTGGAGCTATTTTGGAATAAAATAACTGAACATTTTTAGGTCAATATTCAAATTTTTTTTGTATAGTCTGAGCAAGTAATTCCTCCTAGTAGTCATGATAATTGCCAGCACAAGTCACTTCTGAGCTATTCAGCTGTCTTGCACACAGAGCTGCAATAATTTTTCAGGGATAACCTTGAAAATTTGGGTCTAATTTCAGACACAAAAGTCAGAGTGGTACTCTATATTTTATTGGTTTATGTAATCCTGTTTTTCAAGACAAATTTAAGCAAGAAGCAGAAAAACCACCTCCTGATAATGTTTCTATAAATCAGTGCCTTCAGCTTATTCATCCTTCATGTTGCTCATTTCTGAGCCCTAGGTTTGACGTCATATTATCTAATTGGCACATGCTTAATGATTACATTGTGTGAGTGTGAAACTCGTGACTGTGTGTGGAGCTGTCTGTGTCCTGAAGGACTGCTAAATTGGTGGCCAAAGAGTAGGACTGAGTCTAGCCAGTGTGAGACTTTGTTGGGTGGGGGTGCTGGGAGACAGCTCAGCAGCTCTGTCACCCCTGGCGGTGCCTGGGAAAGCCACGCTGCCACTGTGGGGGTAGAATTCAGTGCATATGGGGAGAATAAGTGAGATAATGCCACAACTGCTGCTGACCCTTGCCAGCAGCCATGTGCTCCCCAGCATCTGCTCCAGTGTGTCTGGCAGCCATGAGAGAAGAAGGCTGGTTTTGCAGGGCTTGTGCCTGTCTCTTCATTCTTTCCCTTCTTCACTTGGGCAGGAACTGCTCAAAAACTTTGTTTTCTCTGTAGTGGGAGGAACACTTAGGTAGGTTCCTGTTACCACTGTCCATAGGTCCAGAGAGATTGGTCAGTCTTTTTGTGCCTATTATCAGAAATAGGCCATGTGTCCCCAAAACGTTACTGAGAGACTAAAGCTGTATGGAGAAAAGACCATCTTTTTGTCCTACTGTTTGGTGCCTAGCCTGACAGAATATGGGCCTAAAAGTGTGATAAATGACATGTGTGCCTCATCCTTTTGTTTTTAATGTCCAGGAGATGTTGGTGAATTCTTGATGTAAATTTATTTAGCATCTGCCATGGGCTAGGTACAGGTTCTGCAAATCCAATTACTTGCATCTCTGTCAACATATGTCAGTCTTTATTTATAACTCCTCTTGATGCTTTGAGTACAATGGTATGTGTGTTTCTGCCAGTGCAACACATCTCTGAGCATTTCCTTTCTGTCCTTGTGTGAGGGGCCACAGAGCTCTGCTGATGCTTGTCAGTGCTATGCCCTAGTGAAAAGAGAAGAAAATACAATTATATGTCATTTTTACAGTTAATGTCTGTTATAGGTAAAAGAAAGTGGAGAAACACAGATTTTGGGGATGTGATAACACATAGGATAGTAAAAAACTTCTAAAGATGCTAGGAGGTCCCTTGACCTCAATAACAAAAAATTATCTGAATTCACTAGTTTTGGGATTTTACCCAACCAATATGAAAGGGCACAGACAAAGTACTTGAGACCTGCATTTTTAAGTTCACATTTTTGACAAGTCATTGATAAGTGTGAAGGGAATTTACTGTTTCAAAGTGATGGAGGTAGGATGCATAGTTCTGTTAAGGCCACCTTTCTATAATATGTAACGACTTGGCCAAAAATGCTCAAATACCTGCAGCTGTTTTGACTGCTTTGGTGTCTTAACCTTCTGCTGTCTCTGAGTTGCTTTTGGCTGTGTGCCTTCTCCCCAGCTGATGAGGATGGTCTTGTCTGATTAGGAGAAAAGGTGTTCGACATGGTTGAATTACTCCTTGTTTGAGAGTCTCCTTTGTCCATGATAATTTTCAAGTTCTGACTGCCCCTGTTAGTTTGTTTCTCTCTGCCTTTCACACATTTTCATCTCTTTCTTGTGTTAATTTCCTTAGGATAAAGTGATTCTAGTGTTGAATTTGAGAACAAAATATTTCCAGGAGAGCTGCTCAACTAGTTGAAACTGGTGCTGGCTATGAACTTAGCCAGTGTATGGTTTGCTGTTGGGAATTTTTCAGGTATTTGTGCTGAGTAGCAATGCATTTTTTGTCAGCAGCTGGATAGAGAGCCTTTAAGAATAGATGATGGTGATTCAGGAGACTGGTTTGCATTACTTCATGAATTTTCAAAAAATCTGGGGTAGTTTTGAGAGTTCATAATTCTGGATGTGTTCTGCTACGTGTGAGAAATCACTGAGATCTAGATTATAGCTCACACCTTGTGAGCTCTGGAACGTTCTTTTGAGGTTGACAAGTTAACGAAATGTGAATGTTTCACTGAGGTGTAGAGCCTGCTACATTGCATCAGAGACAGCTTGGACAGCAAAGATGTAGCTGAGACTGAGCTCGTGTATCCCAGCACTGGGTCTGCTATTGGTTTGGAGCAGTGAGTGGGTCACTTTGGGCACTGTTTCCAGTAGCAGTCACTGATTCTGTTTGGGCGTGTTTCTGGCCTTCAGTTTAAGCCATACTTGACACTGTTGCCTATGCATCTCTCCCTCCCCCCTCCCCAACCTACTGAGCACCGGGAGTTGTCATTAAAGCCAAGACAGAACACAACAAATTGGCATCAGAAATTGCCTGAGAGAGAGTAGGAATATACCTGACAACAGTAGGTATGCTGCATGGAGGAGCTGCGTAAGCTATTTGCAAGGGAGGATCATTTTAAGAGTAAATCTATGAGTAGAGGAGGTAATCACATTGCCAATGAGTTTTATCATTATTCCAGTTGATTACTGTCCATAATGAGGATGAAATAACGAAAGGAAAACAAGCCACTGTACAGAAAATGCATCAGTCTGGTATTCACTATTCTCTCTGTGTATTCTGCAGCATCCTGCTTTATATTTTGGTTGCATGTTCTTTGGAACAAGAACTCTCTTTATATATTGTTTGTTAAATGCCTGGCTTATAGCTGTGTGTCTTGGTAATGCCAAAAATAGGAAAGGTGGGTGAGTGTGCCCTACTATCATGGACAAAGCCAGGTGTGTATTGGCAGTACAGTGTGCTCAGTTCTTTTCTCCATGATGGGATGAAGGTTCTGGGAGCGGGGAGACCTGAGCTGAGAGGGCCCTTTCTTATCATACTGTTTCTTTAGGGATGTGAAGCATTTAAGTTAGACATTTAGCACGTGGTTGGTGTGCCATTCCCATATTTCATTCTCATTGTCAGCACATGCTAGCTGAGTGCCTGTCTGCTCCTCTATTTTTTTTTCTCTTATTGAGCTTACTCATTCTCTTGGTCATGTTTTAAGGAAGTAGTGGCTTGCAGGGAACATCAGTCCCTCATTCAGAGGCTTTTGCAATACCAGTGGCAGCTCCAAGTGGGCAGGCAGAGGGGAGGATTCTCTGCTATGACCTTCAAAATGGCTGACTGCAGTGGGTATGACATATTTCTCCCCTTCCAGTGTCCGCTTGCCTCCCTTCCATGATCTTCCTTAACTTACTGAGGCTTGAGAGGTGAGAGCTGAGGCTGCTTCTTGCTGTGGGAGTCTCGGAAGAGCAGCACTGAGGCGGAACTGCTGAGCCTGAGCTGGGAGGAAAATGAAGACAGGGAGTGGAGTTGCAGACTGCAAAGCAGCCACCACTGCTGCTGCTCACTTACTGGAAAGTAAATAAAGGAGAAAAACAAGGGCAATTGCTTTATGAGAGAAGATGAGAGGGAGAGGGACAGATGGAAAAAAATATAGAATGGGCAGAGAAGGTGAAATTGAGATAGGGTAGGAAGGCAGAGAAAATAGGAATGAAAGGGACCATCATCTCGTTTTTGGGAGACAAGGACCGAGGAAATTCTCAAGAGCTTTTGCAATAGCTGTCAAATATGCTGTTGTCCTATTTATCCAGTAGCCATTTTTCTCTCCTGTATTGCAAAGTTGCCCTTTTGATCCTGCATACCTGGGATAAATACACACTAGCAGATGCTTAGGAAGTCTTACCAACATAATCTGCTACTGCAATATAGTATGTTTTGTAGAAAACTTAACAACTGTGAGAAGATCCAGTTATGGGAGTCCATGACTAATTCTCTGATTTGACTAAGTGGGAAAAGTGTGGCAATTTTGTATTATTGTGGTTCAGCCTTTTCTTGATGGGTATTTTCTGGGAGGAGTCAGGGAATTCTATCTTAAGATAGCTCCTGCCTTTAGTCCTTGTATTATAATCTTTTGCTCTACAGACAGGAAGTACATTTTCCTTAGTACTGGACTGTGGAGCTTAGATATGGTCAGCTAAAAGTATTTTCATCTTGTGCATCTTGTAGCAGAAAAAGGGCAGATCAATGCACATGGGTCAGCTATTTTGTGTGATGGCCCCAAGAAAAGGGGCATAAATTTTCTCAACTATCACATGCTAGACAACTGGCTTTGTATTTCTATGTGTGCGGCTCAGCTGGACATGTTTAACCTTTATGCTCCTTTTTTGGATGAACAGCTACTTATGTTCTGATTCTCACTTCCCTGCTGCTGCACTTGTGAGAAGAAGGATTATCATATCTTAAACCGTTGACTGATGAATTCTATTTCTTCATAAATATGAATTGGGGAGTAAGTTCACACGTACAATGTCATTTCTACAGGTTAAATCCCATAGACAGTGTTGTGTTAATTCAAAGTGTTGGACAGAGTGCAGCAAATTGTAGCAGTGTCAAGAAAATTGATATTTTTGGTGAATTAATGAGGACTTCAGCACTCTTGAACTTGGTTCCCAGTTTTTCCACAGACTTGCTGTCAGATCTCAGACTAGAAGTAGTCAATGACTTTGGCTGTAAAGTTTGGTCTTGATCTTTGTTTCCTGAATGGCTTTAATTCTTCCTTTTAATTTATTGAGAATGCCTTGAAAATTGAGTTCAAACTTTCTTATATTGGACAGCTCTAAAAGAAAGCACCTAAAGTAAGCAATACATGGGAAAAATTGATTGAAGGGACTCTGTGCTTGGTTTTTTTATCTGTTTAGTGATAGGAATGACTCTTCAGCTGAATTAATTTTTTTCAGATATTTTAAAAAAAGTAGGTAGATTGGCATAGACATAGTTGCTGTTAGAACTGGGCACGTTGTTTGGTGTGAGAAGAAATCTGGATGTGGCTTGTGGAGGGCAGAATAGGCTTTACTCTCGCAAGATAGCAGTGACACTTCAAAATACCATCAAAGAGTGAAAAAGGCATAGATTTGATCTTCTATAAAGATCAAGCAAGTGAAGAATAGTGTCTAAAAAATATTCAAGCAGTAGTACCATGTCTTCCCCCAACAGAAAGGGACATGTGCAAGCCAGTGCCTGGTAGGTGATGGGGACTAGATCTGGTTCCTGTTTTCTCTGTTGATTAAGTCAATTTGGAACTCAAGAGCTTGTCTGTTTTCTCACTGATTTGGAATGGCAGAAAAAAGTACATATCAATAAGTCTGTGTTTCTTTGCTCTCTGTGATAATTGTAAATTAAAGTATTATTATTTTCTTCAGTTAGGCATCTCATCCTGACAATCAAGGTATCATTGTGTCTTCTGGGAGCATTTTGAGCCTGTATCTTCTACCTGTGTGATTTGAAGTGGAGCAACAGTGCTTGATGGTATAGTGAAAATTGGGTTAACAGTTTTCAAAGTCCATATAATTTTTGTCTTTTGTTTCTTGTCAAATTTTTATGATACAGAAGTTGCACTTTGGCTTTTTTGTGAAGATGAACTTTGATTAGGTAATGGTGACTTCAGCTCTGAGGTAGCCTTGTCTGGATTTCATCTGCTGACTTAGTTGTGTTATCTTCTGTCGGCATCACATGGTTACTTCTCTCATTGACCTCAATATTGAGACATACTGGAGAATTAAAAATACAATTACCAAATTTAAGAAAGAATGCCGACTTAGTGAACAGACCGTAAATTAATACAGGCATAGTATAATAACAGTAGCAGCTTGCAGAAGGCATGAGAACAAGTGAGCAAAAAGTGGATTTCAGAGAAAAAATACTCTTCTTCCTAATAAAGGAGTATTTTTAAAGTGGGATCAATTACCTGGTACTTCCTTTTATCTTTTTTTTTTTCTTTTTATTTACTGGCTTTGCTGCTGTAGGTTAAACTGTCAGTGAGTAAGGGGGAGCAGGAGGGTAGAGTCTGTGACTCTCTGAGTGACTTGCTAAGCATCTTAAAGCATTTATTCCTTTCCTCATGATCATTAATGGATTCGCTGTTTTGACAAGGAGATAGGTACCCAGACATTTCTCTAAGTAGTTATTCCTTTCTCATCTAGAAGAAAGTGTTTTATTAAAAAACATTTTCTGGTGTAGGGGGAGGCCTGGGAGAAACAATAGACCTGAGCTTGGGAAGGGGTGCAAAGTGAAGAGTGGAGGGTGAGAAAGGCATTGTGACTTAGCAGATGCACCAATTAGATTTTTCTTTGCTAAGAAGAAAGGCAACCTCTGGTAGCTGCCCCGTATTTTTATGAGAATGGACTTTTTTTCATGACTTGCTTGTCAGATAAAATGAATGTGTATGTGTGTGGGGGAAAGGCTGAAATTAATTACTGTCAGTAAATGAAGCATATGGAAGCTTGTCTTGATGTTACAGTGGCTGTGAATTAGTGCAGAAAACACAGTGGAAAAGCAAACAGTGGAACCCTCTATTTGGATCAGAGCTAGATGTGTACTGGCTTGTTAATGTTCCCCCACATCCAAACCTACTTTCTTGGGTATATTGGAGGTCTCTTAATTACACTTTTATTTCTTCTACGCTCCCCCTGGGATTCATAAGACAGGGCATCACAGTCCAGATCATCATTGCTGTTTCTACTGACAGTTTCCCAGCTGGTTGAGAGATGCCCCAACATAAATGGTTTGATAGAGAATTTGAGGTACGTGCTCAGCTTCACAGCTGTGCAGAAGATAAAAATTCCCACCAGTGTTGATAGCATTATTTTTGTAGTATACCTTTAGTGAAACCTTCTCTGTCTCAAAACCCTCTGTCTCAAAAGGGAGTAGGAATTAAATATAGAACAATAAAAGCTTAGCTTCCTCCTGTTGGAGCCAATGTCTTAGCTGCTGCTGATTTCAGGGAAGTAGAAGGGATGTTAATGGGGTAAAGATTATTAAAGTTCATTTCAGAGAGCTTCTTGGCAGTTATGGGCCACCTGAAATCCTTTTCTAATGTGAATTGTGTAGTCTTAGCAAAAATGTGGGCTTGAATGTTGCACCTGGAGGGACTGTTTGTCCCAGTTAGGAAGATGCTTAACTTATGTAAGCCTGCCGAGATCTTGAGTAAACATTATGCATTGGCAGGTCTTAGTAAAATTTCCTTAACAGATGTATTTTGTCCCCAATGAGCAGAATTAATGTCTCTGTTAAACTCTAGTTATTGCCATTAAGTATTACTGGCTTATATCAATTCCTTGTGGAATCTAGTAGGTAAACATACTTCCTTGGGGAAGCATGTCCCAGTTAAGTGGATTACAGAGCAACTTATATCCAGTCTAATGCAGCAGTGAACCTGAAACGGCTTCTGCTGATGCATTTACAGCGTTTCAGCATCATGTCTTCTGAACTGAAAAGTCATGAGCTACACTGATCCAGTGCGGATTATTTTAGTCAAAGGTGCCAGCAGTTGTAAAACAGACACAGAAGTAAACTTGGATATATGGATTGTTAAAACAATCCAAAAAATTTTTGATGTATCTCTTGGATTTTGGGTAACCTAAGGTCAGACCCTCCTCTGATCATAAATTTTGACATTTCAGAATTGAGGGCTTTGCTGTTACTAAGTCTTGAAAAATGCATCTTCCAGAAGTCAAGGGTGAAACCAACTTCTATGTGCAACATCTGATAAAGTCTTCACATAATTTCAGCCTGGATGTAAAACTGAGCTCTTTGACTTAAATATCATATTTTCAATAGTGATTGTTAGCTTTTCTGTCCTGGTCATTTCTGCACCTTTATCACCTCCCTGTCTTAGTGCTTCTCTGCCCTTGTTCTCCACTCTATGCAGAACCCTTCTCTGCTGTGCTCTGAACTCTTGCATGTTGTAGCTGATTAGCTACCGTCTCTCAAAGGAGGTGGAAAAGGTGGTATTTAGTGATATCAAAGCTTTACATCAGTTTAAAAATGCCTCAGAATACGCCAGAGTAGATGGAGTTGTAGAAGTACAAGTTATCCTTTCTCCTCATTGGTTCTAGATGGGGCAGAATGTACTGTGCACAGCTACCACTCAGTGGTGCGTCCTGGGCCCTAAGAGCTAAACAGTCCCACAGGATGATCCTGCATTCAAACCTCACCGTCTTCCTTTTTTTATGAACAGATTTTTGAGTGGAAGGGAGACAGTGCCAAGTTCCTCAAAGTGCTCCCTGTCTTACGTTGACTTTGCTTCTAATCATGTGGAGGAAATTATGCCTGGACCTCTGAAACGCCCAAGCTTCTGCTATGGGAAAATGTAAGGGAGGCGTGGGTGTCCTGTGAGAAGATGTGGAGGAGAGAAGCTGAGCATCCTCAGACTTCAAAACTGGACACATTTCTTGTTTTGGAAACTCAGGTGGTGGGAGTTAGGGCTGTAAAGTGCGAGAAGGGAGGAGGCTGGTTGTACAGGTTTACAGATCTTTTGTGCATAGGATGCTGCTGTGGTTTGAAGTGATATTACCCAGTTTAGTACTCCCACTTAAAAGACCACAAACCCCCTGAATAGGAGGCAGAAAAGGCAGAGATCATGTGTTGAGATAAGAACAATTTACTGAAAACAATAATGAGATAAGAAAATGAACACTAACAGCAACAATATTAATAACAAAAGTATACTAAAAAGAGAGTGATTCACACACAGAAATGCTCACCTGAGAGCCCAAAACAACGAACAATAATGGATAGGTTCCCCGCTGGAAAAACCATGCCCTTCCTCCCCAGAGCCAGAGTCCCGTATCTCTGTCCGTGGTAATTGCTGTGGGGTGGTGTAGAATAAATTCCTAGTCACACACACACAGCTCCAGGTTCCACCTCCTCACACCTACTGCAAAAATAACACTCCTGGATGGAACCAGGACAGATAACTCTTAGTAAGCCAGTACTTGGAACCTAAATACTAGATAGATATTAGATTAGGAGCTGTTCCCTTTTAAAAACAAGCCACTAAAACCTAGTCTCTTGCAGTATAATTTGTGCCATCCATGACAGGGAGACGTGTGTTCCGCAGGTGTTTTTTCACATCACTGCTGCCTCTGCACACCAATTGTCTGGATGAGATGGCAAGGCTGCTCTGGATGCATGGAGTGGGGACATTGGTGATTCATCTCCCGTGGTGCAGAGGGGGTGGTATTTTTTGTCATTTAAGCATGTTGCCTTTGAGGAGAAAGTTCCTTCTACACAACAGTGTCTAAAACTCCAAGCTCTGAAGGAAGTTTTGTATATATCCTCAAGTATAGAAGTAGTATTGTAGATGGCAATAGAAACCACTAATGAGGATCGGGTAGTTACTTATCACCTGGTTACCAGCTCTGCTGCAGCTAGAGGAAGAGCTGCTTCCCTTCTCTGTGACCCAAGGTTCTGCATCTCTGTAACAGTCATAATAGTACTGGCTGGCCTACCACAGGAGGTGGAAGAATCTGTACCAGATTTTGGAGCAAATGAGTGTGAAATATTGTGACTTGTCTGGAAATACTCCATTTGATTCAAGATACACAACATCGAGCTCCATATCTTTAGATGATGACTTCTCAGAAATTAAATGGAGTGTGATACACTTCTGTGAGATGATAAATGCCATGAATTCCTGGGTAGGTGAGGACAGGTGCATGAAAGTGGGATAAAGTTGCTGATAAAAGTTATGTCTGGAAGTCTTGATGGAGGAGGTTATTGGATGAGCGTGAGTGAATATCTTTAGCTGAAGCTGAAGGAGCTCTCCTGCTTAAAGGAAGCTAAACCACAACATATTCTAGAATAAACTGGTGAATAGCAGGTTCCTGATGTACTTGAAAGTAGTATGGGAAGGGACCACTCCTGCTTTACTGGAATTCCTTACTGTCCCAGCTACTGTCTCAAGCTCTGCACATCATTCCTTCCTCAAAGTCCCAGCCCCTTTGGGAAAGCAGTGGTTATGCAGCACTGGTTTTAGCTCATCCCATAGCATGAGTCCATTCTTGTACTGTGCTCATGTGAGTTTATATAAACATCTTCATAAAATACCTTTCCTAGAGTCTTTACTGTCTTTCCTACATTCTTTCTGCATTAGCAACATTTAGTCTGGTAATCACCTCCATGTTGTATTACGGATGCAGAAGTTTATTAACAATGCTTGCTGTTTTTTGATGGTCTATGTGATTTATGGGTTCTGGATATTTTTTTCTGCCTTAAAATCTCCAGTAAATTGAACTATATACCTAATTGACTTAAACATTAATATTTCAAATAAACCTTAAAGATAGAAATTTAAATGTTACATAGGTGGTAGTGAAAATTTAAGTGCTTTTAAACAGAATGTACTTTTCAGGATGATGCACTTTGAGGGGAAAAAAAAGAACAAAAATATTTTGTAGAGTAAGGCCTGCAATGGAAAGTTCAGGATGAACAGTGTCTGCAACTTGATCTGAATAGGCTTTGAGCATCCCAAGTACTTGAGTCTTAAGCTTAGCTCACTGTAAATCCAAAAATCCTTTTTCTCTGCAAAGAGCTTGAGCCAGACTTCCCCTGGAGGAGGGAAATTCTGGATGCAATGCTTCAATACTTTGTTTTCTAGTAGGAGACCTGTGGTGGAGAACTGACATAAGGAAAGGGGTGTTAATGATACTTTTCTTAATCTCCTGAAAGCATTACTTAAGGTTTCCTTTCACTCTTGGAATGACATGCATTCCCCTCTTTTCTTTTCCACTTTGGCAGTTCCTGAGGAGCAACTTTCTCAGGTGCTATATCTCTTTTTGAAATGTTTGCAAACAAATCCCAACTCATTATCATCTCCTAGTTTCATGATTTGTTGTTCTTTTTCAGCTGATTGTTGTCTGAATTCAGAAGAGTTTTCTGGGCACTTGGCCTGACTCAGTTTTGCATCCAAATTGGGTGAAATTCTTAGCTGCTTTGTTCTGGTGTGAAACTTGGCTGGTGCATCGGAGTTTTGCTGTGAGTGCTGGAGCCCATGTTGTGTTTTGACTGTAAGGAATTAGTCTGATTAAGCTGATTCTTTATTCACGCAAACACACAAAATTGCCACAGCTCCTACCAATCAATTACCAGTTTGTGTGTCTGCCCATCACCACTATGTTAGTGTGTGAGTGGTACAGGCTTTGTTCTTTCATCCCTTGTTTGCCCCTGCCTACAGCACTGCCCCATTCTGCAGCTTCTGCCACTGCTTTGCCCAGGTAGAATTGACAATGCAAGCCCTTTGACAAGGCAAAGTGAAGCTTCTTTCCTTTTCTCTGCTTTCTTTTCTTGCCTGCTCTCCCTTTGGTGTGCAGGTACGTACAATAGTACATCCTTGCTCTCATGCTATTAATTCTGTAGTAGCCACTGGTGTGATCCAGCAAACTCTTCATCTTGGAGGCTGTGACACCCCTCTCAAACACTGAGTGGACAGCAGTGCCAAATCTCTCAGGGTGTGTTTGAAAATGGATAGAGCTTTGAAACACAGCGGCAAAAGCTTTCTGTGTTCCAAGCAATGTTTCACCTCCCTTCCTCCCCACAGCAAACAAATTGTATTGACAGACAAAAGCAGGATTATGGTGAGGAGATTTGCAAGACAACAGGATTATGGAAGCTAAAACAAGCAAACATTGTGATTATGTTAGGGGGTGGGCAGGATGGAGTTGCGGGAGGAAGGGGACAAGGCAGAAGCAGTAACTCTGGCTGTGATGCTGGTCTGCCACAGTGGTGGGTGAGGCAGCAGGGAAGAGGATTTAAGGTAATTTAGGACAAAAGCAAGCAAAGTAATTTTTCCCTGTAAACTCCAGTGGATGGAAACCTAATACAATTGCATTGCATTTGTCAACTTTTGCTTTTCAGGAGTCTGGGAACAAAGAAGTAGAGCAAAGGGAGAAAGGAGAGGTTGGCCTAAACCTTTGAGTCCTGAAAGCCCCCCTGCTCACTCAGGCAGGATAGGCACCAGCTGTCAGCTGATCTGAGCAGAGATCAGCTGTGACCTAATTATTGGCCTCTTAAACCTGCATTATTCCTTTCATTTTCCAGCTCATTGACGTTGTATAGAGAGAGGGTGAAAGAAAGTAGAAAAAAGAGTTATTGATAATCCACTTCCTATGTGTCTGCCACTCAACCGGGGTCATGGCTGGATGGCCTCCATGAAGGAGAATGAGGATGGGCTTTTAACCCTTCTGCTCCCCTGTGGGAGGAAGACAGCTTTGTGCATTTGGGGGAACAGAAGCTTGAAACAATTTGAAATCAAACATTGGTGTGCTCTGGGTCAGAAAGACTATATAGCTCTTGTTTGCACTGAGAAGCAGTGAAGTGAGCAGCTGATAACCTATGAGATGAAAGAATGAACAGAAAATACTCATCACCCTGTTATCACAGGGGCAGACAGAGGGTCTTCTAACAGGTTTAGAATCCTATCAGTTTAAAAGGCGTTATGCATGCACATTTTGCAGTAATTAGTAGACAAAGCAGTAGGCATGTGTTGGCCTTTTAAGGTGGACCTGGGTGTGTAAGAATGCTTTGGTTGGGCAGCAGGAAGGTACCATCCCACTTAGAGTGACCTTGGATACAAATAACATCCCAACTCACAATCCTTCAGTGTGTCTGGTTGCTGCTGAGAATAGCACGGCAGACTTGCTTTACCCATCCAGAACACGTTACCCACTGTTACTACCTGCCTTGAGAGTAGTTACAATGATCAGTTGGAAAATTTGGAGAAGACCAGTTATTGGTGGCTAAGATGGTATCAGGCTGAGTGTGTGGCACAGCATGGTGGCAATGAAAAAGCAACAAAGCTCTGCTTTCTGGCAGTGGAGGCATGGCCTGGGGAAAGCAAACATCGTGGCTCTGTCAGGCCAGTGCAGAAGGTGAGAGAGATTGTGAGAGAACAGATTGTGTGAAATTAACAATTTTTCTGTACAAACCTGCTTTCCAACTGCCAAATCTCTGTGTATCTTCCTCCAATAACTGATAATCCTCACCAATCAAATGATCTTGGATGATTAAAGCATCTATCCCATTTGCTGATTTGTTACCAACCCAGTCTTTGAAGCTTTTAAACCATTCTGCAATGCTTTCTAGTTAGCGTATGTTTTCTAAGTCTGAACTTGCCAAGATCCATGGACAAATGATTGTTTGATGCTTTATTCCACAGTATAGGTGCCCTGTGCTTTCTGCTGTTTCTGACGTTCAAACCTTCTGCTAAAGAAGGGAAGATGGGGGGAGATAGAGCTATGAGAACTCCCCTATTGTATTATAGTCTCTAATCAAGCCAAATCATTGAGACTGGCTGTAAATTGCTGGGATAATTGACCTTCAGTCATTTGAAATACACTTCTGGGAGTGAAATACATTTTACTTTCTCTTCCTGCCCTCCTCCCCTCCCCTCACCCCGTTTGAAGCCTCTTGCAGCCTTTCCAAAGCATCTTCTGACAAATTTTAATCAATAACCTAGTCAGTGGTAAGCCTGACTCTATCACATCTATTACCTTGATGACAGGGGTACTGGAAGCCCTTATTCCTTCACTTTTGACATCAAAGCAAGCATCATGGAAGGAAAGAAAAAAACAAACCAGAGGGATTAGAGCTGAAGTTAAATGGGCATGGTTTTAAAGATGGAGCACTTTGAAGCCTGATCACATCTATTAGATATTTATTATTGACTGAGTACCCATTGCATCTTTGGGGCTGTATGAGGCACACAGCATCTGTAGCCATTGCCTCTGCAGCCTCAGGTTTTAGGCCAGACTTACACGCTGTGGGTCAGGAGTGTACACTGTGTGCTCAACATGCAAATGTCAGGAACTAACCACCTGGGAGGGAGTCTGTGGCATCAACGCTTTTTTCTTCTGTCAATATATATGCATCATTATTTACTGTGTCCTATTTTGTGGTGTTTCTGTTGTGACTGTTGCCTATTGCTCTTGCCTTAATGAAAACGGTAAATTTCTTGGTAAAGTGGCCTGCATACCTTGGATCTCTGAAGAAATATTATTTTTAAAAAAACCAAAATAACAAAAGACCCTTGTATCAGGGATGTGCTGGGATGTATGGTCTCATTGCTTATCTATTAAGCAAAAATTACAGCAGTTAGTTCCTGAGCTTTTTATTGCTAACTGGAATTTTTATTTTTTACAGCAAAGGCAACAATGGTGTTAATTATCTTTCTCAGGGTGTTTTCAAACTATACAATGACATTAAATAGTTGTAGGACCTCAGCTAAGTGAGTTCCCAGTACTTGTGCCTCAGTTTCACGGATAAACGTTTATAAAACTGGATTAAGCTTATGGTATTTAAGTGCTGTGAGATTTTCAGAGTATGCACCTTGATCTCTGCATCCTTCTTGGCTGTGAGAGATACTGAAGGATAATCTAGAAAGATCCTGACTGTGGATCAACTAAAGAAAATTTCTCCCATTCCTATTTTGTGACTTGTACTTTTATTTTGGATTTATGTGAATTATTTCCTCACGTGAAGAAAGGAAAGCTATGGATAATGATGCTGCTAAAAAGTGTTCTGAGGTTCCTAAATTAAAGATGCCGTTTAAGTACCAAAAGAGTGGTGTTATTGTAACACGTGCTGGAGAAACAGGCAGCGCTGAGCAAGTTCATGTCTTGCTGGGTAAGCCAATATTTTGTGGCATGATGAACAGTGTTGCACAGCTGGAAATACTCTCATGGCCCTCGTGGAGCCAGCCAGTCAGACTGGGAGTGTGTGAGATGGACCCCTCAGGTAGGAGACTGGCTTGTGACTACAGAATCAAATGAGATTTGGCCACGAGCCTCAACCTGCAGCATAAGCCCAGAGAGATTTCTGGCAGTGCCCTAGGGAGAGGAGAAGGCTTGGAAGTGGGATATAGCAGCTACAGGTTGTAAGGCTGCAGTGCAAGGGCCTGGTCCCAAAGCAGTGCAGTGCCCTAAAGCATAAACTGCATAACAAGGTCTCCTGAGTCTGTTGCATAGGAGGTGCTATTTATCTACTCTAGCTGCAAGCAGCACTAACCCCTAATATTATGGAATGATGCCTCAGGACAGTCTATACATTTATAAGCATGTTAATAAATCATCATAAAAATAAACCATGTTCATTGCCATTATAAATTTACATGGAAGAGCTCTTATCTGTAGGACCCTTTCTGGCCGCCTCCTTACTTGTAATTGGAGACCCTGCCCATCCAGGTCATTTGCAAAAGCCAAAGGCAATGGACCAGGGCATCACCACCCCATTTCCATTTTAGAGTGTGCTGCGACCAAAGCCCATAACAAGACCATTGTGCCCTCTGGAGAATATGGGGCAGCCAAAACAGTGTGGTATTTCTGCTTCTGAGCTATTGTAAAGACTCTGCTGGCCAGGCTGCATGGTTACCACAGGAGGAGAAGATAAAGACCTGCTTCTGGATGGTCCTGCCACCTTGAGAGCAGGATGACATGTGCCTGGTCAGGTTGCTTAGCCCCATGGCTGTGCTTTTGGGTCATTTGCCACAGCCTGCATGGCACCATGGGTCTGCCACGTGCTGTGATAACTCACTTAGCACCCTGAGTTGCTGTGTTTGGTGCAGTAGCCTTAGTGTGCTGGCTAGGTGTGTGGTTTTGTGCAGGGACTGTGTGTGTCAGAAGGGCTGGGTTAGCTTTGATAGGTACTGGATCACTTTCTGAGTTGCAGGACTCTCTTAAAACTTGGGGATTCTCTTAAAACTTCAGACCTTGAGAGGTCAGAGGTGTGAGTTGTTGAAGGTCTGCGATGTGACTGGCTGTTTGTCTGGAAAAGAAGGTGAGAGAGCTTGTTATCTGGCATTTCCTGGTGGTTTTTTTAGCTGATTCTGAGCCTGGTAACTTAGACTAATGGATTTTTGTTAGGTTTTGAGGCTGTGACTGGCATAGCAAAGGTTTTTCACTGGCTTTAGCAGCAGTCTGTCATTTGTTTCCTCATACTGTTGTTATTTTATGAGAGAAGCCGCCTGGGAGTTACAAGTCTCCCAAAGAATCCAGCTGTGATTTATGAATTGGCCATCAACAGTTATTATGCCAGCCACTGCATACATTCATTCTAATAAATTTCCTGCATCTTCTCTAGCAGCTTGTTTTACTCCCATTTATTGATACTGTGGTTTTAACAAAAGCAGCACATCAATTACAGTAATTGTATTCGGCATGGCTGGAGCTATGGTCTGAGGACAGGTTATGGATCCAGGATGGGGGATTAAGGGCTACTGAGAGGACCTAGAGAGAAGAAAGCAGATGTGGAGTTGATACACAGGTGGATTTCCCTTGATACTATGTAACACTGTAGTTTTAATATCTTTCTAAGAAAGAAAAGGAGGTGAGATCACTGCAGATGTGGCCCAAATGAATCTTTCCTGCTAGGCTATGACCGTTCTAAATTATTTTCAAATATGAGATATAAATCAGGGCTTTGCACTAATTTTAATTGCCTTTTTTCTTGTTTCAGCTATAAAAGGTTTTTAGTGATTGAAGCAGTAAATATGGATTTAATGGGTGGACTATTCACTGGATGACTGCATCCAAAGGGTTGCAGTGGAGATCTAGATGTCCAAAAGCAGATCAGTAAGACGTGGTGTCCCTTAGAGGTCTGTATTGGGACTGGTACTGTTCAATATTCTTACCGTGTGACAGCCTTTCTGTGGCTGACCCGGGTCAGACTGATGCAGTTCCTCTTTCCTCAGCCCTGAGTTCTTTCTCATTCAGCCCTACAGCTGTAAGAACTCAGTGCTTTTCCCAGATCCCTGTGCATCTTACCTGGCACTTAATTCTGTCTAGTTAGATCACAGTTAAGTTTGCCATAGTTCAGCATTTGGTGTAGAACTGCAGAGTAGGGACCTGTAGTAGATCTGTACATGGAAGCCAGCATGGAATAATAGAAGGTTGTAAACAGGATTCTGATTCACTGATGGAGGTGTGAGAGGATGAGGACTAGAGAAGCAGAAAATGCTATGGGAAGTTCAAAACATTATGCATGCCTATACTCATGCTTAAGTATGTGTACATACATACACAATTCTTGTTGATATTAAGATTATGGACACCTTTGGCCTGGGTGAGCTCTACTATACAGTGAATCAAAATACTCTCTTTTCCAGTGCTATTGTTATTCCTCTAGGTGAATGAATTAATAGTGCTCTCCATAATATTCCTTTGAAGATTAGACCCCCCAACACTACAACCACAGCCCTTCTGCTTTTATTCTTTATTCTTGGATTTATTCCCAGTTTTGTCTATGAAATGATCATTTAGTACATGAGCAATATGCTGATTTCCCCTTATGGTTATTGCATTTTCTGTTCATAAATCAGGAATTAATTTGTCTTTTTTGGGTCCCTTGGTGCCTTTTTGCATAATAGCCAAGTGTATTTGGTCTGTGTAATCTAATGAAAAATAAAAATAGTAGATAGTGAAAAGTGATATCCCCAGCAACCTCTCATCACCCCCAGAACCTGGGGGACCCTTTTTTCTATTATTTTTTTTTCCCTTCCCAGGGTCCCACTTGCATCTGTCATTTGCTGATAAGAAACTCTTGTGCTCTTTGGTAGTTCAAAGATAGGCTGGAGCTGGAGGGGAGGAGGGCTTGGTTGTCAGTCACCTGGGAGTGATCTGCAGCCCTGGCACTAAATTGTTCTGTGACCTTCACCTCCTTGCATAGCAGAATAATTGAAATCAGATATTAAATAACTGATCCAGTCAGTCTGTTTCACTGCCAGTTCAGTTCCAAACTGCTGCACTGTAATGCATATGCATATTGCTTTGTTGAGTTTGAGATGTCTTAAATGCTTTTCTTTTTGTGGGACTTAGTAGAAGTGTGTGTTGAGAAGATTATGGCAAATGTGTACTGCAAGAGCAGTGTAAAGGGCACAGTTCTTTCATCCCCAGTACTGTTTGTTTTGGAGACTAGCAGCCAGAGATGCTCCTGCTGCGTGAAGCACACTCTTTTCTCTCCGTTGAGCAAAGTGACTCTCCATGCAGCATTTGTCCCTGGCTGATCCAGGGCACAGAGAGCTAGTGACTAGATTCTGAGCTCACTTTTGTGGGTCTTGCTCCTTTATCCTCCCTGCTGTTACTTTAGAGAGAAGAATTCAGCCCCAACACTGTAGATCCTGGATGGTTTCCAGCAAGGTAGGGCAGAGAAGAAAAAAAAAAATCATGAATTCTAAAGCTTTCTGTTTGAGGCTTCTCGGTGGGGAGCAGTTCTCTTCAGGACTGTGAAGGAAAATGCATATCTGCACAAGGAGGGAAGGCACCCAACACCAGGTTGCTCAGGAATGGTGATGGTAAGTGTGGTTTGGGGTGCAAATGCTTGAATTGCTGACAGATAATCCCCCACATACAGCTACAGAGCTGTGGAAAAGTCATCGCTGTTGTCCTCACTTCTGCAAGGGTTTTCCCTCCTCTTGAAAATATTCAGTTCATTGGAGAACTATTATTTTTGCAAGAGGGTAAAAGATGGGGAGAGACCTTCTGACTCTTTTCCTGCTGGGTTCTTGTGCTGATACATAAGCCCTGGCAGATGAGAGGCCAGCAGGAATCCTTTTTGTGTGTGAGGCTGAGTTTGCCAGAGAACATTTAATGCTGGGAATGCAAGGCTGGTTTCTTTGTTTTGGGGGCATATTTGATATTTGTCTGCTGCTGTGTTGTCTCCACCCTCTTTCGGAGGGCTTTGAATTTGCCAGTTTGTAGAATGCCTGGTGGGCTATGGGAGCTAAATGGTTAAAACAACAGTGGTCTGGGTTGTCTTTGCTAGCCAGAGAGGAAGGGAAAACACTAGCTTAAAACATCAGGAAATAGAAATTCTCATTTAAGTAGGCTTCACCCTATGTCACCTTTTCCCTCAAAATGGGCGACTGTTGCAATCTTGTCTGTACTGTGTTAGGGAATGAGGGGGTGGAGGGAGAAGGCTGCAGAGGAACAGAGCCATGTTTTCCCCTCTTGCTGGAGGGCATTATTGTCTAATAGGCAGTTTAGTCAGATGTTTACTAGATGAGAGTCAGGGGAACTTGTGATCTCTAGGGAGAATTCATGCAAAGCTGGAGACTACAAAAATGCCCCTGAGCAAGTGAGTTTCTAGCAATAACACTGTCACTTTTGCTGGGAAATTAAAAATTAAAAGGAGAATAAATCATGCTTCTTAAATATACCCTGCCATTTGTCCCTCTTGGCCTTATAGACAATTTAAAGAGAAACACTACAATACAAAATCTACACAAAGAGCCTTTCACAATATTTGTTTAAGGTCTGCATTATATTAGCTGTGGACACCTGTCCTTTGTGTGAGGTTCGTTCAGTTGTTGACCTATTTTCTGTAGTAGTTCAAGATATTGTTTTGCCTTAGCATGAAAAGTTGAGGCAATATATCCAACACTAAAATTTTTTATATCTGTGTGTATGAGTGTAAACATAGTTGTTTCTTTGATACAAACTCAGAGAAGCTCACAGAATGAGATACCTCCATGATTTTAGATGTATTCTACACTTGGAACTCAGAACATGGTTTCCTAACTAATATTTATAGTTAGCATTAGGTAGCCCTACTAATTTGGCAATTTGGCATTCTGAAATGTGAGTCTGATTAAGTCAGTCTTTGCACAAGGTTTTGCACATGGGGGACACAAATTTCATGATCTGTCTTGAAGCAATGAATTTTGGAGCAGTTTTCAAAATAGTTATTAAACGTGCATATATTATATATAGAGATGCTTCACTAGGCAGACAAGAGAACTGGAAACTCTTGGTACTATTTGTTTAGGAAATGTTAGTAGGTTTGTAAGAAACTGTCTTGTACAGAGAGGAGATAAAAAAAGCCCAAAAGAAAAGAATATCAACTGAACATGTGAGTTGTTCATAGGAATGCCCTGTTGTAATAGAGCCCTCAAATTTCCCTTCTGCAGCAGATGTCTTAAGTGAAGTCTGTTTTACTGTTGGGACGTGTTGGATTGGGAGGTTGGCTCGGGCTGCCTTGGCTAAGGTGTTACTGGCCCCTAGGGAGTGGGCATGGGGTGCTGCACAGTGGTAGGTTCCTGGAGAGAGCACTGGCTGTGTCAGCTGAGGTGTGCGGGCTGCGCTGGGCTGTGGGGGAGCAGGGATGGGAAAACTCCAGGACTGTCAGGGTGTCTGGACTGTGTGGGGATGCTGCTCTGAGATGGTGGGTGACTGCTTCATTTCTAGGATCCCTGCCATGTGAAGGAAGGGTGCTTATGTCCTGCAAGGGGTTGGTTGATGGCCTCTGTACTTGAATCAAGATGCATTTGAAGAACTGCATGCAGAGAGCATCCTGAATGCTTGTTATCTGCAATCACCTTGCTTAGCTTAGGGAGTTGCTTGCTTTGGTGGATGACATAGAAGCTCCCCCATATACACTGTGTGATGTTTCCCAGACTGAACCTCTTTTCCAACTTACAGCTACTTCATTGTCAATTAATAGCTTAATGCTGCAGGAGGATGACAATGAGGATAATCCCTATTGTGACAGTGACCAAGCATGTCAGCTTGGAAAGGGTCAGGGGGACACAGAGCTGTTCCTCTCTCTCCAGCCCTCGTCCTTGCCCTCCCTTAGCAGTGCGTAGAGTTCTGCTGTCTCACAGCCTCTCTTAGGACAGCACAGTTATCCTATCTTTAGCCCACTTAGTGAGCTTTAATTTGCTGGCTGGGACAGTGCTGATGCTACAGGTTGATTCTCTTTTATGTGGTAGGAGGAAAATACCTTATTTAAATAAGTAACTACTTCTGTTGTAAACAAACCTGTCACACTCAAACAAGCGATGCTATCACTAAATCCCTGCTCTAGTTACCTTTTAGAGCCAAAGTGTTGATCACAGGACAGGGTGGCAGTATTCAGTGGTATTAGTGGTGAAAAAATTTTCCAGTATTTTATGTGGCTATGCCCTGAAATATCTTATGTCAAACCTAAAAAGAAGGTGGTCTAACTGGTGTGATGGTCACTTTTGACGGTTACAGCTGTACATCCTGTCCTTGCTGCACTCTGATAGCATAATCACATAATCAGTTAGGTTGGAAAAGACCTCTGAGATTAAGTCCAGTATATGACTGAACACCACCTTGTCAAATAGACTGAGTGCCATGTCCAGTCTTTCCTTAATGTTGTGTCAAATTTCCATAATGTTATGTCAGCAGTAACAAACTAGAGTATTTCAAAGTTTGAGTGCCACTTCTAGGGAAAGAGGTTATGTCATTATCCTTATGTTGAAAGTGAGATGTTGAAGTCAAGGTGACAAGGCAAGGCAAGTGTTTTTGGGTAGCAGTGAGACATGGGACACAATCCAGACCTCCTTGTTCCTAGCCACTTAGGATCCTTTGTTTTTGTGCTTTTGTGACAATAGCTTTAAAATTATCTGTGGCAACAGGTGGTGAAATTGTTCATTTTCAGTCTTGGTGCAGAGAGTAATGGTAAATAGGCTGTTGCTGTTCTATGACTGGGAGGAGCTCTGTGTGCAATAGGTTTTGTTGGGATTGTGTGTTCTTTCTGGTGTGTGACTACACTTAACCCTGTGCCTAAATCAGTTTCTCTTTTCTGCCTGGCTGCAAGGGAGAGGGAGGAAGAAGTAAGCCTCATATCCACAAAGAAGTGCCATCTGACTGCTACCACATGTTGGAACTCCCAAAGAGGTCCAAGGAAGCTGGGCACCTAAGCATCCATGTAGAAATTTGGGCCAAGATTTGCAAATGCACTAGAATGTTTCCCTAGGTGCAAAAAATGTGTTTCTTTCTGATTTTAACAGAACTTTGTGTACTGACTTATGTACTTGTATTAGTCTTGGCTAGCACTGAGCTGTGTGTAATAGGCTATTTTTTAATATTGAGATCAGTCATGGTGTGACTTGGCTTGTCAAATACTTATGGAGGAAATGATTTGATTTTTTAAAAAGTCTGAGAAGATAGTCCCTGGGTGTTTTTTGTTTAGTAGAAAGGAAAAGTAAACAAAAGGAATGAAAGAGTAGAAGATATCTTATCTTGTTTATAAGCAAATAAACATAATAGCAGAATAGGACACTATTCATTGTGAATAGGAAAACGGTTTCTCTCCATCTGTCAGCCCCATCATCTGAGGATAATAGGTGACTTCAGAGAAGAAAAAAAGGTATCTTGTACCAGTGAGCATGATTAGCACTATGGGTGAATGTTTAAAATACAAGAGTGAAGTTGGAGAAAAGGTTCTCATCTTGTTCCATTGCAGATATATACGACCTAGAGGAGACCCACTGTCATGTCACGTACCTCAACTTCCCAGTCTCTAAGGAAGGATGTTTGCTTGGGTGTAAGAAAAGATTATGAGACTTCAGTCACTTATGTTTCTAAATTATTCTGCAGTCATGGGATGGAAAAGTTATAGAAGCAGATATTTTTATTTATAAAAGAGGGAAAAATATTTTTAAAAAAACATGGAGGTAATTTTTGAAACTTATCATGGAAGGATGCTATCAGAGCACAATTTGGGACAGTACCATCACAGACTTTAGAAAAATGTAATGAGTATATGTGTGGCAGCTTTGGTCATAGGAAGTTAATTTCAGGTCTTAACAAGTATGAGGCAATGCCATTACAAATACTATTGAATACTGGTACATTTTCCCTCTTTGTCTGTAAGAAATGATCTTTATCAAACAGACTAGTTTAGGGAGAATGATGAAGCACTGATCTTTTGGGCCTTATCATATATGCAGACTAGGGTTGTGTGGAATGGAAAAGTTTCTTTATTAATGAAAAACAACAAAGGTTTGTTTGTATTTCTGCTGTGACCAACACAGACTGTCTCTTGTCTGTTTTAATCGAAAGAGTAAAAAATCTTACCCGAATCATCTGAACATTTTGTGCAGGGCAACCTTCTACTAAATGGGGCCAGACTGAAGAAGTATTTTTTCTGGAATGAACACATGTACTATCCAAGTGCTTTGTTCTGTGTTCAGTGCTGCAAGATCAGGGCCTTTAATTCCTTTGCTTTATTTTAGTGCAAGAAATACTGGTTACTTTTTCTTTCCTATGTTGGTATTGCCCTCTACTGGAGGAAATCAAAACTGCCCACCTGTGTTGCAAGCCTGAGATTGTTGGCAGATCATCTGCTTTCCCTCCTCCTGGGGCCTTGGGCTGACAGAGCGGGGAGAAGCCATCCCTACTTCTGACAGGCAGAATAACTGGCCAGGATATCCAGATTTGAGCTCCTGAATGACAGCATGTTTGTTGCTGTACAACCAAAACATTTCCTGATTGTTGCTAGCTCAGGCTACATATGAGGAGTTGTACTTACTCTCAAGGGTAGCATTCTCCTGTGCAGTGAGGAGAGAAACTTGGAGCCTGGATAGTGCAAGATTTGGCAAGTGTGGCTGCTGGGGCTGAGTCAGAGGCCCAGGATGAAACACATCCTCTGTAGCCAAGTTTGAGAGCTGCTGAGAGCAGTGCAAACTGATGATTCTCCTGTTATCTTCTGCAGCAGCCTCACTTTTGGGACATTGTTAGGTACTTAAGAGTGAGATGTTGCAGTCTCTTGGAAGAACCAGCACTGGGCTTATGTAGTTTAAACTTGAATTGCTTGGATAATCACGCCTAAGTCACCACTAGTCTAGTGTAAAATCTGACATTTTCCCCTTCCCTCTTCCCCCCAGCCCATTTAGCACTGGATTGAGCCATTTTTGCATGCAGGCCAAACCCAAATGTTCCAGTCTGCAGTGGAGACAACAAAATTATTCTGGCCTGAGGGGCTTCAGGCATCAAGAAAAGAAAGAAAGGAGATACAGGGAGAATGAACTCCACAGAGTTCAACCTAGAAAGGTGTCCAAGATTAACAACTGGCCGGTAGAAGTCTGTATTCCCAAATTCTAGGATATACATTTTTGTAAACATGCAGGTTTGGTATTTTCTCTTAGAAACTTAACTTGCAGGTATTCACTGGGCCTCATGCCTTAATTTGCTTTGTCACAGCCCATAGCTGTAAGAGATGAGGAACATGGGAGGAATCCAGAGAAAAATCCAGAGGCTCAGTGTATTTGGTGAAAACACATTGAGATACATTGCTCTACAAGGTGAAATCTCATCATGGTCCCTCAGTGAATGTACTTGCTGTGTCCAGGTTTCTTTTTCTAAAGTTTCAGTTTTAAGATTCTCAGTACTCAGAGTGATGTCTTCTCCAGGCTGTTTTGCTTGGGAACAGGAGGTGGTATGGAAAAATTTTGCATTGCTGCATGCTGGTGTCTGTGCAAGGAACCTGCACAGTTTGTTGGAGTGCCTCTGTGGGCAGCATCCATGATATCTATGTTTAGTAAACTGCTCTGTCTGCTCACTGCTGGCCAAATACTGGTACCTGGTAGCTTTTACAGATCCCTTGCTAGGGAATATGCTTGGTTCTAAAAAGGTGCAGAAGGCGTACCTGTATTAGTTTAGGAGAATAAAGTGCTTAATTTTACAAATCGTCAAATTGCTACAACATCAAGAAAATATACTTTATTATTTTCATTTAATATTGGTTTTCTGTCATTTTGATGCTTCGTAGCCTGAAGATTTGGCTAATGTGTGTTACCAGTGCCCCCTCCCGGATAAGACCAGCTTTGTTCTCAGCTGCCTGGCCCCTCCAGGGCTTTTCCCGAGGCACAACCATGTCGAGCCATGGCTCGTGAAAAAGCTCAGCTCCGGATTTCTCTGACTGTTGCCAAGTGACCCTACCACACAATAACAAAATCGCAGGAAAGATTCTAGATTGTTTTGATCAAGCAAGAATTTTCATAAATTCAACGTTTGGTTTTTTTGTCCTCTTGTGCAGAGGGGGCAAGGCAATTGTTTGCTGCATTTATTCTGCTTTTACTGCTACAAACTAGGTAATAAAAAGGCTGAATATTGCTTCATGTGATAGGAAAACCTGGAAGTGTCATAATTCTTAACTCTGTAACAAGTAAGAAACTTACTTTCCTAGGATAGAAAATGCTTCATAAAAACATGTTGTGAGCCTGCTCTCTGTACAGTGAAGCCCAGGCATGAGGAGAGAAATTGGCTTAGCCAGAATATTCCAGCAGATCTGCAGGAACACCCTGGAGTTCCTGCTTTACTCTTCTGTGCCTTATAGATTGAGTTCTACTGCTTCAGTTCAGTACAAGCTACCAAGCAGAGTGATAATGCATCGTTGGGATCTTGTTGGGATTTTGCCAAAGGTTTAAGTTTGTAAGATCCTATTATCATACACAATTACCATGTAATTTGCAGCCTGTTAAAGATCTGCCTTTGCCCACGTCAAAAAAGTACTTGTTCCTATGTGCTTATTATGTCCTTCCCTGTCTTCTGTTCCCTCTGCACAGGAAGTATTTTTTTATTTGGATCTGGTTGCTTTTCATCAGTAATAACTCCTGTCCTGCTGTGACAGCTGTTAAGCTGAAGTATTTTTTTTCCCTTGATAGCTGCCCAGATTAGGTCATTTGCTGTTTGTTGTGTTTGGACAAATTTTATTTCTTGCATGTCTTACTGTTCAGTAAATTGCAGCCACAGATTTCTGTCTTTAACAGGGCAATAAAGAATCCTTCACTCCCTGCAAGCCTGTCTCCCAT
>JACBWW010000004.1:16312356-16458732 GCA_020086605.1 Lanius collurio | reverse complement strand
TTTTATTTTATTTTATTTTTCCTTTTCTCCTTTTACCTTCTCTATTTTCTATTTTTTTAAATTTTTTTTTTAAATTTTACAAATTTTTGTTTTATTTCCTACTGCATCCAGAAAAAGAAAAGCTTCATGGAGGATATAAAGCAGATTATCAACAGAGGTGTAGATAAGATAATGCACTACTTCATCACTGAGGTGCTGGCCTTCACAGGTCAAACATTAGTTCCTTAAATGCAACCTTGTACTTGCAGTGTTTTACACACATCTGTGTAGTTCAGCAGTTGGTGGATGTTTCAGGTGTCTGAACTGCTCTACTAGCAGGGATGTTTAAGTTGAAGATTGACAGTTGTAGGGGACACCTTAATTACCAAAGGCTCAAAGAGTGGGTCGGGTTTGGGTACATTGGCAAAGCATTTCCAGAGTTCTAAGTTCAAAATGAAATGGCCTTTTGCTCTGCTGATCTCATTTACTTTCCTCTAATTGGTCCCTCTTCAGCTGCCCTAGCAAGACATATCTTCAGAAATTCTGCTTACGCTGACTATTGTAGTTTTATGTTGAGGGCATCGTGGCATTCCTGCCTTGTAAAACTCTGCTCTCCAGCTTTAACACAGATCTCATTCTTAATGAAAGTTTATCTGACTTATATTGCTGCCTTGGAAGGAATAACTTCTTGGGTAGTTAGGGGGAGCTATTTTGTATCCCTACCTTACAGCTGAATTTACTTCTACTGCGTCCGGATGGTTTTCCTGCTCTATCAGATTCTAGTTGATTTGCTGCTGTCTTTGTTTCTCCTTATTTCCCTATTTTGTACTTTTTTCATCAGAATGAGAGGTTGGGACAAGGCTGCAGTGGCTTTTTGAATCCTCTCCATTCAGTTGTGGTAAGAGTTAGAGCAGAGGACTCTTCTGTGTTGTCAGCCTTCGATTTGTGGTAGTAACACTGCCATTTTATCCAGCCCTTGGAGTGCTGTATGGATGTTTCTGATGTGTGCAGCAGTGCCCTGGCTAGTGAGGAAACTTGGGTCAGCTTGGGGAGGGGACACATGTACACCAGTAGCAGGGGTTGGGTCTTCTCCTGTCTCAGCATGTTGGAAGTATGTGTCTGGCTGAGGGCTCTGTTTCTAATGGGCAGGATTTCTCCTGCCCCCAGCCAAGTGTCAAGCCTGTCATGGCAAATTCACTGAAGGCTGGCATGAGGGATTGGAGGGGCAAGCTAGCCAGGGTTTGCAGGCATGCAGTCACACAACCCTGCTGCTGGGACTGAAAAGAAAACCCAACAAGTCATTGGGGCTGACTGGGGAAAACCTGTCCTGGTTATTCTTTGTTCAGTGGATGAAGGCCAAACATCAGGAGCTGTAGTGAAGAGATGAGTTAGCAGAGGTGATGTGCAAAGCCAAGGTGACATGTATATTTTTAATCATTGTGGTAAACAGTTGAATTCCTTCTGATAAGGGATGGGCTTGGGCCAAAGCTGCTTATTGCAGAAACCTTCTGATAGGTTACTACTTTTCTCATTTGACACCAAAGCTCTCCACAGAAGAAAGGGAGGGTGGTGATCTGGTGACTTCTACTGAACATGAAATTACAAGATCTACTTATATTTGCTTACAAACACAAAGCACAAAAAAGGAGATAAGGTTGATAGACAGTGGTCTGGAGCATATGCCATGGGGAGGACTCTGTGTGACCTGAACAGCAGATCAGTTTGGAAAGCATAAGGAGAGGTCATAAGGAGTTCAGCAGAAGTAAGACCACCCAGAACTAAGGTGGTATGTCAAAATACAAGTGATCTCTAGAAGATGGAATCCTCCCATTCTGGAGCCTATGGCTTAGTATGTAGGAAGATTGCCACCTGTGACATTAGCTAGAGGTGATTTGGTGTCCATGTGCATATATTTATGTTCATGGAGTCAGTGTAAGTTGACTTCATGATTCATTTCAACAATGAGTGCTTCTAGATTGTTTGATTTTTTTGTGGGCCCTGTAAAACTGATGATGACATGATTTGCTTCGAGTAGAGTTGGGTGGATTGTTATATAGGGCTTAAAATTATTTAATTAAGTCAGATGTTTTTACAGCACATGACTTACATACCAACTTTGTTAGGAGTTGATTCATAATTGTTTGGAAAAGATTACGTTTATTTCAGCCTATAGCATATGCACAATTGTTTACTTAAACTCTTGCTTTCCATAGTGTGGCTGGTCCTGTGAATACTATAATATTTCATGCTGAGATTTTGGATGCCTGTGTGTTTATATTGACAACTTAAGCAAATATCAAACATGCATACTTTGTGGATACATTTCATAGCTTCCTAGTGCTGGTCCTCAGTACACAGTGATCTTTTCCCAACACTTAGATCTGTAAACCCACTTAAAAAATAATTGGAAAAATCATGTGGATAAATGCTTTCAGTACAGCCCAAACTGTATGGATTCAAAGTTGGGGAGTAAAGACCAGTATTGTATAACTTGATGAAGGATATTCAGTGGATGCTGGTGGGCTCTTCAGCCATAATTAAATTACTTGGAAGAGAGATGAAGGTAGTATAACAAACAGGTGATGCTGTCATGTAAACAGCAGGTTTTTGGACAGTAGCATGTTTGGAAAAGCAGTTATATTCTTGGCCTCATCCATTTGGGACCTACATTCTCCCTGGTTTCTGGCATTCCTACTTGCCACCCACCTAAGAACAGCTTTTATCAGGACCTGAGGTTTTTGGTATGTCCTTGGCCAGCTCCATAGTGTTCCTGCTTCTTCTAGCCTAAGAAGATCATGCCACATTTCTAGAAACTTCTACTTGACTTCATGCAGGTCCATCACGGGATGTTAATAACCTCTTAGGAACATAAAATGATTAAGAGGGAGAATGGGAAGGAGAAGAGGAGGGAGAGAGCAAATAAGGACGTGGAGTATTGTTAGTGGGCAGGGGAAGTTGGGATACTTGTTCCTGATTATGTTTAAAGAGGAATCGTGAGTCTGATGATCTTTGTATTCTCAAGGCTTCTAATCCGCTTGCTCTAATCCTCTTACAGCATCTGCTCTATTGGACTTTTATCTGATCTCTCTGTCTCTCAAACAATCTGTCGAAGATCCCCATGTTGAGTCACTTCTGCCTCTTCCCCAGAGAGACGTTCTGGTATCCTCTTGCTCAAATGGGGTCAATGGATTCTTCTTATTCTGGGGTCCCTGAGGCTAGTCTGAAGTGATTTAAGACATGATTTGACTACATCCTTCAGTCATCTGGATTTGGTGTAGCTGGCAATGAGAACTGTGACGTCCCTAGTTCTCTGCCATACAGCAAAATTTACATTTGGGGTAAACCAAATTTTTGAGATTTGAAATTGCAAAGAATGAGCTGTAAGTGTGTTCATTTGGGATTTTTTTTTTCCAGTGGTGACTAAAGCAAAAATAATTTTTTTTAAAAAAATTGGTTTTAGGCTTCTCTTTTTATTAAACCACATGATGTAAGTAGGAGGTCAAAGTACCCTATTTCCTAAATTCAAATTCTCTTGCAGAGAGTGTTCATCAATGACTAGTAAAACACGATATTGTCATGTCAAAAACCGAATTTCTGTGTTTTGAGCTGGAGAGCTTTTGAGAAGAAATTCCAACAACATCTGTAGTGAACCCTCCCAAAGAAAACAGGGACATGTCATAACTTTTAGGAACTGTATTCTTTTCAGTAGTGAAGAGTTATTAGCAGAATTATGAAGATTTTAGGCTGCAATTATATCATAAAAAGTATTGAAAATTCGATCTCAGATACTGCTTAAGCTCAAGCCAGGTAGAAACAGCTGAGATCAATATGGAATTTGAATAGAAATAAAGTTTTCTCTTTGAGCACTGGAGAACATGTCCCATGGCTTTGTGTGGGAGAAGCTAATGCCATACAACAAACAAAATGGAGTCTCTTTTGTCTCCCATAATGATCTCTTCCCTGGGCTGTTGAAAGACCTAGCACTATTTCTGGGACGTATGGAACAGGAACATTTTAGCTGTATTTGGTGATCCTAAAGGAAAGCAGACTGCCCCATCTGGGAATTCTGGTTTAGCTCTTTAAAGCAGCATGAGGACAAAAGCCACAATCAGTACACTAATCTTATCCCATTTTCGCTGCACAAAACCAAATAGGCAACAGCAGCAAGATATTTGAGGTACTAAAATGTTCCAGGACCTTGATGGTTTTTGGCGTTGCTTTTGAGTTTGGATTTTTTTTTTTTTTAATTTTTTTTCTGTTTTGTTGGGGTGTGTTTTTTTTTTTTTTTTTTTTTACTGAGCCTTGCATGCAGTGAGGCAGAAGCTTTGTGGTTTGTCAAAGCATAAAAAATCCACTCAGATATTGCTATTTTTGAGGACAAAAGCCTCACACGCCCAAAACCCACACAAACTGTGGGACACAGATCCCGCTGGCTCTCAATAGCTTCTCCTTCTGGTCCCGCTGCCTCTCTGCCGGAGTGCCAATCCACTGACTTAATGAAGGCTAACGGTATAATTAATCACACACACCCGCAGCACAGCAGTTCATGAGACCTGAGTAAATGTGACAGCTGCTCTGAGGGAGAAAGGGGGGAATAAAGCCCACAATGATGACAAGAAGGAAAACAAGATCTGTGGCAAAAAGAAGAAGTCGAAGCAAAAAGGGAGACATCAGCAAAAAAGATGGGCTGAGAGCCTTTATGAGCAAAGCAGAAAGCAGTCTCACCCAACTGTCCTGTTGTAAAGCGTCTCCAGATGCTTTTCTTTTTCTACCTTTGGCCTCTACTCTCTTCAAATTATGTTTGAGGGCTTTTCCTCATTTCATTTTCTCTTGGATCTATTCCTTTTTTTGTTCCTTCTCTTTTTATCAGTGATTGTGCTGTTTGGTGCTTTTCCAAGTAGTACATGGTATTCTGGGCCTTTTAGGTCATATGAACAGTGCAAGAAGGCTTTGGTAACCAGTGCTAATTATACTTTGTGGGGAGTATAATTAGTTTAGTTTGGAGCTGATAAAAAGACTAACTTTTCCTGATCCATGGATGGTGAAAATGCTATACTTTGTTCTTGTCTCGAAATCTTTTTCTCCCAATATTCTTACTGCTTGTGCTTGAAGTCTTTCTGTTGTCTTTTGTATCCTTTGTTCATCTTGGTTCTCTTTTTGAGGCTGTTGATAATGGAGAATTTCTTCTGGGTACAGCACAGAGGCCTGTGGTGTGATCTAAGTGGCCTTTTGAGATCTTATAAAGTGCATTATTTTCTAGAGCCATGGAAACGGTAGCAAGCTCCAGAGGTGGAACTAGAATGGGAAGATCTGAGGTAACTGACATTGTAAATAAAAATTTGCAAGGCTTTATTGTTTCTCCTCTTCTCTCTAAAAAAGTAGTTTTGTATCTTCTTGAATTAAAACTGTAGGAGTTGTGTTACTTGTGGCACGTCAATGTCCATGGCAAGTAGGTGATCCAGATACTTTTTGCACTCAAGATGCACTTAGGTATTTTAGGTCAGAAACAGGGAGGCAGGAAAGGTGCAAGAAGAGTTTGTCTCTGATGGCCAGAATAGGGGTTGAAAGGTATTATCTGTATTTCTGGTTTTACTTGTAACTGTCTACTTGAATTTGATCATATACCTTCATTTAATCTCAACTGGGGATAAGCAGAGAGAATCTCTTTTGCAGGTTAGCCTTACAGGGCTCTTCTGGGAATTCCCTGTAATTCTATATCAAGGAACAACTTTCACTGTTTTTTTCTAAGCCTCCGGGTTGAGAAGTTACTCTTATTAAGGGGTATCTAGAATCTTGGGTATGTGCACCCCTGTGTTTGGAGATATAACCTGGAATTCCTGTGAAGTCATATAAAATTACTTTGTAACTTTGTGATAAACATCAACAAATAAGACTTTGAACTATATCCACAAAAGAAAATTACATGACCTGGTGCCATCTAACTGCTTCTCAGGTGCCCAAATCCTCCACAGATCTTCCAAGTCCTTTCATTTTTATTTTCCCCCACTACTGTCTTATGCTGGAGGTCATTAGGCTGCTGTTTTCTAATTCCTGAAGCTCTGTGCAGGGTTGTTTCTCTTGACAGTCCTGCTCAGTGCCAGTATGTAGCTTGTGTCTGTTGGGATCCATAATCTTGGCACTAATTGTTCTCAGGAGTACAGTACCAGCCTGCTCATGGGAATGATGGGAGCCACCCTTTTCGTCTGGCAGCCTGGTGGCTGCAGCCCATATCCTGTGTATGGGAGCCACTGGTTATGTAGCATTTCTCAGGCTGCTGTAGCCAGCAGATAATTTTGCAGTGGAAGGTACAACTCTTTCTGCCTGTTTCTGAAGACTCTCTTCTCTGCTTGAAGTAATTAAATAGTCATGATATTTGAGAGCCAAGTAGGAGCAAGCAAGCCTACAAGCATAAACATGGATATGCAGTTTAGGGTTTATTGTACTCACTGGGCAGGACTTGGGAATCTGGTTTTCTTCTCATGGGGAGGAATCTGTTCATGTCTAAATGCAGCAGATTCACTCTTTCACATGCAACTCTGTACATCCATGAAAAGATTAGTGCCTAACTCAGAGCTGCAGTTTCTAATAGATGGCAGAGAGCTGAAGAGTAAGGGCTTGACACGCAGAGTTGTCCAGATCTGTCATTCCCACTTGGTGAGCACACTCATTTTTTGGCAGGATGGTTGAAAGAGGGGCTGGTTACACATAGTGAATGTAACTGTATATCTGGTTTATCAGCAATTGCTCAGTGATCCTGTTTTGGGAATTAGGGAGAGTAGGAACTTGAGGGCTTTATATAGAAAGATGTGTGCTGCTTTTAAATATTTACTGCATGACACCTGTGCTGAGAAGGAGGATTCAATTCTTCTTTTCATTGCAAGGTATTATTATCTCTATTTGTTTCAAATTTTTTGGTTCTGATTTGCCTTTTTCCTTTTAAAGGTAGCTTCGGTTGTGTCAGTAATTAGCTAAAAATTTTGCGATAATAAGAGAATAGGAGGGTTAAGGTGAAGGAGGTAGTTTGCTGATCTCCTCATCCCATCTGCAGCCCTATTAATTTAATTAGAGCTGCAGTGTATAAATATTTAACTCATTTTAATTTCTTTTGCAGTTCCTTTGGTTTTCAAATAGTTCCCAGCTCCAGATTATCCTTTTTATTCTTCTATATATTTGAGAGAGCGGAAGTAAAAAAAACCAAACAGGCCTTGTCTCTGAAATGTAATCAAATGGAAGACTCATGGGTTTTTGCCTTTGTGTCTGCTCTCTTACTAAATTAATTTCTCTCAGGCCCTCTGTTATGATATGAAACAAGGACTGTCTCTGTGGTTCCAGGGATGCCTTTTTCCATTCTGCTATTTTTGCATCCTGATGATGGTGAGAACCATCTTGGTGCAGGACTGCATGGAGGATGAGTAAAGTACTGCTTGCAGCTGCTTAGAGAAGCAGGAATTTTGCCTGTGGATGGCACAAAGAAGTATGATGGGAAGGTCTTCAGACACGGGCCGGAGGAATGAGGCACAGGAACAAACACAGATGTGCTAGTGAGGAGGTGTGGGCAAAAAATAAATATAGGCCAGATACCAGAGAAATTATTGAGAGCTGCTGTATGAAAAATCATCAGTTTGACTAAAGCAGTGCTATTGGGTGGTCAGAGCAAGAGAAGGGGCTGTTTCTGTCCTGGTGTCTTTTTTTTTTTTCTGATCACTTGTTGAACCATTGCCTCAGTTTCCCCAGGTAAACGTGGTGACAGCAGCTCATGGTGCCTGCTCTTGGAACTGGAGGGTTTGAATTCAGTGGTGTGCAGACACAGAAGATAACTATTATTTGTGCTGTGACCTAGATGCTGGGTTGTCTCCTTGAGTCTATGCTGTACCTGGTTGGGTTGAGGTGGTTCCCGAAGGATTGCTGTGGATATCAGTGGGTTCCCCAGCCCAACACTTGCCAGCAGCCTGCAGCATTGAGGTCCCCTGGTCCTTCTGTCCCTGCATGTTACCAGGCACTTTAGTTCACTCAGCAGGCCCCTGTCACTTTGCCTGCTCTGGGGTTGACACCTGATCACCTGGTCAAAGGCCATGGGCTCCAGCATCCTGATCTGCAGGGACTGTGTAGAAACAAAGTAATGAATATGGGAGTTTGCATGATTTGGGGATCATCCAGCATAACTGGGGAACTATCCTGGTCTTCTCTGTCCTTAGTGTAATCCAGGTTCATTGTGGTACATTAATGTGATTTCTGTGCAAAGGGAAACTTGGGTTTTATTTCTTCTCTAGCATAGTTGTGTTTTCAGCTATGAAGGCAAGACAAAGCTAGAGATTTTGGGGTGAACTTGCCACAGAAAATGCCAGTTTAAGGATGTTGGAAAGGCTGGAGATATTCCAATCAGCCCTCCTTGCTGATGACCAAGGAGCACTTTAGTGCCTAGAGGTCAGCGTCTTGGATGGAATGCAGCCTGCCAGGCTTGTCTGAGAGCTGTTGTTGCTGCTGATAGGATCTATGGGAGGGATGTGGATATGGCATTTCATTGTCAGAAACAAACACAGTATTACATCACATACTATTTCTGTTTATTCCGTTGTGAAGATGATCCAACCCATCCTTGGAATATTCGGATCCTCCTTTTTATTAACAGAATCTCCTACCTGAATGCTAGTTAATTACTTTAGCATATTCCTGTCCTGTGCCTAGTCAGATTAATACAAGTATTTAAAGTGAGATGTGGTCTAAAACTGAATCCTGAGCAATGTTCTTGCAGATTCCTTCCAACCCAAGAGCTCTCCTGCAAGCCAGTCTGTTGTCATCACTCTTTTAACAAGGTTTTTACTTAAAATTGATTCTTCTGCACATTTCTATCCTTTTTGATTTAACTAGGAATGACTATGATTATAAGAGAATACATGTATTTGAATATCTTTTTAACAGCTATGCTCATTGCTTTCTCAGGGTTTGGCTTTGCCTTTCAGTTCATTTCAGGACAAACACAGAGTGGCTGAAATTTGCACAGTGGCTGTGGCTCAGAAGGGTCTTCAGGGATGCACATGGGAATTATATATGCCTGTAACTGTGCCTCTGCCTGTTTGGTGAGGAAAAAGAGAAGGGAAAGTGACAGAATAAGTGTTTGAGGGCATGTCTACGTCATTGCTTGTGTAAATTGGTGAGTTGGAGTTTGTCATACTATGTGGAAGTGAAGTTTTGTGCAAATGTGAGAGTAAACCTGTCAATATAGGATTTTCTGATAAGTTCATGTGAATGTGCAGCTGTTTGTGGAAAAAATGTATTTGTCAGCACATGAAGATACATATGCTTATGATAGGAGACTTAGAGGAATGTTGTTTCATGCATTTGTGAATTATGCATAAGTTTATATTCCTATATAGACAGGAAAGAACTTCTCTTGGTTTGCTTTTGTATGTTAATTTTTGTGACCAGCTGGTACAGCCATGAAAACAGTGGTTGGCCAGACTGAGTATTTGTACAGCTTAATGAGAACTGCTCAAACAAGACCACCCACCTTAAAGTGCTCTCCAGCTCTCTGCTTCCTATCTCCATTAAATAGCAAAGATCTCTGTTGCTTCGAGGCTAAGGGAACGAGGAAGTGCTGCCTGCCTAGTTACAGGAGCATTGTGTTTCCTACAACATGACAAATGGTACAGTGTCCCACACTGAGCTGATTGGAATGGAAGATGCTCCCAGTCACTTTCTGCAGTATTTTCCTGCAATACTCAATTCATTGTCTCTTTTCAGCCACAGGCTCTTACAGATGCTTGTGTTGTAATGTTCCTGTCACAGTTTACTATAAAAGTCAGGATCAGTGTTTGTCATTTCACTGGCGCAAGTCAGGGCAAGGAGAGTTGCAGCACTCCCATTTGTGCTTCCTGCTTAAACTGAGGAATTGCATCAGGCTTTCCTCAAAGAGGAGAGAAGTTGATGGCAGCTACCTATCATAAGGTGAATATTAGTGGCCATAATGACTCAGAACACATTTCTTTTCTCCAACAGCATCCAAAAGTGGATGTGTGTGGGAGAGCATAAAGACAAAGTACACTATATTACACATTCTGTGATAATTTCTGTCCAACATCCTCCCAGCCTCCAGCCAAGTGCAGGAGGGAAAAGGTCCTGTATTGACCTCCTTCTTCAGCACAGTGGAATCTGAGGGATGCAATGTCTGGAGAACCTATTTTCTTTTGTGCTTGCTCTTCTAAAAGCCTCTGTCAATTTGCTGAGGAAAGGAAAGAGCACCTTTTCATACAGCCTTTGATGGTGTTGCTGTCTGAGAGATTCTTCACAAGGGGCAAAAATGGGAAACAAACATGAATGCTATCTGTATACCACTAAAGTCTTAGTTCCTCTAAGATGTGATAGAACTTTGTCAGGAGCAGGAGACACCCATGAATGGAGGCTGTTTTGTAGAAGTCAGATGTGAAAGCTGAAGCACTGGTCTCAGGCATGAAGCTGAATCTCCTGGGAGCAGCTTGAGGACTTCCTTCAGTCTGTGTTTTATGTGTGGGAATTAACTCTGATATTTGCAGAGCTCATTAGTGCATGGGGGCTGTGCTCATGGCAGGGATGGAAGCTTGGAGGCAGATGATTTTAGGTGGTGAGCAAGAGAGGGTTCATCTCAGAATATTGGTATTTGGGCTGGGTACTCTGGGGCAAGAGTATCTAGGAAGGTTGATAAGCTAAAGAAGGGCTATTTGTTTCTGCCTTGTGCACTCAGTCATCCTTGGTTATCTTTCTTACAGATTTAAAAATACAGAGACTGCTCAAACTGATTTATAGCTCCATGTCAAGTGATAATATCGTGAGGCCTATGAGAAGTCTGAACCAGTCTTCATGATCTGCTATGTGATTTGGTTCTTGCAAAAGCTGCTGGGACTTGTTGCTGTAACTAATACATTGATGGGTTTGACAACACAGTCTCTTTTGACAGTCTTGTGCATGTTTGAATTATGGAAGCAGCTTGAGGTATTTCTCGTAACAAACCGAATGGCACCATACCTAACCAAACAGAAGGCAGTACAGGATACATCAGTTTCAGTAGGCCTTTTATTCAAACAGTGAAGAGCTACCCATTGTGAATAGGGGAAGACTGTAGGTTAGATCAGTGGGAGCTGAATGCTGTCTAACTGCTGAGGGGATAGGCTGATGTGAATAACAGGGGATTCAAAACTCTTCTAGGATTTTCTTTTTTGGAAATGCATTCTGCTACATTTTCACTCTCCCTTGCTTTATGAGAAAGTGAGAAAGAGCCTAGAAGAACTTCAGACACAGGTTAGTGGTAGACAAACAGGAGAGGACGAGATTATTTTTTCTGAATGTTTCTCTGTCTACTACAGAGCAATCTTACACATGCAAAATTTTATATTGTACCAACAACAACCATTTACTTTATGTTACTTTATATGTTGCTAACTATTATGTTAACTTCATTGTATCAGATTTCCCAAGATTTAATGCTGCATGCTATTTCAAACTGGGATTCTTCTCTGGAAATTATACCTTAGATTAACTTGAAATAAGATTGAGAATCCTCCTTAGCATATGCTTAATGATGTGAATCTGTCAAAGCCTTTATTTCTTGAAAATATTGCTTAGGCTATATGGTCATCTGTTTTATCTATATCTAAATTTGAAATTTTCATTTCATATAAATAACCACTCAAAAATAAGTCATTTTAGTCCTCTGAGAAGACAGGCAACTCTTACTGCAAACCCAGAAAGCTGAGACATTGGTGTCTGTTGGGCTCAAAGAATCTTTAGCAGAAGATATCTTGCTATAGCTGCTTCATGAATCATGTTTCCAAACATAGTTTTGAAAGAGTGTTTCTGAATGCATCAGCTAACAGCATTCACCAAAACTTTATCTTTCAAAATGTGTACTTTTCCATTATTGTTATATGTCAGATATTTATTCTATTTTTTCTTAAGTGGAAAACTAAAAGTAACTGCTTCTGTTGTAAGTAAACCACGGCAGCTCTGGTGCAGCATCTGTTTTTCAGGTGAATGAACAAAAGCTATGAACTGATCAGTGTCAGATCTTAAATTATTAATCTAACAGTTAGAGAAAGCATATGGCAGCTCTTAAGATAAAGAGTCAATACACTGTAAAGATTTTGAGGCTGTTGCAGTGCAGGCAGTAACGTGGGATGCTGTTAAGATGAGTAACAAGCAGCGTGAAGGATGTAAACAAACAGGTCTGCCTTATGCACCTGATGCTGTCTAAATCAACATTAGCTTTTCTAAACTAGGCAGACATTCACAGTCCTTCCTGATTTTCTTTTTGCAGCAGGAGTGGAGATTGTTTCGGTCAAGCAAATTAAAGCACAAAAGTTTCCAAAGGATGGTGGTAAGCTGGAAGAAGAGGGAAGTTTGGAGCATGTTGGTGTGGTGAGGGAGCAGTGGTGCAGATAATGGAGAAGCACATGAGAGTCACACCTTGGCTTACTCTCTGTGTGTCTCTTGGTGGACTTACCAGAAGGCATTTCTTAAATGGGTTTCTTTAGATCTCAGATGACCCAAAAATTTGAGGTCACATCCTTTAATGATTTGATCTCTGGTGCTAATGCTATTTTCTCCTCGCTGCTGAAATTCATGACTTTTGGTATCAAGTTAATAGCAGAGGCTAATGACCTGCTTTTTAGGTTATATTTAGGTGGGTGAAAGGCTGATCTGGTTTGAAAATCAGTTACCTTTCCAGGTTTGGTCTGATATTCCAAAGGAGTCTTTCCTGCCTTTCTTCATGGGCCTTTCTGCCACATGCACTTGGTGGAAACATGCATGAAGAGAAACAGATGAGTTTTTTCCTTTCTTATTGCAAAACATTCTGGAGGTGAGAAGATGGCTGTGGCAATCCTGACTGCTCTGCAGGGGACCATTGGAATGATCTGGGTTTTGAAGAAGCTAAAACAGCTCACACTGCCCTAATTAAACAGTGCTTGCTCTGAACTCATTACATTTTCCTCCCCTGTTTGCAAAAAAATGTTCTTATGGCTGCTCTGTGGAAAACTCTGGCTTCAGTTTGCACTGGATACCTGTAAGTTCCAGTGCTGATGTGACCCAGCTGGGGCTGGGAGGAGCAGGCACAGAGATAGGGAGTGCTGTTCGTGTGTTCTTTTTGATCAGCAGTTTCCATGGCTTGGTTTGGGTGCAGGCACACATGGGCTATGTGGGGGGAGGAGTATGGATGTAGGTTGGAGCAGTGAAGTGTTAGAGAAAAAATGTTTTATAAAATTTTTAACCTACAACTGCAAAGGGCCTATGAGATCATTCCAGCCTCTGGCCCTTTATATATATCATGAGCTATAGATTTTTACTTATCCTTGGATTGAGTCAAACACCCCTGTGCGTTTAACACATTTGCTCCCATTTTGATCCAAAAATGAGGCTTGTTTGCCTTAAAATAATTAGAGGTCATTTTTCTGGTGAGATACTCTTTACTAGTTCTTGATTAAAAAGGGAAGCCTTTTATTTTTTTTAATTGAAAGCTTTATATATATCAGGGATTGTAGCCACCAAAAGGTGTTTAGGTGAGAGTGGTTCTTGTGCAAACTGGTATGTGGCAAAGGATGTTACCAACACCATGTGGGAAAATATAAGCAGAGAGGGGCTCTCAACCCCAGTCTGCCTATGTTTTCCTTCTGCACAAATATTAGAGTGACGGCCCAGCACAGCAGGAGGGGGAGGGTGCCTGTGGGGCTCAGTGCTGCAGATGCTTTGTAACATTTCAACTCTTTGTTCTGTCTGAATAGAGCAAATAAGGCAGTCAGGCTAATTTGAAAAGATGCTCGATTAGGCATAGAGTGTTTAATATTCTCCTTTGGTCCCTAGCTGCTGTAGAAGCTCCATTTTGCCCTCCCAGAGCTCCAAATGAAGCCTGCTGCTTTCCCTTTGCAGAAATTCTGGGCTATGGGTGGTATTTGGTGACGGAGAGGCTGAAACAGTTAAGTTACACAAGCAGGTTCTCTGGTGGACCCTCCTGCAAAGTGCTTGTGCCCCCCGGACAGCCTGTGAGCTGCAGCAGGATGTGTCCATTGGTAATGGGCAACCAGGGAGCCCATGAGGACCGTCAGCATCTGGCATCAAGCAAGCTAGAGGCAATGCTTTGTCAGTTTATTGTGGTGAGGCCTTTCTGTATTTCCCATTCCAGTTAAGTGGCCTTGCTGAACAAACAAGGACTATTACTCAGGGTTTTCAGCAACCTCTGCAGTTTTGCAGCCGGTGGATAGTTTGCTTAATTCGGTGCACGTTGGTGTTGGGGATTCAAAATCCCAGGCCAGTCACCTCCTGTGGTGGCCAGACAGCCCTGCTTCCAGCTGCAGTGGCTGTCAGTCTCCCTGCACTGTCCGCCCCAGCACAGCCACAGCCCCTGGCACAGCTTCTGTCACTTCAGCCTTCTGTGCTTCTCTGTAAACAGCAGTAACATTGCTTTACAGGAGGGCTGTGCAGCATTTAGTGTTTGCTTTGAGATCTGTAGAAGTACCTAGAAGCCTCCCTCTATCTAGTCATAAATGCTTACGGTAAGTGTGCTAGTGAATATGTAAGAGTCTGGTTTTGTAAGACCTAGAAAGCTTGCTGTTCTGCACAGCAAGTGTCCTTCTTCAGCTGTTCCTTTTATTTCTTTTATAAAATCTTGTTAAAGTACATCATATTTCACATTTAAGTACATCATACTGAATGGAGTAGAGGTAGAAGAGGAAAAACTGAATTTTGAAGTAGATTTATTTTCCTGAAAATTGAGAAATAAAATTTCTGACATGCTTAAGATTGCACCTTTCAAATATGACAGTTGTTACCACTAGTGAAGCAAATAGTTTCCAATAACAGGAACATATATATATATGTTACTGCAGATGACCTACTGGCCAAGAACATAGTGGAAGATGTTTTTACTATCTCTTTTTATTGATAGGTCAGAGCTTTGATCAAATTTCCCTGTAGTCTGTTTTATCCAGAGCATTTTACTGTGCTGTTGCATTTCTTGCAGCATTGCTGATTTCCCTGTTGAAAAGAACTCAATTATTGCTCCAAATTCTACTAGTTTGTTTTGTTTAGTATTTTTTTAATTAAACACAAATATATGTACTACATCACCCATGATGGTCCCTGTGAATAGCATGCATCACAAGCTCTAAGGTTAATCTAGACGGTATCTTCCTTTAGCTATTCAGTGTATTAAAAAATTGAGCTGTCTGAAATGGGGCACATGTACCCACAAACAGGCTTGCACACTAAGGAGGACTTTTGGTTTTTATTTTAAATATTGATATATGCAAACATTGGCAGTTCCATTTATTTCCCCTTTGTAAGTAAAGCCTATCTAATCATTTTGTGCAAATTTAATAATTATGTGTAATGACTGAATTAGGACTATAATTTAAGGAAAAGACTCAATTCCTCGCAATGTTTGTCTTATCATTTAATTGAAAAGTAACTTCTTTCCTCCCTCTTACATAGACTAAATGAGTCCTATGTACTATCTCAGCCTCTTTGAAGTTAAGTGTCCTGTAGACATTCCAGTTGTTAATACTTGTGAGGGACATGGGAGTGAGTTAGATGAGCTAGGAGGTGCTGCAATTTGTAGGCAGGCAGTCATGATGATAGCTGCATTTTCAGAGTGTAGGAGCATCTGGAGCTTTGAAAATTGTATGGATTTCTGAGTTTGGGCACTCAAGTCTTTAAAAATATTGGTACTATGCCTATTTCTCTATAATGTTACTTTATAATACCCTCTCTGTAAAATGCAAATACAGTAAGTGCTTAGACCTAACTGGCAGGTGCTCTGATCTTCTTGTTTAGAACTGCAAAGAATTTTTTTGGTATACTACTTACTGAAAGGGCTGGACTTTTACTCACCCCTTGTACTAAATGTACTATGAACAAGTATCAGAGATTCATCTACCTTTTTCTTCAAGCTAAGAAGGTTATAAAATGCTAATTATAGAGGATAGACCTGGAAAATGCTTTCTTACCTTCCTGCTGAGGCCTTCTCTGGACGCTGGCCTGGGCACCCAGACCCAGCTGGAGCCACCTTATGAGTGAACCTGTGCTCAGTCCTGGAGAGTTGTAGCTACTTGAATGGATGTGAATATTCTTTCTTTTAAGCAGATCATAAGTGCTTGAGTCTGAAAGGCACGGTCCTTCCAGAGGGAGATTTTTCTTCATTTTACTATACTTATTCTTGTGTTGTGCTTGGATATCCTGCAGTCTTCATTACATACTCTGCATTCCCCTATACCCCCGGTTCTGACAACTCTTCCTCCTATTCAGCCTCAAGTCCTCCTTTGAACGTCACCTCATGAGTTATCTCCCTTTGCTGCCACAGTACTTTGTCTCCACTGTCAACTTTCACACACTGTTCTCATCCTATAAAATCAGACCTTCCATCTGGCATATTATTCCAGGCAGTGAAGTCAGCAAAACCTGAAACAAAACAACAAAATGCGGCACTGCCTTCCCAGAGGGAAGTGATGACATGCATGTTCACACTGCTGCACAAGCTTTTTGGCCTTTCAGGAGAGGCTCCAAAGAAACATGTCACTTCTTAGCAGCTCTGGCTCTTGTATGATGTTACCCAGGGGCAGGCTTAAACATTCACCTCAGGGTTTCTCTGAAGTTTCTAACTTTGGCTGAAGACCTTGTCCCCTGATGTCCAGTGTGCTCATTCCTGGGAGTAATTTGGTCCTGTTTGTCCAGCTGCACCGCTCGTAGCTCACCTCGTACAGCTCAGTTTGACAGTGTTCATTAGACCCTTACAGACCTAAGAAAGATTTATTGGGAGGAAATGGGATTGGAAACCCTATAATGGCCCACAGTAGAGTTATTAGTTGTCTTCTAACTTCAGTTGTTTGGGGCACTGTAAAGACTTTGGTGACTTAGGGAGACAATGCATCAATCACTGTATTTTCTCCAGCAATAATGCTAAGGACTGGCCTTCTGTGCCCACTGCTCCCATTAACCTCTCTTTTCTAGATAAAACTGAGTCACAGAGTCATAGCTGATCACTTTTTTATATTTTTCAGTATTATTTAGGCAGGAAAAGCGTTCAGGGAGAGATTAAATGGCTTGCCTGTCATCATGTGTGTCTTGAGATAAGCCAGGAATAAAAATTACATTTTCTAGTACCCAGTCCTGGTCTCTAAAGGAAGGCCATGATTGTAAAAACTGCTTGTCAGACATTCTTTGAGACAGTAGCATGCTCTACTGAGTGCAGTGCATGACTCTTTTTTTAAAGAATCTCTGAATTTTTTAAACTGATCTCAACTGTTCACTAATTTCAGCAAGCTTTGGCTCCCTGACAGACACTGCTGAGATTGGAATGCAGGTGATTAGAAAAAGGTGGTTGTGAGGTGGGAAAGATGGAGGCAGAGGGCAGGAAGAGGAGGAGGACTCTGTTTGGCCACAGACTTTGCAAAGAAGTGTGAGGTATGGGGTAATGATACATGATGAACAACCCAAAGTTCACTTGCAAATCTTCCTATAGAAGGGAGGATAATGGGAATGAGGCTGCTGAGGGAGGAGGAAGCCAAACCTGCAAAGCCTGGCAGTCATGACCACCTGAGCTGGTGTTTACTTGGCAGCTCCTTGTGGGTGGAGGTGCAGGGAAGCACCTTGGGCAGTTGATGTTGTTTTACCTGCTGCTGCTGTTCCTGCCTCCTGCTGAAAGGTAAGTTTTACCTGGGTTTACCTTTTGGACCAGGCCAAACTGGATGTCACAGACACCATAACAATGACTGTGTATTAAAAAGGGTAGAAGAAAGCAAGAACTGGGCATATGTTTCATCTCTCTTTCTGTCCTTAAGCAAATACTTCCCATCTCCAGTAAGGAGCTGAGGCATTCCCGAGTCTTAGTATGATAATAGCACAGGCACAGCTCAGTATGCAAAAGCAAACCCACACGCTTAACCCAGGACAAAAAAAGATGTCTAACTTCCACTTGGAGTGGAAGAAGAGCCTGGATAGCAATAGGAATTCTGAAGATGCTGGTTAAGGCCTGGCATCCTGGGCTGGGTTTGTTCTGCTTCACCTGCCACAGTGGCCACAAAACAGTGTATTTGTTCTGACTGGCAGCACCATGTAATTGCATTTGTGTTCAGTGACTATCAGTGTTTCCACTGTGTTTTTCTGAAAGGTCATCTCATGCCAGAAGAGACTTAATGCCATGTCCATCTCAGATCTGTTGATTCTGTCTTGATGCTTAGCCTTTCAGTGGGAGAGACTAGAAAGCCAGTCCTACCACTTCATCCCCTAAATAACAGTGTGGTTCAACCTCATAGTGGTGCTAACTTATGAATACTAGTTGTCTTTGAGCTGCTGGCTGTGAGAGATGGACATTTCATATATTTTAATGGGGAGGCTGATTCACACAGAAACGTGCCTGCTTTGATTCTTATACCATATAATTAAAAAAAATTAAAACAACTAAATCAACCAACCAACCAAAAAAAAAACCCCAACCCAAAAACTTCATTATTCCTGTCAGTTGTTTCTTAGGGTTACCCTGGAGCTTCCCCTGGTTCCTTCTGTTTGATGTTATGGGACTTCCATGCTCTTGTCATGCCTGGTAGTTTCCCTCCTTCCTCTGTTGCACTGTTTCTATTAGTGGTCTCCCACAGCAATTCACTGAATACACTAAAAGTTAATTTGTTGGGGTGTGCTTTGTCTAGACCTAAAATGGCTCTGCACACTTGGGAGAATCTCCAACATCCCGTAAAGGCAATGAAAAAGCTGATATTAGTCAGACACACTTAAAGAAGTCTCTTTAAAAATGATTAGGGAGTAGAGTAGAGAGATGTGGGAGCAGGGACAATTCATGGGTAATGGACGTTAATCTAATCCCCTGTTGATTTAGGATGTCTTCATATAGAGGGATGGTCACTTCTTCAATGAGATGCGAGTTCGGAGGCGAGAGGAAGCTGCAGCAAGTACTCTGGAGAGATAATTTTAATTGTCGAGGCTACTTCTAGAGCCAGAGCAGTCTAAAACAGAGTCACTGGGGAGGATTTCAGTTAGTAAGAGGATAAAACCCCCCCATAACTGTGATTAATTCTCTCTTTTTTACCTTCTTTTGCNTCAAAGGTGACCCTGCCCATGGAAGGGTATTGCAACTAGATGATCTTTGTGGTCCCTTTTGGCCCAAACCACTCTATGATTAAAAGTAAGAGGTATTTCTCTCATCAACCCCACTGAAGTGTCAGCCTGAAACAGCTGCTCACATCACCCCAGCGTGAAGTGATCTTATAAGATGCCGAATCAAGTAGGGGCTGCAAAAAGTAAGTTGTATTTCAAATTGGTATCTAAAACATGTATATTTTTTTTCATGATTCTGTGAAAGGACCTGTTTGTGGACAAATTCAAAACCATTCTTAAAATAACAAATTTTAGTGAACTGGCAAGGCAGCTTTTTAATTAAATAAAATAGAAAAAAAATGAAAGGACGAATAAGGAGATTGAAGAGAATAAGATGTGTTTTTGCTTAAGTCTGTGTTTATAGGATGCCTACTGGCGTGCTGAGGACCTGAACTTGTGCCTCAATTGGAGAACTGCACTTGGAGAAGTGAAGAGCTTGGAATAGTAACTTCACATTGGGAAAAGCCTAGACAAGCTGTCATGCTCAGGCATATGCTCAAATGCTTTTCTTCAACTCTCACCATTTCTTGGGCTCCTGCATAACCTATTACTGTACCTCGTCTCTGATGTATGCCTTTTCCAGATTCAATTTAGGATTCTGTCAATCTGCTAATGTATCTGAACCCCAGCCCCATCCCTTCCTTGTTTTCCAGTTGTGTAACTACAATTGGATCTCAGATTTCTCACACAGTTCTTAGTACTTCTGCTTCTCTAGGTGACCTAGCCCAGGCAAACTACTAGAGAAGTATTTTCTGTCCTGACTTGACTGATGTCACTGCACTCATTTTGTTTCTGTCCTGTGTCAGATTTCCTGTGTAATCTGTGCAATTTCTGCATTTGCATCTTGAACTGAATGTCTCTGGAGAGAGAGTCTCCAGTCTTGCAGTGTGTTCTGTGCAGTATCAGTTTATGGTGGCAGAAATTGGTACTGAAGGAGTGCTGGTGTTGGCAAGGTATCTAACAGGCATCTCAAATATCACAATATTATAAAGTGACACAGGGGGCACCCCTGCCCTCAGCCTCCTTTCCTGGTTTTCAAGTGTGCTAGCAACATACCCAAATGCTGTGAATCACAGAGAACAGACTGATTTTTTAAATTTGTTTTTTTTGATTGTAATTTTTGTTTCAGGAGTACTTCAGTCTGTAGTGTGAAGGAAGGAAAGAGAAGAGCAGGGATTCTGGTAGGGCTGAGCTTCATACAGATGACGTGGCCACCTGCTTTGAATGGCAGCTTCTAATGGAAGCTTGTAACCCATGTCAGTAAAGGGGAAAGAAAACAAAACGTTGTGCACTTTTTTGCTATTAAAAGTCCTTAAATGACCTGGTAAGTGCTTATGAAAAGAATGGCACACGTTGGATATCTGACATTGCAATCTGGTCTGCATGTAGCTGTTTTGCATACCTTCTTGGGATACAGTTTAAGCATTCTCAAGAAAAACCACCCTTGCTTTGGGACACTATTGAATATGAGGCATCATAGGAGATATTTCTCATATAAGTAATATTTCTATCGTGTTTTAAATGCTGTGATAACAGTTGATGAACCTTCTGAGCATTTCTCTCCTGTGTTCTGTTGTGTGTCAAGCTTTCCACCTGGAAACGCTAGTCAAGGGCCCACAGAGTTCACTAATTCTGTGTACTGGTTTTGTTAATAGAATTGCTGTGTGTGCTACACCACAGAAAGGAATTACACCCTGCACAGCAAGTCTGAGTTGAAAACAGAGGGAGAATAGAACTAATAGAAATATTGTGATATTTGAGATGCCTGTTAGATACCTTGCCAACACCAGCACTCCTTCTAGTAGTGACTAGAATAGCTCCAGGAAAACAGGTCTGCAGTGTCTCTTTGGCTACACCATGAATCTTTCCACATGGTGTATTGTTCAACAGAGGAACCTCCTTTGGCCCATCCTGTTTCAAGGAAGCAAGGAGATAGCAACTGATGCTGTGTGAAAGATTGATAACCTGAAATGCAAAATCTAAAATTTAAAAATATCTTCTCTTGGGCTAAGATTTTCCATTTTGCTCAAGACCCCTAATTAGTCTATTGGCATGAACAAAAGTCTAATGGCTCAGAAACTTCACAGAGTATTTTCTAACCTCAATTTCAGACCCAGCTTTTTAACCAGGGCTGTTCCTTCAACAACACTGGGATGTTTCACTGAGCAACACAAGGTGCTTGGTTCTGATATGCATCCCAATCTTGGCCTTGCTATCCTGGCATTGGAAAAAAAATATGTAGTTGAAAAAGCTAATTGGTGTTCTTTTAATGAACTGTAACTTTCTAATTAAGTCCTTGCTTCAAGTTCTGTTGATTTAAAGTGCATTTATGGAATCTACTGGATTTATGTCCCTTGCTCCTTGCCCACAACACCAGATCAGATGATTCAAAGGCACCAGTGCTCCATCTGACAAAGACAGCAAAAGCTTGAGCAGCCAAACATGTCATAATGTCCCTTGTATGCCAAGAATTTTTTCCTCCGATCTGTATTCCAGCACTGCCCCTAGATTCCATTCCAGCTGAGGAGGAGTTTACCAGCTCTTCTACTCGGAGGCCAGTGGGCACAGGTGCACATGCTGCCATGCAGGGTTAGGCAGGAGAAGAGCCTGGTTTCCAGCATCTTGTGTGCTGAAATTTGAAATGTTGATGTGTCAGGGAAGGAACAAGATTTTGCATAGAAGGAATGGGAAGAGGGAAGACATGCTGCTTCGTGCAGGGCTGTGTGATTTTCAGGAGGGAATAACTACATGAAATTGTAGAAACCTTTATATTTTTGTGGGGGTGGCAATACTGATGACATCAGGGAAGGGGTTAATTGCTTGCTGTGTCTGTCAGCAGGGGAGGGGTAAGGGGTGAGTATGAGAAAATTTCAGTTCTGTGAAAGTGGCTTTCCACTTTCAGGCAGCAACAGTGATATTTCATGTCTTGTTTGGTGTCTCCTGCTTTTAAATGTCAGTCTCTGCAGCCAGCCTTATCTTCTGTAGCACATTTCAATTAGGTATTCCAAATCGTGCTCTGTTCTTCCAGGACAAATATGCCGGAGGTGATATTTACTGTTGCAGCAGCGTTTTAAATACTTCCTGCCTTTTTTTGTTATATATATTTTTTTTTAAAACCACATGAATTGCAGTTTCTTCCTTATAATAAGAATTGCATTATTAATAATAATTTAATAGTAACAGTAGAGAAAAGAATTCTATGACCATCACTGACAGCTAAGTGATTTTAAGGAAGAGATTTTTTTTCCCTGTGCTTTAGTTCAGCTTTAAAAGCTATTAATGATGCAGTGATCATGCATTGGTGAAGTTTGCAGTCCTGAGGGGTATGGGTCAGGTAAGGAATAAAGTTATGCCCCTGAATTCTAGGAAGGCAAGCTTCTAGCTCTTCAGGGAGATGGTCAGTGGCATTCCTTCAGAGACTGCCCTCAGGAGAGGGAGTGGAACAAAACTGGTAGATCTTTAAAAAGGTCTTCCATGGAGTGCAGGAGCTAGCAGCTCTCAGGAGCACAATGAGGCAAGAAAGGCAAGAGACCCCCATGGCTGAGTATGGAAATGCTGGCCAAAGGCAAAGAAGCAAATGCACAGACAGTGGAGACAAGGGCAGGTAACCTGGGAAAAGATGAAGTTCAGTTGTGTAGGGAGGGGGTGAAGAAGGCCAAAACAAGGCTGGAACTGGACCTGGAAAGGGACTCAAAAAATAGCAAGAAGGGCATCAATGTATAAGTTACCCAGAACTGATGGGTGGACTATTTGGTGGCTAAGAGCATGTTTGAACGATTTCATCCAGAAGGTAGTGGTCAATCATTCAGAGTCCTGATGGGCATCAGTGACAAGTGATGTCTCTCAGGGATCTGTGTTAGGACCAGTCCTACCTAGTGTTTGTTAATGGTACAGGCGAAGGGATGTACCCTCATCGGGTTTGCAGAAAACACTGAGCTCACTGGTGTGATTGCCACACTCTGAAGGGCAGCATCTCATCCAGAGGGACCTGGACAAGCTGGAGAAATGGGCCCAATACAGATTCCATGAGAATCTCATGAGATTTAATGAGACCAGTGCAAGGTGCTGTACCTGGGTTGGGGCAAACCTTGGTCTCAATACAGGCTGGGGATGAACAGATGGAGAGCAGCCCTGCTGAGAAGGACTTGGAGGTGCTGGTGGGTGAGAGGCTGGACATGAGCCAGCAATGTGCACTCACAGCACAGAGAGCCAAACGTGCCCTGGGCTGTATCTAAAGCAACATGGGCAGCAGGGAGGGGATTCTGCCCCTTCTCTCTGGTGAAACTCCACCTGGAGAGCTACTTCCAGCATAGGAGGGACATGGATCTGCTGATGACAGTCCAGAGGAAGATCACCAAGATCATCAGAGAGATGAAGCACCTCTCCTGTAAGGAAAGGCTGAAAGAGTTGGGATTGTTCGCCCTGGAGAAGAGAAGGCTTCTGCAATGACCTTATTGTGGCCTTTGAGTACCTGAAGGGAGCCTACGAGAAAGATGGAGAGGGACTTTTTGCAAGGACAAGGGGGAGTGGCTTCAAACTGAAAGAGAGCTACTCTCTTGGATAGTTTGGTTGATATTAGATTGAGGTTGGATATTAGAAAGAAAGGGTGAGGGTGGTGAGGCTCTGAAAGAAGTTGCCCAGAGAAGTTGTGGATGCCCCAACCCTGGGGATGTTTAAGGCCAGGAAGGATGGGGATCTGAGCAACCTGGTCTAGTCAAAGGTGTCCTTGCCCATGTCAGGGTATTGCAACTAGATGATATTGAAGATCCCTTCCAGCCCAAGCCATTTTATGATTCTATTGTTCTCTGATCTCTTCACTCAAGCACTCCATTACACTGTCGTGTAAAACACAAGGTAAATATCAATAAATGTTTCCAGTTTTGTACAGAGGGTTCTCTGTAATGGAGTTAAACAGAAATGGGGATACTGATCTTTTGGGCACCTAGGAGCCAGGGTATGAAGGTGCAGGAAGGTGATGGTGAGTTTGGGTGGTTAATTACCTAGAAAAAGATATGCAAAACCAAGATGCTCTCCCAGGTGTTGTAATCCTAGGTTTTTTCTTTTTTTGTTTTCTGTCTGTCATTGTCAGTTGCTTCCATAGATTATCTGTTGTAAATGCTGCAGACAACCAGGTAGGAAGCAAGATTGTCATTCCATTAAATTTGTTTGAAATTCAAAAACATTCCTATTTGACATTGTTGCAAAGGAGAAGTGAGAGACAAGCAGACATGCTTACCTGAAGTAGTGAGAGACAGACATGAGCTGTACGCCTCAGAAAACCAAATTACATTGTAATCAATGTCATACAGAGCATTGAAATCTTGCATGGTTTGGGGGACGGATTTGGCCTCAATCCTGATTGTACAGAATGAGCATCCTAAATTTTTGACTTCGAATTTTATGGTGAGATTTGATGTTGCATTTAATAGGATCTGAAGTTTAATTAGTTTATGGCAGCCTTGTAACTGCAGGATCCTCTGCAGATGAGGGAGGTGGAGATTCACAGTCAAAACTACAAGGAGTAACTTTTGGCAGCAGTCCATATGAAAGACTATCTTAATTTTTCTCTCTGCTTAAGAAGCTATTAAATAACTAATTTTGCTGGGGCAAGTCTGTGAGAGTTCCATCCTAGAGCACAGCTACAGAGCATTAATAGCATTATACTTGTAATACTTGCCAAGAAGTTTTTTCTAATAGAAGAACTTGGCCTACAAGATGCATCCTGAGTACCCATGCTGTGCATCTGTTAAATCCAAGTTCTTGTTTCAAAGCATGAAAATCCTAGAGCTTCCTCACAGAAAACTGTAGAACCTGTCAAGTGTGTTTTTATAGCTTGGCAAACTGAGAAATGACTGAGAGTAGCTTCTTTCAGGGAAGGATGGGGCAGCCATAGTCCTGGAGAGCTGATAATTCCTTTGCCTTTCTGAGCAGCTGTTTGGACTTGTAGAGGAAACTGGTGAGCTCTTGATTTTGCTGCATGCTAAAACCAAGCTACAGGAGGTGAACAGAAACTGATGTATGGTAATAGCAACTCAGTGTGTTGGAGCTGAGAGTTTGGCAACTCTCAGACTTTCTAGTAAGGTCCAAATTAGGCAAGGAGGAGAGGGAGAAAACAGGGTAGAACTATGTGGTCTGTGGTGGTACTCTCTCTAAACACAATAGATGCACATTTGTGCCACTTACATTGTCTTTTCACCATCCTGGTCAAATAATGTGGACAACATCTGCAATGCCATATTAAATGCCTATTTTTAAGCAGATGTCAATAATACAGGTTTCCCGAAGACTGTTTCATAATTTTCTATGATATATTAAACAGCTGTTTAAATGCAAATCCTGCATTGGTGTCTCACATGGTTGTTTCAAAAAATCACATAAGGTTGAGATGGACAGCAGTGGGATCATTTGGTCCAACCTCTCTGCTCAAGCAGAGTCATCCTGGAGCACATGGCACAGGATTGTGTCCAGAGACTTCTTGAGGATCTCCAGTGACAGAGATTCCATATCCGCTCTGGGCAACTTGTTTCAGTGCATGGTCACCCACATAGGAAAGAAATTCTTCCTCATGTTTGGGTGAAATTTTCCGTGCATCAGTTTCTGCCTGTTGCCTCTTGTTCTATTGCTTGGCATCACCGAGAAGAGCCTGGATCCTTCCTCTTGGCATCCTCCCTTCAGATACTTGTGTACATTGACAGGGTGCTCTCTCAGTTGTCTCTTCTAGAGGCCAAAGAGGTCCAATTCCCTCAGCCTTTCCTTGTAAGAGAGATGCTCCAGTCCCTTAATTACCTTTGTTGCCCTCCACTGGGCCCACTCCAGGAGCTCCAAGTCTTTCTTGTACTGGGGAGCCCAGAGCTGGACACAGCACTCCAGGTGTGGCCTCAGCAGGGCTGAATAGAGGGGAACGCACCTTTCATGATTTTCTGGCAATACTCTGGATTAACCTGTTCAGCTTCTCTGGGTCTTATGTTCTGCTTTCTTCAGGTTAAGTAGCATTTATTTCTTGGTCAGATCCAATGAAGCCTTGAAGAAATAGTTTTTCTTCATACTTTAAAAAGAGAGAGATTTGGGAACAGTTGTATTTTGATCATGCAAGGTCTGCATGATCTAAATTCTGGTACTGCTGCGCTGAGATTAATCTTTATGCTTTAGGTTTTTTCCTTTGTAAAATGGAGGTTAATGGTGCTCCTTTCTTTTCTAAAATGCCATGAGGCCTTTGGATGCAGAATAGTGCAGACAGTTTTGTTTCCATGGACACGTCTATTTCTTGCAGGAAGCATATAAGCTTTTTGCAAAAAGCACGTAAACTGGCTGTGCAGAGTATCTTAGCTATTACTCTCACTGTTAATTCAAGGTCTACTTCACAGTCTAGCAGCCCCTGCATTTTCCAGCTAGTTTTAGGCTGGGTTTTCAAACAAGCTATGGTGATAAAACCTGCTTTCTTTTCAGTCTCTTTGTTCACATGTCAGTCCTAGTTTGTAAAATACTGAGTTTAGAGGGAATAAAAAGGTAATTACACTTCATATCTGCCATTTCTCCTGACATGGAGCTGTACTTGCTAAACTCCACTGAAAGACACTTTATTGCATAGTGTCTCAAATTTATATATTAATTTCTATTCTGGTTTCCAGATGGAAACCTTTTGTACTTGTGGGAAGGTATTGTTTTTAGTCTTTCTCTTGTCTTTCTGAAGACACTGGCCGTGCCCAGTCTATGATGCTGAGTAGATTCCTGGCACAGTAAATATTTCGGCATATTTCCAATGAAATGCCAGCATGCTGTGCAGGGTGACTGTAGAACTCTCTAGCCTTAACCTGCACCTTCTGCAGCATTACAAGAGCAAATGCCACAACATAAATTAGCAAACCCAAATCCCAACTACTTGCTGTGAAGAAAAATAAAGCTGTCTCTGTCAGGGCTTTGGTAGACATAGGGAATGGCTCAGATGCTGCCTCTGGGATTATTTTAGAGAAACTACTTTCCCTTTCCAGGCTTCAAAAATAATACTTCTGTCTCTAAGTGAGATGATTAATCAGAGTTTCTGATTATGTGTTTAAAAAGTTTGAGATTGGATAAGATGTGCAATATGTTTGTGCTTAAATTTGTGAAGTCCTCCACACCTTTTTGTAAAAGCAAAAGTGGAATGTCCAGTGTCCTGCACCAACTTAAATTTTCAATAAAGCTTTTCTAACTTTTTAAGTTGCCATTGCTTCAAGAGAACTTGGATTTCTCTCCCCTCTGTCCCCCAGTGTTGAACAGCTGACCTGCAGGACCTTGTGCAGCATTTCTGCAATAGTGGGCAATGTTTCAGCTAAGGGGACATAGCAGAAAGTGTGACTAAGTTAAAAAGTAGAAAATAGCAGCGTAAGAGAGGCATTCTGCATTACAACAAGCATTTCCAGTGCTTAGCTTGGTTTTGGACAAATCTCTGAGGATTTGGTCCATTAATGAATAGTTAAAATGTCTTCAGTTAGATTACTATGAAGGAAACAGCATTATCTAATGCCTCTTGGAGGATTTTATTGTTTTCCTTGCTGATTTTCACAGGTTTGTTCATCCTAATACAGGAATTAGGACACTTAGCTCTTGTCCACAGAACTTGAAAAGTGTGAATCCAGACTCCTCTTCATGAAGCTCAAGTCCTTTAATTCCTGTTGCATATCTCTACAGACACGGAAATAACATTAGTGCGAGTAAGCAGGAAACTAATTTTGTATTCAGTAGAAAACCATGGATTTGGGACTACCTACCTCAGTGGATTGGGCTTTAGATTGAAGTTCGGTATGATGTCCAAAGTAGCAGTATACAATATTTCTAAGAGGTGCAGAAGTTACTGACTGTTGTCAGAGATATATATCTTTTTCCTGAAAAAGACTGGTAGCCTGGCTTCAGCAGCATGGGAGATCCATGCCCTTTACTGTGTATTTTGAAAGGAAAAGTTAATGTCCAGTGTGAGGCATTGCAAGATTGTTTGAGAGAGATGCAAGGACTGTCTGTGCGTAGGGGAGTGGAAGGAGCGTGACTGTGAAGAACAGGGGACTGTAAGTCCCATGGTGTTACAGACATGTGCCAAGCAGAGCTATTAGGATTACCTGGTATAATTTTTTTTGCCTCTGTTCTTTGTCTTTGTTCAACTCATTCCCAATGTCTTGAGTAGTGCTCCTAGAACCTTATGAATGAAACTGCTCATTGTTTTCACTAAGTCAGCTTTTCCCCCTGTTCAAGTGCAAACCCACAAATGAACCAAAGAGTGGGACAGAACCCAGATATGGTGCTGAATGATCCATCAGCCTCTCCCAGCAAGTCAAAAGCTCACACCTAAGAGCTGTTATGGGGCAAAGCAGTAGTAGCATCATAAATAGGAAGATTTTCAGGAACCTGAGCAAGTGGTATTTGAGATTTCAAAGAAACTTACTTGACAATGGAAAAAATGTAAAAAGGTTCGCTGTTGACACAAGGGTTTTTTTTTTTTTTTGGTTGAAAAAGCTTCAAACCAAAATTTTCATAGAAAATGTGAATTAATTCCTTCAAAAGTACATACATTTTGACTAGTAATGTAGGTTCTGTAATATAGAGATGGTATGATAGTGCCTCTGGAGCAGCAGCTATTAAGTGGCTTGCTGTCTTGGTGCTGGTCTGACTGGCAGCTGGACTTCATCCATCTCTCTGGTGGCCCATGGCCAGTGAATCCAAGTCTCACTGCCAGGAGGACACACTGTGATGTATCATGAAATACACACTTCAGAAGTCCATTGTTAAGACTGGGTTTTAAGGGTCTGATTTCCAATGATTTTCTCTGGTAACAGTTGATAATATAAATATGTGAGTATAATAATTTTGCCAAAAAGTCATTTTCTGAAGCTTAAAAATTGTATTTTCTGCACTATTAAAGTATTCTAAATCCACATAACTTCAGCTGCTCTTATGTATTCTCAAACTCCATCTACTATCTCTGCAAGATAATTGACCACTGAGTGAATGTGATACTATGAAAATTACTTTTCAGGAATGATTAGGGATATTAATCTGAAGAGATGTGGTTATGTAGGACTTGCTGAGCGTGGTCCATAGTACTGTCTGATGCTATTTTATTTGGGCATAGATTACTGGTGGGCCAAGCTCATAGAGATTTCATCTACCCAGGGAGACAGGAGTGGATGGTTTCTGCAAATTATGAAGGGGATACAAAAAGCCTTAAAAAACAAGCCAAAAACCCACAAGCTACCACTGCCACCAAAATTAACAAAAAACCCCAACAACAACAGCATTAACAAAAAACCAAACCAACCAACAAACAACCCCCTCCAGAAATCCCCCAAAACAAAGAGAAACCCAACAACCTAAAACTCTGAAACCAACTCAACCTCAACCCCCATCCCCCCAAACCCTCTGTCCCCCAAAAGTCCCTAACTAAACCTAAAATTCACTCACCTTTGACTAGATAGGACACTGATGAATCCGTGCCTTTGAGTGGAGTTTCTGTTTCTCTGTGCTGATTTCTGCTGGGTGGTGGATCAACCTCATTTTTCTACACATGCATAAATGTTTTTAAGGGGAGGTAGAGAGATTAGTCACTGATCTAGGAGAAGAAATGTTGTATCATCCTCTCTGCTCACCAAGTCCTGCCTGCATTGGTGAGAGCAGCCCTCCCAGATTAATGTTACTGGATAATAGAATCTGGAGATGCTGGCCCATAATTCCTATGAGATTATTTTAGGGATACATTAGTCAGTTGGGAAATTACTAGGTAACCTTTGTTCACATTTTCTTTCTAAGTAAGTATTGATGTTGTAGGAAATGTTGTAAAGATGAAGGCAAGGCTGTTGCAGAGAAAGGGAGTGGGATCTGCAACAGGGCATGATGGAGCTGAGCTCAAGTGCAGAAAAGGTTATTGGTCGTTCAGACCCTCCCAGTGCAGCAAAACAAGCCAGATATATTGACTTGTGTACTACTTCTTGTTATCTGTCTGAGTTCTCACTTTGCATAGTAATTAACTAGGAGAGCCTTCTCTGCGAGCCTGGAAGTAACAGGGAGCCAAAACAGGTGCACTGCTGTGACCTGACATTCTCATTTGTCACATGGAGGAATACAGAATAAATGCCAGTAGCAAAGGTAATGTTCATGAAGGAAAAATGTCAGTTTTCAATTTGGTATGAAGACCATCAGATGTGACACTTCTCAGACTGCTATCAAAATTAGTATATTAGCAATGCTGCTACAATTGGCATGTAAAAGGGCAGCTGAAAATGGTCATTCTTACTTCAGTCACCTTTGACAGACAACTCCATTGGCAGTTGTCTTTTCTAACTTATTACTTCTGTGCATGTTTTAGAGGATTAATGTGTATTTTCTAGAAATGTGTAAACACAATTTAATAAGTACATGCTGTGACTGCAGCAGTTACTGTTATCTGCCTAAGTGCCTACCTTTATTTTGTGTGCTGCTGGGCCTCTGGGCTTCAGTGTTACTCTGTGGTAGTGAGTTCCACAGGTGTGGAACATCCTGTGCATCATGTAAAAACATCCCAGTTTTCTTGTTCCTGCTATGTGAAGGTGTGACAGGTGCTATATGATGCTTCATTGTTTCCTGTGCTTCTACATTATCCTTTATTTTGGATATCAAGGGTTTTCTGCATAGAAGTCATCTATCCTGTCTCACAGTTTTAGTCCCCACTCCCACCCCTCCCTGCCACCCTGTGCTCCTAAGACTCCTTTCTGTTTCTGCTGATGCCTTAAGTTGAGTGACTATATACAAACATACTCTGAAGGAAAATATTCTATGAATTAATGGGATTATGGTATGGATGTGTGTGTGGGTATACTGCAGTGTCTGTACACAGGACCTTTGTCCTGCATGAAAGACTTTTAAAACTTCTTTGGGGTGAAAGCCTTCGTGTTCTCTTGTACTAACAATGTGAATGGACTAGATTGATATTAATTTATTCAACCAGATGCATAAAAGATGGAGTATCCCAAAGATCTAGATGTTTTATTATCAGAAGACCTGAATACCCAGAAAGACTCTTGTTTGTGAGGAAAAACAAGAAGAGGTTGCTGGGTCCCAGGTGGCACATATTAGAAAATCTATCAGACTCTTCTTTACACACCTTGTGTTAGACAAAGTAGCACTGGCATGGGGGTTATGACTGCTGAGCATGGGCAGAACTGTGTGTGAGGAGCCTTCACCTGATCTTATTATGTGAGATGGATCACAAATACCACAAATGGGTGACACAGGGAGAGGGGGCTCTTTTGTTTCCTCTTTTTTTGTCTGAAGCACTTGCTGTCTCCTGAATGGTCACTGACATAGTTTCCATGATGGAGAGGCAGCCACACAGCTGGGTGAAGACCAAGCACCTGGTGTATCTGAGGGGATGTTGCACGTGTGCAGCAGAACTGGGTGCGTCTCAGATTGCTCCCATGCACGTGTGCACACGCACACTGAGATGCTATTTCAGTTTGCAATCAAGCAGTACAGATTTGGGGTATAATGCAATCCTGAATTGTGTATTCCTCCCTAGAAAACGCCCATAATATGTCTATCCTGCCTTGAGAGCCATGCTCAGAGTGCGTGTTAAAACTCATTTATTTTTGTGCTGAATTGGGCTTTGACTCCTTGCAGTCCAGTGCTCCGGGCTATGCACGTGTAGGGGATTAACAGGCGGCATGATTGATTTGTACACAGAAGCTATAGGAGTACATACACCCCCACAAACACAATGACTCAATGTATAATTTAATGTAGCTTCAAAATTTGATAACCCTTTTAAATAATGTGTGTTTTATCTGCTAAATCACATTACACTATCCCAGCAGATGTGGTATGAGACTGGCATACATAATCTGTTGCAGGCTTCATATGTACTGCGTGTAATCATATTAATTATTTATAACTTGCCTCTACCTACAGATGTATGTGCAATGAATTTCCATTGCAGTGGAAGATACTTAATGCAGGAGTCATGATATTATTATTTAATCCTTCCTGTGAATGACCAAGCTGTGTGTAAGAGCAGTCATTAAGGCACATTCTGGGACAGAAAGATTTGCCTTTTTCTGGCTAATTTCAGCCTAAAAGTTTGGACAGGTGTCTCAGTATCCTTTTGCTTCATGCATTAATTCTTTTACTGACTTTCAATAGCCCATAGGTGGTGTAAATTGTATGAAACCAGATTAATAAATATTTTAAAGTATATGCAATATTCCAGTTGGAATATGCTGTTGAAAGGCAGGCACCTTTGAAGAAGAAAATGAGATCACTTTCAGCCCTATAATCTGTCATGTGAGATTAGGTAGCTTATTCCTTTTCTACTCCTCTAAAGGTGACTTCTTTTTTAATAAAAATTTGAATGTTTTAAGTGTTATTTTAGGTCCAGATGAATATTTGAAACTATGGATCTTCCTCTGGCAATCAGAATGTCAGGAGAAGTCAACATGCATATATAGTGGAAAGTATGGAAAAGCACAAATGATTAATACCTGCATTTTTCTGGTAATATTTACTGACCTTTATTTAAGGAGGAGGGTGCAATTTAGGTGGTAAAATAGGCAGTATCCTACAATGCAGTGGGTAAAGTTGATGCCAGCAGGAGGATTTTTATTAGTGGCAAATTCAGCCATCAGGAAATATCTTCTTTTTGTTAGAAAAATGTAATTCTCATGGATTTTGGATGAATGTTTCAATCTGACTTGCAGTTTTAATTGCATTAGCATGCCACATGCATCAGGTGCAGGCTTCTGGGAAACTGCAAACTTGGGCAGTACAGATTTCTGAGTTCTGAACAAATACACAGGCTAGGTTTAAAGTTCTGATGAAAACTTTTAGTGGTTGTAATTAAAAGAGAATCTGAGAGAGCATAACAAGATTTGGAAATGGGTAGTACAGATGGATGTTTGCTGCCTGTGGCAGCTGGAAAGGAGAAACACCGTGATAGCCTTTTGTGGAGGAAGAAGATTCAGAAAATTACATTCTACCTGAGATGAAGATGGTTTAGGATAAGCACTGTTTACCATCTTTTCAACTCCCCTTCTTTCATTGTTTCTGGAGTATTTCCTTCTTGATAATGTTAGCTTTTCAAAATGAATGCTCCAATCAAAACTCAGCAGCAGCTATGTGTGCTGAAATGCAGAAAAGAGTGGCTGTCAGTCACTTGGTAATGGCAAGCAGAAATTGCACATAGATGTTTTTTGCAGTGTTTAACTTGTTATCAGCTACTTAATACAACTTGCTGCAAATGTCTAGAGAGAATAATGTAATTTAGGTAAGCAGGGAAAATGTCTTCTACCCTTTAACATAAAAAAATTATCCACAATCTATATAAAGCTTCTGCCACACTTTGCCTCATGCAGAAAATCCCAGCATAACCACTTCTTTCTCTTTCCATTTCTTTAATAATATCAATTATTGGTGCTATAAAACTGCAAAGTCTTAGCTGATGTTTGTATTTCGTTGTTGTTTCTGATGGAGTAGAACTGCAAATAGTCACATGTCTGTGCTACTGATTATTAGGGAGATCTCCTTTTTTGTAAACAGTGTCAGAGAATTGTCCTTTTCAAGGCTATTTCCAAACATTTCCCAAATGCTCACAGTGTCTAGTATTGGTGAGATACACACAAATTTAAAATATTAACTCTTTAGCAGCTGTAATTTTGTTAAGATACACTTTTCTCAAAATATTCAGAAAATACCAGGAATCAACTTTCGCAAGGGACGACAAGAATTGATTATTCTAGAAATAGATTCTTGAACCAAGAGTCCAGAAAAATCAGATGCACAAATTCTGAGATTTAGATTTATTTGGGATTATTTTGTTTCTATAATATGCATCATGTTAAGATCTGACTGTACTTTGCAGTCCAAATATCCAGTTATTAGTTTTTTTGGATTTTATAAATGTTTTTTTCTATTCTTACAACTTTTTTTTTTCCTAAGTTCTCTTGGACATCAGCTTCTTAAGCACGTATTAGTATTTAGGTAGCTATATATAATAGAGGTGCATGTGCCATGGAGGTCACTGAGCTATGTGAAGCTCTGATACCTATATTCATGGCTTTTGGGCAGCAATTCAATATTTTTATACAAACTACTTGACATTCTTTCCCTTGTTACACTAGCTTTGTTATCCCTTTGACCTCTGGCCAAATGTTTCCAAGGTATCTGTTGACGGAAATCTCTTATTTCCATCATTTAAGAGAAGAGCAGAAGGTACGTATGAAGCAGATGTACTCAAACCCACACATTTGTTAATTTGACTGTGTTTTTCATGTTTTTTTTCCAGCTCTGCTTTTTGGAAGACAGTCATTCTTTGTGCCAGCACTGCTGAACTCAGATATTAGGGCACTTTCTCTGTTATGACATGAAGCAGCAGTTGGCACAACTTCATTTCAAGACACATGTCCTTTCCAGGAATCCTCTGGCTGCCAACATGTGTGTTTGCTAAACACTTGGCACACAGGGAATGTTGTAATGTACCAGATTTACTCACAGAGGCAGCAAATCAGCCATATGTCACAACACAGACAGTGTGGGTTATGAGTAAAATCTTCATAATGATTAATAATCCTGTGTGAAACTACTTGGAAATCTTGTTCTCTCTTGCAGCATGGGCTGCTCATCAGAACAGCTTCTACTGAGGCAGAAGCAGGCTGAGATGACCATGCAAGCACCTGGATGCTGCACTGAGTTTGCAGCTCAGTGCCATGGGATGGCTTTGTTAAAAACCAGATTTTGTGATAGACAGTGGTCATAGCAATTCTGTCAGCTGAGCTTTCCCCTGGCCATTTCAGAGCTTGTTTCAGCAAAATGTTGTTCTTTGCAGAGTTCAGTCTTGGGGTCCCGCTGGTTCCCAGCACAGCTGTGATTCTAAAAAATCCTGCAGCTTTCACCTCATTGGTATTGCTTGGTATTGCATTTTCTGACCACCTTTAAAAACAGCAGGAAAACCAGTCTTAGATATCTGCAGTGCTTTAAACAATACGTGCTCTCTGCAAATGTGTGGAATCACCATTGCTCAGGGATCGCTGTGTGTTGAATACTTTATCAAGTTTTTTAATGGCTTCCTTATTTTTTAAAGGAGTACGATAGAAATATTTACTGTAACTTTGGCAGAAAATCCTTTGGGTAAAATAACATCTATAAGAAATGCAGACCCTCTAACACTCAGGCAGTGATAATACTTGGCTGTCTCTGAAATAGGGTTGATTATGAAGGATTCTCCTATATGAGGCTGGATGTTTGAGTTTTCCGGGGCAAAGGAATGAGGTTTGTTTCTTGCAATCTTGGCTTTGTACCCACTTGTTAAGTGAATTAGGAGGCCTTGGCCTGTCAGAATCACTGTTTTTTGTGCTGCTGTTTGGAATTGCTCCCCTGGAATGCTTCTCCTGAGACAAGAGGGTCAGCTTATTACTGATTATTGTAACTGGGCTGTAAAATCAGGAAAACCTATTTATCTGGACATAGCTTTATGCTATTCAGTCTGTAAATGTTGCTCTCCTCTGTGTTTCTTTAAATTTTGGAGGCAGAAGATACTCATGTCAGGCTCTTACCTGCCCGTTACTAGGCTGTGCTGTTTTTATTTGCATTCCCAAAAATGCCAACTGCTATCCGTATCTAATTTCCTGGACTCCCCCGTGTTTGCCATGGCAATCAGCGGCTCCAGCAGCGGGTGTGCACGGGGAGAGAGGAGAGTGTTGAGGCATGAGGCAGCTGGATTGGCTGGCAGTGAGGTAATGCAGTGCAGCGCAAACGGAGAGGCAGGGATGAGGATGTATCCAGTCTGCAAGCCTCACTGGCTTCTGCCTGTAGGAGTGGATGGCGCTATGTACAGCTCTGGATAGTAGAGACAGACTTGCAGTTACCAGAGTGGATCTGTAATAAAGACACTTCTGACTACTTTTCTCTTAAATAAATAAAATTTTAGAACTTCCCCTTCAGTGTTGTGTTGTAGTGCGGGAAATCCTTACAACAAGTATAAGACAGCAATGGACTTGGAAAGAAAGATGAAGCGATATTTCTGTAGATGTTCAGGGATTATTTTATTCCTCCAGCCACATGGCTGGAGTTCCCAGGCAGACCCAGTTATGGGACCCTGCTCTCTTCCCAGGCCCCAGGTACACACACCAACCCATGAGGAACAGGTATGGGGCACTTGTGACATGGGGACAGGGACAGAGGCAGACCTGTACCCTGCAGGGTCCCTCCCCCCAGGGATTTCAGGGGAAGGCACCTCCACAATGTTGCACAATTTCTTAGCGTTATTCTCATTTTTAGGAGTTAAAACTGCTGACACTTAGCTGGGAATAATCGTAGAGCAGGGGTAAAGTGGTCAGAGCACAGGCGGGGACTTGCATGTAGGTTTAAAAGAGGGAACGACTGCTTCACTGCTTTTGTCAGGAAAGGATCTTGTTCAGTGTAAAGGAAGACGTTAACAGGTTTGGGGTTTTTTTGTCACCCAAATGTAGGCAGAAGATGTAGTCCTTGCCTCCCACTGATCTGTAAAGGAGCACTCTTCTGCACAGTGGCTTTGAGACTGCTTCCTCAAGTCCAGTGTACTTGCTGCAGCCTGTGGCTGCAGGGCTGCCATCTTCCTTTCCCTTCAGGTGCAAAAGAGAAATCAGCTTGAGGGAACATCTCCCAATTGCCTGAGCTTGCCCAGGGCTGAAGTTGCTGGTGGTATGGGGCTGTGACATGCAGGGAAGCAATTTTCATTCTATCCAAGAGAGGGCACATTAACAAGGTAATTATAGCACATTACTTCAGCAGGGACACATCAATTTTAATCCTTGAAGCATCCTAGTGAAGTAGCAAAGTGAGTACTATTAGGCCTGTTTTACAAAAGGAGAGACTAAATTAGCAGCTGAAATGATTTGTCCATGGCAAAAGCTGCAATCTCTCTGAAAGGCAGGAACTAGGGGAGAAGGGTCTGGTTCACAGACCTCATCAGGTAACCATTCCCTCTTGATCTTTGAGATCCTTCCATTAGTTTCAAACCACACCACTCCATCAGGAGCAGAGGGAATGAGGAAACAGAATGCTTTGTTCGTTACATTTTCCCCTCTTCATTTTTCTGCTGGCAAATTAACTGTAATGTTATTGACATGTTTTACTTTGAAAATATTGATTAATCTTTTTTAACAAATAAACCTTGGTTTGTAAACAGCTCATCAGAAATATGCAGAATTTATGCTGCTGTTAGAGAAGTAGGTACATTTTTGTGAAGAAACAATTGAAAAGTCAAAAAATAGTTCTCATGGTGGAATGTTTAATTGTTAAATGAAAAAGTCTCTACAATGCAGAGCTGTGTTTTACCAAAAGGTGAAAGGGAGCCATTGTAAAAGACCAGTTTTCATTGTTGTTGATTAGATGTTCAATTTGAGTTGATCTTCATTAATTTTAAACATTTTTTCCCAAATACTATTTTTTAACCCTCAGAAGAATATTTCAGAAGAGAAATCTTGTATAAGGAGATTCTTGCAGTATGTTTCTTCCCCTTTAGTTTTCTGTGTCATCAGGGCAAAGTGTTAATCTTGTGCTACAAGTCAAACAGCCTTGTATCACTAACCAGTTGTTAGACTTCTCGCAGAAGTCTGTGACTGTGATTTCTCAGCCAGCTGATAACATAATCTTATGAAAAACTGTGCTTGTTACTGGGCTTCATATTTACTTATTTCTGGTCGTGTTGCGGGATTAGCCATTGTTATCCCTGTGTTTTGTTCAAACAGGAGCTAAACTTGGAGTAGCTACAAGGCATCACTAGAGAATGTACCTTTCCCTGTGCCAGACTAAACACATGATTCTGCCCATAGTCCTAGACTTACTGCCACAATTGACATTTAAATAGCAGGTTCTCTATGAAATTAGAAACTTGTGTGAAACAAGTTAGGGGGTGTCTGATCAGTTCTGAATGACTCAAGCCTTTACCAAGCCTTTTGTCTTCAGTGCTTGGGCGCTAGTTGTTACATGTGGAGTGCAGACTGATTGTGGGGGTAGGATTCCTTCCCAGCCCTTCAGCACACGTGGGGTATTATTTAAGGACCTTTTCCTCTCCTGACAACACCTTTCCTAGAGCTGCAGAGAAATTTCAGCCCCCAGAAGGGCCATTCAGACCCTTGTTCTCTTGTACTAGGTGACTTGCAAAGGCTGTGAGCATGTTTGCTGCAGCTACAGGAGCAGAGTGAAGGGTCAGCCATGGGGCAGTGCCCCGAGTGGGAGATTTGGCCCCTTCCACCACACATCCATCTGTAGAGAGTGCTTAGCTCTGCATGGTGGTGTTGAACATCATCTGTGAAGCCCTACATACCCTCCACCCCAAATTTGTGTCTATAAGGTCAGCAAGGACTCATCATGCTGAACATGAGAAGCCCTTTACTATTGGACATTTGTGTCTTTGTTTGAGGAACTCTTTTCCCTCCATATTTCCTTGATGCTTTCTTGAATAGTTTAAAGGAATGCATTTTCTTTTTTTTATTAAATTAGGTGAGGCTCATTTACTCAGAATAAAGACAGGAATAGGAGAGGGGTACTGAAGACTCTGATTGTTCTGGCTATGTGTAACACTTGCTCTTCTTTTTGGAATTAAGACCTCAACAATAGTGTGTGTGCTTTCTGAAGAATTTTTGTTTAATAGCAGGCAGAAATAAGTGGCGATATTATTGCTTTGCAATTCTATGGGTAATTTGTCTCACAACACTTTTAAATGGCTCAATATCAGAGTCTTAATTTTAGGAAAAACATGATCAAGTGATTTAACCATGTCTGTACATCAAGTTCATGCCAGATTTAAGATTAGACTTGAGAGACATCTTGTGAAAACTCAGATGTCTGAGGTTTGGATTCATGGCTCAGGCCTTCAGAGCTCTGCTGTCAGTGACAGGTTGGTCTGTCTTCAGAAGTTGCATATCAGATTGAAAGTGTCTTGCCCAGTTTCTTTTTGAGCATTTAATTTGTGTATGCCTAGTTTTTGTTCCAATGCATTAGAGTCTCTGAGGATTCCAAGGGTAATGCTTTTTACAATTTGCATATATATTTGCTTTATGTACTGTAAATAAATAGTGGGTTTTAAAATCTATTTTAATCCATGCCTATTTTTTCTCTTTCATGATAAGCATATAGAAGTCTCATCTTGTTGGAATTTGCAAGTACTGAAATAATGAATACTGAGAATATTTTATTTTCCAAATCTTTGGTTTCAGTGCAGCCCCTGCTGTGCTATTAATATAGCTCTTTTTCTAAGTATAAAAATCAAAACAAATGCATATGTAGCCATGTAAGATTCTGTTCCTCTTTTCTCTCTAATCGAAATTAAAATACCTGCAGCAAAACAGAATCACACCTGAGAGTCTAAGTTGGAATTAAACCCCAGAGCCTTTGGCTGCTCTAATATCCCAGTTATGTAAAATGCAGTTTAAATGGAGAGAAGAGCTTTTCCTTGTGTTGTGGTGACAATTCTGGACCTATCAGAATTTGCAACTGCTGACCGTTGTGGGAGAGGATGAAGTTAATTGACAAGTCAGCTTGAAAACAATTGTTCTTTTAAGATTTAGAGGAGCTAAAGGGCAGAAGGAGAGGGGTAAAATGGTTCAGTTATCCCTGGGCAGTAATGATTGTAACTAGTGCATACGAGAAGGGTATTTTAATGCTGCTAGCTGGAATATCTGCATCATTTCAGGTTTGTTGGGACAGCAGGTCTTGATTTGCTGTGGATGGTACCAGTTGGCATCTGAAGATCTTTTGGTGTGTCAGATCACCATGGGAGCTGACAGCTTGCTGGGGTCTGCAAGCCATTGGACTGACTTAGCAGGGTCCTTGTCAGCCAGAGCATGTCCCACTGGCTCCAGAGAGGAAGCTGCGCAGACAGGAGAGAACAGGGAGGGAGAGGGCAGTCCCCAGCCCAGAGTATTTGTGTACTTGGGGCCCTGACTTGTCTGTGTTAGAAATTCATTTCTTACCAAGACAGACTCCCTTCTCTTAGTCTCCTGCATGTTTTTGGAAGTTAGTAATATCCAAGATAGGCCACTGTACCCAAAAGGAGCTGCTTTTGTGAGGGCTACCATCTTTACAATGATTGAATTGGATTCTGCAAAGAGGAGCTCCCTCTATCCTTAGGCCCCACCAGAATGGTACTTTTTGTAAGTCCCCATTGCGTGCCTGTCCTGTCCTGCCACAACAGAAGAAATCCTTTTTGCTCCAGTCTCTGCAGCACCCCCCAGATCATCCTCTGATTCGTTGTGCACCACAAGGGCTCAGTGTTTCTTGATGTGTGCTTCAGATCCGTGGGGCAGCTTAGGAAGTGATGCTTTATGATAAGTCACTAAAAGCTTTGTCTTCTATATTTGTACTAAGCATGGCAGAAATTGCAAACAAATGATGGGTTCTTTCCACAGTGTGCAGTTCTGAAATGTATTGTATTACTTCCCTATCCCTCTGCTTAGTTGTATCTTGCCTTTTCTTCTAGACTGTCTTCTAGTGGGATTCCAAATTTTAACTTTGTTTTATGCTGCCTCTCACAAGTGTGTATAAGGTCCCACCCAAGGAAACTAAGGTTAGGATGTCACAGGTAGAAGATTCTTGGGCACACTAGAAATGGCCTTTTTTTTCCCGTAGAATACATTCCCTTGCATTTGTTTCCCAATGGCAGATAAAAGAAAAAGGATTTTGTAGAAATTGGAAAGGGGAGGGGGATAGAGAATTGACTAATCTTGTCTCTTTATCGCTCTGCCTGTTAAACATAATTATTCTCGCTCTTATGGGGCATTCAACAGTCACAATTAGGAATTATGCTAATAAAGTTTGTTGTGACATGGAAATGCACTTATTTGCTTATACTTCCTCATGACTGTGTTTTAGTACTCTGGAAAACATAGTGTCCCCTCCTGGGGCATTATGGAGTAGGAAAGAATAGGAAAGTGCCGAAGGTTGCATCTGGAGGACTCAACCTTCTTTCCCAGCTCTGCAGTTGAATGACTTGACCTACAAACAGGCAAGGCATGAGGAGTGCTCAGCACCAGTGATGCTGAGATTTGAAATCTGTTCCTGAAGAGTAGAAGCTGAGGCCACATTTTTAGACAAAGTGGTCTGTGATACTGGGCTCTGACCTTCTCATATTTCTGCCCCTTGGTCCTCCATTCTTATGAATTGAGCTGTCTAAGCTTCTGTTGGAGTATTGAAATACTCAAAGTTGGATCCTGTTTTGATGCACAGAAAAACAGACCTGCTGTTGGAAGACCATTCCTTCACCAGTAGCAGGAATCAGATTTAGGAATACCATCACCAGGAGCACTAACCCCTTAATGCCAAAGCTAAAGGGGCAGCTTTGTGGCAGCTTTTGTGCCACTGAGGATTTGATCCTCAGCTGTGTTGCCTTGTGCTACTGAATGCAAATAAGTGGAGCCAAACATGACACACCTATTTTTTACTGGCTGAATTGAGACAGTTGGCTGTAGGAAGGAAACTGATGGGTATTGTTCTTTGGAAGGAGAGAGTGGGGAAAATAAAGATGCAAAGACATCCAAAGATATATCTTTCTTTCTTTCCCTGAAATTTAAGTGGTAGTTTTTTTCTGCCAGAAAGCTTTCCACAAAGAATCCCTGAGTTAGAAATCAATACTTTTGATTAAAAACTCTTACTGAATAAATATGATCTGTCTGTAACATCTAACGGGTTTCTTTTACATCTTTGTTGTCTTATTTTCTTTCTCAGCTCAATGGAGTTGTTGGGTGTGGGGAATGTGGTCAGAGGAATTAATTTCAAATTCCCTTGCTGTTGCAAATGTATTCCCTCACTCAAATGAGACAGTTGAGGCAGGTTCTGGAACCATCTGTGCTATAGAAACTAATACTAATCACAGTTGGCACAATTCTAGAAACTCCTTGAAATGACCACAGAGCTGCTTGAGAGAGCTCTGCAGGATAATTTGCCCCTTGCTTTCCCATTTGTCTCAAAAACTGCTCTGTCAATGCTCTTGTCATACCCCTTGCTGACCAGAGATTACACTAGAACAAAATCTCTTAATATTAGAGCATATTTCTTTCTTCCCTTCAACTTCCTTGATGCATTGAACCCAAAACTAGTGTCATTGACCTAACAGATTAAACAGTTCATTAACATTCATATTTTCAATTGTGTATATCAGCTGTTTGTTTCCACTGCTGTGTGCAAAATTCCCTCGGACTACAGAGATGACTTTGATCAGACACTCTGAACTGAGGCATCCCCCAGAGGCAAAAGATCCTGCAAATCCAGTGCAGGATTGTCTGGTACTCAGTGTGGTGCTTAAGATAGTTCCATTTTCAAAATCAAAAGGTTATGAAAGTGGATTGAAGCTAAAGGAAGGAATAGCATGTAAACAATTCAGGCAGAACTTTTTTCCTCAATGTGGGACAATCAGAAATTTTAAAGAAACCAGTGGCCAGTAAGATAAGAAAAGACACATGAAGAGGTGTTCCGGGCAACTGCCATAGAGAAAGGTAGTAGATGTCAGTCATGGGAAAGATCAACAGCATTGTGCTAATTAAATGTCACTTGAGAAGTTTCTTTAGAATCTGATTTCAAAAGTTTTGTCAAGTTTCAGAGGGCCCAAAGTGGAAAAACGTCAGAGTAAGATGCTCTGATGAGAAAATGACAAGGTATGGGTACATTCCAGCTAGGAGATGAGGAGCTATGTACTAGTAATACAATGAAGCACTTGGATCCTTTGCTTTTACTGTCTCTTAGCATGGAACAGGGAGAGCTAGGCAGGTCTTGAGAAACAGTGACTTTTAAATGGCTTCTACAAAACAAATATATTGAATAAAGGAAGAATACTACTTCACAGTCATGCACTGAAATTTTCTGCACTATCAGGTCACTGCAAGACAATGCAGTGGATCATTGGAAGGTATTGCGATTTTTACAATTATTTAAACAGTAGTTTCCTACTTGAGTGTTTGAGCATTGAGAAATTTATTTGTTAGGTGATATTAGACAGCATGAACAAATAAATGACAAGATTTAAAGAAAAGTATTGGGAAAGCAGGGAGTGCGGAAAAGAGGTGCTCTAAAGCTAAAAAACCTCAGCAAATTACAATTTTAACAGTTAAGAATACTCAGTGTTGCTGTGTTTCTTGGTGTTACTTTTGTATCAGTATATTTTACTTCAGTTTCATGTGCATTGAGATTAAAAAGCAAAAGATGGGACACTCAACTGCAAACCAGAGTTGGGCCTGGGCATCTTTTCATCTTCTGTTTACAACTTCCTAGCAAAGATGTTTGTTGCTTTGCAATCTGGGGTTTTAGGGCAAAAGGGCAAGATAGAGGTTTAAGGGAGGTATAAAGTTTGTACTTTGAGAAACATGATCTGAGGATGGACTGGAAAGCTGTAAATCAGAATTCAAGGGAAATGTAGACATCACCTAAAGAGCAAGCTGCTTTGTGTAGAAGCTGAATGCTCTCAGTGTCTGACAACATATCTGCATCATTAATTCACCTTTGAGGAGTAAAAGGTGAATTTTACTCTACGTGTCTTTAGCCTTAATCATAAACATTACACACCAAACAATTATCTTTGGTATCATGGTAGTTGATGTGGAGGTGAGGCTTTCTGCAAGTTCAGAGTATGGAAGTAGAATATTCCCATTTAGTGCTAGGGAATTTTGAGCCCCCAGAAGTGCTCTTGGTATGCATCTTAAGGCTGTGATTTTCTTCTCAGGCATCCCATTATCCTTGTCAGCTTGAGTGGGATTATTAGGCTTCTTTTCCTACTTATCTGTTTAGGAGGATATATCTCAGCAGACCTATGGCTTGAGTATTCAGTGGCTTACAGAGAAGCCATGACTCCATTGTTCTGTTTCTACAACAAGGTGCATGATAAGCTGAATTGTGCAAGTCAGCCCTTTGACAGAGAGCTGGGTGGACAGAGCTAGGATATGTCAGCCAGACCTTTATCCTTGCAGTTTGGGACTGCAAAACTACTGTCCTACTGTCTCCAAGTTGGAATGCCTGCTTGTCTCTACTAATCAGCTGAGCATGTTTGGAAATGTTTCCTGGCACTGAGGTTGGCCATTGCAGGATGGTCTGTCTGTGGTCATAAACATGCAGAACAAGATGGCTATATGAAAACTGGGCATTGGGAATGGTCATGGACATATCCTAACCCCTAAGATGTGCTCAGAATAATTTGGAAGACTTCTAGTTAATGAGAAAATTATACTGGAGACAGTTCTAATAGTTGAGAACTGCAAACTACCATGTTCCAAAGTCTTGGAGTACATCCTGACTCCATTTCATTTGCTAATAGAGGTATATAGTCTATTAGTTTGACTTTCACCATGTCAGTCTCTGCAGTGTTTCTAAAACCCTTTACAAGCCATTTAGAGAAACAAGGCCGTCAAGCAGAAATAGATAGCTTATAGTAATGTAAGTAAACTGAAAATACTGTTGGAACTGGATTTCTTAGTTCTGGTGCTGTGTATGATCAACACTTCAAGCAGAAGTTTCTTATACTGGTGATTGAGATGCCACTGGAGAACAGGAGATGGGCTCTCCCAACTACTGCAGGTATGCTGATTGTGGGCCTAAAGCCAACAGTGTTGGAGACCAAATCTGGAGCATGCTAGATGCAGGGTTTGAAGTTGCCACCATTAAATAAATGGTGCAGAGAGACCCCAGTGCATCTTTCCTCTAAAGAGGCTTTGTGTTAAGAAATTAAAAAAGGAGATGAGATCTCTTTCATTTGATTCCAGTTTGTTGTGTAGATGTCTCCCATACACTTCCTTGTAGGAAACATTCTTATATTTGAAGCAGGAAAATGGTGTGTAAAGTTTCCTAGATTTCAGCACCTGTGTGTGGCAGCAACTTGCTGCATAAATCTTGTTGGGAAAGAGGGAAAAACCCAATCTAATTGAGCTTCATGTTCCTGATTAGTATTTTAGCAATATTAATGCTCATCAACCTGCAACATGGTCTTTGAGAGGCTTAGTTGATCGTTACTTCTAATAATTTTAGAGATGTTGCCACAGAGATACTAGAGAGAAGGGGAGGATTGCTATTGTTATGGGAGAAAGGGTGTAAGGAAAGGAGAAGGGCAGAGGGATGAAGGAGCAATTGCTGGAATCTGTGAAAGTCAGAGCAATGTCTGTAGGCTTGGCTGTTGAGCCCTCTGCATATTAACAAGGTGCCTGGAATGGCTGTCTCTGTGGTGCTTGGGTGTAAGAGACCTGCCCTCCCCTTGCTTGTGTCCCTCCACTGTGTGTCTTGGTCCTTTGCTCCCAAGGCTCTGCGGCGCTCCTGCCTCCCCCTCGTGTTCATGCACCCCTCTGCTCGCAGCCAGGTTCATCAGAAAACAAGTGTGTCTCCATGGTAACAGAGAGACAGCTGAAAAATGGCAGCTAAATGCAGCTGCCCCTCATTTAATATCGACTCTGGCACTGACAGAACAGATAATGGGCAATAACACACCATTATGCTGCGGGGAAATGAAATGCTTCAGCAGACGCCTGTCATGCTGCAGGGATTTATTTGTTACTGTACCAGCAGAGATTTCTCTCCCCTTCTGTCTATCACTTTCTCTTATTCCCTTTTCTTATTCTCCTTCTTTCCTTTTCCTGCCTGTTTTCTCCACTTGTCACTTTTGCTTTCCACTATTTCTTTGTTTTCCTTCTTTCTTATTTTTCTCCTTCCCCCACCCCTTTTCCCCTCTTGCTTTCTCTATCATGTTCTATGACTTTTATATACCTTAGATTTATTGTTCCTGGTGTTGAAAAGTGCTGTGTCCGAAGCCCAAGATTTCTGTGAAGCTCCAAGCTTTCTGCACCTTTTAGACTTCCCATCTTCTTCCTAGTTCTCCCTTTTGTCTGTGTGCACGTCACTATAACTCTACTAAGGATGAAGTTTTCTGGGTGAGCCTTCTACCAACATATTTCTGTGGGCTGTGTTTTAATTTGGCCAATAGAACACAATGTAATGGAAGTTTTTAATGGAAATATGGAGGAAAGGGATGTACTGCTTCTTGTGGTGCCAGAGTTTGTGACCACAGCTGACCATGGAGTACACAGAGGTTGGGCAGTTTGTATCTAGGTTGTGGATCATGTTGGTTTCTAATGGTTCCTAATGTTGTGACTCTTTTGCATCTTAATTATTAAGGGTTAGTTTCACTCAGTGCTCTGGGTTTAGTTTCTCTAAATGTCCTGCTTCTGCAAATCTGAGATGAGATCAAGGGGCACTGATGATAGCAAGTGATCCTCTATCCGATTTTTAGACCTGTTCCTCTGCAGATAAAGCTTTGGAATTAATAATAAACGTTCAGGTACCTGCCTTTTAGCTGGAAGAAATCGAGACCTTAGAAACTCATTACTTGGACTCAGGCTGCTCTGACATCAGTAAAAGGGCTACCTGTGGATGCAGTTCTTGCAGGCGAAGGCAAATGCTCTTTTCAGTACAGACTGTGCACGTTTTCTTGCAAAGAACCATGAAATCCTCATGGACATGGCCGTGTGGGTGTGGCTGCATCCATGGGAGTGACCTTCCCCGATCGTCAGGGTCTAGACATTTGTTTGATGGGTAGAGTAGAGGAGCTATCATCTTCTCCCACAAAATGTACACCATCCGTGCAGTATGAGTTCCTAATCACATGATGTGGCAGAGCTCTGGCAGCTGCCCAGTGCCTACTTAACTGCAGCTAACATTGTAGCTTTGTCCAGGATTACATCACATCAGTCTGGTGTTGGTGTCCTGTTCTGACCTGTTGGACTTGACTTGCTTGTACCTATGACTTTATTAACCTAGGTGTGCAAGGAGCTAATTTGAATACAGATATACTTTATAAATTCTTTTGTTAGTGTGCCTGGGCCCTTACGAAAAAAACATACTGATAAAGTTGTATGTTCTGCCAGTGTAAGGACATCTTCACTCATGATTTTGTCATCGTTGATGTGATGATTTCAGGGGATATATTGATTGGACTTTTTTTTTTTTGTACACCCAGTAAGTGTGTGTGCCATTAAATCTTAAAGTTGGAGTAGGCCTAAATTCTCTAAGTGATGTATTATACACATTGTGCCATACGGACCTAGAATAGGATCGTTCTTCTTTACCCTAAGTGTGATGGAGTGAGCAAATCTACCTAAGCAGGTGTTTAGAAAGCAAATTTTGCAAGGACTCATTGCAATACCATTTCAAGCAGTACCAATCTTACAGACTCCCTTGTTATTCTAGCACAGCCTTGTTGTTCTAACTCAATCTTGGATAAAATACATTGATCATGTCTTGCAAATAATCTACATTTTTGGTACTTGGATCATTTTTGATTTAAAATTTGATTTAAATGTAAGTGCCCATTGCTTAAATCCTAGAAATTTCCCAGAAATATTTATACCTGAGTAAAATCTTACAATGACTCCTAAGTTTTCCAAGCTCATCAGCCCTTGCTGTGATTTGTGACAAATCAGTGTTAGAGGAATCTTTAATACAATAGCAGGTAAGATAATAAATGCTAGGGGAAAGCAGATAATGAGACAGAAGGAAAAGTCTTTTTGACTTATGTCCTGGCACACCCTCATATTTCTGCAGGGGAGCTTATTTAAGCAGAATATTTCCAAAATATCAGCATACATCCCAAGTACCTGATTTTATTTACTGATTCACTGCAAATGTAGAACATGTTCCTCAGAAGTTCTTTTAGGGCTCACACATGACATAGGCAACTTTGAGACCCCACAGCTTGATATGCAGTTGAATGGTAAAATAACATTTCTCCTCACTGATACTTCGGTTATGTTCTGGCAGACTTTGGGAGCAGCTCTTAGCTGGCTATGGGTTTCCCAGTTTTTCATTATTTTTTCCATTATCTTTAAATTTAATCCCTGGTGTAAGATATTAGAACAGTAGGAAACTGATTTTTGCTTTAGGTTTCAAAGAAAGCAAGTTGGAGTCCAAAAATCCTTAATTGATGTAATTCCACCCACTTCTCTGAACCAGGAGATTTTTGTATGTAAAGGCTATTCAGAGCTCTCTCTCTCCACAGGTGAACTGACAGTGAACTGACCCCCATTTCAATTGCATGCCCTGCCAGCTTCTTGAGCCATGGTGCTTATTAAGGAAATAAGCAAATGTGGAAGTGTCTCGTGGTTTTTATTTCTTCCTTTTTTTTCTTTTTCTTTTTTTTCTCCCACTCTCCCAACAAACCTGCAGTCATTAAGTGCCATCATGAGAGAGGAATAGGCTTGTTAAAAAGAAAAGCTCTGATTTTTAAAAATTTTTCATTTATGAAGAATCCCATCAGGAGCAGGCTGTGATTAATACACATAATTGAAACAAATTGCAGCTAACTGCGGAAAAGTGTCTCCCAGCTGCTGACAGAAGGAAACTGCTGACAGTCCTTTCCCATTCAACAAAGAAAAGAGAGAGAGGGAGAAGGGAACCCTGCCCAGCCCATGCAAATACACGGCCGCTGCGTGCACATGCACCTTCAGAGGCACTTGTGCAACCAGAGCACATGTATGTCATTGTGCATGAACCTGCATGTGCAGACATGCCTCGTGAGCAGGTGCAAGCCCAGCTTTGCATGCCTTTGTGAGGACTGTACCTGTGTGTATGCAGGATCCTGTGTGTCTGGGTGCCTGCTTTGCTGGACACTCTGCGTGCAGCGTGGCTGTAATGTCAGTTTAGGGAGAGCTGCTCCGGAGGCACCGTGTGCTCCACCACAGAGAGCAGGCTCCCGCTGCGTGTGCGCTCACACACGGCAAGTCGTGTATTCACATGTGAAACAACAGAGACTATCTTCTACACTGAGCCCTTCCTCCAGCTTTATATTTAGGAGGATAAAGCAAGGTCAGTTCTGGATTTAAAATGTCTTCCATCACTGCTCGGTTCTTTCCCTTTCACCTCTTGTTTTTTATGCTCCCTATCTGCCATTAACAGCCTAAACAGAAAACACTTAGACTCTGGAGATGAGTCTGAAGCTAAGAGAGCCATCTTTGACTGAAATGCCATACAGATGGCTAATGGGTGTACATCAGAGCTTTGTCTGGTTCAAAAAGTTGCTTTGGAGAGGAATTTAATATCTGTATTTCATTCTGTTGCTGGCTTCTGCTAAGACAATCTGTGGCTGGGTTACGCTGATTGTTTTGTGATATGTGTTTATCATGTATGGGCCATTTATAACTTGCCCATCCAGTATTGTGCTCCCACACAGCCATGTGGCTGCTTTGAAGTAAGCAACCCAGTGCACTGAGTGGGCCACAGAAATGCTAGTCAGCAGAAGGCAAAGTTAGAGACCTCTAGGAGATTGTTAGTAAGATCTAACAAACTGGCCGGCAAAATCCGCAATGAGGTTGATGCTCTAATAATTAAATGGACATATTTTCTTGTGGTCATCTGTTGATTTTATAATCTGAGCTTTTATTAATCTCTGTATAAGGGCATTTTTATTTTTTTAGAAGCAAACGGGAACATCAAATATGACTTATTTCAAATGTCTCTGCCTTTAAAGCTGATTGCTGTGGTGTGATGCCAGTTGGTAAAAAAATTCTTCTCATTGTCATTTTTCCCATTGAAATAAAGCCATGAAGCCTGTTTGTAACCACATGCATATTATAAGTGCTATAAAAATAACCTGCTTGAACTGGTCCCTAATCTGTTATTCCCTCTCTCTCTGTGCTAGTGTTCTGTGTAAACACATCAATATGAAGCAGTTAGAAAACAAACATTCCTTTATCAGAGGTGTATGTTGATCTCAATGGAAGCTTAACACCTCAGGCAGGCAGATGTAGCAGGGGGAAAATAACTGATAAACTCAGATGTTACAGTTTATGGATGGTGTTTATGAGTTAGTGCTTCATAGAACATGCAACCAGGGAGGTGAAGGAGGGCTGGAGCCATTGACATTTGAAGTTCAACTCGGGAATGGTGCCTTTGTCTCTAGCACTATTCAGGGAGCTTGGGAAGAGCCTGAGAAGAGTACAATGAAAAACCCGAATGCTGAAAGAATTTAAAATAATACCAGGTGGGTGGTGCTGAAAGGAAGATAGCTGACTTAGATTATTACCATAATAACAAATCACTCAGAAGCAAGCTAGACTGTGAATTTGCCTATTAAAAAACAAACATATGTACACTTTTAATTTTAAGGGAAAGCAAGCTAAGCTAGTGCATTCACACTGAGGTGTGAGCTGCCTTGCATTTACTGAAGGGTAAGGTGAGGCGTGTGGGCAGCTGCCCTGAAGGAGTTGATGTGATGTATTCCACATGCTTGCCCAGTGCACAGACTCAAGTGCCGGCCTCTCAGGGCTACCCCTTGATTGTCAGAAGCCAAATTTCCCATGCTGTAATGTCTTTCTGCCTCTTTAAAACTCCCTTTGCAGCTAAGAAAGATCATGTCCCAGCTGTGTTTTAGTCCTCAGTGCTTATGGGATGTTGGTGCAGAGCTGTAAATACGAGGTGCGTTCTGCTCCAGAAAGAGTAATTGTTACAACCAACAGACAGCTCTACTTTACAGAAGAGAAAAAGCAGGCACAGGTGGAGTCTGGAGGGTTTCAAGCCCGCAGGCTGCAACCACTGGAAGGATCAGCAGGGCTGACCACAGCCTGTTCTGGCTGGTGCTTGCATGACTATCAGAAATTGCAACTGGCGGGAAATTACAGTTCCTGTCAAGGACCATTTCTGTCTTTTGGGGCTGAACAGCCTCAGTTCTGCCAGATGAAGCGATTTTAGCACATATATATAAACCACCCACAACTAAAGGAACTTTATGGAGTTGCCACAATTCCTGTAAGAGCTTAAGAATGAATTCTTAATTTACCTCCAATGAGAAACAGAATCTTTGGGGCCAATAATCTTGTTTTACTAGGTGCTATGAAACCTTGAGGTCATCACTAACATTTGTCTGCTGATATGTCTGCAGCTTGAGAACTTTTTTAACTAGCATTCATTGTGAAGGCCATTCAAGGAGAATTTGACAGGTGAGGAGGGCACAACTGTATCCTATGATTTATACATTGTGGATTGGTCAAGCCAAGCAGACCACAGAAGTTCAAAATCTAGTAACCCATCTGTAGGACAAAGAAAGAGAGAAGTGGTGCTCCGAGAAAGCGTATAGGCAACAGCAGGAGCAATTGTGATCCTCTGTGGGCTGCAGATGGTAAAGCTTAATGTTGCAAATTGTCAGATAACTGTAAAAAAGCTTTTGGTATTGGTATGTACTAAGTGCAGTGAGTTCTCTTCCTCCTTTGTCTCCCCAGACTAGTTAAGCTACACAGTTTCCTTTTGTTCACTCCCTTTATGGGGTTGATGTATAATGGCAAGCAAGAAAAAATTGTCTGAGATTGGGAAACAAATATTTAGTGAAGTTTCTTTACTTTTGTGTCAAGTTATCAGTGTGTAATGATAAAACTGCGTATATATGTATATCTAGATAGATCAGCTATAGAAATTAATATAATGTTATATGATTTCATCCCTCTTATTTTTTTACCTCTGCAGAGCCAACAGAGTTGTGAGCAAATAAGTTATACCTTGTTCTAACATATGCCTTAACAGAAAAACTCTTAAAATTACAACATGAAGGCCAAATTATGCCAACAGTCCTTTTTCAGCAGCCACATAATAGATCATGGTGTTATGAAGGTATGGGTAGAACTTGTTTTGACAGAATTCTGTTGCTAGAGACAGCATGAAAAAAGATTTCAGCTTCTTTGTGATTTTGCAGAGTAGTGTCAGACATAGAAGTTACAGGGAAAAAAACCCACCAACACTGATTTTTTGTTGGAACTGAGTACATTTGACCAGAGAGCTGTCAAGAGACAATTAATCTGGAGGCTCTTGAGGTTACAAACTGGCAGAGTCCACTTTCAGAATTGTCTTGTATTTTAAACACAGTGATGTTTTTCACATATCAAAGGCTTCAACGATCCTTCATGCTGGCCACATACAAGGATACACAAGGGTTTGCTCTATGGGTTGTGACCAACACTGCCATCCTAACTTCCCAAAATCTTTGACCAGCTTTCAGCTCCAAAATGACAAGACCATGGTGTCAGTGGGTTAACAGTTGTTAATGTGGGGGAAAAAGGACAACACTTCAGTAAAACAGGAATTAGAAAATATTTATAAAATGTACAAATACTCCTGTTATTTCCATTAGAATGAGAGTCTTTGCTATTAAAAAAAGAAAAACAAGTCCCAACCCCCCAGAAATCAAGGCCCTCCAGGGTGAACTCATCTCCAGGAAAATAATGGCAGCACCTTTCTGAACTGAAAGAGAAACACATGTTTTTCAATGGTAGTTGTAGCACAAGGGCAGTGTCACATCTCCTGCAGAGAGATTCGAAAAGTAATTTTTATAACAGTTGGGCTTTGCTTGTAAGAGTAAGAATTACATCAGTTCTGACCTTCTAGCAACAGGCTTAGGAAAAATAACACGAACACAGATACCAGCATGATCGCTGTCTTACATCCAGCAGTATACCCTCACTGATTGCCATGAAATTGCTCCTTATTTTTATCAAGGCCAGTGAGTTCAGAGTTTGGCTTATAGCACTGAAGAGAAGCACTGGTTTGGCTCTTGTTTTTTATTGTTTTTAGTTGATATTCAGTCTTGATAGTACGTACACGGCTTTAATAAGATTGTGCTACCCAGCAGCATGAACTAATGAAAGCAGCTGGGCTCATTTTTGGTGCTGTCACATCAAGAAATGAAAGTCATTTCATTGATCATATGAAGTTACTAATTTTGAATGAGCTGATAGACTAGCTGTTATCTGTTATTCCAAATAGCATAGATAATTTCAGAAATTTATGAAAACAGATGAGCTGATAAGTATTTAAAGATAATTACAGTATATACTAAGCATCAAATTTAATTTCAATTGCATTGAAATAAATGGATATAATATGAAAAGACCACATGGGAATAGCTAAAAAAGAATTATAATAATGACATAATTTTTTCACTTGAATACAAAAAACCTCTACTATAATGAAATATTTATTCTTGAAGTCTTTTTTGATTTGTTGAGGTTTGAAGAGATCTTACATACTTTCAGTGAGTAACTGGAATACTTTTGCCTGAATAACTTTTCTGTTCATCAGCATCACTACCAGCTAGAGGTGCCAAACTGACACATTTATTGCACTGCTGTTTAGATTCCCTCACTGTCTGACCTTAGATGACTTTCTGTACCTTTTAACCCACTCCTGTGTCAACCTTGTCTGGGTTGTATGCAAAATCTTCAAAAGCATGCTTACTTTTCCACAGGCATCTAGATGAATTACGTGCTGCATCCAGATGACTTCTGTGGAGCTTCTGGCAAACTTTTTTCTGTGAACTTTCTGGAAAACTTTTTTTCTGTGAACTTTCCTCCATGCCATCTAGCTCCTACTTTGAACATGTTAGGAGTTGTTAAGATGGAAGAACATGTTCCTTTTGGAAGTTATGCTATTGCAAGTAAATAATAGTAAAAAACCAAAACATGTGATAATGCTCTTTTGCACATACAGGGAGACTATGGCATAAAAGATAGATGTCTACTTTTTCAAATTAGGATGTGAATTCTGTGTACCTAGGATCTGCTCCTGAAATCTGAGATACACTAGTCTTCATCTTCAAGCATGTTGGTGACACGTACCTATTGCGGAAAATTCTGATAGTGAAGAGAGATTTCAGAAAATGCAATGTGTATGGCTTCCTTAAATCTCATGCTGAGCTAGCAAACATACAGATTTCTCTGACCCTTTCCTGAGCAACAAATCCCTTGAACAACTGGCTAGATAGTCCACTTTATGTTTAGGTGTTTGTGCCTCCCAAAAGAAACAACCTGCTTATGCGTAACTGGAGCTGCACTATTTATGGGATCAGCCTTTTTGTCACTATTAGAAGGGATTATTTGACAGTTCTATTATTTTTGATGTTTCTAACTCATTCAATACTCAGTTTGGGTTTTTTAGTAAAGGTATTAGCGTGTGTTTACCTAGGAACTAGTCCCAGAACAGCAGAGGTATAGGAGGACAGGCCCATACTTGTCTTCACCTCCTCTGCTCTGTATGCTTTTGTATTCTAGTAAGGAACTTTGCTCTTTATATCAGTTTTGGATATATTTTGTCAGACATAAATTTATTTGTGCATGGGCTTAATGTCATATACATCACAAAAATGTTCCCTGTTCTCTATGCTTTTCATTCTTGTTTTACATGACCCTTGTTTTTGCACATAACTTTTCTACAGCCAAGCTGTAAAGACGGTAATAAAGTGTGTGCGTGGCAAAATAAGGTGGAATGAAACCCTTATATAGATGTTTTCTGTCATTTTTATGTGCATCACTCTCCTCCTTCTGATGTAGTGCTGTCTGTAGTGATCTAGAGTCTTCCCTTCCTTCAGCTTTGTGTTTTCAGCATTGTGTTAATTGTTTGTGGTACACGGGTTTTTCAGTGGCGTGCAGTGAGAAAGGTCAGCTGTCAGAAAGAAGGCCTGTCCACAACTGATAAGGCATTCGAGAGATTGGATTTGACTCATTAAGCACCTTCCCTGTAGACATGGAGTCTGCTCTGCCGCAGAAAAAAAACTAAATCAGGAAGAAAAAAAAGGCCAGGATGAAGTTGGAGCATGCGCCAGAAGCACTGGCACACCCTCCCTCTCGCCCCCATGCACAGTGCCAGAGCTCTGTATGCTTCCACCACACTTGCATCCTCATGAACCGTGGACATCTGTGCTTATGCCCTGAGATTGTGTGCATTCACTCCAGTGTTTACACCTGGCAAGATGCACATTCATTTTTTTTGTGTACATGTGTGTGTGTGTAAGTCCTCCTGTGTGTGTGTGCCCCGAAGTTACATGGAGAAGCTGCATTTAATTCCTGCCCTCAGATGTGTGCTGTAAGCTGTATAATGTTATTTATCACACATTTTGCACATGTGCAAGTGCATCCATTCCAACCTGATTTTTCGTGTTTCTTGCTCTTGTAAATCTCTTCACACTAAGGTCTGTGTGAAGACCTTTCGTTCTGTAACAAAAGGGCACACCTCCCCTTTATGTCTGTCTGTTGTGTTTGTTCAGCTGCACTTTGTCTGCCTTTCCACAGAAATATGCTGTGTAGGCAACTGTCCTGCCTATACTGCGTATACACGTCCACTGCCCTGGTAAACACACATGGAACTTGCTAATGTGTACACATAGCAGAAGCCTAGCATGTTTCTCATTGCATGCAAATGCACACATTTTTGCCCCTAAATAATTACTGGTCAAAGCTGCTCTGCCAGCTTGTAACAGTCTCTTCTCTGTGGCTTTGTTTGAGAAGAATCGTTCTGCCTCAAATTGGGTTTGGATACTGCTACTTCCATAAATGGTCTTTAATGATGTCTCACAACTAGCATAAATGGAGGGCAGCAGTAGTGTTTGGCAGTGTATTTTGATACCCTGGCAGTACTGGGGTTCCACATGTACCCGCTCTCCAGTAACACAGAAGCCGTGGGGAGCTGATGCTACCGCAGCCTCTGTGATGCCACTTGCGCTGCTCTGCCCTGCTCTCGTCTCTCCTCCACTTCACTTTTGCTTTTCACCTTCCTTCCCATCTCCGCTTTTCCATGGGCATGGCTTTCAGTACTGTTCACTGGTATTGAAAAGGATAATTTTGTGGATCATTATTGTGTTATTACAGTGATTAGCGGTAACTCTTTGTCTACTCCCACTTCCCGCAGGAAGGACGCCCAAGGGGCTCCCTGCTCAGCAGCAAGCGCGACGCTTGCTGGAAGGCTGCTGCCAGCACAGACCCCTGGGCACGCAGCAGCACACGCTCACCGCTGGCAGGGCTGCCTCTCTCCCTTCTGCCCCTTTCTTTGTGAGCTTCCAGCAGTTCTCTCTTGGGCCCCTTACGTGTGCTTTTGTTCTGAACGCACTTTTCAATTTTCTCTCAGTGTTGGTGTAAATCATTTTGTTTATTCCTGAGTCAGTCTTGAAAGACTCCTTCTGACAGCCTTCACATTCTTTCCCCCAACCAGGACTAATCATACCACACATATAGGGAAGACTGTGATAGCTACCTATTATTCTTCTCTCTAATGGTATGACTTTTTACTAAGGTCAGAAAATTTTCTTCTGTGTGGTAAGGAACAAAAATGCCAAGAGCATCCTGTTTTAATAGCTGCATGTTAGTGCTCTTGAACCTGCAGCCGGTAATAAACAGGTCTAAATGCTTAGAATCAAGATTAATATTTGGTGTTCTGATTTTTAATAGACTTGAAGAGTAAGGGTAATATGAAATTGGGAATTGCAAGTGGGATACAGGTGGCTGCTGAAGAATAGTGAATCTCTTGGAGAGTGAATTTAGTGTTGCTTGTTGGGCTGCAAATTGCTTCAGGTTTGTTTTTTGTTTGTTTTTTTGTTTGGTTTTTTTTTTTTTTTTAAGTAGTCTGTATAAAGAAACAGCACTTTTGGCCAAGAATACTTAGATGAAAAGCTGGTGAATTAAGAGATTAGTTGCATGCTTGCACACTCTTACCCTGCTGTACTGACACGGGGGCTCTGCACAGAAGGGTAGCAACCCAGCAGTAGAGATGCCTCTATAAGAGCAGGGCTGGTGAAGATGTTAGACCTTGAACTTTATGGTCATGGTGCTGTGATGTTCTCTCTCGTCAGTTTGCACTTTGCTGAATGTTCAGCCTGTAAGGAAACACTCCTTCTGGGTGATGTGTTCAGTGACTGGCATCCTCATGTTTTAGAGTGATGCTCCAGAAAAATAAGTAAAGTATAAAAATTGCAGAGTGAAATAAAAACATAAGAAAAAAGTAAATGCAGCAGCAGTGGGAATTGTCCTCACTCAGGCTTAGAATTGAGGAATCTAGAGGAGGTCTTATGCTCAGCAAATCATCATCGCATCTCTTGACAAAATTTGTAGCAATACCTTGTTTTTTCTCTACCTTCTGGAACTGGGAATGAGAGTAACAAAATTCTTTAGGGAAATAAAAATAAAAAAGTATACTTTCTTCAACCAAAACAAATTGTGAATTTATATGACTGTATCAAATTCTTTCAGGCAAATTATTTTTAAAATTGATTTATTCAGCATCATTCATTTCAAAATAAACATGTTTCATGCTTTCATTTTAAAATGGGACTAGTTTTTTTAAGAGATGTATTTTTAAGGATGTGTAAACCAAAATTTTTAAATTTCATTTTGGATTAAGGAAGACTTTGTCACAGAATTGTTTTTTCAGTCCCTCTAGTCAGCTGCTCAGAACATAAAGAACAAGCTCTAAGTACATAGTGCCATAATCAGACCGATACCTGGATTTTATTGTTTCGTTGACAGAGAATGCAACATCACACACTGATACCAGTACATTTGTTTGTATTTAGCAAACAGTGGAAAATAGGTGGAGAAGAGGATGCTCAGGACACTTTGTACGCTACATATACACTGGGTTGGTACAGGGCTTCTCCTCACAGATGTGGAACATTTCTTGGTTTTCAGAGTTTTATTAAGCTCATAGAGTGTTCCTTTCCCACAGGTCTCAAGGACTTAACCTGTATTTTTGTTATCTTTATAGTACAGATGGAGACAGCCAAGGTTAATTAAGTGCCTCAGGTTGCACAGTGAATCAGTGACAGAGCTGAGGATAAAAGGCGGGGGTTCTGACTTCCACACTTCTACTTTGTCATTCAGATCAATTTTGATGAGCAATTTAAAAAATGATGTTACCAGACATATGCTATAATCTTTTGTAGACATATGTCATTTATTCATTTTCATTTTTGTAGTATTAATACTTTTGTCATCAAAACATTTTAGCAAAAAAATTTTTATGGCTGTTTTTTTCAGCTATTTTGTGAACAGTATTGGAGGAAATTCTTTAGATGCTTCTCTTCAGAAAAAGACAGTCCGTGGTTTAGAGAGTGAGTACAGAACCTGTGGATGATATAATTGGCAAAACTAGGTTTAAATGATCTCTGTCTGTGCTCAATATGTGGACTAACTAGGAGACTTTGTGTGATATAACAGATTTACATTTTTTCCTCTCAGAAGAGATTTTGTTAAATGACTGCAATATACTTTTGAGTGAACAGGAGATTCCCAGCACTGACAAGCAAAATAGCTTTTCATTTGTGTGAATATTTAATTATTTAGATGATAAGATGTTTAACTGTATATGTAATAGGCACATACTTATACTTCAGAAATACAAGGCAGTTGTGCTTCTAACAGGCTCCTAGCTCTGCCACTGTTATGTGACAGTGATATACGGAAACTGCTTTGTACATTTAGTACATGTCAACTATTTTGAGGATCAGGAGCCTAGGGAAAATTTCTCCTTTCTTTGGGCTGAAGGCACTGTCATCCCTCTTCCCTCCCTTTGTTTTCAGTCTTTGCTGTGCAGTGGTCCAAATTCATCAGGTGAAATAAGTCACTCTGCAGGGCTGATATTGGACCTCTTAGGCACAGCTTGCAGTCCAACAGGTCAGAGGCTCCCCTGCATTGGAGCCAGCCCAAAGAGCATCATCCAAGGACACAGGCAGACAAAAGCAGACGTGGAACCTGCAGCTCCATAACTCTCAAGCAGTGACTTCAGATAAAGCAGTTCTTCCTCTTGTTTCCATTAAGAGCTTAGCTACAGAATAGATTAGTCAGGTTTGACAAAAAAACCTGAACATTCATTGTCCTGCCAAGTCTCCTTGATCTCTTCTGGGCTTAAATTTGAGGACCTTTTAACAAGCATTCTGCTTTAGACTCTAAGGGTAATGCCTAAAGTAGTAGATAAGGGAGTAGAGGGCATGATTCATGCTAGGCACTTGATGTTCTCTGGTGGAACATTAATGATTCCTTTGCTCTTACTGGTGAGGTGAAAGAGCTTTTTGCGTAGGATTAGAGCTGCTATACTCCGTGCAAACTTTGAGTTTGGCATTGAAAGAGCACTGGCTGTTGAATGCATCTCACCTTTGATGTGGGCTCCTGGGTTAACATTGCTCTTTGCATCTCTTAAACATGATGGGGATTGCTGTCTTGCATTGATTCTTCCCCATACTTTTTCTGATGTTGTTATGCTGATTCCTTTCTGGTTACAAGTTACAAGTTATGTTGATGTAGCAAGTGAGCATGAGGGCCTGAGGAAATAGTAAATGACACTATTTCTGAAAAATGTAACATTTCCCAGAATGGTTTAAAGTTAGTCAGCATTTAAGAGACTACTATTTTTACTGTAGGACTCCAGCTCAGCACTTAATTTTCTCCATGATAACATAATTCTGTGATTTTATGGACAATTTTTTTTTTCCAACAGCGGAAATTCTTTTTCTTCTGAAAAATTATTCCTATAATTTACTTCAAGTTAGAAGTCATAGTCTTTCTCTAGGGTTTAATCAATGCAATCAGTTCAGTCATGTCATTATGACATTAATATGACTAATATGTTCTTACTTTACAGTTTGTGGAATATAAATACAGGCTATGATGTGGCTCTCACAGCTTCCACATACCATTATCACTGTTGGTGGTTCTTGGAAGATGCTTCACACACTGAAGAGTGTACTGTACACTATTTCTAATGTATTTAAATAATAAGATCTGAAAGACTTTTAAAACCAGTATTTGCTTTTGACTATTGAGACCACAAAAGTGTGCTTGTGAGGGAGAAAGCTTGGGACCTTATGACAGAGTTTGATGAGTGGTGTTACTAATCCAATCAGGTGGTTTGAAGAATGGTTAGACTAGAAAAAACAGTTATTTGGATGTATTATTTTTCCTGTTCAAAGACTAGAAAGGAGGAACGCAGCAGAAGGATTTATGGAGGATGCAGTAATCCGCTGTTTAGCTGCTGCTGGAGTCTGTTACCATCTCTTTGAAATAAAAGCATGATTATTTACTAAACTACTAAACCTGGAGGTTTGTTTCAATGACATGAATCTGGGCAAGCTGCTTTGACTGCTTCTGCAGGCTTTCATTAAGGTTTTAGCATTCAGTCTCTGGACAACTTTTTTGAAGGTGAAGAAAATTGTTGACTTTTTTTTTTTGCCCTTCAGAAATGTTGGCTGTCTTTTTTTCTGTTACATTTGACGTACAGTTTCTCCTCCCCTAACCTCTGAGGGAATACCAGAAAGATACTTGAAACATAATTTGTTAGTTGTTCCTTAACATCGAGGGTAATAGCTATTATAGATGACTCCCAGGACTCTTCTGCCCAGAACAGAATTACCTCCTAGTAGAGTGGATGGTGTTTGTCCAGCCTGGAGTTCTGCCCCATTGGGCCTTGATCCTTTGCAGCTCATTGTCCAGAACAGCTTCTAAGTCTATTTTCTCCTTAGTTCATATGGTTCAAAGGGTAGAACTGATTATTTCCAGACTTGTTATGATTTGGTTCAAAAAAATTTCTAATTTCAATTGGAATTTTAAAACTTTAGGCCTGTTGTTCATTGCGTAAGAATTGGTGTAGTGTGGAGGTGCCTCTGATTCCCCATTACAACAGTGTAGAAAGGAGACAAGATATGTGTGCTTGCACAAGGATGTCTAGTCAGGTCCATTTCCAGCTATAGAGTTATCAAGCAGGAATAGCTTTAGTTTCAGCAGTACAGGAAGATTGGCACATTTCTTCCCAGAAGCACCCAGTTCAATTGTACTTTCTAGGATTGTGATGTCAGCCAGCCATACCATCAGAAATAACTGAAATAGTTTCCTTGAGTTAAATGTCATGCTACTGAAAGCACAGCTGATGCCACAGTAAGTGCACAGCTCTGCTGTAATACTCTACTGATTCCATGAGCATGTCCTTAAGGTGACTAGGGCCCATCATTCAAGCAGCAGGACTGGTGCCAACTTCTGGCTTTCTTTTTGCCTCTGTGCATTTAGACCTTCTGCATGGATGTATCTTATAACAACGTTTTATCCTTTAATGCACTAACTTAATTATCCACAGTACCTTTTGAATACATTGATACTTTTCTGTAGATATTCAGTATTTGTGGTGGAGTGGATTTTTTGGGTTTTTTTTCGGTTGTTTTCTTTTCCTTCTGCCACGGTCAGTGGTAGTTCTCTATTTGGATAAAAATTCTGTGGTTTCTGGCTAACTTTGGAAGCAGCTTTTCCTTAAGACAAGTTGCATAACTGTAGGATTCTCCAAAGTTAGAGACCTGTTAAATGGTAGGGAGAAAGGATTCCTGTAAGGATGATTTTCCTTGTTGGCTGCTGTTTGGCAGGTCAGGGGAGTACCTGGCTGTTCTACTGCCTCCATTGCTAATGCATACTGCTTTGGCAGAGGCCTGATGCATGACAGCGTCAGACACTTTGTAGATTGTCAGACAGCAGCAGCTCTTCTCTGCAAAGCAAAGCAAACCACTCAGGTAAGGTAAATCTCACCGAACAATGGAGTGGTTATTAATTTTGAAACCGTGCAGAGAGTTTGCCTTTTTCACTAACAGAAGACATGCTCTGATGCCTCACAGAACACCTGTAATGCAGTGAAGGTGAGAGGGGTGAGCAGCTGACCCTTGGCTTTGGGAGAGCTCCTTGAGGTTTTCTTCAGGAGACTTTGGGAAAGCCACTGCCCATTTTATATTTTTCTAAATACTTCTTAATTGTGTCTGGGGCCAAAATTCCTGTTACATGAGATGCTGCTTTTGTTGGGTATTAAACTTCATGCCCCTGAGCAAAATGAGTGATCTTAGAGTTTGCTGTTTTAAGCTTTGCAGACGTGAAGTATTTATTTTCAAGCATCATCCAAAACTTTGGAGGCTGGTTGCTCCTCACCTTAGCAGGGGTGAATTCCTGGCAGGAGTAGAGAAAAATGGGAGGTTGGTTTCCCTCCACAAATGTATGGGAACCTCTGGAATGAGCCCAGGATGGAGGGATAGAAGCTCCTGAAGTCCAATGCTTTCTCTGTTATTGATTTTGTTGGTGGCTCTGAGTAAACCCATTAAAATGTCTGGGCACTGGTTTCCTCATACATAAATCAAAATGCCAAAGTTTTCTACCTCTTAGTGATGCTGGGAATTCTGAATATTTTCCTTTGTATGAAGAGCTTTGACAGGAATAGCAACAGCTTTGCACATAAAAACTGAAGGTAAAATTGCCATCTGGCTTTCCTGAACAGGCAGTATAGGTATATACTGTATGGAAAGATGCTGGGGTCTTTACCTCTCCAGGGGACCTGAGACTCAGCAAACTCTGGGGTTTCTTCAGGGATGAGAAGAACTGGGAACTTGGCTTAGGTACTTGTTTGCTGTGCTTTTGTTTCTGTTCCTGCACTCAGCCTTTGATATGTGCTGTTTGGGTTTTAAACAGGTATAAGTCTGAGACTTGCAAAACTGGCTTTGCAGTGTGGTGATGATGGTAAGCGCTTAATGTGCTGGGTGTGTCTGCTAGGGATTTGTCAGAAAAGGGTAACATTTTCCCTTTTAAAGTGACAGATGACTCCATTTGTTCAAGGAAAATGTCTGTGTTAGTTTGAAGATTCTGAGTTTTGCTTCTATTCAGGTGATTACTGTGCATCTTGAATATGTTAAGGTTTAAGTCCAAACATGGAATTTTGTACAAGTCCTGTTTCTTTGAAAATCCCATCTACTGCAGAGAATTTAGTAATGTGAATGAATTAGGAAGCAAATAATGGGTTTAGATTAATGCTAACAAGAGGAATGGAAGATTTGATTGCTTATATGTGCTAACCTTCTTTTAGATTCTGATTATTGTAAATTTATTTAGTATTAACTGAGTTACAAATTAAATCTTGAAAATCATACAAAAATCATCAGGTTTCAAACATATCCCAAATATGTTAGAAGTAAATGTTATTTTATGCAGTTGCATTGCCTCCCTTGAGCAACTAGATCATCAATTCAATTAAATATCACTGACTATATACAGGGTTTCACATCCCAGAAAAATCAGCATTTGATTTATTGCTTCATGTGACATAAACCAAGGATCCCTGTTGACTTCGAGTTGGACATTAAGGTTTCCTGTGTTGCTGTGCAGAAGCTCCTTGGTACACTACTGCTATTTAAGGAATGCAGAATTTATAAATATCACAGTGCAATTTGTGGAACCTTCAAAACTGTACAGTACAATGGTCATAAGCTAACAAATAACAAGTGGTTCACCGCTCTATGTGAGACCTGCAGCCTACTCAGGGCTTTTTTTCCTCATTCATTGTGGAAAGAACCTATATCCCTTTTCCCCCTCCATGCTCATTTTCCAGTGCTTTTTGGTCACAGCTATGGTGTATGTCAGAGCATCCTAACAGCTGGGGTAGTATGGAGAGGCCATGCTTGGTAAGAAGCCTTTTCTGTGGCCTGACAGAAGCTACTGTGCTGTAGCTTGGGGGATACACAGCCAAGCTCTTTAGTGCACAGCTTAAGCTCTGACTGAAGCCTTTCATGAGACTGCTAAATCACATGGTCACTGTTGAGGAATCAGCAATTTGGAGAATACAGTCTTCGAGAGTGAGTTGACCTTGGGAGTTGTGCTTATGAGGCAGGGCATGGACAGGCATGAATTTTGATTTCACAGTGAACTCCAGAGTGATTTTACTGTATGGTGATCTGCAAATTTGAATGTCTGTCCAGAGCAGCCACAGAAGGAAAAAAAACTCCATAACAATATATGAAACAGAAATAGCTGACATTCTCCCAGTAACAGGGAGGATACAAAGGTGGATAATGTACAGAATCCTATCTCTGACAAGGGTCAGCAGCAGATGACTGGAGGAAACAGGCAGCTGACAGAGTTGAATGCAGAGGCGGGTTGACAGCACCCTACGCTAAAACCAGTAGTACAAGTAGGAGTAATATTTCTTTTAATTTGCTCTGCTCTGTTTTGATAAGTCTGCAGTGGTTGCCTTAAATTACTGTTTAGCTCTTGGATCTACTCTGCCTTCTCCTTTGTGTTGAGTAGACCAGTGAGATTTCATCTAAGTGGTTGAAAAAGTGTAAACGAGCCCTATTAGTATATCTTGTACTGAGTGAACAATCAACCCATCTGTCCCCCATCACAAATGTGTGTTCAGTGCTTTACACATCCTCAGCTGTAGGGAAAAGGCTTGCTCACAGTGATTGTGTTTGACTCCTGCCCTCAGACACTGGCTATTTGATGGGAATTACCCGCAGGTACATGGAGGATGTATCTAACTTGCTTGTAACATATTCTCTTCTGATAGATCAGGAGTGACTAGGCAGGGGAATTCTCAGTGTGGGGAGGGTTGTTAAGTGTTTGGCTCTGACTTCCAGAAATGCAGTCAATAGCAGCCCTCTGTGCTTAGGCACAAGCATAAACACTTGTAGTTAAATGTATTCAGAATAAGATCAAAGAACCAAATAATTTGGAAGGCTCCAGAGGCTGTGTAATCCAACCACTAGCTCAGAGAAGGTCCAGTTAGTGCAGGCAGCTCAGGACTGTGCCTAATCAAGTTCTTAGTATTTCTAAGGATGGAGATTTCAGTCTCCCTGGGCCCTTCTTAGTGTTTGAACACCCTCGAGATGAAACATTTTTTTGTATAGAATGAGATTTTTTTGTATTCAGCTGTATCTGTAGCCTCTTATCCTTCCTCAGAATTCTGAGAAGAATTTGGCCCTATCTTGTCTATATTCTTCCATTAAGTTGTTAAAGAGATCGGAAAGATTTCCCTTGAGCTGTCTCTCGAGGCAGAATGAACCCATTTCCCTCAGCCTCTCCTCACACATTGCCTGCCCCAGTACCCTGAGTATGACAGTAGCTCTTTGCTGGACTCACTCCAATATGCTGAAGTAATTTTTATGTGTGGGAGCTCCATACTGGGCAGGGCAGTCCTGATGTGATCTCACAAGTTTCCATTAGGGGAAGAATCACTTCCCTTGGCCTGCTGGCTGCTTTCTTGCTAATACAGCCAAGGATGCAGCTGGCCTTTGCTGAAAGGGCAGGCACTGCTGACTCATGCTCAGCTTGTCCACCAGGACCACAGGTCTTCTGAAAAGCTGCTTTTGAGCCAGCTGGCTCCCAACGTGTACCGCTGCATGGAGTAACTTGGGTGTCTGCTTGCAGGAGTATAGGGACACGTGGTTACTGAAGTACACATTGCTTCTGCAAGAATCTCTGCTTAAAGCAGACCTTTCACTTGAGAATGTTACATGTACAAGTTACAATACTGTGCTGTTTTGTCACCATTAATTTGTGCTGTGATGACACAGATTTTACCATGTATTTTCCAAGGTTGGCTATTACAACAAGTATTTTCCCTTCAGTCTTTTATAAATAAATTCTGGCTAATCGTTATTAGGATTACTTAATGAGACAAAATGAAGCAGAAAAGTGCTATTAATGTCAATGGAAATAGCACCAGCATTTGCCTTATGCAGTGATTTGTAAGCAATGATAACTTGACTGCTTGTACTATCTACTGCTCACTCTCACAGCTGGGAGGCAGGTGCTGCAATGGAGTGGGGAGTGGGACCTGTACAGACTCCATTGCAAGTACCATTTTCCCCCAGATGGCACTAGCCAGCCCTCCTAAAGCTTTCCTATCACTGCCCTGTATTTCTTCCACTGGATAAAATCAGGGTGTACAGCTGTACATAAACTCAATGCAGCAGCAGACCTGGCTTTGAGTGACCCGAACCCCAGGTACTGGGAAGCAGAACTCTAGCTCACTCAAAGAATTTTCATGGTATTCAAATGTTGCTTCAAGTTGCTAAGAAATTAGTGCAGTGGCTTTCATTGTTGTACATAAGAGATTTCTTTGTGAGGAAATACTAAATGTTGTGTGCTGTGAATACTTCTCCCATGTTTATTTTTACTGTTTGAAAAAGATGTGCTTGTGTTGTATAGATTACCTGGATAAGGTGATCAGACAGACAAAATTCTCAGATGTGTTTACCAGCAACGTTACTTATATTTGTGGAGAAAATGTTTTGTGTGGACTTCCCTCAGGCTCTCAGAGAAGGAATCTGTAGGACACTTCATGTGGATCTCGTTTGCTTGGTTTCTCATTCAGTTGAAAGAAAGGGGCAGCTCTGTTACGATTATGTTCTGGTGTCTCTCTAAAATATCCTGTCAGATAGGTTAAGATAAGTTCAGATTGCAGTAGTGCTGAATCTAAATACTGACTTTCGCGAAAGGTTGAGGTTTTTTTAATCGACACATATGTGATGGTTATGTTGTGAATAGTAGAGCTTTTCATCCTTCTCCTAAAAAGGATGTGAAATGTCTTATAACAGTCCTTAAATGTGCTTTTCCTAGACTCCACTGCATACTGTTGAGTGGTCCCTATGGTGACAGTGCTGCAGTGAAACTAAAAACACAGCACTGAAATTCATCACTACTGAGGACCCTGCAGTTAATTCTCTTGGCAGCCATATTACAAAAGGAGCTCTACAGTTATTAGCATGCCTTGATATTTAGCTCTATAGTTAACATGCCGTGGGATGCTTACATTTCATGACAACCTTAAATCTCTTCTTGGCTGGCTGCTGAACAGTTCTTTTGTTTCCCTTCCTTTCCAGCGCGAGATGAGAACATGGCCACTTTCCGTGGTTCCGAATACCTCTGCTATGACCTGTCGCAAAACCCCATCCAGAGCAGCAGCGACGAGATCACTCTGTCCTTCAAGACGTGGCAGCGCAACGGGCTCATCCTGCACACTGGCAAGTCAGCTGACTACGTCAACTTGGCCCTGAAGGACGGTGCGGTCTCCTTGGTCATTAACCTGGGGTCCGGGGCCTTCGAGGCCATTGTGGAGCCTGTCAATGGCAAGTTCAATGACAACGCGTGGCACGACGTTAAGGTGACACGCAACCTGCGGCAGGTAATGCTGAAGGGGAGAAAACGCTGGGCAGAGCTTTGTTTTGTGTTACTGGGACAGGCAGATGGGAGAGAGCAATGGAGAAATGGGGAAGCTCAGTGGTGTTGCTAGAGTTTCTCCACCTATTCTGGATCTTGGTGCCTAAAGGACAGTGAAAAAACAGTAGTTGGGAATTTATTCTTCCTGCAATATCTTTATTTCCACTTTATTAATTTTCTATTTTTTTCCCAGTTTGATTTAATAATAAAAACTTGTGACATAGCTTTACTTTCATCTCCCTTTTTTTCTTTTTCTGTTCTCCCTTTTAAATTTTATTATTTCCTTAATTATGATTCAATCTTATCAGTAATATTCTTGTTGCATTTAATTACTGTGGGAACAGAGCCTATTTCCAACAGCCAACACTCTACACCTCTCTCCTTTTTCTTTCAGTTTTGTTAATTGGTTTAACCATTGCCATGATGTCACAATTCTAATTCTGAAAGTCTTTTGTTTTTCTTTTCGTTTTCTTTTGTGTGTGCATATGAGTGTGCAGGTGTGCAGGCTGGTGGGTATGTGTGTAATTATTTTAACTTTATAGCTTTGGAATTAATTGGCTGGAGTCTCTCTGAGTCTTCTTGATTCTCTGTTCTTCTTTTCTTCTTTTTGATTTTTTCCCCTTCTTTCTATAATGAGATTCTACTTTATTTCTTGTCTCTGCCTTGAGACTCTTCTGTTGGCTGTGAGGACTGGAAAAGTGGAAGGATCAAAAATCCCCAAGCAAACTCAGATCAATCCAGCACCCTACAATTTCACTTTGGAAAAGTTATTCTGATTTTACCACTGTATTTTTGCACATCTACATGCTGCTTTTCCTAGCAGACAACTGTATCAGGTGACGTATTTGGTTGTAGGCTAGTCTTAAATCCTGAAGCCTTTCTCATGAAATATAAACTCAGACATAAATAGATAAGATAAAATTAATTAACTTGGCTCTGAAAGGTGGTAAATACATCAAGTCACAAAGGCCTATCCCGCTGCATGATAACTGAGGTTTACATTGTGAATAGGAGCTATTTTGTATCTTGCTGATTGGTATAGGAGCAGAAATAACTTGTCAACTAAGATTTAAAAATCAATTTGTGAATACAATGTGACCTGTTTATTTTCTCATTAATGTCAATATTAACACAACCTCTAATAGCTTTATATAAGTTTATACAATGTAATTTGTGGTAACATGTTACAGTAGCTAAGATCAAATATGTCTGTGAGTGTAGCATAATCAGTGCCAGGGATCAGAAACAGTCTCTACCTTTAGAGATAATCTACTAGTGGATAATTTATCTGTTATCTGGATTTCGTGTCTTTCTTTTTAATATTTGGATGAGGGGCTGAAGATTTTTTTGTCTTTCCCATGTAAATTCCTGTATCTCTAAATGCTCAGGATGTCTGGGTCTGACAAGAAATCTGTCATCAAACTTTCATGAGGCTATGGAATTCTTACCTACAGAAAAAATCAATCTGTTTTGAATAGTTTATATGCAGATGCAAATTTCATTTCTTATGCAGTGGATGGGTGTTCATGATCCTATTTTGTTCAAGCTTTCCCATCAATAGAGTAGAGGGAGATGCACCAACTGGTCTAGGTTTGTCAGTCTGGAAATGTCAGAATATATGGCTTTATTTGATATGGGTGTTTTTATTTTTAAGTAGTTTCAGAACAGCTGGTCCTTGAATATCTCACTAGTGCTTATTGGCCATTTTAGTTAATCATACTTTTTATTTTTCAATGGGAATCAATTTCAGTGGGCAAATGTGCCTGAAGCAAAATGAATCCATGCTTCATGCCATGGTTTGGATCTTGAAAAAGTAGAAAGTGAAGGGTAACAAGCAAAACTGTGGATGAGAAGCTGTCACAATCTTTTCTTAATATTTAGCTAGTGATTTTTTAATTGGTCCACAGAAGTGCACCAAGGAAATGGAAATCTGTCTATGCCTTTTCATATTTGATGAGACCAGGGTAGTACTTTGGCGATTGTTAGAAAGCAGGTAGTCCCTTGCCAATTGAGCAGCATCGTAAATATTTAATCCCCTGATCTATTCACTGTGAATGTTTTTAAATGATCCCGAATTCTTAAATGGTCCAACTTGACTGGGCAAGAGAGAGGATATTTTAAGGAGATGGATGGGTTCTTTCCAAAGAAACGCCAGTCTTCAAATCAAATTACATTTAATTAGAAGAGGTGATTTGAGGTCCAATTTTAAAGTTAAACATGACAGAATACAGTTCAACCAATACATATCAATGAGGCTGGACTTTTTTTAGTCATCTTTTCCCTGGACACTTGCATTTTTACTTTTGATCTATCTCAAAATTAAGTCATTGACCCAGAACCTAAAGCTGCCCAGATATTGGAATTGATGAGGCCTTGAGGCAAAGCAATCATGATAGTCCTAGAAGTTGTCATCCATTATAATTTTGTATAACCTAAATAATTTTGTATGTAAAAAATTATCGGCTCTATGGCTTTCCTGACATAAATTCACCTGTAATCTTGCAGTACAATATAACTCACTTGAAAGTCTTGTTTCCAGCTGTGCTCATGTTTCCTCAAAAAAACACATTTCAAAACCAAGCAAAAAACCCCAGTGAAAAACATTGCCTCTGAATGTTGAAGCTTTATAAGAAAATCAGTAGCCTCTTTGTAATTGGTTGAAAATATTGCACTGGAGATAAATATATTTCTCTTTAAAATGAACTTTAAAAGCAGTAATTTAGAAATTCCAAGAATATTATCTAAATCTAAGCAATTCCAGCTAAATGGACTATCAGCAGCTTCAGGATGCCATCTAATCTTTTCCTCTGCTTTTTTGGGGTCTAAGAGAAAGGGGAGGAGGATTTGCATAATTTTTTTGGCTGTTTCTAGAATTAGAGTGGAACTTTAAATAGTTGGACTTTTGCCCAGTACTTTTTGGAATTGTTAAACATTTTGTAGCTAAGCTGGGAGAGTACTAAGGGCTGCATTTTTTTAGATCAAATGACTATCACAGCAGTTAATCTCCTTAGAGACAAACCAAGTGAATCCACAGATTCCCTTGAGTAGCAATTATTAATGTCAAAGCAAATCTCCTTGTTTATTTATCTTATTATTTCAGTTAAAACTAAGCCCCCTTTCTGCCTTGTGAGAAAGCTTTACTTAGAAGTAGGATCATGGCTGCATTTTACCAGGGCTTTCAGAGCTTGTTTGGGGCAGTGTGGTCTGGTGGGAGGAGGAGCAGAGACTGGAGGTCAGACTTCCTTTGTTTGTCTTCAGGTCTGCTGCGGACACTCTGTCTCATTTTTAGCATGCTCTTCTCCATGTCCCATACTTCAAGTCCCTCGTTTGTAAAAATAAATTTACTAACACGACAATTTGCTGTGAGTAAGACTTCCTTGGTGAAGAATTCAGGAGTCTGTGCTCATTATACCCAAGTACTAATTAATTCCAATTGGCAAATGACCTTGGGACTTTATGCTCAATGCCACAAAGTCTTCAGAAACTTACTTGCCTAGTCGATGGCACAACGCAGAGGCCTGTAAGCAGATGATTTTTACATGAGGCAGCATAGATCTCGCTCGTGTGATTTAGGATTTTTCTTGCCAAATTCAGCTGGAACAAGGACTTGGAGCTTCCACAGGTTGCTCTTCCCTATTAACACTGAAGCTAGTCACAACGCAAAATCTACTATAAAGATATTCAGTTCCTCAACTGCTGAAAGGCAAACAAGATGCAATGTGTAGGTTCTAACAGTTGCATGTATGCCTTGGGACAGGTTAAAAAAGTTCTACTAAACCAAACTGACTGGTAAATTCTCCTAGCTCCTGTGTAATAGAGATGCAGTGGGATGCTAAATCTTGTCAATCATTTGTCTTCAACCTGGACACAAGCAACACAATTCTTTCTATACAATTCCTCGACACATTGCTCCTTACAGTAGGAGAGGTTCAATTCCTTTATCTTGAATGACAGAAGTGAGCTACAGGCAAATAGCCAAGCACAGGCACTGTTATGTGTTCTCCTGAAAGTCACAAACTCAGCTGTTGTAAAGAAACCTGCAGACTGGGAAACTTGGAAGGAAGACATAGAGTCTTGGACTCATTTTCACCTGTATCCTCCAGCCAAAGGAAATACTGGCCTGCTTGTGATACTCTGCAACACTTGAGGGTAGTGAAGCTTGGAAGAGGAGCTGGCATGTTGGTGGGTGATGGTGGGTGGAAGAAGGGAGTCATGGTTGGATTTGTGCTGAAGGGGCAAACTCTGTACTCTGTGTATATCTCTGAGAGTAAGGTTCTTGTTTGAGGGAAGCACCTTGATGAGTATTTGAAGAGTAAGTATTGCACTGTTTTAACTTTGCTTCAGGTCTGGATAATGTATATGAGGGTTGAAGTTAATGACTAATACCAGGGTGGGAAGAGTAGGCAGCCTCCTCTTTCTTTAGAGTCTAGATGACATGGTTCCCCATAGAGTCCTGGTCATATTGTCCTCTTTCTCACTTTGTGTGTCTCAGGTGCCCCACACCTTTTTTTGAAAAACTAACACTAGACCATTCATGCAATGTGTCATTTTTACTAACCAACTAATGTACTAACACCCTAACGACTCATCTTTGCTTTTAGTTATTTTAATTAACAATCGTTCTGTTCACGATTTTTTAATTTCCTTTCTTCCCCCTTTTCCGCAAAGCACTCAGGCATTGGACACGCTATGGTAAACAAACTACATTGTCTGGTAGATATCATTCTTATTGTCTCTTTTTTTGGGTTTGCCGTGTGTTACCTGCCTTTTCCTCCCCCTACCCGCTCTTTTCTCCCCCTCCTTTATACTTACTGCTTCCTTTAATTTTATTCTATTTTCATTGAAAACACTTTTTTCCCCCCTTCCTTTTTTTTTTTTTTTTTTTTTTTTTTTCTTTTTCTTCTTTTTGAATAGAAAATTGAGCATCAAAAGCAACACAGCTCTTCTGGAAATGGGGTTTGGACATTTCTTTCATTGTTTTCTTCACCTGTCTTTAGTTCTTCTTTTCCTTTCTGGTGACAAATTGTTGGGGTTTTTTGTCCCTTGTTTTTGTGTTTAGATTTCTTTTTCTTTTGTTTTCATTTGGCTTTTTTTCTTGGCTTTTAGTTTGGCTTTTTTTTTTTTTTTTTAACTCTGAAGGTTTCTAGATCAGAACCACTGCAAGGCCTCTAGTCCGTGGTGGTGAAGGCTCTCTTTTTGTCTCACCCTTTTGTTGTGGCAATGGCTATTACAGGCAAACTGGCCAGAGTTGTCCTCTTTCTCCTGATTTTCCCCTACTTCCCTCCCTCTGCTTTCTCTCCTTCTCCCTCTTGCTCTCTCACTTTCTCTCTCTCTCTCTCTCTGACCTCTACCTGCGTGGCCAACAGGAGCTCAGCCGGTTGTTTGTTTCAGTACACACTCTGCATGGCATGTCCACGTCTGGTGACTCGCCCTTCTCCTCCTGGCCTCGATCTCTTCTCCTCCATCTTCCCTCGAAACCACTAACAACATCTAAGCAAAACACATAAAATTCACTTCCTCCTCTCCCACCTTCTCCTGTCACCCTTCACCCTCCATGTGTTTGTGGTTAGAGATTTTGGGGACATTTCTGTTTGGTTTTGAGTTTTTTTGTTATTATGGAGTTTGTTTGGTATTTTTATTTTTGATTGCATGTGTGTGTGAAATGGTTTTCTCTCCCTTTTTATCCTCCTCTTTTTTTTTTCCTCTCATATTTCTGGGCCTCAGATATATTGGCATGACATGTCAAAGTACAGTGTGTGCACGCTTTGTATCGTCTTTCTTTCTTTCTTTCTCATATCCGCTTCTGTCATGTTTGTTGGTGTGTGGTTGATTTATCTTGATTTATTTCATTTTGATTTATTTTCTTCTTATATTTTTGTTATGGGTTAGTTTATAATTTTATTTTTCCTTTTTTTTTTTTTAATTGTTTTTTTTTTGTTTGTGGGTGGTGGGTGTGTGTCTCTCCAGGTACATGGCATGCACATCCATAATGTATTGAAAGTGAGTTCCCTCTCCCCCTATCCCTGAATGCATGATCGTCAGTGTGCCATGAACAAAAGAAACTTAAAAAATAAAAAATACCAACCTCGTCTTCATTAGTGGTTTTTTTTTTTACTAACAACCATAACTAACTGTAATCATTAAAATAAAATCTAATTAATCATAAAATCAGCTAATATGAGAAATGTCTTTCAAGGACAGTTATATTTTCTGGCCTGAATAGATGGAAAGCATCTGGATGGATAGGCTGCTGGGTAAGCCTGAGAGTGCTGATGCACCAGAAAGGGGAGAAGCAGATGCTGAAGCATTTCTCTGTGGGAAAATCAGACCAGAAAATAGAGCTTGACTGAAATAAAAAAAAATGCATACCAAATCTCAACAAAATCTTTAATAAAACTGGCATAAAATTATAGGGGAGGTAAGTTATTCTGTTCAGGATTGTAAGGTCATTGCTGGGGTTTTCTTTGTCCATTGTGTCCCTCAAACAGGTGACAATCTCTGTGGATGGCATCCTTACCACCACGGGCTACACACAGGAGGACTACACCATGCTGGGCTCGGATGACTTCTTCTACGTGGGAGGGAGCCCCAGTACTGCTGATTTACCTGGGTCTCCAGTAAGCAATAACTTCATGGGCTGCCTCAAAGAGGTAACTATTTCAAATTAATTCTTGTCTCTGTGCTTTTGATTTGTTAAAGTCATCACTCTTTCCTGCCTTACACAATCAATTCTTTCCCTGATGCTTAATTTTATACTGATAACTGGAACAGCTCTGTAAAGATAAACTTGCCATTCATCTGGACAGAAGGCTGGAAAACTCATGAGCTTGAGTGCAGAATCATATTTCTAGTGCTTGGATTACAGAAAAAATGCTCATGGTAGTAGGAGAGGTGTCTTCTCTAAGCTGTTAGCCCTTCAGAAGAAAGCATTACTATCTTCAAGGCACTTAGGCAATAGCCATTACAAAAAGGCAAATGACCTTTGATTACTAAATAGCATTTTGAGATGAAAAACTCCTAATCAGAAGCTTATTCAGGATACTTTTTAAGGTCCTGGATTTCACCTGGGAATATAGTTAGATCTAAATTTTCCAGGAAGACACGGAAATAGAATAAAACAAAAAAATAAAAGTTGAAGGTATCATAAGAAGTGTAAATTTTGCAAGGAGAATGCAGAATGAGGGTGTAAAGGAGGTGTGGCAATCATGTGGCATGTGACATGAAGTATACTGTGTGTTACGATATGATTATGGAGAGATGCCTCTCCCTGAATTAAAGTGCAAACAAAACCATATGCTGAAATCAATAGTATGGATTTTATTGAACAATAAAATGTGAGGTAGAGAGATAGAAAGAAGTATAAAAGAGAGATAGATTAAGCAGAAGATAGTCACCATCTATATATCCAGTGCCATCCCGTTGGTCCTTCTTCTCCCTGGGCTTCTCAGTGCTGGAGGCCTGAGGTCACTCAAAACTTTTCCCTATTTATATATCTTTGCAGACAAAGGAATTAATACTCATTGGTTACACACTTCTTTTATTTTATTGATTAAATAATTCCCTTGCTTCTAATGCTAATTAGTCCTATGCTCAGTCTTTCTGGTTTTTTTTTTTTTAATTGGTGGGTTTCTTGAGTTGGTGGGTTGTGAGTCAGTGGTTGCAATCTCCCCCGATGGAATTACCTTTTACCCAGTCCAAGCTGATTCAGCATACTTGCTTTCCTTGCGGCCCGTAAATTCTGCATTCTTTATGTCTATGAGTTATACATTCTCCTCTCGCAGCTTTGTTTACGTCCCCCTAGGCTTGAGATAACACTTGGACAATGGAATCACCTCTATCTTATCTCAAATTCTGAGTCATGGTGGCTTAATTTAGAGTCCAAGTTCCTGGCATCCATGGAGGCATATTTGGGGAAGGGATTGGGAGGAGGCGTTTGCCCTCAGTGGTCATAGATGCCATCTGTCTCATACCTTGGGGTGATCTTTGTTTGCGATATATATAGGAGAAGTTGCTTCTTTACAAAGTTTGCCACAGTGGGAAGTTTTGTGTGGATGCATTACCCAGGATGTGCTGACCAGATCTCACCTCTGCATGGAGTCAGTGCCATCCTGTCAGTCTGTTCTGTGCTCATCTCATGGCAAAGTTATGTGGCCTTAACAGCATTTGAGGCAGGCAACTGTGATCTTTAAGTCCTTACACTGTGTTCCTAGGTCTGTGCACTTGAGTAGCTGCGTTGGTCAGGAAGAGCTAGCTGGTTCCGAAAACCATGTTGTTACTCTGGCTGGCTGCACTTGTCATATAGTTAATCCACAGCTTTGAGAAAATTAATGCATGGGTAATAGAGATTGGACTGCCTGGCTAGCAGCAGGAACCGGAATAGTGGTCCTTGGGGAAAAAACACCAAACCAAAACAGTTAAAAATAGATGAGTTCAGTCTAAATCCCAAACTTAGTTTTGGTGCTGCCTGGCAGTCACCTTTTGTCTTCTTCTCTCTTCTAATGTAATTTGTGATTATCACTCTGGATTATGGGGATACAGATATTGATGTCTCCACAAAGTGTTACAAAAAGCTTATTGAAAAAGAAGCTTAAGTTTTCTGTCAGTTGGCTTCCTAGCTAGCCTGGAATAAGAGTTTCTTGCAAGAGCTTTCTCCTTAAGCTTGTGATCTGCCATAATGCTGTTTATCATAGGGTGTGGCTGGGTGGATATAATTTTACGTGCAACCCAGAGGGTTGTCACAATTTCTTCTTTGTATGAAAATTTAATATTAGAGGGAAGGTGAAGCTGAGATTTCATACAGGAGTCGTGGAAGCAGCAATGCTGAGCTAGGTGTTCTGTGGCTGTAACTGCCTTGACAAGCCATCATCCTACTGATGCTCAGCTTGTGTTGTCAGGGTTTGTATGTTATGTGCCAGGCCTCTGATGTGAGGAAGAGTTGTCAGAGTCTGAAGCTGCTCTCCTGCCTGACCTCTGCATTAAAGGGATGTACATATGCTAGAGAGAATGTGTGAGCATTTTATATAGGAAATGAAACTTCACTACTTAAATACAAATTGTCACACAGAGATCAAATCCTTCTGGTTACATCTATAGAGCCTTGGGCCTGATTTTCCTAGGCACTGAGTGTCCCAGTTTGATTGAAATCAGGAGGAGATACAGCTTCTTAGTGTCTCTTTAAATCAGGATCTTAATTTTATTTATGGATGTTATGAACATAATGCTTAGCAGAGGCCATTTTTATGTATGCTCTAAGTCAAGCCAATGGAGCAAAGAAAACAGTGACAAGAAAATCTTCAGCAGCTTTATTATTTATATAATCATTTGTATTCTATTAGCTTGCACAATGTGCTAAGAGCCACCAGCATAGTTGTCCCAAGCTCATAATGCTCTGTGAGAAGAAAAACCCAAGCAACCACTTAAGAATGAGAGGAAGAAAACAGATAATCAGAATGTGCTTTGTAATCGTCACTTGACTGGGCAATGACAGGAAACGTCTATGAGCAGATGTCTTGACTTGCTGGCTGCTTTGGAGCTGTAGTCTGCTTAAAAGCAACCCACTTTATAGTAGTGGTCCAGTAATGCTTTCAGCCAGCTTTGATCCTGGAGGAGGCAGAACTAGTTAATATGGTGCTTGTGTGCTTATAATGTGTCTGGTTCCAGAACCAGCTATGGAGAACTTCACTTGACTTTCTGCATAGCTTGTCAGCATATTTCATAAATCAGTCCCTATAGCTTATGTTTTAAGATTACATTTTGTCCTCTGTGATCAAAAAGGATGCTCAGTCTCTCATTAGCCGTTACTGGAAGAGCTTGGATTTTTAACAAAAATATTCTAAGCTACGAAAGTTTGATGAAGGGGTAGGATAGATGAGTAGCAAATATTGCTTTCTAGCAGGCCAAAGCTCTTCTTTCATAGTAAAGTCCTAGCTATGTAATTGCCTGTTACCAGAGACACAGCACATCCCTGAGTGAATTGCACTGTTTCTAACAGTGGAAAACACCCTGCCAAGCCTTGTACTGATCTCTTGAAGGTGTTAAAGCAGAATGATCTATTCCTACTCCTCTGCATTCATTCAAGATTGCCTCTAGGGACATGTCACTTTCCTAGGAAGGCAAAGGGATTTATGCAGGCTTTGAGGTGAAACTTTCAGCCTTTCCCCTGTAACCACTTGTATTTCATCTGGACTGCATCAGTCGGAGAGTACACCAACCAATTTGCTCATGTTGGGGCTAAGAGGGTTCCTTGAGTGGAGCCCTGCCTTCCCACTTCCTCTGAGATGACATGCAGGTGCTGAAGTGCAGGGGGGCAGAGTGCTAATGGCCCTCTCTGCCCCTTCGAATCAGGAAGGGGCTTCTCCCATGAGCAGGGGCTGCTGGCAGGAGGGGCAGCTCTGGCAGGGTAGATACTTAATGTGAGCAGAGTGTAAGCCTTGGCTAGAAGGAATTTGGGTGTATAAGAATGTGTTCCTGACAATGAATTATAGTCTCAGGGCTCCTCTGCTGTAGTATCTATATAATATTTTCTAAAATTAATCTAAATATCTAATTATTTAGATACTGTTTTCTTTAGGTCAGACAATTTCTGACCTTTTGGTACCTCCTTTCACCATCCTCATGAACAGATCCTCACGTCTCTTCTTTCCCTTGTGACTACAGGTTTTGACTGAACAGGTTCCACTAAGCTGCTAGCAGTAATATGCCTAAATCATAAATGCAAGCATTTAATGTATAGTTCAGGTTGGGTTTTTTCCTGTTTTTGTTGGAATTAAAGATTTCCCCATGTGTGGTAAACCATGTTTGTTTAGCATTTCTCCATAACCGTCCTGGCAGTGTTGCAGCATACCTGACCGTGTAATGAGGGAACAAGACTAGAAAATAGTCATACAGAATATGCAAATAGGGTAGTACACAGACATGAAATATGGACATTGCATTGTGCTTACATAGAATCTAAGGCTTTTTGGACCTTCATTCTTAAGAGGAATCCTTCTAGAGGAAATCTGAGGGGAAGTTGGTGTATTTCCTATCATGGGTGAAACCAGATATAGAGATGGGGATAGGAGAAGATACAGGAACACATCTTGAGACAGTTGAGCAGAAATAATTTTAATGGGAGTCAGGGAAGGTGTGACAGTGCTTTAACAGAGAGTGATTGTTAAACAGGGAGAAGCACTGACTAAAGGTGGAAAGGGAAAAGGATCCATTGATGGGTTTAATGATACTTGTATATCCAGAAAGAGTTAGGACAAGAAAGGTAATAACAAGAAACAGCTGTGTTTTGCATATAATGAAGGGCTTCAGGGAGGAGTTTTCAGTGATCAAGGATGGAGATGGAAAGTGGCAGGGTAAGAAATTTAGCTGTGTGGGCAAAGAGGAGAAAATGGTATTTCAGTATCCAGTTGCTAGGGAAGGGAGAGAATCAGAATATTTCCTGGGATTAGGGAACCAGCCATTCAGATTTGATTTACTTGGAGCAGGACTCAAATGGTACAGATGGAGGTGCTTTAGAAGAGCGTAAGGTGGTCCCTAGATAATGGATAGTCATGAGAGAATTTAGAAATCTTTACATTTTTCTATCAATGCTTTATTAAAATCTCAATTCTGAAAAATGTTGATTGGTACTAACAGCTTGATGGATGCAGTGAGGCTTGCATATGGGTGGAATGTGGCAGAAATTATTATAGGGGTCAGGCACCATCTGGCTGTGATAGGAGAAAGCTGTGAAAGCTTAGATCATTTCTGTCTGCAATTTAACTTCCAGGAGCCAGATTTCAAAATGGTTAATGAGTGTGCCCAGTTGCTGTATGTAAATCTCAGATGCTATCTGCAAGCCAGGTCTTTTCCAGGACTATTTGATATGTAGTGATGATGTGGTTTCTGTTTGGGGATGAGTTTTTCCATCCGGAGTGTCACACTTGGGAGGAGGCTAAAGGTGCAGATGGAAGGCAGCCTAAAACCGGAGGCAGAGAAAAACAGGAAACCAGGCAGACAGAGAAAGTTGTAGTTGTAAGAGCCCCTCCCTGAGCCCAAAAGCTTTTGGGTGCCCAAGATCCTCTTCCACAGCAATGATTTAACAGAGCCCCAGGAATGCATAAGAGGAGAGTCAGGAATCAACACTGTGGGGATTACACTGAGGAACAGTGGAGGAAGTTGCCACATGAATGGCGCTCATTGCCCACACATTTTTATCCAGTACTGCTGCTCCAGCTGTCCTATTGTGTTTGGGCCTGTCTTCTTCCTATCTGTATTATTTAATGAATTTAACATTTGAAAAAGAAATGGAGGGACTAGTGGCACTATCTAGAAGCAGAAAAAGCATGGCCAAGGGTTGAATATGATTCCACTCCTCAGAATATTCCTTGTTCTTAATCTTGGTCTCTCATTACTGTGCTCTGAAAGAGCATTCCAAATAGACCAGATGATTATTATGACCCTGATTCCAAAGACTGCATATCCAGAGGTCCGCACAGTTTTTGGTTTCCTCTCACTCTTAAACTCCCAGTTGCATTGATGCTGCTGTGGTGGCTCAGTCTCCTGTTGAAGCTGTATACTGTGTGTCTTGAGAGTCAAGAAACTGGGACAGTCAGTCATTTTCTCTGTGCATCTGCACAGCATCCAACACAAGGCCGCCATCAGGTTTTTGAGTGCCAATGTTGTAGCAACATAAAACAGTGGAGACGCAGGCCAGAATTTTGAGTAGCTGTTGATAATTTCTTAAGCTAATAAGAAAAAAAAACCCACTTATTTCTGGAAAGATTTAATTTGGAGGTGGGAACAGAGGCATTTGGAAATTGAGAGCAACACAATAGGAGGCAAGATGTGGTGAGAATTCTGAATAGACCAATGCATGGAGAAATAAATATGGTGTGTTTTTTCATTGGGTAAGGCTTATAAGCTTAGATCCCAGGCTGGTTTGCATTTGGTATTTCTGTATTAGCTCAGAGACAGAAGGGCTATATGGTTGATCAGTTGAACATTTCTCAGGTTACTGTCTTGCTGCCAACACATATTGGATGCTTGGGCAAAAATCCTGAAAGACTTTGTGGTACAATAGCTTTTGCTTTCATGTATGAGTATGGGAAATGACATGAAGCCAATGGGATCAAGAGGCACTCTGAACTGAGCAGCTGAAAGCTGAAACACCTGTCTCTGGACTTGACAGCACTGAAAAAGAAGCTACATTTTGAGAAGGACTATTTAAAAACAAACTTTTTAATCTTGCTAGCGGAACTTATGTTGCCCTGCCAGGCAGCTTATGCTGCCATGCCGTTCTGCAGAAGGAATGACATGTGCTTCCCTTGTTTTGCTTGGCTATAGTTTTACATATGCACATCATTCTGTATCCATAAGAGACTGGATGTGTTAACCTCTTTTCACAGGAGTAACTACTAAAATGAAATAGGAGAAAATGTGTCACACTATTTCTGTTAAACCAGGCATAAGTTAACTAAGTCTTCTGTGGTTTATGGTCTCAATAACATTTAGCAGAGTGGTGAATTTCAGCCTCTCTGGAGAAGGCTCTTGATTCAGATTATTTTCCTAGAAGCATTTTTAGGGAATCATTTGGCAAGCATGGGAGAAAAGAAGAATGTGTTTGTCAGTTTTTCCAACACAGAAAGTCTGTGCTCATACTGTGAGCCAGAAAGGAAGGAAGAAGATACAGGTTTCTAGGCAGTATCCACGAGTCATTGGAGATGAAAGGTCGGAGGTGAGCAAACACAGAGGAAAGCATCTCATGGTACAGTAACACAGTGTCAACTTTTGAGTGTTAATTCATCTGAAGGAGTCAAGGCATTGAGGGCCAAACCTAGCCATCCCTGTAGTCTTTAAGCTTTTTCCTATTTAATTCTTTAATAATATTAGCTGATAGGACCCTTCAGACAGAGAGTGCAGTAGGTAATTTTATCAAAGTGACCTCAGAGATTTTACCTTCTTTCAAACCATCAGTTAAAATACAGTACCAAAGGGAGTAAATGTCATTATCCTCTTCCTTCAAATGCAACTGAGGCACAGGTATGATGTGTCTTGGTCAACAAACCACAAACCACAACAGAAATTAATAGCCAAAGTCTGGATAGAGTATGTGTGTACATTGAGCATGCATTCTAAAGCAAGCACTGATGAGCAAACTTAGAAACTGGAACTTTCTATGTATGAGGTGTAAACTGTAAGTGCCAGGCTGTTTGAACTATGTACTGCCACCATACTTAGAAGCTAAAGAGAATCTATGGAGGTAAAACAAAGTGGGGTCTAACCGAGTTCAACTCTCTTCAACTGCCACTGGAACAGGTACCTAGGGAGGAAACTAGCAGCTGAGGTCGGTGGCACCACTGGGCAGTGCAGCCAGCGGGCTGATACGTCACAACAGTAAGGGAGCAGTCCACTGAATCCCGACAGAGCTGTCCATAGGTCACTCTCAGTTGTGGCCATCTTTGCAATAGGATCATCAAGATCAGACTTTTCTTTCCTGCATAATGAACCCAACTCCTGCTGAGCTTCTGTGGCTGCAAGAGATGTGCCATGCGCTGTGGTTCAGAAAATGAGAGTGTTTACAGGTGTAGAACTATATTTATATCAACAAATTCAGGAAATGTGGATTGGAGCATTATAGCCTGTGCTTGGTGCACATAATAAAGTTGATTGGTAACTATTAAATATTAAAGCAAAAATCGTTACAAAAATGTGTGGTCTAATCCCTATCCATTCAAGACTGAGCAAACTAAGACAGGGTATATTGATAGACAAACATAGCTGAGTCCAAAATCATCAGCAGAGCAGTGGTGATACTCTGGCAATTACTCTGGCAACAATTTCTGTCTTTTTCAAATGCTGTTAGCCAAATGTGGGCCCATCCTAATGGATGCTGTGATCTTAACCTCAGCTGTACAAAGTCTGATGTGCTCATCTTAAAATGAAAGTAAATGAGATTCTTTTGGTTTACTTGGCTGTGTAGTTCACTAAGATAGGTAAATTCTTGGTTTGGATGAATAATAAAAATAAATAGGAGATATGTTTTTATTTGTTGCTCCTTATGCAGTAAGGAGAATTGCTAAGGATCCATCCTTATACTGTCAGACAGAAGTACAGATGAGTGTAGTTTTGGAGAGTCAGGACCTGCCATATGCTAGTATTAATAAAATTACATGAGAGAAGTTGCAAGACTGTTTTGTTTTATACATGTGTATAACACAGGCACTTTCAACACTACTTGACAAGTGTTGCCTCTTTGGGAGAAGCAGATTGACCCTGAAAGTTGGAGCATTGCTATGAAATGTGTATATATATTGTGGGTAGTGGGAAAAGACTGTACTGCTGTTACCCACCACAAAAATCCAGGCTGCTCAGCTGTGCCAGCAAGAGAGGCAGGAGAGGATGGTGAAGTTTGAATAGTGAGTGAGTGGGCTGGACAATTCCTCCCAGGTCCACCACTCCTCTGTAGCAGGGAGCCAGCTGTCAAGTGTGAGGAGCCCAGGAGTAGGCAGGAAGCTCATGGGCAGCATTTGTTATTTAAACTGTATGGGAAAGGCACCAGGCTTGATATAAAACAAGGTTTTGTATAGTTTCTGATACTCTCTCTGTTCTAATTCTTTGTCATTGCTGCTCTCTGGCTTTGGTCTACTTCTGTTGATGTCATCTCTTGCACCGAATATTTGTGCTTTGGGATTGTTTTATCTCCGTCCTTCCTTCAAACAGCACAGGCAGAATTCATTTAGTTGGAATTAACAGTGTATGTATCTAGATTTCTAAGCAAATCAATGGGATTAATATAGATATGTGGAAAGATGCAATTTTAGCTCTGAATTGCTACTTACAAGGTTTAATAGCTCTTTGATCTACAGTTCCATAAGTGGAAGTGTTAGAAATGGTAACATCAGAGCTCAAAGATGAGTTAGGGTCAGCCTCCCACCCCTGCTTCCTGTAGCTATCTAGACAGAGATGTAGTAAATGAGAGTTATTTGAATAGATCTTAGGAGAATATCAGGAGGATTGTTATATTGCATACAGTGGCTACTGGTGACTTCATGTTGCCAGAAGGGGGAAAACTCAAATGCTTGAATTTTCTAAGCACAAATCTTAGCACCCTGAATTCATCAGGGTGAACATCAGTTATCTGTGAGCTGCATGGGGCTGATGACACACAACTGAACAATAGCAACTGCATCCAGGAAAGCAGCAATGCGCAGTGTGTGAGTTACTAACCTCCTCTGTCCACAGCAGAAGAGGCTGAGAGGTGGCATCTCCTTTCTAGCATCCTGAGAGGTAATTGTGAGTGATGCCTGCAAAGCTTTCTTACTGTATCAGCGTTAGCAAGCAGAGCAAACACAGAGGTTTGGGAATGGTGGCAGAGATGAAAAATGGCATTTGGAAATGGGGCTTGAGAATGGCATAATCATTCCTGTCAAATCTATGCCTTTCTTTCTGATTATTAGCCATTTTAAGTGAAATGGGTTTTGCATCTAGAACAAGTCTCTGAACAGATGATTAATGGTTTTATCTGTAATAACTTTACATTTTATAGAACCCTGCTAGGAGTCCGCATCTGGTGTGCCAAGCTATTTAAAGCTGTGTTAATTCTGTTAATTGCTCTACGTTTATTTGGATTGCTGGCACCTGCAGGCTTTAGGATAATGGGGGTGGGGGGGTGTATGTATATTTTCTTTCTAGCTGAGAAAAATTGAGAGGACTATTTCCTCAGCTAGGAACAGCAACCTTGGCAGAACATCCTGGCTGGATTGGTTGTCCTTGAGATTTCCCTATTTTTTACTACAGCTGAATGCAGTGAGACGCCAGCCAGAGGCAAGATGTTCCCCTGGTTGGGGCAGGAGGTAGGCGGACAATCTGCTTTTGCATGCACTTGCCAACATGAGGCAGCAGCAGCAACAGGGAAGGAAGCCAGTGATTTTTCACAAGGCTAGTCAAGTCCCTACCATTCTGATCCTGCTTCTCAGCTGCCTTCCAGTGTTCCTTTTCCAGTGTGGTTTTGTTTGTGAAATGTTCCAGTGGGTTGCAAGCCCTGAACAGATGTGACGATAAGTATGACGATGCTTTCTGAACTTTTGTCAGAGAAAAGATCTGGCTGTGAATTCAAGACATTTGAGTTGACTAAAACATTGCTGTGAAATGCTAGGAGGGCAGAATGTTTCTTTTCACGTTTGCAGCTGGATTGGTGAAACCACTGGAACAATCTGAACCAGGCTCTGATTTTTCCCAATCTCTGGCAAGATTACCATATGGGCAGCAAAATGAGGAAGCAAAGGGTTTCTCCTATGTTGTTAACTGCTGACTTAAAAGGGCAGCAGAGCCCTAGAGGTTTGGTACTTGGAGGTTTTTAGCTAATATGAGCTCAATATAGCTACTGTCTGAGTGGGTAGAGGAGGTGGTTGTTGTGGTTATGCAGGGGCCAGTTCTCTCACACCTCTGATGTGGGTTTCAAATCTATGTTTTAACTTCAGTGATGCTAGGACCACTTCCCAAAAAATAGATAATTAACTAAGAAGATCAGTTCACACCCTATTACTTGTTTTATGGCTGTGTTCAAAACTGCAGTTTTTCTTGAGAAGACCAGTGAGATGCTAAAGTCAAATCTGTTCTCCTGGTGCTGATGATGTGACCATGTGTTTCTGCAGCTGCCCTATACAACCCCTTATGGTGACTGATTCAATGCAATTTTGGTTGTAGCCTCCCAAAGGAGGGGAGCTGCCATATCACCCTTCTCAAAGATGTAAAGAACTGTAAAGAAAACCACATATAGCAAGGGGAAAAGCTTTCTCAAGAGTTTGATAAACCAGGATCCTTGTGATGACTTGCCATTTCTAAAGGATAAGGCTGTCATATTTGTTATCTCTCTCAAGTAGAAGCTGTTACTGGGGATGACCACTTTATTTATTCTGTCCACTTAATGGTGAAACAGTCAATCATAGTATTAAAATTGGTTACAAAGCAAAGCTCTAAATAAGTATAAGGTGTTTTTGTATTTAAGAATGGGTTCTTCCTCTGCAGCTTCAGTATTCAGTTAACAAGGCAAGCTATCAGCTGAGCACTTTCCTCCATTTCCCTGGTTTATATATCAGGGCTGATTTGTCCTAAAGTAGCCTCATCTAAGATAATGAGAGCACTGTATGCCTCCATTCTCCTTTAGTTTGGTGTGCTTACTTCTCCCTCCTTGTCTGAGCTTGGTTCCCGTTATTCATAACAGACACTAGTACACCACATGGATGTTCAGTGCTGTCACTTCCTCTCTCTTCTCAGTTTTTTTCTTACTGTGTATTTCTCATATGTTCTCTAATTAGCATATGCCTAGCTCTTCTGGCTTCAGGCTAGTCTTCATGCTTACAACCTCTGTGACACATTTTGTTAGAACTTCACAACTCATATATCATAGGAGAAATTAATTATGCATGTAACTTATTAGGTTAATAACTTTCATCTTACTGTGAGCTTTACGTAAAGTTATGCATTAATAATTCAAAGGGCAGCTTTGACACTGAGTGCATTTTCTAAAGAACTTCTATCCCTTAGAAGTTTTGGGTCTGTGTGAAAACCAAATTTTTAAAAACTTCATTCCAGCTGTTTCCACATTTCTCCTGGGAGTCTGGATTTGCCAGTACATGCAGCAGAGGAAGGCAATTAGATGTTGGTATCCTCTTTGGTTTTGCAAATGGAGTTTAAGAGAAAAACTTGGTATGTATGAGGACACCTTTTGATAAGAATTGTTGAATGGTTTGGATTGAAAGAGACCTTTAAAGGTCATCTAATCCAACCCCTCTGCAGTGAACAGAGACATCTACTAGATGAGGCTGTTTAGAGCCCCATCCAACCTGGCTTTGAATGTTTACAGGGATCTTACCACCTCTCTGGAAGGCCTGTGCAAGTGCCTCACCATCTTCATCATCAAACATTTCTTCTATCTAGTCTAAATTTGCCCTCTTCTAGTTTAAAAGCATTAGCCCTTGTCCTGTTGCAACAGGTCCTGCAAAAAAATGTATCCCCATCTTTCTTAAAAGCTCTCCTTCAGTACTGAAAAGCTGGACTGAAGTTTCTGCAGAGCCTTCTCTTCTTCAGGCTGAACTCTATCAGCCCATCCTCATAGGAGAGGTGCTTTTGTCCTCTGCTCATCTTTGTGACCTGCTCCTCCTCTGCACCTGCTCCAGGGCCTTTCAGTTGACCTTGTTAAACATCATGAGGTTCCCATGATCCCATTTCTTGAGCCTGTGCATTTCTTGAGCTTCTGGGTGGCATCCCATTCTTCAGAGTGTGTCAGCTGCAACACTCAGCTTGGTCTCATCTCCAAACTTGCTGAAGGTGCACTTGATGACACTGTCTGTGTCACTGCTGAAGATACTGAATGGTCACACTTCCATGCGTCAATGATCTCCATTTAGACATTGAGGCATTGACCACAGCCCTTTGGATACAACCAATTCCTTGTCCGCTGAACAGTCCATCCATCAAATCCATACTTCTCTGATTTAGAGAGAAGGATGTTGTGACAAGCTGTGTCAAAGGCCTGGATCTGAAAACTGCCTCCTCAAATACCCAGGCAAGTCTAACAGATCAGCTATGTGGCAATACTCCCCTTAAACCGTTCCACAGACTCCACTTCTTTGAAGTGCAACAGACAAGCTTTGATGGTGGTGGCAAGGACTTAAGAACAGTACTGGCATTGTATTTGAACTGTTGCAGCCAGAACCTTCCTTGGTTTTATTGGGGCGTCATTAAGTGTGTGGACAGGAGAGTTTTGGTAAATGTAGTCTAGCTTTCAAAAGTCTTTCAGTGATGTGCCTTCAGGAGGTGAAAAAGCAATGTCAGAGAAAGAAGGTCTGGGCACAGAGGAAGAACTGGTTGCAAGGTAAAAACCAGAATGCAGTAAATAGTTCCCATGGGAGGGCCCTAGTGGAAGAACTTCTGAGATCCATGCTGAGGTCTGAAGATTCATTAGTGGAATTATGAGTGGAAAGGGATGTGGATGGAGACAGCATACATTTTACTGAGAATATGACGATTTTCAGGTGAGGATTGTCTGCAGAACTGCAGGGGATGACCTAGCAATGCTGAATGTCTGGACAAATAAATGGCAGATTAAATGTGTGTAAACACAAATTGAGGTGTTTATATTGGGAGGAGGAGTGAAAATTATCGCTATTATATGTAAGTGATGATGGACTTTGAGCTGTTTCTGATATTTTATTAAATAATTATTTCACAGTATTTGCTCAGGAGTCAATATCGGGCAAGTAAGCACATCTAAGATTATGCATTTCTCGGAAGGGAATAAGAGTGAAACAGAAAATATAATAATGTCATTAAATACAACCACACTGGGCACTCTCATCCTTTCATTTTAATCTTAGAAAGAGGAGAAGGGCAACAAAGATCATCAAAGGTCATTAGAGAGACTTCTGTACAAGAACTGTCATTACAGTCTGGGGCTCTTTGTAACAAAACTGATGGAAAAAGGGTATGACAGTGGGGAATCACAGTGTACTTTCTTTTCAAATATAGTGACTAAGTGGCATCAAAAGACAAAGGCAGGGCAAGCTTCAGAAAAATCAAAAAGAAATATGATGGCAATTAAAATCATGGAAGTCCTTGCCATGGGATGTTACTGTGCCTGGAGAAACTCACAGGAGAAAAATTACTGATGGTATTTGAAGTAAAAAGACATCAGTTTCTGCATGCAGACTCAGCCCCAGATAAATGGAGTCTGTGAAATTGTTTGATGGGTGGGTATTGCTACACAGATGCTCTGTTAGACTTGCTTGGGTATTGGAGGAGGTGTTTTTCAGATATAGGATACTGATCCAATGTAATATGGAGAATTTTATATGTTTTAAATGTTTATTTTATATGTTTGTGGAGAATTTAATGTTTAAATATTTCCTGATGCAGGTATGCTATTTCTAGGTTCCCTGCAGTATTTCCAAGTTGATATTCCATTTGCTTTGCCTTTTATTAACTACAGTGTGCCACAGCCCATCAGAGGCAGTAGTACACAGAATCCCTTCACTGCAAGTATTGCATAGCAAGGCCATGTTCCTGAAGGCTTGTACACAGCCGAGGAGGAGGACAGCAGAGAATCACTTTGGTATGAAGTTTGACTACAGGTTTGTGCAGCAGCAATGTGTAGATGTGAAAGTGAGATGTGTTAGGAAGAGCTGGAGGAACAGACACAGAAGGGTTGAGGAAAGGCTGGAGTGCCCCATGTTGGCAGGAGGTGAAATAATGCCCCTTTGAATGAAAACAAGTTCGTATGTGTAGGCAGCCTACATTTGAGGAAGTTGCTTTAAGTGAAAAGAAAAACAAAGAGGGCTAGATGAATCCCAGAGGTTTGCAGGGAAGTGCAAAACAGCTTGCCTTCTTTTACCATTTTTAATTGTTAAGGCCCCCAAAAATTGATTGGAAATGAGTATATTAGAAGCAGTTTTACAACTCCGCGTGTTAAGCTGCATTGTAAAAGGATTTGTCTTTCAGTAAAGATAATCTTTCCATGCATGGAATTGGAAATTCCATAAAGGTTTGGAGGGAGATTTCCAATAGGAAAATCTCCACGGATCCCTGTGGTCTGTGGTAGCAGTAGACAGCTCTCAAGCCTTATCCTGGATTTGGGGATTTTTTCATCCATGACAAACAATCAGACGGTGAACATTTGTATTTTTTTCCCTGTGGTTGTAACTGTGGAAGTAACTATTAAGAAGGTTTATTACTGCCCAACTGGACCCCTTTTTGCAGCACTGAATCCATCTGGAGTTGTCTTTTACAGGAGACTTAAAACCCAAGGAGCATTTTTTACTTGCTCAGAAAGGTGGACTGATGCTGTGTAAAAAAGGGATGAAAAGTGTTTACCCTACTGGGACAAACTCCAGAGAATAATAGATATTAGAAATAGTAAACATCTGTCAGGTCACCTTGTCCATCTTCTCCTGCCAGCAGTGCCATTGTTCCCTTCAGTGTATTAACTTGGAAACGTTTCTACAAAGAGTTATTCTCCATGGGACTGTGACTGTCATTTTCTGTGTTCTGTTTACTGCTGCTAAAGATATCTTAAGGACAAGTAAGACTTCTCTTTGCACCTTGGTTTCCTGCGTTTTGGGTACTGGAGACATAACAGCAAACATATATAAAAATAAAAAGCAACTAAATTGAAAACAATTATTTAGAGAATCACATGTATTAGCACCATTGAGTTAATTAAAGAATTTCCCGACTAAAAAATTGTGAAAAGCTGGCCAAAGTTATTGAACAGACAAGTGGCAGGATCAGGAATAAAAACCAGGAAACATAACACCCGATCCATTGCTTAACTCAGCAGAATACAAATGCACGACGCTCAAATTGAGTCTGTAGTCATATGTCCTCTTCCTAATTGAGTGTTCGTGGCATGTAAGGGTTTCAAAATGTCAGAGAATTTTAAGGTCCAAAACCCCCTCCATACCCAGCTAACTCCACCTTCAGGTGATTATCTAATTATCCCCACTTATACGTGGATTCAGAGTGTTCATAAACAGCAAACATCAAGCCTCACTTTTTCCTGTGTCCCCCACATTACATCTAATAATTTGGACCTCTTTTTAAATTTTTGTGTTGGTTAACCACCTCCTACTACAAAAGCAATTGGACCTTTAATCTGTTTGGAATTTGTCTGACAATGGCCCCTTAATGTGGATCCTTTTGGTGCAGTTTTGTACCGAAACAAAGATGCTTCACAAATGTGGTTGTTTTCCTTTATCTGCTGTAATCAAGTCTTTTCTTTAGTCTTTTGAAAAACTAAACCAATGGAGCTCTTTGTCTTTTACCCTACTTTTCAAATCCTGTTGAAGCTGATTGATATATTCTTTGCAACTATTTAGAGTGCTTTCTTTAAGAAAATGTAAACATTAGAATGGTACCTAGGGTTACAGTGCATCTGGTATGAGTGCTGCATATTGCTTATTCTAGTCATTTGTCCTGAGGCTGTACTGCCCTTTTGCCCATAGTGTTTTACTGGAGGCTCACAGTTTCTCCTCTGTTTCCTGAATTGTCTTCAAAGGTGCAGCTCCCTTGCAGCTTCCCCTTCCTGGTTCTGTAGTTAATGGCCTGTCTTCCATGTTTTTAAGCTTATATATTTGAGTATTCAAAGGTTTTAAAAGCTGCTTGGAATGAAAGGGCCTGGACTTCCATGAACTATGAATCACTCTGTACTACTGATCTGTCATTAAGGTTGTTCAGTGGTCTGCCAAACTTGGTGTTACCTTCAAGTATCAGCATGAGTGCTTTTTATATTTACTTCTAGGTTGATAATTGATAAAATATTTAATACTACTGCATCAAACATAGATTCTCATGGTGCATTAGAAATGCCCTTTATCAATAGTTCTACCCCACTGACAAATACTTTGTGAGACTTGTCAGCTGAGGACTGATGATCTATCTATCTATCTATCTATCTATCTATCTATCTATCTATCTATCTATCTATCTATCTATCTATCTTATTATTATTATTATGCCCTGTTTTGTTCTTATATGATGTTTATTTGAGCAGAATTGTCTCCTGGTGTTCAGCCAAATGCCTTGAAAATGTTTCATCTGTGGTTTCACCACTGTCATTCAAATTATATCAGGTTTATTTGACAAAAGCTCCTTTTACACAGGAAGATCTAATGACATTAAGTATTGTATTCCCCTCCTTTAATGTTTTCATTAAACACTTCAGAGAGGAGCTGTTGTGATTTTCCTCCAGGGTTGATGTTTCCTCTAGGCTAAACCATTCTACAGTTACACATCTTGTCCTGTTTGGCTTTTTAAAACATTCACACAACATTATCATTCTTTTATTCTTCTGTTATCTTTCTGTTATTCCAAGATTAAAAATAAACTCCCGTGGATCATAAATCTCCTCATTCAGCTCTTTTAAGAAGTTGGAGCAAGTGATCCAAATCTGTGAAATTAAAAGTAAAGCATATTTATTCCTGGTAGCTGATCAACATTCTCTTTTATTCTCGGATTGCAAAATACTTTTTCATCTTGTGATATAAACATTTAGGTTCTTCATGCATTTATATCCAACAGAGAAAAAACATTGCATACTTCATAAATTTTATAAGCTGAACCTTTTGAACAAAAATTTGCCATCTTGGTGTTATGATGGACTTTTGTATCAAGGCACAACTTCTTTTAGCCACTAGTGCATCCTGTAGTAATTTAAAGAATTAGTTTTTCTACTGGATCACTAGGAAACATTGCACATTACTTCCAACCTGAATAGTTGTGATTTGGCTTTATCATTATGCTCTTATCTCTTAAGATAAAGCAGATCTCTCTCAGATGGAGATTCCTGCAGCATGTAGATTTAGATCAGCTTGTAACCTACCTTTGGGTGAAAGAAATATAATTAGTTGGATAGCTCATCTAGTATAGGATAAGATTAAGGTGTTTTGTGTTCTTTGATCTTTTTTGACATATTTTTAAAAACATAGGCAAGATAACAAGCCACAGTATTATTAAATGGTTTCACTAATACTATATATATAATCAGTGGCTTTTGTCTGTACTTTCTTGATAATTTCCTACTTTGACGCTGAAGAATCACAGCCCCCTTCAGAACTGCTTTACAAAGGCATTTCATGTCCAATTGGTTATGCACCAAGGCATGCATGCTCTTTTCATAGTCACTGTTTGGAAGGCTTAGATATGGTTCCCATTGTGTGAGAGTTACTTACAGTCTTTGATCCTAAACCTATAATCTAGCAATGGCCTGAACTGAAATAATGTGTCTGAGTATATATTATTATACGCATGTCAAAGTGATGAGTAATCTGAATTTTAGCTATCTTATTGTTCTTTTCCAAAAAAAACCACCTTAGGTGTCTTGACTATGCAGTATCTGACTATGCCGAAGTTGCTTTGTGGTTGTAGTTCAGCTGAGGTAGGACTGAAAGTTTCTGGGCAGTGTCACTTTCCCCAGTTTGCTGCCTCAGTCTGTCTCTGGCATCTGGAAAGCTTTATTAATAATGCTTCTTCAATAAAATTATAAGAAACTTCAAAGAAAAGTATACCTGTTTGCAGATTTCATCTTACCCTTTTTTGATCCAAGGGATCCTAAGACATTGAAATAAGCCTGAAGTCTTAAATTTTTGGTAATTGATGGTACAGGATGATGAATAGTAATTTTAGTAATTTTAGTAATAATTTCCTAGTAATGTTCCTTTAGAGGCATAGATTTTATGTTTAGTCTGGCAAAATTAAACTTGGTTTTTGAAGGCAGTGACTATGCATCTTATACCTCTTACAGGAGCATGCAATCCAAGTTTGCAGGATGTGATTAACATGAGGGGGTTTATTTTCTTACTTCAAGCTAATTTTAGGGTTTAACTTCCAGGGTCTAATACTTCTACATGAGCAAGGAAGAAAATGGCAAGAGGCTGATGATCTGCCTTTAAGAGGCATGTTAGCCTATGCAGGACAAAAGAAATTTGTAGCACAGTGCAGAAACAGCAGTTGAGAACTTTTGTATTCTCCGGTTTCTGAACTTTTGTGGCTTTGTGAGGGACTGATGGGACCTGGGACAGATGTCTACAACCCATCTTTCCTTTTAGAAGGTCTTGGGAAGTAATTCTTACCTTTAGCAATTCCTGTTGATAGACCTGCATGCAAATGATGGGTTTGCAGTAAGAGGTGTCAGGCTTGTGAGTGCCAGAACAATATGAGATTCTTGTGCTTTGAAGGGCAAAGAAATTGTGTCACAAGTCCATACAGACCTTATGACAGAGTGACTGAGGAGTTAGAGAAATAACTAGCCTGTTTTAGTTACTATTTATATTGCTCCCAAAGCAAAATGGGGAAGCCTGGGGTAGCTGAAAAATGCAACCCTTTCAAAGTGTATTGCCCTAGGGAAAGAAAGAGAAAAAAAGAGTATAGTAAAATATAGAAAACAGCAGCACTTTCAGAGTGCCATAATCATCACCACTAATCCTCTCCTTTTGAGTGCCTTGTGTGTGAAGGACCCAAGCCAAGCAGAACAATGACTGCCTGGGAATGGCAGGACACAGTGACGCTGGGAAGCATCATGGACTGAACATACATTCTGTAACAATGTACTTTTCAGTATTTTCCTCTTAATATTCTGCAGATGGGGGCTTTTATATGTGGGTGTTTTTTTTTTTTTTCTTAATTGCCTATTTGAAATAATAAAATAATCGGAGCTGACATAGAGTTATTTGGACTTGGAACAGAACTGTAGGCAATAATGTGCCCAATCCAGTACAGTTTACATTAGAAATACTCAACAGCCCCTTTTGTCATTTTCTTTGTTTCCTCCCTCATCTGTGCTCCTTTCAGGTTTGCTCATGCCAATGTGAAAAAAATGTATAATGGAGCATGCTTAGGTTCTGCGAAGTCCCATCGCTGTCCCATGTGCAGCAAAGTTAGTTGCATCTTCTGAACTGATATCTTACTTCTGGATATACTGCAGGGTGTGGAAAGGTTGAATTTTCAGTCAAAATTATTCTGGTGTAATCTCACCTCCACCAGTCTTTTCTCTAGGAAATGGTAACTCCATCCTTGTGTGGTGTTTGTCGCGGTTTAACCCCAGCCAGCAGCCAAGCATCGTGCAGCTGCCAGCAGGGTGGGGGAGAGAATCAGAAGGGCAAAACTGAGAACACTTGTGGGTTGAGCTAAAGACAATTTAATAGAAAAAACAAAAGCCATGTATGCAAGCAAAGCAAAGCAAGGAATTAATTCCCTGCTTCCCATGGCAGGCAGATGTTCAACCGTCTCCAGGAGAGCAGGGTCCCATCACATATAACAGTGATTTGGGAAGACAAACATCATCACTCCCCTCTTCTTCCTTCCCCCCACTTTCTATACTGAGCATGATGGTCTGGAAAATCCCTTTGGGCACTTGGGGTTGGCTACCCAGGCTGAGTGTGACAATATGCAAAGCAGAAGGGCTCTGCTCAGCAATAACAAAACCATCTCTGCTATCAAACTGTGTTCAGCACAAATCCAAAGAACAGCTCCATACCAGCCACTGTGAAGAAAATTAACTTTATCTCAGCCCAAACCAGCACAGTGTTCCAATAAAAAAGCATGCTCTTGCTTTGTGAACTACTTTAAGGGAAAGAGAAGGATAGCAGTTACTAGAATGCCAAGCAGTTTGTTGGTCACAGAGCTGCATAAGAACAGAATGTGGGGATCTGCATGAAGAGGATGTGCATTCTTCTAATGCTACTTTGACTGTCCTGGATAAATATGGGCTGGGCATCAGTTAGGGGGTGATGAGCAACTGTGTGGTGCATCACTTGTCTGTCTTGGGTTTTATTCCTCTTTCCTTTGTTGTCTCCTTTTTCTTTATTATTATTATTATTATTAGTAGTAGTAGCAGTATTAAACTGTTCTTATCTCAGCCTACAGGTTTTACCTTTTATTTTATTTATGATTCTCCTCCCCATCCCATGTGGTGCTTTGTTGCTTGCTAGGGGGAAATCACAACGGCATAGCCTGAAATTCATAAGTAAAGCTATGAGTACACACATACATGCAGATAGAGTGCATGCAGGTACTGTTTACAAATGTGTACAAACCCACACACCTGCCTTTAGTAGCTACCAGTGTGGATCTCTATGTGAGTGCATAAATACATGTGCTTTCTTATGCATCTACACACAGTATATGGATATGTAAATATATGTCAGTACATCTAGGCAAATAAAGATAGCATGAAGGTTGAGTACATGTCCAAACATCCAACCGGTCCTGCACTGAGGAATATATATGAGTTTTTGGTTCCAAGAATTTTTTCAAGTTTTTTGACTATGTCAGCCATTTTCTCTTATTCTCTTTTTTTCCCCCTTCAGCTGCCAGTAAAACACACAGACAAGTTTTCTTGATATATTAGAAAAAGAATGGCTGACTGATTTCTATGTATTTTGCTATTTTTGACAGTGTTTGCTCTGTGCAAGGAGAAAAAAACTGCTGTAGAGGAGAAACAGTAGGTTTTTTGAGTGCCACAGACAGACCAGTCATTTCTATATTCTGGTCAATGTGATCTGGGTAATAACAAGAACAGAGCCCTCTTCTCAACCCCCTCCTCCAAATAAGGCAACTCTAGAAATGAAAGTTCACCATGAGACTGTTGCCATCACAGTAGTACCTCAGTGCTCCATAAAGGTTGGAAAAAGTTGTTGGAACTTAAACCTTTAAAGTACATGGGAAGTCCACTTAAACAGAAAGGTTTGGGCAAATTCTTGCCAGAGTGACTAAGGCAGATTTTATTTTATGCCTGCTAGTGTTTGATGAATGTAAGCTCTATTGCTCTGCTTCAGATCTTCACGTATAGATAATTCTTAAGCAGTAAGACAGTACTGAGCTTAACAGAAAATGTAAATAAATTAGTCTTGTACCAAAAAATCTTTCTTAGATGTGAGATCAGTTTTCCCTGGACTCCACACAATGGAGATGGGAGCCCCATGCCTGGGTGCATTAAAATGGCGTTGTAATAAAAGTAAAGAATCTGAAGGAAAGGTTTACAGTATTAACATTATAGAATTTCAAAACTGAAAGAGATTAGTAGATTATTTGCACTGATCTGTGTTGCCATAATTTTTTCTCCAGCTATGCCTTAGGCACAGGGCAGTAATTAGGAAGAAGGAATATTCTTTTTTGCCATCTGTTGACTTGTATGAATTCATTTCCTTCTTTCACTTTCTCAAAATCAGGGATAGTGGCCCTTAATGAAGGTGTGGAAGATAATACAGTATTAAATAAACTGAAGCAAAGACACCAATATTCACAGAGTAACTTATACTGCTCTGTAGGAATTTCTTGTAGAAAGTATTTCTACAATGGTGTGATCTTTTTTTTCTAGCTCCCTTTGTGCTGGGAACCAGCTAATCAGGTGTCTCTTGTCTGGTGCTTAGAGCTGACTCCAGTCCTGACCTCTCTTCTTTCTGAAGAGCTCTCTCTCCTCCTGATTGCAGCAGCCCACCTACTTTGAGAAGGAAGTGTAATCTAGTGCTGAATTGGGTGCTGAGGTCTTCATCTGTCTCCATTCCTGCTTCTCATTTCAGTGCTTCCACTGGAAAATGTCACCTCTATTTGCTTTTTTTTTTCTGCTTTCATGTGTTTTCTTTAAAGTTCTCTCACTGTGGCAGCAGTTCTGGCTGTGCTGAATGCTTGCATATCCCCTCTTGTCCCCTGGGAGATGCTGGACTTATGCTCCATGCACACAGCTTCCAGATCAAAGCAAGGGATGAAGGTGAAGTTTTGTCAGCAGCCTTGGTGAACCCTGGTAGTGCCACTGAGTTCTTTGCATGTATGAGTACTCTTCCCCAAGAAACTTGTAAAGGTGGTGGGTGCAGGGGAGAATTTGGTTAGTGAGAGTTTCTCTGGAGGCAAGATGAAACCACATGAACATCTGAGGGGGGACTGTTCCATTCCATGCCTCCCTTTATTGGTCTCAGACTGTGTTGCACTGTGCCCTAAAGCTGTGGCTGGGGGAGCTGGGTGGTGTCTGGATGAATAGATGAACGAGGCTTTCTGGTATTGTGGCAATTGGGGCTCAGTCCCAAATAGAAGATAGGTGGTTTTTTTTTAAATTTTTTATCTTTGCCCCTCTTCCTTTTATTAGTGCTGCAAGCTTAGAGATGAAGGTCATAGATAAGAGAGTTTTTAGATACACATGAGAGAAAGATATAAAAGTGCTTATGGTTCTTTTTCTCACATAAGGTTGGGGGTTATAAGATGACTGTTTTTCTCTTCATGCCTTGTTGCGGTGGACCCCCCTGGGCCTCCCCACCTCGGCCGGGTCCCTGCCATGTGACTGAGTCAGGTCTACCTTAGGTTCAAGCCGCCCGGGCTCTGATCTGGTTGGTTGTTTATCCCAGCTCCGCCCCTGGTATCCCTTTTCCCGCTGTCTGTGATAAAACCAGCAGGACGGAAAGCCTCGCTCTCTTACCTCGCCGACTCTGCTCAGGTCGGGTGCTCTGTCCCCCCCCAGGACAGAGGGAATAAATGACTTAACATCATAAAGGAGGTTTGAGCAATATTTCTCTTCTCAACTTCTGCTTCTGGTGATAGCTGTCAACAAACACTGGCTTAAGTGGAGCTGCAGAGTTGAGGGATATATTAGGCTGTTTGTGAATGGTCTAAGGATATTCCAAGACATAAAGAGGCAAGCTTGCCACAAAATTAAGCAGTGGACAGCTGATAACCCCAAGAATGCCTCTTGCAGATAGGGAATTAACTACATTCCCTGCCCTCTACAGCAAATATTCAAGCAAATAGTTAGCTCATCACATCCCTGTTTTCACACAACATAAGGCCCAGTGTAGATAAATGGTTGGGGAATCATACCTTTGAAGGAGTTGAACTATGTTTCATGCCATAGAATTTGAAGAGAGATGAGCAGAGAGATCCTGGAGAGATGTCAGTGTTGGCAAAGGGCAAAAACAGAGGCAATAAACAAGAAGTTTAGAATGCCGTAGTATTTTTGGCTAGACATATGGAGACCTCCTCCTCATCACCAGTCCATCTGGGCCTGTGACAGATGGTGTCAGCCATGGGATAGTGTCATCATCCCATGCCAATGGGAGTTGTTCAGCAGACCAAGAGTGTCTTTGGTCCCTCACAGGAGGAGAGCCCAGCTGAAGGCATGCCTCTTTCTTTGGCTGGCACTGCAGGTAGAGGGAGATGTCAGTGCCCCTGGGACCTTTGTGATAAGGCTGAGGGGGGGAGACAAGCTGGGATGCAGCACCCTCAGCTTCTCGAGCTACAGCACTGACACCATCCTGCTGTGGTGGCACCACTTTTAGTCTGTACAATACTAAATCCACTAAATGCTTCCTCTCTTGCTGTAATCTCATTGTTATTTGAGTAGCACTCACTTTTGAGCATGTGCTCTCCCATATGTAATGCTAAATATTTTCAAATTGCATTTTTCTGGACAAGTGACAAAAACATAGAAGACACTGCTGTGGTTGGCACAGTTTGCTTAGCATTTGCTTTGCTTACATTGGAAACCTCAGCAGTGAGACTAATGCTTGCCTGGCATATGGAGACTGAACTACCTTCTTGTGACTACCAGGGATATTCTAGTGAAGCAGGCCCAAGGCATATTGGCTGGGGAAGGTAGGTCCAAAGGAGTTTCCTCCAGCTGACATTTGTTTTTGTTACTGCTGGTAAGATTAATTTTTTTAAAATGTAAATCCATGAAATATTTAAAACTAAATTCACATGTAACATTCTGATACTTTCTAAATCAAATTATTTCATATTGATTATTGAGTTGAACCCAAATAATCTGGAGCCAGTTTAACACAAAATGTATTTTCCTGTCCAGTGCAGTTCATGTGTCCTGCAGGGCCCTTGTGTCTTTTCTCCTAGAGGGATCAGAGTATTTGGTTAAGCTGCTTTGTGGGAAAACCAGTCATATGTCTCTGCCGATGCCAGGTGGAACACTGGTGTTGTGTCATATGAGAGTATTTCCTGAGGGAATGGAGACCAGAGGGAAAAATGGGGACCACTCTTGCAAGTAAATGCAATGCCTGAAAAATACTGATTTAACATAAACCAGTTAAATTCATGCAAAAGTTTTTCTGTTAAGTTTGATAAAACTAAACTTGCCATTTTGGTTTTTACAGATTGTAGTGAAGCATTTCATTGCTAATTCTCTGTGAGGCAAATGGAATTCTGTACTAGAAAGAATGCTTCTGATGGAAGCATTCACCAGCCATACTAAACAGATCTATTTCCTGAGATAGGTCTTTTGTACTTGCACAACCTTAGGTGGATTTGAAATACAATGAAATCACAAAACGGAGTGTTATTTGCTAAGTCATTGTCTGATAGACTTTTCAGTGTAATAAGGTTCAAGCCTTAAATGATCAATGGGGCCATCCTAAAATAATTCCTCTCAGCCTTTCAGATGAAATTCTTAAGACACTTGACAGTAATCATTTCCTCACTTAATCATCACTGAACCAAGCTCGACAGATTTAGCTTGTGCTTGCTAGACAAATCTGAGATTTCAGGATGCATTTGGGAGGAGCAGAGTATTCTGTAACTGGTGAATGTCTGTATAAGCTCACTACAGAACTGAATGTAATTGAAGTCAACTCCTGCATGCTGGTAATGAAGCTGCTGTGATAATGATTTTTTTAGATTTTTTAAAAAAATAATTAATTATTTTTTTATTTTCACTCTCAAGCCTTCATTCACTAGGAAGATAATTTCTAAATTGAAGCTCTTCAAATTTGTGAGGTGTCAATACTGTGTTAATATAAGGTTTATTCTTCCTTTCTGTGCTTGAACACTAGGTAAGTCATTAGATACATAGTAATTTACTCTTGCACAAGTTCCTCTACCCTTCCCACACCCCCAACACAGAATCATAGAAAATAAAACTAGAATGGACCATGAGAGGTTATCTACTCCTTTACACTTCCACTGTCCCAAAACAAAATCAATGACATCAATGTGAGTCTTGACAGCAATTGTTTAAAGGCCTCCAGAGATCATTGTTCTTCAGACAATCTCTTCCAGTGCTCCACTGTTCTTAAATTAAAAAAACCCTTTTTTCTAACACTTTCTTGCTGTAATTTTTTGCCAATTATTTCTTGTCCTTTTCAGCATGGGTACAAAGAAGAGATTGTTCGTTTCTGCTTTGTAGCAGCCCTTTTCTATTTGAACACTTTATAATGTCTCCTTTCAAACTTTTTTCTCTTTGCTAGACCCCTGGTGATTTTCATTGCTCTTGTCAGGACTCTTTCCAGTAGCTCCACTCCTTTCTTGAAGTACAATTCTCCAAACTGGAGATGATCTCCAGCAGAGTACAGCACTATCTCTTTGTATGTATCCATACATTCCAGCATGCATCTTTCAACCCACCTAATGAATGATTTTCTCTGTGTAGCTAAGTGTTTATTTCTTCTGTTTTGTTTTACCTCTGCACTAGGGTCAGTAAAAATTTCCTCATTATTGTATATGGATGAATATTTTTAAAGCACAGACATATCTTCTCTATGTCCTTATATCCAGAAATACATCTAAGGTACAAATTGCTTTTCAGGGCTAACATGAGGTATATCTGTGTTTGTGGCATAGGTGAGGAACATCACAGCTGGCTGACTTGACTTTCCTGTCCTGCAGCTTTTTTCTTCTCTGTTACTAGGCCAAATGGAGGTTGAATAGAACATCAACAAGAGGAAAGTTCATTTTGTGCACCTGAATCCACAGTGAAATGCCTTAAACACTTCGCTTTGACACAAAAGTGAATTATGTTACTGTCAAATACCAGACAGTTAGTTTTCTACCTTTGTATTAACAAGAATCAGCTGTTTTTTTGGAAACAGAATGAGAAATCTAATTTCTCAGAGTATTTTTAACTTTAGCAGTAAAGACAAAGTATCTCCTTGTATTCACTTACAGATTTTGGCTAATGAGCACTTCTGCAAAACCAGTTCCACTGTCTCAAGTTGGCTGCTATGATATGAGGAATATACTTTAGAAGATATTGAGTTTAGATGCTTTCCCACAATTGCTTAGAAAAATCTGTAGGAAAGTGATGTTTTAAGAAATACAGAAATAATAACTTATTTCCTGTGATCCCTTTCTTCACTTCTTGCAGAACTTGAAGTTTGGATAGCACGGAAAGGACTAGGTGCTTCCATCACAAAAGAGCATTCATCCTCAAACCATAGTTAATGCTAAAACCAATTCTACTTAATCTTACTGCTGTCTTTTTCTTAGATGAGGAAACTGCTTTAGTCTTTGAGGCTATAGAATCCTTCAGCAGCATTTCTCTTTCAACTATAAAGAGTTTTTTTCCCGATGTAGACAGTGTCATGACTTTTTTCACAAATAAATATCTATAATTTCTAATGTTCCCCTCATGTTTATCTCAGGATGCAGTTGTGGAGTCTGCAGTGACATCATGATGGCTGTGTGCCTGTGCCTGGTTGGATGCAGACTCCACAGCTACTGCTGTGTCATTGATGGCCATGTGGCCATTGTGATGTCCCTTTTGGGATCAAAAGACAGTTGTGACCCCAGTGAAGCCTTGGGTGCTTTGTCTTCTCTATCTGTTAAGGAAACATTTTCACAAAACCAGCTAAAGAAATTCCACCCTGCCTTTTTAACTTCTATTTTATTGGCACCTTGAATGACTTTCTCTTTATATATGACTTTAGGGAGTGCTTCTCTGTATCTTCCTACAAGTTTTTTGAAACTAAATAAATATCTTTTCTGTTCCAGAATTTTCCACAAAACTTGAAGTTATTCAGAAACCATAATTTACTTACTTTATTTGTAAAGTGGAAAAAAAAAAATTGTAGGGAAGCTTGAAATACTTGAATACTTCTGCCTTATTGTTTTGTTATTCTATGTCAGGGCAGGCTAGAAAAACACAAGTCTAATAAACCAGTGGATAAACTGTAATTTTTTTTTGCTGTAGGAACTTTTTTGGTTATGTGCAGGCACCTTTAAAGAAGTCTTAGTCTCTAGCCTGAATATCTGGCATTAAGCCTTTGGGAGAATTGATACAGGCAGCTGGGTGAAGGGGTGCAGCCTGTGACAAAGGAAAGCAATATCCAAGCTGCAATAGGTGAACAATTTGGCTGGCCTTCAGAGGTGCTCTTCCTAGCTAGCTAAACCTATGCAGCCTTCAGGTTATTACTTTTTTCATGCTGGTTTTAATTTGCCAGGTTATCGTTGGCCATTTCCCCTTTGGAGCATGCCTGTGTCCAGCCTGTACCAAGAATTATGTTTGCCACTTAATAACACCAACTTGGAGAGGAATTTTTATATTGGCTACTGGCCAAACATAGCACATAATTTTTCCTTCCTTTTTGTTGCTCTCTTGCTATCTGCAACTTCACTTGATTGCAGAGAGATGCTTTTCATCTTTGTGAAAAGCCATCTGATTAGAGCTGTCATTAACCCATGAGTGAAACTTGTAAGAAGTTTAGCTGGAGAAATTCCTTGAATGCTTCAGAATTGCAAAGTTGCCATTTTAAAGAAACCTCAAAACTAGATTGCGAATTTGTTCGCCTGCTCTGCCTAAAACAAACTCTTCTTTCTCAGCAGATTTATAGGAAACATGATTTAATATATATTTTTCTCCCTCAGAATGTTTTAGATGTCATGAAATTCTACTGCTGAATATCAGGACCATGTATATCTGGATTATCCCCTTCCTGACCATCCATTTATACTGGTCTAATTTATTAAACAAAGGCATTGAATAGTCAATATTCCTTTGTTAAAGTGTATTTCAAAACAGTCCTCCTGGAAAAGAAAAAAAAATACTTTCTTTATTCTTGCTTCATTTTTGCAATATGAAGTGATTTTAAGATTGGAGGAATGAAAGTTACTTTTCAAAAGTTCTGTGCATACCTTTTGCTAATAATTTTCTCCTACTTTCTCTTTTCCACCTTCCTTCCCAAAATAAAGGAGATGTGAATGTCTGTATCAGGAATCACATCCTTGACTCCCTTAGACCTTCTCTGATACATGTATCAAACCTGGGATGAGCTCAAGCTTGTCTCAGCATAACCAGGCAAGATTGGCATTGTTCAGAAAGCGCCTGACATAAATGGACAAGTGTATGGGCACTCCCTTTGCTTATTTCTCAGTTGCTGTGGAAGCCATGTGTGGCACTAGAAAACTGTCCTAGAGAGGAACAACATTCTGAGACAGTCGTGGCTTCATTTGAATTCAGAAGAGTGAGTTTCAGTAGGTATTTTGACATATACTGAAGAGCCTTCAAGTTAGTTCAGAGGTGGCTCATAATATCAGACCACAAGGTAGGAAGTGCTATGCAGATGGCAGATTCTACTGCTGGCAGAAAGCTTCCTCAGTGAAACATGAAAATGTTTCTTCTCTGGCTTGAAGAAGGTGACTTTAAGAAATCATATTTCTTCTATTTCTTGAAGCTTATGTATTTGAATTATAGAATCAAGTTTTTTGTCCAAGACTTTTTGCTTGCCTTCCTTTTTCGTTGTATGTTTTAAGGTAGGATCACAAATATGTAAAAATATAAAAAAAGCTTCACTGAAAGCACTGATGACAAGTCAGACCAGAACTGACAATAGCATCTTCTCCTTTACCAGGCAGTTTTAGCAGTTGGGAAGGAGGTACTTCATCTCTCCTGGAAACTAAACTGAAGCATCTGTTGATTTCATTAAAACACAAAGATTCATAGGTTATGAGGCCAGAAAGAACCATTATGATAATCTAGGCTGATTTGCTGTATAATTAATTCCTGTCTCACTATATCTTTTAGAGAAAACAGGTTACTATTTTAATTTAAATTTTGCCAGTAGCAGAGAACACACCATAACCTGTAGTAAAATATTTCAGTAGGAAATTACCCTTATGTAAAAATAAGTCATAATATTTTAAAATGTGAATTTCTAACTTCAGTCTCTAGCCCCCAGATCTCATTGTCCCTTTGTCACATGCATTGAAGAGCCCTCTATTTCCAAAATCTGTTTTCTGCACAGGTACTCATAGGTTGCAATCGAATCACATTTTAACCTCTACCTATTAAACAGAATGAATTTGAATGTTCTCCACTATGGGACATGCATTCTGGTCATTTAATTATATTCCTTCTTCTCAATCTTGAACCTTTGGTTTAACAATTGAACTGCCATTATCAGAAACTGCCTTAGCATTTCTCCATTCCTGCCAAGGATTCACATTGGTTTTACATCCAAGGATAATTTCTAACCATTTCTTTTATTGTTATGGTGAGAGTTATGGTGTACTTGATTATACTCAAGATGTTGATGTCCAAATATGACTGTCAATATTACCTCAAGTCAGCTGTGGAAATGCTTGCACTTTTTCCATAAACACAGGTGCATTTTAGATTTCTCAAGCTACATGTTTTGTTTTGGAGTTTTTTAGAAGACAATAATTTAGAATAACACTTGAATAACAGAGATTCAGATGGGGGTGGGTATGTTTCTTTGAAAAGATTGAATTCAGAACCCATGTATCTATTCAACACCTTTTCTCCTCTCTTCCTTTTTGCTTGCTTTCTTGGTCTGTTCTTTTCAATCCTAGCCTCAGATTCTGAAGCTAACAATGACAAAGTCATTGTTAGTGACTTTCTTGGTTACAAATAAATTTATGTAATTTTTTCCTAGTTCCTTTGAAAGCGTTCTATCTCAAGGACTCTCCAGCTGTGGTACTTGTATGACTAATGAAACACAAAGCAGTCAGCATCAAATCTTGAATAAACCCAGAGGCAAACCTTCTACATTTCCCCAGAAAAGATGGGACCTGTTACTCAAGTATCAAATACATCTAAGAGGGAAATGTAACCTGTGTGTGGCTCAGCTGTACGTGGGAGCACCTTATGTGTATATGATATTCCCTCTACCAGCAACCTGCAGAGATTGCTGAAAACAGACCACTGGGTCATGGCTAAATACAACCCAGCACCACCCTTCAGTCATACCTAGGGTACTGTGCCACCTCTCTGCTCCCCTCATGTACGGAGAGACTGGGTCAAGATAAGTTTAGAGGAGTGCTGGCTTGAGCAATTGTTAGTGGTATCCTATAAGGGCAGCTCTCCTACCTCAGGATCATTAAAGCCACAGCTCATTCAGGCCTGGCATTCTCCTGCCCACCAAAGCAACTCCATACAGTGGTAAAATCAAAAATGCAATGTTGCACCAAGGTTGTAAGCTGTTGTGGGCCTGAGGAATGGTCAATCCATGCACCCAGTACGGTGTCTCCAATAGTGGAGGGTGCAAGTTCTGTCTAGGGAGAACACATGAGCATGGCTGCCATCAGTGGTGCATTCCCTTACATTCCCACAGCACCCACTGCTGTTGGTTTGCATTTGCTGGAAGACACACTCCTTCCTTTTTCCTTTAATATCAGTTTGTGGATTATTTTCTGTCCATTTTTATTTCTGGTTCTTTTTGCATCTTCTGTTGCACCCTACTTCCATAACCTTCCCTGGCAGCAAGTTCCAGGAGTTCACTACCCTCTGTGTAAATAAGTACTTCTAAAAATCTGTTTTATGCTGATTTCATACAAGTTTCAGCAAGTGCCTCTTAACTCTGTTATTGCTGGGTTTGGCAAAGAGCAGTTCTACATTAACCTTCTCCATCTTCTGTAGACTTCAATCATATTTTTCTCAGTCCTCTCCAAATATGAGCTTGGCCTTTTCATGCTGTCCTCATAAAGCATCCTGTTCCACCCTTTTAGTTACTCTATTTATTTCCTCTTTCTCCTTGAGAAGTGAAGACAGGACTTCATGCAATGTTCAGAACTAAAGTCTGACTGAGGTGCACCTGATTGTCTGGCAGGAGAGGAGGCTCTAATGCACCCCCTTGCTGTGTCAGTGGAAGGAGGTGTATGGTCTCTCTAATGAGAGCATTTGACACGATTAATCTGTAGAATAAAACTACTACAGTCCCATAAATTGTAAAATGTCTTTTATCCCTGTTGCAGATATTAATAAACTTGATGTTTCTGATGCCTGTGTGAGGGCAAAGCATGTTACTAGGAACTGGAGAAAAAACAAGCTACTGTGGGTCAATACCGTCCTCTGCTGGGAGGAACTAGAGCGTTGTGCCATTTCTCCAGATGGGATTTAACAGCTGGCTTCTCCTTTCTCTCTGTGTTTTGCCTTTGCAACAGGAAAATCTGATGCTGTGCTGACTGCACTGGGGAAATTCTCCTTTAATGCTTAGAGAAAGCTGAATTTTTCTTGCTAACTGTGAATGTACTGTTTTGCAATTTCATTTATTTTTTCATCCTGAAGTCACCTAATTTATAAGCTTCATTCTTTCCCTCGTTTGCCTTTTAATATTTGCCACATACACATTTCTCTGACTTTCCTGTCCTAATTTCACAAGTAACAATGCATGTATCTCAAATCCCTTCTATTTTTGTAACAAATTGCTGACAACTCATGCTGATAGAATTTTGAAACCAGAAATCAAATGTGTATGTATATGCTATATGACACAGACACAAAGTATTTTGGAATAATGACTCCTTAGAAGAAATCAGTCTCCAGTACTATCACTGAAAAAGAATTCAATAAAAATTGTGCTAGTTGGAGGAGTGATTTTGCTTGCTGTATGTGCCAGCTCTGCATTTAGCAGGCATGGAAGTGACTGAGAAGAAGTACAGTTTACAAGTATTTCAGTTTTGTGCCTTCTCCAGTTCCTGCCTCTGTGAGAATAGCATGGGCAGAGAAGAGTCTGCTTTCCAGGAATTAATTCTGTACCTGAGAGAAAGAGTAGGAGATCTGGGCTCCTGAGTATGCTCAGGAGTGCTTGCCTGCTTGAGACTCTTCTCTTGGCTAATTTCGATACATGTAGCAACAAAAGAGTCCTGAGCTCTGGTCCTTAACCAAGAAAAGTGAGAGTCCAGGCACTGAAAATGTACAGGTTTTTATGTGTTAGCACAGAAACTGTTGGTTTCTTGAAGCAAGGATAAGCTATAGAGATATCTCCATGGCAAGATTTTGTCAATAGGGATCTAAGATTTCTTGGTCAGAGAAATTTTAAGTCTTAGTTCTTTTTTTTTCTTTAGGAGCCACAGGGTAATCGCTAGCAGTTCACAGCAACTTGCTTAATTTTTTTTCCATCTCTCTCCTAGTAGCTAAGTAGGTTTATAGGAATAATTGAGAAATGACAGTGGTGGTACCAAGTTTCCTGCTGTGGCTAGTAGAGATGGACATGGAGGTTACACTTTGTTATGTATTTTGTATGGGATTTATGCAAATATATCAGCATGATACCAGACACACACTGGATTTTATGTACAGAAGCTTTTACAGCCAAGTGTGCCTGTGGTAGAGTTAATTGTTCTCACTGCCCTTCAGTTAAATATTCTCTTCTGACTGCTTATCTGATCTACAGTCATTGCAAAGTACCCATTGCTGTCATTTCTATACACTCTCCTGGTTCAACTCACCCCCTCTGTCATGATGTCAGACTCTTGCCATATCTCCTTTCTTCTCCCCACTGTCTTTTGGGAAAAGTTTATCTCCCATGGCTGAAAGTAATTGGGGTATTTGTATTGTATGCAGGATTGATGTATGATACTTTTCCTTGTGTCTGGCAGGTTGTTTATAAGAATAACGACATTCGTCTGGAGCTGTCTCGCTTGGCACGGATTGGTGATACTAAGATGAAGATCTATGGGGAAGTGAAATTCATATGTGAAAATGTGGCTACACTGGATCCCATCAGCTTTGAGACACCTGAGGCCTATATTAGTCTGCCTAAATGGAATACCAAAAGGATGGGCTCCATCTCATTTGATTTCCGAACCACTGAACCCAATGGACTGATACTTTTCACCCATGGCAAGCCTCAGGAGAGGAAAGATACCAGAAGCCAGAAAAATACAAAGGTAGATTTCTTTGCAGTTGAGCTTCTAGATGGAAACCTCTACTTGCTGCTGGACATGGGCTCTGGGACCATTAAAGTCAAAGCCACCCAGAAGAAAGCCAATGATGGAGAGTGGTATCATGTGGATATTCAACGAGATGGAAGATCGGGTAGAGTTATAACATTTTCTTAAATAGATTCATATTTCAGATTCAGACCTAGGGCTATGTATTAATTCTCAGAACATTCAAAACCTGTTAGATATGAGTCACCTCCTTAAAAAAGCTTAGTGTTACTCCAGTGATGTTTATCCAGCAAAGCAAAGATGTGAATGGCTAGGCTTTCATTAAATGTTTAGTGTGAACTTTGGATAGCACATCACAGAGGCAGTCTATTAATGTTTTATTCACAATCCTCAGATATTCTGGACCTATCTTTGCAATTGCATGCATAGTTACAGATGCATGATGCAAAGATGAATTCTTTGTAGGCCATGGTAAGATTTAAGGTCCTTCAGAACCATTGTTCTCAGTTTGAGAAATTCATACTGGTCTACTTCGGGTTTCTGCATTTGGGCTCTTATACTGAGAAAAACAAGAGTAATGGGCACAACCAATTACAAAATTATGGCAACAAATCAACATTTACGTCCCAATCTGTTTCCTTTAGTATCCTGTAGTTTTGAGTTGGGTTTCTTTACTCTCTTGGATGTCAGATTGTAGTCTTAAAATCTGAATTAGTGTTCAGTGGATGTTTCTTTTCTTTCTTTGCAGTTTCTCATTTTTGAATATGGGTTTTAGTTTATTTTTAAAAATACACATACCATGCAATTGCCAGGAGATATCTTTATTGTTTCCAGTGCTGAATATCAAGCTAACATACTCATGATGTACTCTGAAATTGTGGGGGAAAACAAAAATGCTCAAATAGTATAACTTCATCTAGAGTATAGAAGTTGTACTTCAATTTTTTATGAACCATTGGGATCTCAAGGCCTTCACTTCAAAAGGAATTTTGCTTACGTTTGTCAGTGGATTTGAGATTTGTCTGGTGATTTCCAGATGATAGTTTTAGGTCCTTTATTTTATGTTTCCAGTTGCTGAATACCATCAGTATAGAGAAAGCAGTGCTAGAATTTGCTTCCCTTGAGTTTTTAGAAGAGCTGACTTTTAGATACCATGCAAAGCCTAGCTGTTGAATAGGTCTTTGCCTGAAGCTATTTTTTCCTTTGATGATGTGAGTAGTTTCTTTGTATTTGGTGTGGTGCTCTGCTTGGACTTAATATGTGTGGTTATATATTGCTGTCTCCTAAAGACATCGATAGGAGCATTTTACAAAGGAAGCCATAAATAAATAAATGGAACTTTGATTTCTTTCAAATTGCTAAAATTTAATTAACTTCCAGAGATAAACTCAATTAGTTGTATTTCGTACTGACTTCAGTTTTGCTTGCTCGCTTGGGTACTGTCTCATCCCTGAAGAAGCAGCTGCAGAGGGAGAAGAGACAGAAATGACATAAGGCTCTATGCAAAGAATGTTTGCAAAACCCTGCAAAGAGGGACACACGTTCATTCAGACACGTTCACAGGAGGGTGTGGCAGACAGCATTGCTACTTAATGGATGTCACTGTAGGACTGACTTGCTTGTTGCTTGGCAGGGAGGCTTGTGATGTTCTGGACACTGATTAGATGTAACAGATTTTGAATTAGAATCAGTTTTTTCAGCAAGAAAGAACGTATTTGTGTGATGCCTTTTTTTTTTTCTTTTTATTTAATTGTATTCTCTGCTCACAATGAATACTTGGTTAATGATCCAATTGACTGATGTCTTGTGTCCTGAGAAAACCAAGATACTGGCATTGATTTCTTCCCATCGTACCTTTAGCAAGCATCAGTCACTCTTACCCAGTGACACTTTGGATGAGCGTGAGAAAGGAGTTCAAGATCTCTTCTTGGTTAGTCCTTGGCTTTTCTTCCACATGTGGACTGGAGAATGGTTAGACCTTGAAGATTTCCACCCCTCCCCCAATCTGGATGACTGCAATTTAGAAACTGAAATAATTAATTTACTTAATGGAGGCTAAAAACAGCTATTTGTGTTTAATAAGCTAGTGACCTAGAAGTTCTGATTCTTCTTACTTAAGCAGCAAGACCTATATTAGGTGTCATCTCTCCCCTTCTTTTTTCCCATTTTTCTAACAGTTCAAAACTTCAGATTCTGCTGATCTTAGTAAAATAGCTTAAAAATCCAAATATTCACTGTTGCAGTGCGCTAAGGCAGGGAAGCTTGGCAGTCACTCTCAGATAACCTCTGGCATCTCTAGTCCCCTTAGGCCTTGCATATCCTTTGGTCTGTGTTGGCTGCCAGAGCAGCAAAACATGTTTTTGTCCTCTACTCTGACAGAAGCTGGCAGCATGGACATGGACATGGACACCTAATGTTCTGTAACCTTTCTGTCCCTGAGGAAAGCTCCCACCAAGTGGTCACAAAACCTGTCACAGTTTCTAGATGGGTAACAGTGAGCCTGTTACACAGGACAGTGTTTTCAGCTGGTCATTAGCTACAAAACATGCATGACTTCCCACCTGATCAGACACTGAAAATCTTACTGAAAGGTTTGGTTTACAGTTTTATCAATGCACTGTTTGGTGTGCCAGTTCTGCCCACAGTGGCTGGGGTGTTTTGGAGGGAAAAAATTTTAAAAAAATGTCAGCTTATGCAAGTGCTCCTTTCTAGGATCAATACAGAATTTCTCCATCTCAGCAGCTTGGTCTTAAAAGTGCTGCTCATCCAAACTAGTGCCATCTCCTTACAGAAATTATTGCAGGGTACGAAACATTCAGAATGTTTAGGTTGCTGTCTAGCCTATTTCTGTTCATCATCTCACCATCTTTCTCCAGGTTTTGCACGTCATGGTATCCAATATTTCTTGTCTTTTAGGGGGTTTCTTTACCTTTGTGGCATTTGCACATGTTTGTTCTCTCCACAATAGCAGCTGTCTAGAGCTAAACCCTCCAGTGTTTTGGTTCTAAGCTTTAGACTCAAAAGCAGGCTGCTTTTGAGAAGTAGCAGTGGGGATGCTGGAAGAGGAGCTGAGTTCCCGTGGCTCTGTGACATGCTGCCTGTGTGACAGTATGTGTATTGTCACATCTTCTCTTTCCTTATTTTATAAAAGAGAAAATGCCTGTGGTGCTCTGGCTTGTTTATACAAAATGATTCATCAAATCACTGTGGTTCTCTTTGAGCCTTTAATTTGTAATGCCTCTGTTGCTTCTGACACTCTGCTGCCTCTGACATTATTCCTCAATTATTACTGAACATCTCACACATGGAATACCTTGTGTCTGTATCACACATGCAGTTCTCTAAGAAGACACCTCTTACAACTGAAGAAAAAGTGTGTGTACATGACTACTTTCTCACAAAGACAGTAGCCAGAGTTAGCTCTATTAACTCTCCTTCCTTATTGTAGGGATGTCTGATAAAAATACAATGATATGGAATTAGTCTTAAAGCTTGGATAGTGTCTCCGAAGACAGACTGTCTTAATGACAAGGCAATTGGATGTGATGATTTATAGCCAGGGAGAGTGAATTGCTGATTTTTAGATGAGTGTCTAGTGGGCAGATGTCCCCATCACAGAAACTGCTGAATGCTCTTCAGAAGAGTACCCTGCTCTGGAATGTGAGAGATGTGCATTATGTTCCCTGTTTTTCTTTGGGTGCACTGTCTGACCTTAAACAAGTTACTCTGCTTTTCTGTACCTGTTTAACATATTCTGTATTATATGTTCTGATTATTTTATGTGTTGGGACAATTTCTTGAAAGGTATGTGAATGGCCTGGTGCAGTATGCCAATATTTCATTTGGAGCATATGGAAGCTACCAGTTCTTCAGAGATAAGTTTGTCTCTCTCTCCCTCAATTTTCCAGTATAAAATGGAAATTAGAAAACTTTCTGTGTAAAGCCATACAATATTTTACTTTGGGACAAACTTCTGAAGATTTCTAGTTCAATCTAGACTTTCTTCAGGGTTGGGTGCAGTGTTGCACTTTGAATTCCTTCAGTCCAGTAGACCCCTCTGAGATTTCTGTTCCTGTGTTTGGCCATGCTTGTGAAAAATGTCCTTTACTATGGAGCTGGAGATGCCCCTCTGGGGAGGGCTGGGAGCCCTTGGCACAGGAGACAAGGTCTTGCTCTGCCTTGGAGAAGGGAGGCCTGAGGGCCTTCCCCTATCTCCCCCAGAGATAAGCACCCTTCCTCAGGGTCATAGTGACAAAGTGAACCACCCCCAGCATGCCTTGTTTCTATATGGTAATAGCCCATACCCAGTTGGCTAATCGGTTTCTACCCCACCCCCTGCCTTTCCCATAAAAAGCCCCTATTTCTGCCCCTGAGCAGGGAGGGTTGTCCCTGGCCTTCCCTTTGCAGGGGCTGCTGGACAATAAAAGCTGCCTCTGTGGAACAGCCAAACAAGGCTCTTTTCTCTCTGTCCCCAAGTTTGCCTTGGGTGATTTCACAAAGAGCTGAATCACAAGAGCTGGAGTCACTTGTAGCTGAGAGTTGCTACACTGAGATCACCTGCTGCCCAGGGAGGCCTGCCATCGTCCCTGGAAGAGCTGTTCCTTGCAGGACACTCTCTCTAGGAAAGTCAAAGCACACTGGGCTGTCCACCCCCGGCTTCCAAAGGGAAGCAAACACTCTTATGATCTGGCTTAGGAATGGTACCCTCCAATTTAATGGTCCCATTGAGACTCTCCAAATCACATTGCTCACTTGCTTCTCCTGGCCATGTCCCTCCCAGCTACTGCAGAGAATTAAGTCTATCCTGGCTGGAACTAGGACACCTTACTGCAGCCCGTGTCTCTTGCCCTACAAGTTCACAGTGCCAACTCATGTTCCTGCCGTGTCTCCAGGTCCTTTTCTGCAGAGCTGCTACTTAGCCAGCTGGACACTGGCCTGTACTTATGTGTGAGGCTTTACTTACCCAGGTGTAGGACTTTGTATTTATTGGTTTTCATTTACATCAAACATTGCTATCAGTCCTTTACTCCACCTTGTAAAGGTTTCTCTAAATGGTAACCCGGTGCTTCCTCCAATGCATCAACCGTTCTCTCCATGTCACCTACAAACATATCTATGTTGGTCCCTCATCCAGGTCCAGGTCTGGAGGTACTGATGAAGTGTTTTCTGAAAGAGCTATATAGTGGGAATTAAAATGCTTTTGTTTTTCTTTTTACTCTCTAGTCCTTATGCCATCAAACTCCTGTGTGTTCTCAATAAATTTTTGCTTTGCTGGATGAATACCATTGAATAATGCTCAAATTTTACATGTTATCATTTAACTATTGAATTATTAAGCTTCTGACTTTATAATGCAATTTGGGATACAGACACATGATAATCAATCACTCCATGGAAGTAATTAGGACCTGTGGTTCAGGTGGAGAGGGATCTTTGTGAGAGACAGTGTTAGAATTCCATTTGGATGGGGAAGAATCTTCACTCTCCTGTTCTGAACCTTAAACCTCACTCAGTTATTGTAAAAAAAAAAAAAACTAAACTGAGTCTATAGTTGAAAATGTTGATGTCTCCTTATCTTCTTCATTTAGGTACTATATCAGTGAACAGCCGACGCACCCCATTCACTGCTAGTGGGGAGAGTGAGATCCTGGATCTGGAAGGTGACATGTACCTTGGTGGGCTGCCAGAGAACCGGGCAGGACTCATCCTTCCCACGGAGCTCTGGACAGCAATGCTGAACTATGGCTATGTCGGCTGTATCCGAGACTTGTTCATTGATGGGCGAAGCAAGAACATCCGGCAGCTGGCAGAGGCCCAGAACGCCGCAGGAGTCAAGTCCTCCTGCTCCCGCCTCAGCACCAAGCAGTGCGACAGCTACCCGTGCAAGAACAATGCAGTCTGCAAGGATGGCTGGAACCGCTTCATTTGTGACTGCACCGGCACCGGCTACTGGGGTAGAACGTGTGAGCGAGGTAAGTTGTGTTTTCTGACCTCAGATGTACTAAGCTGAAGGTATGCACGAGAACAAAATCCAGTGTTCCCGAAAGACTCTCACCTGCCCTTGTTGGTCTTCCCAATGCTAAGTTCCAGTCCCCACACTAGGAAAACTTTCTTCTCTGTTTCCTTCCAGTCTTTTCCACCCTCATTTCACGAGCTCACTCCCTAAGCCTTCTGAAGATCTTCTCTTTGGGTTCCAGAGTTTCTTTGACTAAGTATGGTTTGTCTCCTGAGGCAGAAAATGCAGCTACATGTGAGAAGTCTCAAATTGCTGGAAACTGTACCAAGTGTGAGCTTTAGTTACGGAGATTTTTCTTGCATGGGACGGACAATGAATCCCAGTTCTATCTAGGCTTCCTCTTTTTTTGTGTAGTAGGATTTCCTTGATGACTGTTTATGAGTAAAGCCAGCTAATGGGACAGTGTTAAAAGCAGCATGTCTCCAAGTTCACCTCTGATAAGGGAAATCTGTAGGAGACTAATGGGAGATTCTTCAAATCTTAATTTTACTCATCCAGATTTGTGATTTAAAGACATATGATTGGAGATATGAAGCCCAAGTAATGCTGATGTAGGCAGGCAAGTTTTCTATGTGTTATAGATCACATGGAAATGAATTTAGTAATGAAAGATATTTGAACTATATATTTATAAAGTATGTAGATGGTTCCTATTAATTGTTGTTATCCTTATTGTGCTGGTGCCACCATCAGAACAAGGTAGGTGAGTGGTTTTACAGAAAAAGATATGGCTAAGATCAGTTAAAAAATCTAAGCAGATGATTAATTTGTTGTTGATGATAAAATCTGTCCCCCACCTTCCAGGTGTAGTTATAGTATAGTATTTCTACATTTATAATGCTGTATTTCTCATAAATTTTATACTTTTCCATATGAAGGACATAATACATTTAAAAGGAACTAAAAAGGAAACTGTTTGTGTCAGTTAGAAAGGAAGTTTGGGTTCCTTCTATTCATGGTGATACAATACAAATAGACAATATTCAGTATGTCACTTCTATCTGCAGGAGTTTGTCCGGTCAGTGAAGTAACACCTCTGTATATTCAGCCAGTTACACTGGATGCCATGCAGGCTTTGGTTACAGTGTTCTGCTCGGACAGTACTTTTGTGCCGATAGAGAAACCTTGCTGGAACTGGAGTTTGACAGGGCACAGAACAGAGAACTGTTGCCAAGGCCTCAAATTCATTCTTACAATTCCAATACCTAATAATTATTTCAGTATTGGCAGTGATAAAAGCAGACAAAGGTGTCAGCAGTCTGAAAGTGTCATCATTTCTAATAGTAATGTAGTTTCTCCTTGGGTCATTGAAATTTCCTAGAAGAGATGGGGCAAGACAGGGAAAAAACCAGATTGTGCTTTTGTGGGCCATAAGTGCTCAGTGCCAGGCTGTGAGGCTAAGCAAAGGCAGCAGCAAATGCTGGCAATTAGCTTGATATGGTCCCCATTTCACACCTTCCCCAGAGAGTGTGATGACCAGGTAACACACTGTTATTTGTTTTCTTAAATCCTTGCTTCTCATCCTCTGTCATCTTTCCATAATGGTTCTCTACTAAGCAGTTGAACTCAGTGTGACTTCGTTGAAAATATAATAAAGAAAGAAAAGAAATAGAGAAGAAGCTAATAGAGAGGACACAATTCCTCCTGCAAGTGATGCTCTGTCTGCCTTGCAATGTGTTAATGGTCTCACCTCCCCCTGCTCACTGAGCTCTCTTGCACTCCTGTTAAATATGATGAAGAGAAAGATTTAATCATGCCAGAAAGACTCCTAAACTGGATTCAGTTTTGGATAGCTCTTATTGAATTGCTGGCACAGTGAAGTGGATTTATTATGAAAGTTATAATTGCAAGTGTGTACTGAGACTTTGTACTGAGTTTGCTAGTTTTTGGTGTGCTGAGTATTAGGGAAAAAAAATCCCCCTTGATGTTTGTACTGTTAGTAGTACTGAATCATTCTTGTATCCTAGGTTTTAGAAAGAGTAGAGTACCACAGAACAGTGTCTGCAGTGCATCCATTCTCTTCTGAAGTACCTTGTTTCAATAGGTCTGCTCTTCTGCTGGTCAGTTTGAAATAAAGGACCTAAAATGTCTGAAATCCCATGGGAATGCTTCCCAAATGCCTTCTGATTATCAGATGCAGAGCAAGTTTTGAGATAATTGACAAAAAAATTCCTCCAGTGTGATGGGTACCATGCTTCCTCCTGTTGCATATGCACTGCCTTTCCAAAACGAACCTAGGAGAAATTAGGGTGAGTTGCAAGTCTTGTTAGCAAGGTCTGGAGGGCTGTTGCAGACATGTGGGAGCATGGGAAGTGTGGGTTAATGTAGAAGTTATGAAGGATCTTTGGTGGGTTTTTCAAGTACTTAATGTCTTCTTTACCCTTTACCTTGCGATTTGTTAGTATTTGACATCGATTGCATCAGGTCATTGCAATCCCCTGTTAATTGCACTTAAGATGTTAGAGGTAGGAGCTGGTTTCTGGCTCGTGGAGAATGATGTACTACTTTGCTGTGATTGCAAAGTACCTCCTCAAAACCCTGGACTTTTCTGAAAAGGACGCCAAAGCTCTGGCCTTAACTAAGCAGGAGGAGGGGAATGTGTGTTGTATTCAAATTAGCTACTTTCTGTAGCTGCAGTGAAAATGCCTTGGGCTCAAAAAGATGTGTGAGGTCTGTTTGGTGGATCTTGAAAGCTCTCTGCACCCTTTCCTTCTGCTGAAGAGCACTGTGAGAACAACTGAAGAGGACAAGAGCCTAGGAAGGACACAAAGCAAAAGACAACTGAAAATCAGATAATTTTAGGCCAATAAGAATCAAATGTTGATCACTTGCTTTTTAATATTTGCTCCTACTTAAATGTCTTGAAGGCAGTTTGCTTGGATTTTTTTTAAGAGATATATAAGATTGAAAAAGGCAGGTTGGTATGGGACTCCTGATTATTTAGAACTGAAATAAAAGACATTGAGATTTAGATTTTAAACCTCAAAAGTTAATTGCTCAGAACTGGACACAGCCTGAGTCCTTTCTAGGTAAAGCAGGAAAAAAATGGCTTGTTCCAGCCATTTTCTTTGCTGAGCTGCATTCAGTGTTTATTGCAGAAAGACAGAAGTATCCCATTCTGGTTCTTCTCCCAAGGGCTGGAACCAGTGCTTGTTCCTGTTTGGGTGTGCTCACAGATGGACAGCTAACACCCTGAGCCAGCCAGGTTTTTTCTGTATTTTGTGGTACACTGTGAGCAGTAACACATCTGCTGTTAACAATGCTGATGTTGAGCACAGGGCTGCACACTCTATTATCTGCCAAGTACCTTTGCAGCAGTGTTCACTAAGAACAGTTTAATGACAATACACCTCTTGCCATTATGTATGCAATAAAGAGAGATATTGTAAAATTACTGGTAATAAGAAATGCTACAGAACCATTTACTACACAGGGTAAGTGCTGCATACTTTACTGTCTCAAGCACAGGTTGCAGTGTAGATTTATTTTTAATTTTAATGAAGATGTTTGATGATAATCGCATATTTGAAGGTTTGTTTAAAGCAACTGAAAAGTGTTGATGCTTTTTGGACTGTCCAGACCTTCTGAGAATGTAGTGAAAGGCTAGATAACTGCTCAGAACAGATTTTCTTATAGGAGTGACAGTTCCCAGGAGTGATGGACACATTAGGAGAAATGTCTTTGCTGCAATGCTATAAATTCTTTTAATCCTTGCTAGGTCTTGAACAGTCAAAGACTTAAGAAAGTCAAAACATCAGAATAATTCTTATGATTTCATGATCTAAAGAAAGATGTTAGAAAATAGGTCTGTTCTAGACCTCATCTATTGACTGACTTGCTAGTACGAGATAGGTCCCTATTGTACAATTTCCCAAACTGTCTCTAAGCTGCAGCAAAAATATTCCATCTGAATTTAGCAAAACTTTCCATACAATCCCTTCACACCCATTTCGATGTGTTTCTCACTAATTTTATGGTAAAATCTCCATTAAACATGATCTGAAGAATGTTAACTTTGCTAAGGGCATTTGTGTGAGAAGTTAATTTTCTCACTTGCCATCAATCCATTTGTAACACTTGTGGCTGATCCCTTTATGGCTGGCCCAGGCAGCTACTGCTGTGGAAGATGCTGTTCCCAGTCTTGCTCAAGAAGTCTGGACTTTATGTGATTAGCTCCCTTGGAGCTCTCCTTGAAGACTGACTGTCAGAGCAGAAGGCTACTGTTTGTTGCAGAAGTGCTGGATTATTATACTTATTAGACTTTTATGTATCCTTCATCTTATAATTATTTCCTTCTGTGGGGTAACTTCTGTTCTAACATTCAAACGATTCCCAAGATGCTCATTAGATGTTGTGCTATCTCCAGTAAGGACACCGCAGCCAAGGTGGGCTTGTAAGGGAAGTGAAACAATATTAAGGAACAATTTAAAAGTCTTTCGCTTTTGTGGATTTATGTTGTGATCCTTACCACTTATTATAACTTTTTTGTCCCTACAAAATGGATATTTTGTATGATATACATATTCAGTCAAAAGCCACTCTGAATATTTGTGCTTTCCAGGACAAGTAACTGCGTTTGCTGCACTGTAATGGCTTTGTGATATCCTCAGTACAGAAGAGCATGCAGTTAATTCTGCAGTCATGGTGATTACATCTGCTTGGCAAAAAAAATATTTCATGGTTTTTATGCTGTTGAACTTTAACTTCAAAGAGTCTCATTGATGTGACAATCTCCAACAGCATCTGCCGAGCAGCTGGAAAATCTGAGACATTATAAAAACCAAATGATTGTCTCTCCTGTATCATATAATGTTATGGGCATGATTTTTTTATCCATATGTTCCTCCTGTTTCTTCATCCTGATTCTATCATCATACATATGCTTTTGATATTTAAGGCCACTCCTGACTTCCATGCTGCATGTGAATTTTTTGATACTCCAGGTGCTCTTATCTCATCTGAATATGTTAGTTGATGGCACAGAAGAAGATAATAATTTCTGCTGGTTTTCTCTAAACTTCTATATTTCTGACTGTTATTGCTGAGTGTAGCTTTCATAAAATCCTCCCAGTTCAAGAAATACGGTTACCCAAAACAGTATGATTTTGTGTGCTGTCAACTCCCTTAAGGTTGATGGGTAGATAAGATCATTTGATTAATGCTTTTAGGACCTGATACTTTTATTAGCATAGGCCTCTTCTACAGGACAAATATGATAGTGATGTTTTTTGTTTGTCTCCTGGTTTATAAATGCCAGTTCAGAACAATGGTTTCTCCTTAACGTAAGCCACAAAATACACTCCATCTATAAGTCAAGGCACAAAATGTTGTTCAGATAACTCTCTGACTGAAGGACATCTTGTCATAGCAGGTCAATTTTGCCTGAATATCACGGTGTTGTGGTTTGACCCCAGCCAGCAACCAAGCCCCAGGCAGCCACTCACTCACTCCTCCACCAGTGGCATCAAGGAGACAGTCAGAAGGCTAAAAGTGAGATAACTCGTGGCTTGACATAAAGGTAGTTTAATAGGAAAAGCAAAAGCCACGCATACAAGCAAAGCCAAACAATGAATTCATTCATCACTTCCCATGGCAGGCAGTGTTCAGCCATCTTCAGGAGACCAAGCTGATGACACTTGGTTCAAGAATTGCTTCAGACTACATGGTATCTTTGAGTCTCTTACAGCTCAGTGGTTGATCTTGCTCTTCATACCCCACTTTTTTTCCATACCAGTTTGTGTTTCTGCTGAGACTGCCAATTGTCCTTACAATTAAAGAGAATATCTTGATGGAAGAAGCCAGGATGAAGTAGATTCATTTGTCATGAAAAATTATTTCCAATATTTAAAATTACTATATAGACCTTGGAGATGTTATCTATGAAATTAGCTTTCTCTATCTCCCTGCTTTGCCCAGTCGAAGCCATCAAGCTGAAAGGCAGGCACTGGCACAGTGCATTTTCTGTCTCATTTCTTTTTCTCTATTCATCTCCGGGGGAGAGGAGAGACTTGGCATTCATGATGCTCCCTTAATTGACTCTTTCTGTATGTGGAGATAGGCAGTCGTCCCTTGGACACTTTGATTGATTGGATGAGGCTATTATGTGATGTGGAAAGGATATGCAAAAGCACATCACCACAACCATGGAAAGATTTTATTTGGTGGTGTATAATGACTCAGTCCAATCTGCTTGGTTTGTCTGTCTCGTTTCATACACAGTTATCACACAGAGCAGCCCACAGGGTGGTCCTGGCAAATCCACTGACACTAGGTACCAGACTCCAAGGTATGCCTCTCCAGAGGGAAACCCTTCTCACTTAAACCCTTCTCACTTTCACTGCTAAAGCATCTGAGAATGTGTAAAGAAAAGATAATATTCATGATTTTTATTTTATTTTCTACTAGCATCCTCTTTTTTTTTTTTTTTACTGGCTAATTGAGAACAATGAGGTCAAAATTGGGAGATAAGGTGCAGAAGAGGGAAACTGTATCCTGATAAATCAAATCTTAATATGAGTTTCAGAGTGACTTCCTGCTTTGTGATGATGATAAGTGGTGAGTAGGTGAATAGACAGAACAAAAAACTTAGGAGATATCCATCACATTAAGGCAAAAGTCTTCCCACTGAAGGGACACAGCAGCAGGGAGGAGGTACAAGAAAAGCAGCTTCATAATAAGTGCTATTGGTCTCATGATGCTTCCATTTTTTGTGTCCCGCAACTTTTGACTTCTGAAGTTCTGCCTGTTAGGGCAAGGTCCTCTTGTGGTCAGCCTGGACCCTTTGGGTTGCCTACCACAATAATCTTGTGTTCTTGTGATCCACAGCATTTTTCATTTCTGAACAAGGAGGAATTGTAATTCTTCATGTTGTGATACCACTAAAGGGAGCAAAAGGACAGGGAAGGTTAAAGGAGATTAGTGGTTGGAAGTTGTATCAAAGCACCAGAGTTTAGGATTCAAGCAGAGTCATGTGGGATTAGTTAAGTCTGACTGCCCCAATACCCACAGGCCCCATTTCAAACTGCTGAGAAAGGAAAAAGATGGTATTTTAAATAGTGATTTTTTTTATCCACTACCTTTCATTAAGTGATTAAAATGGAAAATGACAATTCAGCCCTCAGTTGAAAAGCATGTTAGATTGACAGGTCTGGGAGCCCTGGGCTTGTACTTAGAATGAGAAATATGTAGAGTACTTCTCCTTTATATACCTTAGTCATCTCTTGGAGGAGTATTTGCATTAGAGGTTAGAAAATAGGTCAGTCTTTCTGACTTGCCTGGTCTTTGGTAGAGCTGTGAAGTAGAATGGTGAAAGAAGGAACTCTTCTTCTATAGCTCTGATTTCCTCTCCTTTTTGAGTGAAACTGCTGAAGACAGAGAGCCATGAGGCAGGTTAGTGTACCCAGCCCAGGGAGCAGTGCAAGGATGGAACTAAGCAGAACCAAATGGAGTTTGTGATGCATGTATCATCTGCCATGTGAGGACAAGATCTCCCCCTGAACAAGTGATTGGCAAAAGGCACGTGCTTGCTAAATAGTGTGAAGGAAGCAAGAATACAGAAGTCATCTAAAATATTTATTAGTTCTGTTATTTTTTTTAATCTCTCTGTTGAGAATGTTTGTGACCAAAGAGAAAAAATAGGTCAAAGGAAAGGGTATTGGCATAGTAAGAAATTTCAAAATATCTAGAGTCTATACACTAATCTTAGTGTACAGGTTCTGATTCCTAGAGGTGGAAGCCTAATAGTTCAGTGCCCAGTCATAGAAACATCCAGGTTTTCACCATTTTATTACCATATCTTTGGTGAAATTCTCTTCTGTTGCAATCCGGCTTTTTGAGGCACACCCCACAAATCACTGCTACCCTATTTCTGCTTGTCAGCAGAATGTCCAATTTGTGCACATTTCCTTTATTCTGCATTTGCATTTAATTGTTTTGTCTGCTTGGAGGACTGACCATTGCTGAATTTTAGCCTCTCTCTCCCTGTCGAGTGTTACTGGAGGATGATTTTGCACTACATCCAAGGTGCTTTTCTCAAAGCTATGTTTTTAATAATTCCATCTTTTCTTGAGTTTAAACATGGGATTGGCCACCTGAGGGTGTGGATAAAGTAAGCACAGGTAATAGTTGGCAGTTCCCTTTTCACCAGTCCCGGTCTGATACTGGAAGCACCACTGTGGTGTGCAGGAGCTGCCTTTAACCACCTTGGTGAAGGAGGTGGAGATAGTCTAGAATTCAGCAGGGTGAAGACTGACTCCTGTCCCAGTCTGTTGCCCTCCCTTTTACTGAGGCAACATCATGGTTCTGAATCTTGTTCAATTGCTTGTATGCCATCCCCCTAAGCCTGCCAGATTCCTTCTGCCACTTTCCAGTTTGATCAAATTTCACTTTCCTATCTGCTGCAGAAGAGCAAAGGATGTCCTGAAAGATTTCTTGGGATGTGGGAAAAGGGGAAAAGGAGAGAAATGAATAGAGCTTTGTCAAACAAAAGGCTACTATCTTTTTTTCTGGGGGATGGGGGTCATTTTATAGCCTGCAAGGTTTTTGGGTAAAGTAATTGTGGAAAACAAAAAGGATTAAAGCAAAGAGAAACAGAAATGATTTATCATGACATTTTAAAATGCCTCACTGTTTTCACTTTATCTTTTAATTTTTGTATTTAAAGTCAAAGGCACTTGGACTGCTTTAAAAATAATCAAAACATAAAGAGAGACTACAAATAACCATGTCGAAGAGTAATGAATCCAGCAGACAGAAGGACTTGTGTCCAAATAAAAAAGGCAGAAAAGTGTAGGCTGGAATTGGTATTGACTGAGCAATGTGCACAGTGCTAATGGACCCACAGAAGAAACAGGAACATTGCAGCCATAAAGTGAAAACCTGGTCCACTGTGAATACAGATGAGATTGGGAAAAACAGTGCTTTTATGGAGCTGCTTTTGCACACATGGCCTCTTGAGCTCACCTGCTTATAAAGTCAGAGTGACAGGATGCAGATTAGCAATCAGCATCCTCATTTAGCCATTTCTCCCCTGGCTGATTTACACTGCTGTGATTTCTTTATTCTTTTGTCTTTTCCTCCTGGCTGGTGACAATTTGCTGAGCACATCTATTCTCTTTTACACTGTTGTTTTTTTCTAGAAGCTGTAAAAATTAAAATGCCAATCATTTATCTTTCTTTGTGTGTCTATGTGTGTGTTGCCTCCAGTTCCTACCCTAGTGTGTGCCACTGGCCGAGGCTCAGTCAGGAAATCTTCCAGGAGAAGCAGCTTTGAAACAGCTGCCATGTCCCTTTTGCTGTTAGTAGGTTTTCCTAGACACCTTTCACTCAGATTATTTCACTCAGATGCTTGCTCTATGTGCTCTGTCAAAGTGTTGATCAATAAAATCCTATTTAACTGGGTGGCATCCCTGACTTTCTTTTCCCATGTTGATCCCTTGAAAGGCAGTATCCTGTTAGGCACTGAAGAGATTGTGCATGTCAAGAACTGTAATTCAGCAGCTGTTTGTGTCCCTGCAGGTAACTGTACATTATGTTTTTCCTGTTTCAGCATTGCTTCTGGATTACTCACTTGAGCAGTTTCCTGGTGAAGGCTACCTAGGGGAGCTTCAGGGTAGGAAGGAAGAACATTCAGATACAACCAGGAGTGGGGGTCCTGGCATTAGACTTCTTTGTGTTTGGAAATGAGATGTCTTCTGGCAGTGAACTGTAACCCATCTGAAACATAGATTGGCAATGGACTTTAGGCTGTTCTCTGCCATAGTGTTGTGGGGCCTGCCAAATCTCACAGTCTTACTGCTCTCTCTGTGGAAGCTTGGGTGAATTTTTGTACCTTTGCACACAGACAGCTCCTGGAGGACCCTTCAAACTTCAAATGATCAGACAAGGTCATAGCTGGGAAAAACCATGAAGTTCTTGACACATCTCTACCTGTCTTTGGGTATCAGAATATGCTAAATAAATCCACATTAAACTATTTATAAGGATGCAAATTGATACAAACAAATGCCATTTTTTCCCATATGCAGAGTATTTGCAAAAAGAGATTGATATCATCATAGTTTTATATTTTGGGAAACTGTGATGTAGAACTATTAAGGCACCTACAATAAGATTCTAGATAACAAAAGTTATTAGCCACAGACCCTGACTCTGACAGGTTTTCATTTACTGGGATTTAAGTGTCTGAATCTAAGATATCACCTAAATTAGTCGTTAGACTCTTAGGGCACTTAACTACTCTTTCTACCTTGAAAAAGATATCAGATCTCTAAATAATACTTGCAGATCTCTGAAGACATGGTAGTATAGTCCTGGGATATTTGGTTAGCAGTTCCTAGAAATAAATACTTATATATTGTGATAGGATAGAGATAATTCATATCAGAACCAGAGTTCCTTCATCTTCTTTTCCTCTCTGGTTTTCCCACTCAGAAGAGCACTTGTGAACCACTTTGGCCTTTTAGCATGCAGTAATGAAATGCTGATTGCCATACAGCTCCCCACAGGTCAGCCTCTCTCTTACCCAGCATTGCTCACTCAGCTATCACTCCCTGTGTGTCTGATCAGAGTCCAGGGGTCTCCAGCTGACTAATACATGGAGGAAGTTAGTAGATGTGCTTATAAGGCAAACTGAAGTTGTTTAAGCCTTAACTTAAGGAATAAATAAAGATTAAGCAAGTGTTATCTGACAGTGAGAGCTAGAAGACAGTGATTTCTCTGGATGAGGGTGAAAGCACAGCAGATGCTGTCACTCAGAAATCTTTGCAAAGCTGCCCTGCAGATGCTGTTCAGAAGGTGCATTGCAGTGTACAGGGCACAGAGCATCCTGTGCTACGTTGTGTGTAGCCCTGGTATTTCACAAGACCATCTGCTGGCTGCTGCCACAGCAGTACCTGCAGACGAGAGGTGGGTGAGTTGTGTCACATCAATTCAGCATTGCTGCCAGGCTGGTGAGGAAGTCTGACCAGGGCTTCTCACAAAACAAGCCTTGACATGTATGGTATACTACTAATTTGGTGCTTCACAAAAGTGTACAATGTAGACATGCCTTAGAATTCTGTTTCTGGCTTATATAACTACAAGCAAGTTCATTTTCCTGTGCCTTATCTTCCCCAGCTGCAAAAATCCCCCCCAAAAGCCAGATCCTTCAGACTTTCCAAAATCATAAAAGGGTTGCAATGTGGAAAAATTAACAAATCACTAAGAACTTCAGATTCTAGGATGAGAAAAGCTGAAGATCAGCAAAATGTATATACGAAACCTTCTGTTTCATAGTTTTTATTGAGCCTAATGGACATCCTGTCATGAGAACAGGTAGAAAACCTAACCTTATGAATGATATTTGTTTTTGTGTTATCTAACTGATTTTCCTTCTATTGCTACTTGACACAGAGTATTTCATTCTTCATCAGTACAGAAATGGGGGCAGGTCTTTGTGTTGTGTGTTAATAATATTGAGCTCATATCCCCAAAAGAACAACATTGCCTAGACCTACAATGTGTATTAAAAATCCATAAAGGTCAGAGATTTTATTTTAAAATAGCAATGACTTTCTGTCTTGTGCCACTTTTCTACACCTGAAGTGCTAATGCAATCCTTGTGTGGTTGTTGAGACATTATGCTGTATTTTTTTTGAGGTACACAAGCAACCTTTTATAGCTAAAATGCTATGGTACTTGAGCCACTCAGGGGGAAAAAAATTGGCATTGAAAAGGTTAAATTATTCATTGCCCTTTATATAGCACTAAACAAATGATAAAATTTTGTATGGTGTATCAGTGATTGGCTGGATGTATTTAACTCGATTGTGATATGAGATTTACAGAGCACACAAGAAAGGAGCCTTAAACAGTTTTACCCATTGACCTTTGCCAAGATAATAAAGCCTGAATATCAACTCCTCACCACTTAAAATGTGTATTAATGAGGTGCCATTGGGTACTCAGCTACACCTGTGCTGGTTAGAAGTATTCCCAGTCACACAAGTAGAGATGTATATTCAAGAAATACGAGTATAAAGGGTGTAAAGAAAGCACTATCGAGCAGCTTAGACTGAAATCCAACAATATGAAGGAAATTGGCAAAATGAGTTGAAATATAATTGGGAGGCTGAAGGGAGGAATTATGGAGAAAGATTGAAAGAGTTCAGTACATATTGCTTGGTGAAATGATAACCTGAGGAGGGGATGATCAATCAGCTCTGATGGGAGGACTGCCTTCCCAAAGAGGGGGAATTGTTTAAGGAAGTTCACAGGACACTTATTATGGAATATTGGATTAAATTAAGAAAGGAAAAGAGTGAATATTGTACAATTACAACAAGGAGCTTGGTTTGTTTTTGCTTTGTTTTGCTGTAGTAGGGATCATAGAAAAGGGTGGAAATCCCATCTGTTCCAATGGAAATTAGGATGGCTAAAACGACAGAGCAAGGCCAAGCTGCTCTGCACTTCAATGACATATGCTTTGTAAGAGGACAGGAAGGGAAGGGAGCTCCATGACCTAGTCAGCTCTTCTGCTTCTAGCTTGTATGGATCTGTGAAATGTATGCCTCAGAATCATAACTTGGAAATGTCTTCCAACTTCAAAAGACCTATTTTCCTTTCTAAATGCTGTTAATGATTGTGTTTTCCTAATTAGCAAGCACGTGAATAAATTTATATGACATGCATGATGCTGATTACCAAAGTAAGTTTCATTAGCTTCTTATTGTAATTACTTTTTATAACTCATACTGAATTAGGAAGTGTAGAATAGTTAATAGTGTAGAAATAACAATATTTTGATACTTCAGCTTCTTTACTAGATCTCAAAGAATTGTGGAACTACCTCCATGTTTAGGCAAATTAGACACAATATTACATGGTGTGTGTTACAGTATCAGATGAGAAAAGTCGGTTTTGTCAAATGCACTATTGGGAAGACCTGTTGCTGAAAGAACTTCAGATCTCAAACTCAAATCTCAGTTAGAAGTGATATTCACAGACTCAGGTGAGAAAGAGAAGCATGGAGGAGTGTCGTTTCCAGGCTGCTGATAAGGAGAGCCTAGTGTAAGGGTTATTCTCTCCAGGCAGTGCATGAGCAGAAACAGCAAATATGCTGCTAACTGTTCATCTTCGTGGAAGATGGAGGAGAGAGACTTTTTTGACTGACAAGCTGTCATCCCAAATATTGTTCGTCTGCATAAACACCAAAAACAACAACAAAACCTAGTCCAACATTTAGTTCACTTGCATTTAGTCCTACTCTGTCATGGACTTTGTTTGATCTGTGGCAAATCAATTAGGTTTTAAAGAATAAACCAGTAAATCCTGACAAATCCCAGCATTGTCCCCCGTAGTGCTTAAGGGCCCATCAGCTCTTCCAGTAAAATCCAAATATGTAAGTAAGGTGCTTAGGTTGTGAAGCAGCCATTAAGTAAGGATGGTGTTCAGGACGGCCAGTGGGTGGGGGAAGCAGGGACAGGCTTCAGGTAGCCAGTAGTGTATGCCAGGAGGAGGATGTGCCAGTCCCCTCTGTTGGGTGCAGGCTTGATCTTGCTGCATCCTTGAGCTTCATGCCCACAGAAATATGATTCTAAAACCCTCTTCAAGACTGAGATGCCGCAGAGCACTGGATGTGGTCATACAGCCTGCAGTGTGTTGTGAGGCACTTGGGTGCTCTGCTTCGTTGCGTTGCTTTTACTTCTCACTCTTCTAACTGAACAGAAGCTTCTTTGTTGCCAGACTCTGTTGCTTGCAATTCTATGCCTTGATCTCTCCACATGCCAAATTGCTCACAGGATGTTTTCTGCTCTGTCTAAAAGTTTTGCAGGTGATCATTCACTTAGAGTCCTGTATTCTTTGTGTTGGCAACCTTGTATGTTGTGCAAGAAGTTTTAGTGCAACATTTAAAAGCTGTGAAAGCTTGGGCGCTTCTTGCACTGGCAATCTATCACTGAGGGGTTTTTTAAAAATTACATTGGTGGTGCTCTGTTGAACTGTGTCAGGAGTGGGTGAAAAAAAACCACTGTGATTTCCTCTTCCAGATGCAGATGAAATTAGGGAAGTATGAGAGTCCCACAGCAATCCTGCTGGTTTTGGTGCCTTTGTTGAAGCACAGCTGTGCTCAGCAGCTGGTCTGGAATCAGAGAACCAGGAAATTTGCACAGTTAGCAGATATAAATAGAGAATCTGTAACTATGAGAGATGCTTAACTCTGCAGTAAATAAATCCTAGTCCAAAAAAAAGGCTAATTGAAATCTTGAAAAACTGTCTTATGCCTCAATTCTTACCCTTTTGAATCTCTCTCTATCTGCAGAATTTGAAAGAGAAACAGGTGTTGTATCTATAGAGTCTTACCATCTATGTTTCAAGTGATGTCAAGATCAGTCCCCTTTCCGTTACAGATTCAGATTATTTTTAGGCTCGTGGATTATTTTCCAGTTTCCAAAGGAATTATTGACCTCTTCAATATTTTGACTTGTTTGATATTCTGAGAATTTTTCAGGGTCTGTCTCATGAAAAGTACAAGGTGGCAGGTAGCTCTTGGATCATCCAAAAAGTGGGGGGTGGCAGCGCAGTTGAGGTGGACAGTGGTTTGTGTCCCTGCACTGTCGTGGCTTTGCAGTGTGACAGTGGATGAGCTGTCTTCTATTTCTGTAGCAGTTTCTGCTGTGAAAGTAGGCCAGTTCATAAGATGTTCCTGAGTGCATTTTAATGCTTTGAAATTATGCGGAGGACTTGAAATAACAGGAGTTGAGGACAGGGAAACCATCCTGTTAGGACACCTACGCTTTTTCCTCTTTGGTCAGAGTACGTTAGCTGCTTATTTTAGAAAACAGTTTTTGCAGTTGTATTGTGGAGCTGTGTCTTATCCTTTCCAGGTGTAAATTAGGAAAAGCTTCTTTTGAAATAGTCCTTGCTGATCCGGAACTTGTGAGTGGAAACCCGGGACCTTGTCCAGCAAGTGGCGGTGAGAGCTGGTGGTGGTGAGAGCTGCTGGCAGTGGCACTGCACAGAAAACCTACTGAGATTTTCTGTGTGTCTCTACTTTCTCTTCTACCCCAGGAGGAGCCGCACTGCTTTTCCTTGAAAAAAATTCTTAACAAGTACTCAGCGCTAGTGGCACAAGCGAGGAGGCAATTGCAGCCTCCTTCGCCATCTAATGGCTCCAGGCAGCATTGCCATCTGCCCCTCACTGCCCCCAAAGGGTCTGAGCAAGCGCACCAGTCCCTGGGGCCCACAGCCTCTGCATCCCCATTACCTTCTCTGCTCACCTAGCCACTGCTGGTTTGCTTGATTTGCTAAATTCCTACTAGCAACCCTTTGGGGAAAAGCTTGACACTCTTTTTCTTCAAATACACTTTGAATATATACTGAAGTGTATTAATTCTTTAATACACACAGCTTTCCCACCCTTTGAACTCCTCCCATAACCTTGCAGCCCTCCAGGAACCCTTAGGAGAAAGCAGAACATGCTGTTCAATAGAGATGTTGTACTGAACTTTCAGGATCATGATTAAGCCCAGTGTAAGAGCCTGTAATTCACTTTATATTGAAAATAGAAGTGTCTCCCTCTTTGTGCAAGAGAGGCCACATGCCTTCTTCTGTGGGTGATGAGTCCCTTTCCTTCAATGATATGGGGAATAATGGCTCATGTATTAAGCTATGAGATTCTAAACTCTTGAATGATTTGGAGAGAGAGTTTTATGAAGGAATCAGTTTTTCCATATGTATCCTAGGTACTTGTTTTTCATCACATGAGTCTGACAGCTTTCATTGGCCCTCACTTGCACATTAAAAAGGGGAGTAAATTGAGCTGTCTTTGGTGATAGTGTGGAATTAGATGTCAATAACCTGTCAGAAGTGGATTCCAAATGTGTCTGTGCCTGACACATAGTACTTTCAATACAAGGGTTCATTAGGTTTTATTTTTCCATTTGCAACCTCCTTTTAATATATTTGGCTTAGTTTGTAATGATTGCTTAAGTGAGAATCTAAAACGTGCTGTTGAGGAGAGGTAAATGACATTCTTTCCTACTTACAGATCAAATAAAGGAAAGTAAAGGGACTTGTTGAATAGATCTCAAGAGCACTAATTTGTGTCCTGCTTTAGATAATAGGTCAGCATTAATTGGCTAGGTTAGATGGGGCTCTGAGCAACTTGCTCCCTCCCCATGGTAGAAGGTTGGAACTAGATGATCATTAAGGTCCCTTCCAACCCAAACCATTCTATGATTCTGCAATTATTAGGGGATCAGTGGAAGCATAATAAAGAGGTACTATTAATTATTGTTTAAGCAAAGTGGAAAGGCAAATACTGACTTGTCTGAACTAGCTTCCTTTGGTTTAGGTGCTTATCAAGGCCACAAATTCTGCCCATACTTGAGTCACAAGGAAAGTGATTTGGAATATGTACTGCCAGATCATGAGATAAATGATAGATGACTGAAAGTGATTTTGTTCTGGAATAGCTGAAATGTTCAGTAAATCTATATCAGTGCAGTGATTTAGATGTTTTAACTCAGCGGTTTTGCACTAGTTAAATGTTGGTAGGTTTTTCATTAGAAATTAAGATGACATTATCTGTCCTCAAAAATACCAAGCCTGAACTTTGGCATTATTATATTCTTTATTGGGCAGTTTCTTATCTGTGGCATAAACTGGAAATCAAATCTGGCAGTTTGAGACAGTACTCACATCCCCGATGAAGACATGTTTTGTCACTTAAAACATACACTTTTGCTTCACCAGCAGCTAGTGCTGTAGGAAGCAGCTTATAATTAAATGTTGCTGAAAAAGGTGATTGTCAATCCAAATCCAAGAGCTGCAGGTCAAAGCAGCACTTGTTTCCTTGCGTGCTGACTGCTCTGCCAGCTTCAAAGTTACAGTTTCACCATTAGATGGCAGTTTAAACACCACAGATCACAGAATCATAGAATATCCTGAGCTGGAAGGTACCCACAAGGATCATCGAGTCTAACTCCTAGCCCTGCTAAAGGCAACCTCAAAAATCACACTCTGTGCCTGAGAGTATTGTTCAAATGTATCTTGAAGTCTGGTTGCTCAATGCTTGACTTTGTTTGGAAGAGTGAGGGCTTTGCCTATCTTCCTTTGGTTATGTATTTTTCTGCTGTATTCCTCCCTTTGTGGTATAAGTCTGACCAACACAGGAGGATGTTTATGCAGTGCAAAGGAGTGATGTGCTGTGTAAGGCCAAGCACTGTAGGTGTAACTGTGTGTTTCCCAGGGGAAAAGGCAATGTGGCTCGATACAACCCTTGTTGCTTTGGTATTTTGCAGAAACTTGTTCTGACTTGATGAAATTGCTGGTAAGGATAAGTCAGCCCTTAACTGTCATTGAAGATTATGATATTGTGTATTTGGAAGCACTGTGCATATTCTGATTTGTTTTTTTCCCGAGTTGGATGGAAATTGGAAGAAGAATAGGTTTGAAAAATATAATGACATTTTATTTCAGTTTACAGGAAAGAATTTTTTGATGTGCTTTGTTTATTTCCTGGTGCAAATAGCTTGCTGTTTTTGTTGTTCTTTATGTTGACATTTTGCACGGTAACAAGAGAAAGAAAAATGTGAAAGATATGAGAAAAAGAAATACCACGTTCTGATGCCATGAACAGTAGGAGGGGGAAATCTGACAGGTGAACTACATACAGATCATTTGGTTTAGATAATTTTTTGCAATGTAGTCAGATTTAAACTGAAGGTATCCCGATAGGCAGCTGTTACTGTCAGGCTCAAACAATTCCTGTTGTTACAATATAATTTTTGTCTAAATAATTTCTGAAATTGTACGGGATTCTTTAGAATGTAGAAACTTCCAGACTATGCATTCTTCTGTTTCCTTATATTATTTAATTCAACTTTACATCTCTTGTGGGAAGGCTTCTGGGTGGTTTCACAAATATTTTTCAAATTAGAGGCCATCTGGGACACTAAGGCTTGATACCAGTTTCACAGGAGGTTCCAGTATTGTGCTTCAGCCACAAGTAATAAATATTGGCTTCCCCTACCCCTCTGTCCTTGCAGAACTTTGAGTGCTTGCTATCTCCTGAGCTGGATTGGGTCATTCCTTTGAAATGTGGGCAGATATAAAGGTGCACATCTGTCTGGCTGTTCCTAACTATTCCTGCTTCCCTGTGCAGCTGTTCTCCCTGCAGCTGAAGGCTGCCTTTGCAGAGCTGCAGCCTGGCTTTCTTTCCAGTGAACACAGAAAAAGTAGGAGTGCAGATTGCAGACAACCCAACAGAAGGGGCTAGCAACAAGTGGAAACATTGAAAGAATGCCTTCTTTTTTTCCTTTTTTTCCTTTTTCTGCAGTTTTAATTGGTAATGATTAATGGCTTTTGCCCCTATAGAGAAATACCATTTGAGAGAGTAGGAAATTTCAGGCTCTCTCCCCCTCCACTTTTCCGTCCTTGTATAATGAGGAAAGAGAAAATGTTAATCCTTTAAATAAACATGATTTGCTGGTAGGGCCAGGTCTGGTCAGGCTTTCTTAGAGCCTGGAAAACCTCATGATGGATTTGCTACAGCCTTTATACAAAGTTAATTTGAGAGACACGCTCCCATCTGCTTTTACCATGCTTTGTTAAATTGTGTTGGACTCTGTTCTAATAATCTCACTTTCTCTGAGACACTTTGCAGTTTTGGCCAAATAATACATGTGAAAGCATTCTCCAGTCCTCCAAACATATATCCGAACTGGTAACCCCCCAAACTTACCTTGGCTTCCATCCTCGTTGTGATTAATTTCCTTCCTATTATTACCAAGGTAACTCTTACTCTACCTATTTCATATTCATATAATCAAGACCTAATTGCTGTAAAAGAATTGTCCATCTAATATCCTTTATGGGTAATTTTCAGCAAATGGGTAGTGATTAACTTCCCCGACCTTACCTGTGATCCCACTTAGCTAAATGGGATGAGTTTTACAATTTAGTTTCATTCCATCTCTTCTGCACTTAGAGGCCTGGGAGATGTTTTAGGTGAAAGCGAACTGTTTTTTTCCACTGTACAGAGTGTTGAGACTGTAGCTGTTGATGTTTTTATCTAACACCTAGGTTTTTATTAGGATTCAGAATCCATTCTTAGAGATTGCACTTTCTGTCTGCCACCCAGATTAGCAAACATGTCATACTTGAGCTGGGTAGCTTTATTCCACCCCTTGTCCCAGACTTCCTCAGAGCACAGGCAGTCCTGAAGGTCATTCTAAACCGTGATTTTTGGATGTGGAAAAACCTGTCTTAGTCTGAGATTACAAAATTCCTGTTTTTCTCTGTCGAAGGAATTTCTGAACTCTGGTCTTTGGGAATGAGTGATTGACGTTTGAATTTATCACCCCACCCCTGTGACAGATATCAACTGTATCATCCCTTATGCTCTTCTGAACTGTACAAGGATTAACCCTGATGTGGGAGAGGGAACAGTTATTCCTTTGCTATTGGTCTGTGAGTATTTCAGGTCCTCAATCTCATAAAGAGATTGTTCAGAAACCTGGAGAACCTGAGAAGACCACAGGGAAGTAAAGCTTTTTATTACCTGCTCACTCATGGCAGAGTTCCTTCCCAGGCAGTTAATTCTGCAGGTGTGCTGCCTAGCATTGAGTGATGGTGTATGGAAAGTGATGTCACAAAGGAGGTGCAGCCACTGATAAGCAGCCACTGAGGCAGTTTTCAGATCTGAGGAGACTCTCTTTGCTGATAGGCTGCATTTAATCTGACATTATTTGATGTAATGAATCAGAAATGTTGTAATGGAATACATTGCATGCAGTTTGCTGCTAGCAATTCAGAGAGTAAGTGTCCCTCTGGACTGTATTATAGTGGACAGAAGTGCTTTAGGCAGGATAAATAGCCACCATTAAATCTCTCTTAGCTTGGAGTTTTTCATTATGTCTAGTATAAAAAGAACAGGATGTGGGTACATTCTTACATCTTATCTGTAAGTGTCTTGATATGGGGTGACAATGTGACAGCTTTCCAATTTCAGTTAGGATCAGGAGAGATCCAGGCATTTCAATAAAAGTCATAGCCACCACAGAAGGTGATCCGAATATCTTCTGCCCTTAAATGGCATTTTCATCTAAGATACCTGGTGATTTCAAGATTTGGTTTGTCTTGTTTTGGATAGTAGTAGTCTGAGGCCTCAGCAGCTGTCTCAGCAAGTCTATGATAGAAGCAGATGAAGAAAATTCAGCTTTGCTTAACTGTGACATCAGGCTGGTGCTTTTGGAGTATGTCTGTCTTCATAGCATTCTTTCTGCTGCCCTGAATTTCAAAGTGAATAAAATATGCTGCACAATGGTGAATGCGAAAGTTTTAGGGTCTCAGCTGCTGCCATAATTTGTACATCTTCAGTTCTTTTGACTGGAGAATCTTATAGAAGTTGCCAATGCTGACTAAATTTTCACAGCTTCAACAAGAAGTAGGATTTATTAACATTTACAATTCCTGTCAAGATCACTGGAGGCTCTGGGGGCTCAGAGAAGCAGAAAAAGGTTGATGGAACTCTCTTCTTCATGAACCCAAATCTTTGAGTTTTGAACTGAGGGTTTGTACTGGCTGCTGTTGTTTGTAAACCCATTCACTGAATGCCAGTGTAGGCACTTGGACCTGTACACAGTCCTGCACTGTAGATCCTGCACTACAGCCTGTGGCATGTGAGATAGGCTTGTAGGAGTTTAATAACTGTGACATAATTATAACCAGTGTTATGGATTACAAATTTCTAACTGTGTCCTTACCGAAAAATACTGGATTTGTAAGACTGAAACTGCACTTGGTCCTGTTTGGAGTCACAGAGGGACAGCTCATGGACATCCCTGTAATCATCTGAACACTGAAATTCTGTGTAATTTGGGTCAACATTAGTACATAACACCTCGCATATCTATGCCAATTCTTTTTTTCTTCTTTTTTTCTTCTTTTTTTTTTTTATGTGAAATTTCTTTTTATTAAAAAAAAAAAAAATTATCTACAGGTACCAGAGTATTAAAGTGGAATTTGATCTGGGGTACAATCATGTTTTCAAAGGGCAGTGTTTGTTGTTTGAAAGTAGGACTGGATTTCTTTTATCTGCCAGTGAAATTTACACACTTGAACATGTACCTTTTGCTTCAGCCTTTGTGATCCTGGCAATATCAACTGCCATTCCATGCCAGCTGCTAGTTTCTGCTTCTCTTTGCCTCTTTATCGTGGTTCCAATAATTGAACAGTGGTTGCAATTAGCTGGGTGAACAGATCTGGCTGTTGCATCTCTGCTGATGACTTCATTAGGAATGGACAGAGCCTGTGGGATGCCTGGAAATCAGTGTCATCATTTCAGCACTGTCTGTGCTGCACTGAGTGTTGCTCTCAGATGGTCACCACCCTCGGATCAGAGGTTTTGCGAGCGTTTTTAGGGAAGACAGCATATCTGTGATAGGAGAAGAAAAGGCTCTGAAGGGACCTCCTCCAGATCCTAGTATTTTAAACTCATCTTAGTTTATCTTGTACTTTAAGATTGGAAGCTGTAGTCTGAAACTCCAAATTACATATTATCATGCGTTTTTCCACAGCATGTATGCTGTTGTTACCCTCCTAATCACTACCTGCTCTGTTGTATCGGGCTTCCCTTCAAAGATGACCTATTTTTCATTGTTTGTGAGTGTTCTGACATTCTTGTTTCCATGAAACTGCTTGCCTTACATGAGTTAGTAAATAGTTATCTAGTTCCTCTGCCTACTTAGTTTCCACATGGCAGTGTCTCACTTCTGGCCTTAAATCACTGATTGGATTGCAGAAATTTTGCTTTTTCAAAGCCAGTATGGTGTGGACAAGTTTGACCTACAGTTTGTAGACCCGTGTTTTTTTCTATTTGCTCCCTATTCTATTAACACATCTCTTCCAGGAGTTTGCAAAATTTAAGAGTTTGGGGCTGTCAGATGAGGAAAAGGAAGCCAATGAAATTGAGGGTTGTCTAATGCTGTGAACCTTCCTTAAACCAACAGCCAGAGGCAATTGTAGTTAGTTTTTATTTCCAGTATTAGAAAAACAGAGCTGAGGAGAGTTTGTTCATGGATTTTGAAAAGGTTGTGAATATAGTTTACATTACAACCTTGCTTTTCAAAAGTGATAGACTGATGATCCCAGAATCAAATAATCATCAAGGTTGAAAGACACCTTCAATATCATCCAACTATCAACCCAGCAGCACCATAATCACCCCTAAGCCATATTCCCAGGTTCTACATCCAGATGCCTCTTGAACACTTCCAGATATCGTGACTCTACCACTTCCTTGGGCAACTTATTCCAATGCCTAACCACTTTAAAAGTGAAAAAAAAAAATTCCAATATCTAATCTCAACCTCCCCTGGCAGAACTTAAGGCCATTTCCTCATATCCATTGAGACATGACAGAGGAGACCAACCCCCAGCTCACCACAACCTCATTTCAGGTAGCCGTAGAGAGCAGTGAGGCCCTCCTTGAGCCTCCTTTCCTCCAGAACAAACAACTCCAGTTCTCTTAGATGCTCCTCATCAGACTTGTGCTCCAGACCCTTCCCCAGCTCCATTGCCCTTCTCTGGACTTGCTCCAGCACCTCAATGTCCTTTTTGAAGTGAGTGGCCCAAAACTGTATGCAGCACTCAGGGTAGGCCTCGCTAGAGTTGAGTAGAGAGGGACGATCACTGCCTTAGTCCTGCTGGCCACAGTTTTTGAATGCAGGCCAAGATGCCATTGGCCACCTAGGCACGTGCTGACTCATATTCAGCTGCTCCTCAACCAGCTACCCCAAGTCCCCTTCTGCTGAGCAGTTCAGGAACTGCTCTTCCCCAGGCCTGTAGCACCACATGGGGGTGTTGTGCTTTGCCTTATTGAACCTCATGCCGTTGGCCTCATCCCACTGTTCCAGTGTGTCCATATCCATTCCTACCCTCCAGCAGACCAAAACTCCTGCCCAAAACTCCTGTCCAGTGTGTCCTCTTCAAACGTACTGAGGATGCACTTGATCTCCTTGTCCAGTTCATTGATAAAGGTATCAAATAAAACTGGCCTTGATACTGAGCCCTGAGGAACAACACTTATGACTGGCCACCGCCTGGATTCCATTCACTACCACTCCTTGGGCTTGGCCATCCAGCTAATTTTTCACCCAGCAAGGAGTACACCTATCCAAGATGGGTTAACTGCCTTTTGAGTAGCTTTCCCATGTGGTGGGAGAAAAGGGCTGGAAACACAACAGTCAGGTGTCTTTAGTAGTGTCATAACGTGTTTGGTTCCCATCTGTAAATGCTCGGAGATGATTCAGCAGGGGTAAGGAATTTGTCCAAGGACATACAGTGGCTGTAGGAAAACAATGTTTTGAATGTTCTGTTTCTTTAGTCTTGACAACATGCTCCAAGAGGCGTTCCCTTCAGTGTGATAACTCACAAGACAAAATCTTTTGCATCTCAAATCAGTAGCAACTAGCAGGTGATGTCTGTGAAAAGGTGCAATATCCAGTGAAATCAGGGCATTCTGGCACTTCGCATAGAATAATCATGGTTGAAAGAGATCTGGAGGTTGTTGTCTCAAACACCTGTTTCAAGTGAGACCAACTTGAAGAGCAGAATTAATTGTTAAAGGCATTATCCTGTTGAACTTTGAAAATTTCCTGGATTGGGGTTTCTAGAGCTGTTCTGTTGCAGTGTGTGACAACCCTCATTGTGTAATTTTTTCCTTAAAATTTTCTCAGTTTTCCCTTGCTACAAATTGTCTGCTGCCTCTTTTTTTCACTGTACACTGAGATAAACCAAACGTTTTTGCTGTAATCTCCCTTTCTAGGTGAACACTACTCAGAAGGTAGTGATCAAATGCTTCATGTAGCTTGACAGTGCCACGAAGATGACTCAAAGACATTTGAACTAAACAGAAGTTGTGCCACTTTCTAACGTGCCACCCATGATAATGCAAATTCTCAAACTATTGTTTTAGTGGCAGGTTTCCCCATTACACCTCCTTTACATTAAGGAGCAGTTCTTCTTCAACCCTTAGCCATCTTGCCGGAGATTTCTTCCCAAATAGTTGTACACAGCTCTGTAAATATTGAGTGACATTTGGAGTAGATTTGAAAAGCCCATGTGCTCCTTCTTGGTTCTCCTGAGTCTGTGCCAAGCTTCAGTATGTCAATATAACCTCACTCGTCACCTCCCAAGGCTAGCAATAACATTTACAAGCTACAGTTTACTCTGTCTGCAAATATTTCCACCGTGGCACTCAGTGCTCTTACAGTTCCTCCCTAGGCCAGTTCTTTATGATAGCAGCCCAAAGAAAGGAGAAGCGAAGTTTTGTGGAGCACACCAATTTTTTTTTTGTAACTCCCCACCTGAAAATACCCCTTGATTAGCTCATGACAACAGGAGTGTCGGAAGGGCATACCCAGCCTGATGCTGATGGAAACGGGTACATACTGCTTTGTAGGGGAGCCACAGGTTAACCTGGGGAGTTAGAGAGTTGATTAAATACAGAAGTTAAGCAAAACTAGAATCCAGACCAAGAATGTTAGGTTTATTAATGGAGAAAGATTTGGGATCCGTGTCCCTAATATATCTTCCCTAGGTCGGTTTGAAGTTTAGAAGGTCTCCATTGAAGCTTTTGTTGTAGACAGGCAAAAGTCTTGTGGGATTTTACCTTACAATTATAGAAGCCTCACAGTTTTAACTAGTTCCTTGATATTTAGTCCACTTTAAGATGAAAATTCTCAGTACAGCTTTAAGGGATTTTGTAATAATATACCCACTTTATAATATTGAAGTAGAAGAAGAAGATGTTAATTTTGGATTTAAGAAAGAAAATTAGTACTGTTCTAAAAAGAAAAATCAGAATTACTTTTGTTAGGAGCAAAAGTAATTTCAAAGTCTAAACTCTATGAATCAAGATAACTTTTTTTAAACAAAAAGTTTTGTTTGAAGAAGAACATTATAATACATGCACTGTGTTGCTTAGGGCTCTTTGTTTGCCTTCTTTACCTAGTTTTTTTTTGGTTTTTGGTTTTTTTTTTTTATGTCTTGCATTTTGTGGATACTTGGTCAATAATATTATCTGCAGACTTTGGTTATGTGTTTGGGAAGACCTCAAAGGGATAGAAGAGATGTAAGATACTGGAACAGGGAGAGACAGTGGTATGGAAAGGAAATTAGTGAATAGAGTATTTATTCTCTTCTGACTTTCTAGATAAATAAATAGGTGTGGTTTGCTCTTCAGGTTTCTTCAGGAATTTTTTTCTTTTATATGAAGGAACTCACACTTCTGGGCTATTTTCAGGCCCAGAAATTAAATGTTTTAATTAATGTTATGAAATAAATTTTGCAAGGTTTTGAAAAAAATGTGTTTGGTGGAGAATATTTATCTGGGTGTCATCTGACCTATGTAAACATCTGCTAGCAATTTTTGTCTATAGCAGGGGCCTTATAAGTGACAATTATTATTACTGCTCCATCAGTATTCTTGCATCCCCGAAAATGTGATGAATGCCTTGAAAATATGATGAATGAGCTTGCTCTATTATGCCTCCCATTTGCTGTCCATTTGGAACTATTTTGTTCACATTGCACTGATAAGGGTGTCTTATGTAATTACTTTAAGTGCTTGTTTGGCCTTAACTGACATATATTATTCAAATTGGAAAATTTTGATTTAAGAAAGTAGTATACAAATCAGAGAGAAGACAGAGATGAGAAGCAGAAGAGGCACGTTTTAGAAAACAAAAGCTAGGAGAAGCTAACTAAAAAGGAGCTTACTTGGTCTAAAATAGAGTGAGGGAGCTGGAATAGTGATATACTGAGTTTCAGGATATGAAGATTCTTTTGTAAAGCAGACATATAGCCATTTGGGAGTGAAGAGGGAAGGCATCATCTTAATTTGAAGCAAAGAAAATCTTGGATTGATATTGAAAAAAATACTTTGGTCTTTCAGAGAGATTAAGTATCAGCAAAATCGGTCTGGTTTCTTTACTTTTCTGTGGCTGTATATGTCCAAGATTTTTCTTGTTTTATCTTCATGAGTTTCCAGTAGATAACAACTCATAATAACACTATTGACATCTTGTGAGTTTGAAATCTCTAAAGCAGAATAGCTTGGTTCTTAGTAGCACAGTAAATCCTATCTGTGTTTTACTAGTGATATTTGTTGTTTGCAGGGTATTTTGTGAGACTAATAAAGCCAATTCTTATTCCTGATGTAATGTTTCAGTTTAGGCAGGTTTTTAAAGATAATTTTGTGTTCTGTTATTGTCCCTCTTGGTGCTAGTGAACTACGTTTACATCCCTTCAAATTGTTCTTTCATGTTTGGTGGGCTAAGTTTAAGTTGAAGCCCAATGACACTGAGATGGGAGACATCCAGGAAAAATTCAGTTTACTGCAGAAGGTGTCATAGCACATTTAATAAACATGGACTTTTCTTATGGGTCAATGAGAAGCAGCCCCAGAGCGTGGTACCACCAGCACACTTAGGGCACTGACAGGCCCTGCCTGACCACTGGGGCTCCCCCACCCTGCTCATGGCCCAGGGCCCCATGGCAGCCCCCTGGCCATCAGCCCCCTACCCGGTGATGCTGTGGCAGGGCCAGTCTCCAGGTGCCTCCCGCAGCATGCTTCCATGGGTGCTTCCAAGCCTGGCCCATGTCCAACCCTGTCCCTGTGGCTCTGCCTGGCAATCACTCTTAACCCTGGCCAGCAGATTGACTTCCTGGCCTGACCGTGGACCTGCCTCATCACCTTGAGGTTTCCTGGTTTATCAGTCGGACCTGGCCCCCATTTCCACATCTGTCCCTGTCACCTTCTTGTGTGTGTGGGACAGCCCCGGGCAACAAGGGACTGGCACAGGAAACTCCACAGCTCCTGGCACCCATCCTGCTGGATGATGTGCAAGGTCCTAACTGCTTGTGAGCACTTAAAGTTCCCATCATGTCTTTTCCACCAAAACAGGAGCATTACCTCCTGGGTTCTAGTCAGATTCAGTCTGATTGTTTATATTCAGGCTTCCCAAATTACTTGTTAGGCTTTTTCTAGTTGAAACTCATCTGTATGGAATCCACTTGGACAGGAATTAGGATTTCTTTTTCTTTTTTCTTTTTAGATATTATTTTTGTGGGATTTTTTTGTTTTGTTTTGTTTTAAAGTGTAATTTTGGTTTTCAGAAAATCTATTTTTTTATTTGGGGCCATGTGTCTGCTAGTAGATATGTGAGGGCAGGAGGTGACCTGTGCAATCAATGCCTGCTGGAAAGTGTTGTCTGGTTTGGGGATGCAAAACTTAGGCACTTTAGGGATATTTGAATTTGCATGAATGTGGAAATGTTTGGTCTAAGAGTTTTGGTCTCACAAATGTAGCTGGGGAAAATGTGGTGTGCCCTGAACTGTTGTCACTGGGGACTTGAACTTTCATGAAGTGTAGATATTTTAAATTGTTTTTGCACTTTCACCTTTCTGAAAATTTCAATAAGAAACTACACTGTATTGTAGTCTGGGAGGCAGAGGAATAAGACCATGGGGAAGAACAGGAGATTAAAGAAAATATAAGAGGAAGAAGAAAGAAATGAAGCAGGGGATAGAGATTAATACAAGAGAGAGGTTAGAGAGCAGGAGAAAAAGCATGAAGAGGTCTTGAATAATTTTCTGTCTGTGTGCTAAGAATATGTCTGTTCCAGCTCCCTGGGAGGTTCATGTAGAGCCTTGTGGGGAAGCAGCAATGAATTGCTCCTTTGGATGCTAAGTGTAAAATTAAAACTGGCAGGGTCTGAGAGCACAAAACTGGGAAGCTAATTGCTCCTAATAACATATTGATTTTCACAGATTTCTGGCATTATGTCAGAGCAGTTTTGAACCAGCACCTGGTTGCTTCCTCTTCCCATCTCCAAACAAATGGCAATGAAGCTTCTGGCATTAGGATCACAAATAAATGCCACTCAATTTTTTTGTCTGTACAAATCTGTGGGGGTCTCAAACATGATTTCACACATTGCTCCTATGCATCCAATATAATAGCTACCCTAAAAGTAGAAGGGTGGCAGAAACGTGCATGTATTTTAAACTTGGATAACTGTGCTGCTGCCTGTAAATACGGTGCTGAATAAAGCATTACAGTCCCATTGCTGCAGGTGGCTGAGGACAATTGAATGGATGCCTGTATTCAGGCAGAAGTTGCCAGCACAGGTGTCTGGGAAGCTGAGGTCATGTACTTGTTGCCAGGTTGCATTCAACCCTGAGCAGATTTGCTGCATGTGTTGCTCGGCTGTAACATGCTTTTCTTGAGCTTTGGGGACTGACTGTCAGGAAAAGGAAATAAGTTTTATTTGTATGACTGCTACTAGGCAATACCCTCCTATTTTCATAGCTGGAGGGAATGGTCTGCTTGCGAGGAGATATGCTGAAAGGCTCCCATATACTCCAGATTGAGAAGACTTGCAAAGTGAGAATGAAATCTTGCTATTTTTGAAATATGTCAAGTGCATACAGCACAAGAACAGAACATTGGCTCCTGTGGTTGTATGGAGGCTGTTTCAACTATTTCAAGATACTTAGTTTTATCTACTTAATTGTTACAAGGTTTTATTGCAACATGTTTGTACCAGACTGGCTGGAGGAGGGACAGTAATACCTGGTTTAGGCTACTGTGGGACGTCAACTGAAACACTATCCAGACTTTTATGTCGTCTTCAGCAATTCTGAGTGTTCTTCAGTTCTAAGTATAATAGTAAAGATTGGGATTTCTTGTCTGAGGAGAGTAGCTATCTGGCAATGGGATCAGTAAAGCTGAAGGACACAAATTTTACTGAAGGGAAGAGGCTCATTATTACCATGCTTTTGGTTTGTTCTAGTCCCTGCAGACAAACTTGTGTTTTCAAAGCACCTAATGCATGGCACTGTGGAGAAGGAAGCAGCAGTGCCGGGACATTTGTGTCAGCTACTTCCACTCATAGTCCTGATATCCTCCAACCCCCTTCTCACAGCTATTCGTGTGCTAGGGCCAGCAACTGCTTCATGCAAGGCACATCTGAGCTGAAAGCGTCAAAAGAGCCATTTCATGCTTGACTGCATTTTCTAATACAATCTGCAGAGAGAGAGAGGAAAGAGAGCAAGGGAGGTTTGTGTGTACAGAGGCATTGCCTTTGAGTGTATGTATAAAATACAGTACATTTAGTTCCAGCTTGCAGCTGTGGGTGGCAAGTGAGAGGTGCAGACGTGAGGGGGAAGAGAATTTCACTTTGAAAAGAAGAAACTATTCTTCCACCTTGAAAAAGAGGCTTTCTTTGCTTCTCTGTACCTCAGCCAAACAAAGATGTGGGACCCCAGGGCAGCACTGGCAGCTGGTACCAGAGATGTGTGTAATGTAATGGCTGAGTGGGTGATGTGTGTGGAGAGCTTTCCGTGTACAGATCATGACAGTGTGTGGTGAGCGCAGCTAAGGAAACTGGTGAGGAAGGATGCTGTTCACAGACATCTTAATGGTGCTCCCCAAAAAAGTTTTCTTCTTGTGTTTACGTGTCCTACAACTGCGGAGGTGCACACCAGCTATTAGTGTGGAGGGTTGCTGCACCTGCACAACTGTAGTGATCCCCACCAAATATTTTGGAAACATATATGTGTCTCCTCTGTCACTTTATCAGCTTGATATTTATATCTTTATTTATCAACTCATTTGCATATTTGTTCCATTACTGTTCTGTTGCTGGCCATTTTGCAGCCAGCCATGGGTGCTTTATGGCATGGACATTTGGATCTTCCTCAGTTTCCCATCCATTTATGCTACTGTAGCATCTAACATTTAGACATTGAGAGGAGTAAGGTTCAGCTCTGCCAAACTTGCTTTTCCCTGATGGAAGTTCTGCTCTCATTGTCTGGGAAAAATGGGACAAAGGGCTGAAATATAAGGAGAACATCTAGATTCCAAATACATGTTTTGCAGTAGGTTAAGTTAGATGGACTGTTAACTTTCTGGGGGCCAGTGGGGTGATGGTGCCTGGAGAGAATTCCAGTCAGTCATTTGAGAAAACTTCAGCTGAAATGAACTGGATGAGGTACTGGTAAGAGGGCTTTATGGAGCAATCCATCCATGTTTCTAGAAAGCTGAACCAGTCAGGTTTTTTTTAAACTCTGTGATTTTGACATGTAATTTTATGGTAGAAGCCCTACATGGAGCAATCTCAACAGCTCTGTCTTTGATGGGGGTTGGCTGTGGGGAGTAGGAACACTCTGATTCATACATTTATGTATTTATGTAGATTTGTAAATTTTGCAGATAAAAAGGCTTTTGAGCATATTCCGTGAAGAAACAATGATGGCCATGCTGTGGTGCTTGTTGCAGTTCTAACATAAGACTTTAATCCTACCCCTTAGAGGAGAATATCACTTTCTGCAGGCAAGACCCTGAACAAATAGAGAATGCTAAGTTTAACTCCTTTCCTTGACTGAAATTCTAATTTTCTTTGACATCCTCAGAGATGACAGAAAAATATAACTTCTTTCTTCACTTTTTCCCCCCCCTCCTCCTGGCTTTCATTGTGCCTCTATCTTCTAATTTTCCTGCATTTGAATGACCCTTGCAATGGTTTATTCTTTGGTTTATTCCTTTCTTCATTTGTGTTGGTTGTGTCAGCAGAGCTCTACTAACATTGATTGTTAGTAAGTAGTGAAAAAATACAAAATCATAAAAAGGAACAAATCTGATTCAGAAAAGACCTGTCAGGAAATTCCCTTTATACAGTTGTTTGTCTTTGAAGTGATATCGATGAAATGAAATTCCTCTCTAAATAAGCAACAGCAAGAGTACCAGAAGTTAGATGTCTAGTCATTCTAGTCATTACTGCTAGTCCTAGGGAAGGCTGGACTTCAGTGCACTGAAGGAGATTGCATTTTCTGGAAGATATGAAAAACAAAGGCTTTGTGTGAGGGTGGAAGACCCCCACAGTATTCCCCGGATGGGGGAGTAAATCCTTGCTGCTAATGAGAGATGAACGGGACTCCTGAACCTTCTCGGACTCAAGGCTGTTTGTTGCTGTCTTATCAGTAAAGCACTAATTGGCACCATAGCATGAAGCTGAGAAGATGCAAAAGTCATGGTACAAAAAATCCACTGCCCTTTTTTAGACACAACAACCAATTATACATTTTTTTTATTTTTCTACCAATGCTTAATGAATGCTTGCACACATAGCCTTCCACTGCGTCAATTTTTAACCAATCATCTTATACTACCAGTACTGCAAAATATGGAGTAAGTGAAGAAGGAGAGGAAGGTCTGGTGAACAACAACAATCCTCCATCTTGGTCTTTTCTGTTTTATCTACTTACTATATTAACAAATCTTAAAAACTCAAAGATTTTCATCCTGCAGCAAACTACATATTATACAGCCACCTCACACCTTTGTAAATTCTAACTCATTCTAAAGGCTTAATAGCTTTTTCCATGGACAAGGGTTAAAAGCAGTGTTGCACAGGGGGGTGTACAAGGGAGTATAAATGCCTTAAATAAGTTAGGGAAATATTCTCCATATTCTGGACTCCCACAGCTTTGCTAACACATAATCACAAAAGGGCTCTGTCCTAACATGCTTGACCTTGGGAATTATGTGTCCATGGGTACTGCTGTTACCTGCTGCAGTGAACCCCACATCTGCCTTTACTGCTCAATATTTGCCCTGCAGGGTTTCTGGATGCAGTTAAATGGTTGTTGCACTTTTCCCCAGTTACATATCTTTCTGTGGCAAGTTTCTGTAGACACAGTGCTCTGTGGTAGATGTGAGGGTTCTTCAGAGGTGCAAATTTTCTCATTTCTTGCAATTGTTTGCTGATTCCATGCAGAGGCCTCTATCTTGAGCTATGATGGCAGCATGTACATGAAGATCATCATGCCCATGGTTATGCACACAGAAGCAGAAGATGTGTCCTTCCGTTTCATGTCCCAGCGCGCTTATGGGCTGCTGATGGCAACCACCTCGCGAGACTCTGCCGACACTCTGCGCCTGGAGCTGGATGGAGGCCGTGTCAAACTTATGGTCAACTTAGGTATCGTATAAACACCTTCCACTGCCCTCTTCACTATTAGTTTGGGCTTGTGATTAGTGTTTTTTTAAAAAATAATTTCATTTAATTTCTGTTGGTTTGATTGGATTGGATTGATTTCTAAAATAACTGCTGAAACTTTTATAATGATATTCTCCTGCGGAGAGAAATTCTCTTCTGCATTGCTGCATGAAGATTTGCTGTCAGTTCTTTGTTATAGACAGTGTTGGTTTTTAAGTCTTTAAGTTTTTAAGTTTCCTTTCTTGGTCTGGGACTGGTGAGCTCTGTGTGAAACATGCTACTTGGTCCATCTTTTGATCAGTTACATCCCTCATTCATCTAGCATCACTCAAAACAGTCAAAGGCAAACATGGAAAAGGAGCAAAATGGATATGGTGGCAAGCAGAAGTCCTGTGAACCCCCTGCCCTTTGCATAATTTGGTACCATTAGATACAGCTTGCCATATTTTATATATCTAATAAAAAAGCCTGGTGTTTTTTGTTATGCCTTTATTAAAAAGAAAGTAACAATAATAAAAGTGCATCCCCCCCTCCCAAAGGGCTGTGTTCTGTCTCCTTAGAGTTATATTTTCCCAGAAAATAATTTAAAAAGACAATTAGAAACAAGTCCAACAATAACAACAGTACAAAAACAGTAGAGAGTGAATGTGCTATTAGATTAGCCTCAATTCATTATCTTGACAGTCTTTAGGTATTCTACAGAGTGACAAATTTTTAAAGAATGTAAATACATAAGTTGAAGCTTTCTTTCACTTTTCAGTGATGTAGCTTGTTGCTTCAAATGAATTCAGGAATATAAGTAAAAAGAGGTTCTGACTCAAACAGGCAAAACTAACATGATCGTGCATAATCTTATAGCTCTTAATGTGTAGGCTATTGTAAATGAAGGTTTGTGTATGGTCTGTGAGAGCTTCTGTCAGCTTTCAAAGTTCTAAGGCCCACTGGAACAAGCTTTCACAGTTTTTGAGCTAATAGTATTACCATCTTCAGAGCCCTGCCATGACTGTCAGGAGCAAACCATGTAGCAGCTTTGTTTGTAGAATATGTTGTCCAGTAGTTGTCCTCTGGAACAAGCTTGCTTTTTAAAATTGCATCTGCT
>JACBWW010000004.1:16047145-16302356 GCA_020086605.1 Lanius collurio | reverse complement strand
CTTGTTTCCTTTTTTTGCTTTTCTATTGCAATATTTGCAGGAGCTCAGCCAGGATGCCTGGGTTAAAAAAAAGACTTTGATAGAAAAACACCTCAATTTGTTATTTTGGCCACTTGCCTTGTATAAATTGATTTGTGTTCTTTTCAGATCAGCTGTCATCGCTTGCACTTTCCTCAGTGTTTTTATTTAACCCCTGCAGGTGATTAAGCATCACACAGCTGCTCTCTCACTCTCTGCCTGCCTGTGTGTTATCAACACTGTTGCTCACAAATCCAAAAACATGGCACTGTGTGTGTCACTATGAAGAAAATTAACTCCCTCCCAGCCAGATCCAGTACACTCAGGAAAAGAATATAGCCTTGAAAATATTGTGAACATTTTGATATAGAACTTAAAAAGGCAATGCTTTTGCTGCCATACAGTGAAATAGACGGCTAAAGGTAGACTGAAACAATGTCATTTATGGTGTCAAGCCATCAAGTATTTGGTAATTTCTTTTTCCGTTTCACTGATTTTCTTTTTCTACACAAGGCACTAAGTTTGAACAAACTTGCTGTTTGTAGTGGTAGTATCACTAGAGTTACTGGGGTGGTAGTATCAGGGAGCTGCATAGGAGTATGAAATGTGTTGTTTCCAAGATTAAGGCATATCAGGCTGTTGACTTAAAATTGACTTAAAATTGAATAATGGCTGCATTAGGACTTAATTATTGGCTACTGTTTCTATGAGTTAATATTGAGAAGGCTGATATCAGTACAGAAAAATTGCCTTTCCACAGCTGGGAGGTTTTTTCTAGGTTTAACAGTCCTTACACACCCCACCTCTTTCAGCAGTGATTGCTGCTGTCCTGCCGCTGTGACCGTCACACTGCCTGTGTTTTCCACTGCTAGGTTGGTTTGTCTGGCAAGAGGCACTGCTCCTAGAAAAGTTCTCTGGGAGCAAAGAACTGCAATTGTGCACAGGAGTAAGAAGTTCACTTAAAAATATCCATTGATGCTTCTGTGCTTACGTATTGGTTGGCTAAGAAGTGAGCTGGGGAAAGGTGAGCTGCAGATTTGTGGTCTGCCTCTGAAAGAAGCTTTGAAATGTTTACTGTTAGTGCAGGGACAAAATGAGTCAGAGAACAAGAACCCTTTTTCTCCCAGAGAGGGTGTTGCTTGTTCAAGCTGATGCACACTTTTATATGATGCATATGGCAAGCTTGCATTGCTGCTGCATCTCTGGAGACATGCCCTTAGCAAACCTGTAAGCAGTAATGTCACCTTTTCTAATGTCTTATCTTCTGCTCCTTTCAAAAAAAAAAGGTGATTTTTGAGCTTTCAGGGGCAAGAAGACAATTATTGCCTTCTTGCTGCTTTTGTGCAAAGGGAATATAATGCATATGAAGCCTTGATGGCACAAGCCTTGATGACCAAGATGCCACAGATGTGTCTCCCAGTGGTGAAGATTCATTAAATCATCATAAATCATTTTCTAACTAGTGGAAAATGCAATATGCTGGGCATTTTCAGTCTGAATGTGAAAAGTTAGAAAGTCTGAGAGAAGTTTTCAAGTAATTTCTCAGTTAAATATCTTTTTCATTTGTGTCACTTCAGTGATTGCTATATTAAGCAGTCATGAAAACACACTTCATTCTGGAAAAATAACTTTTTCCTTTTGGTAGATTTCCCAGTATCCAGGCCTGACTATGAACTGCAAGTCAAATCACCACTTTTTTGTTTGCTCATGAAACAGTATCACCAGAAAGCTTGAAACAAAACAGGGAAGTTATTATGCTAATTAGCTGTTAATGCAAGAGTAGGTTTAGGTAAGGGTTTAATTATATATTAATAAAACTGTTAGCATGCTGACATCATTTGGATTAGTGTGTTTTCTGTTCCCCTTTTTCTTGTAGGGGAATCTTATTTGAAATTATTCACCCCACAGTTTTGAACTAGTAGGGAAAAGAAGAAATGTAACTGGTGTTGGTTTTGACTCACATGAGCATCTTTCAGGTTTCAAGCTGTTGCTACTTTACCAAACTGTTATGCAAAGCACAGAAACAAGGCTGCAGTCTTTCATCTAGCATGGCTCTCCTCCTGAATTCATGGAGTTTAGTTCTTACTTCAAGAGGAGGGACAGTATTTGCCAAATTGTTCTGCTGCAAGCAAAACCACAAGCCTTTCTTAGCTGAGTTGAGGAAAGATGTCATATGTTTGATATTTCAGTAGATCCAAATCTATTTGCATGCATGTGAGGAGTTCTAGATATTGAACAAATTCCCTACATTGCAGTTGGCATGTGTAGAGTTTGTAATGGCACAGGTTCTAATTTCAACAAAGTGGGTTTGCACATTAAGTGCAAGAGAAAAAACTGCTAGGTGCAAATGTTGCTGGAATTTATTAATTCTTTTTTAAACACAGAAATAATATAAAAATATTTTAATGCAAAGAGGCCCCTTGTAAGAGCTACAGAAATGTGACAGGTTTTTTTCTTTGTAGCCTAGTAAAGAATATTTGCTTAGTAGGATAGTGAATAAATTTATAAGGAGTTTATGAGGGCTTGTATGGATTAAATATCCATTGCTGCCAATATGTATCCAGTTCTACTATGGAAGATGGCATTAAACATCATGTTGCAACTCTGAACTTTAATACAAGACAGAAGAATCATATTTTTAGAGGACTACAGGGATTTTTAGAGGTTAGTACCCAGCTGGTGAAATCATACAGTAGTAGTTACCATTATACTGTAACTTTAATTGCATATACCCCAATTACATTGTTACTGTAGCCTATTCTTCCACCAAATCACATTATCCCATGAAAATACCTGTCATGGTCCTAGATTTGCTAAAATATTGATGCCACAAGTGTGGATAATATAACTTTTTTTTTTTTTTTTTTTTTTTGTTTGTTTGGTTTTTTTTGTTTTTTTTTTTGTTTGTTTGTTTGTTTTTTTTAATGGACAGAAACTAGCCTCATTTCATTCTGTGTTTTCTTTTATTAAAAATAATGAAAGTTTGTTACTTCCAATTCCATATTGTATTATGATATTTTTCTGCTTAGGATAATTTTAGATTAAAGGAAGGTTTCTTCCTAAATCATCATTGCCCATTGAAAGCAGCACCAGTAAAATTGACCAGTTCTTTTTGTAATAGAGGTTTATAACATTTCACTCACTAGTCACACTTTGATTTATTTCAAGCATATTAAAATGCAACAAAGCAGGTGGAGCAGCATAAAGACACTTAAAAATGCACAGAGAGAATCGTTGGTAAGCCCAGCTGTCTGTGTGTGCTTATGCTGGGAATGCCAGTACCCAGTTCAATCAAACTTTTCGGACTTTGGTGTACTCCATGTGTGTCTCAGAGAGGGGGCTGAGCACCATCTCGTGGTGCAGCTGGAGATTTTGTGGTCTCCTCTCAGTTCATGTGCTGAGCAGCTTAAATACATCTCCACAGTGATGTGATCATTTTGCTTTTGCTATGTTATTGTTTTCTACCCGTGAAAGGGTTGAAGGTGTGTTCAGAGGGCTTTGTAGAAAGCATCAAAGATGAGGTTCATTGGCAGAGCTGTGTGAATGCAAACAGGTGCTTGACAGTAGCACTGAGCTACTATATCTGTTATGCTCTACAGGAAGCAAGTAACTCTGGCACTGTGGACTTCCACAGGCCAGCACTTCCCAGCACAGAAAAAACTGTGCTCTGCTTCCTTGAAGTTACTCCTTTTTGCCTCAGATGAAAACAGTTGATGCCATGTAGCAGAAGCTTTGTGCCTTAAATGCTACAAACACAAAAAAGGAGACTGAAGGGACTGCCAGGCTGTAGCAAAAACTACTGTTCTGTGTCTCTGACAGCTGCAGCAAATCAGGTCATCCTAACTTCAGTATTCTTTCCTAAGGCTTACATCCCCATGCTGTGGATACTGTTCTGCATTTAAAACATTTGTTTCTGCCACTTGCATCTGGTTCCAAAAGTGTGGTTCAGGAAACCTAATGATAACGAAGATCAGGCTTGATGTAATAAGAAAAGTGTGCATGTGTAAGTTTGTACAGAACTTCATATATTTTTGAATACCTATAGAAATGTTTAACACCTCCTGAGATTGGAAATTTCATAGAATACTATAAAGAACTGAAGTATTTTCTAATAATTCATATGGAAATGTAGATAATCCTTCATAATAGCAACAGCCAAGAGTGGATGTGAGGCAGCTAGGCTAAGAAGGTACAGAAAATATTTATTAAAACCAGTTATATTGTCATAACTGATATTCAGTCACTCCTAACTAGGCATGAATTCAGAAAGGGGTTTCCCTGATTAAGCACTGAAGTGGCTTGGGTTCAGGTAAAATCCTTAAAAGCATGTTAGCTCAGAGTTGGTACTAATGTGCTATAGCAGCCATATCTGAATATAAAGGCTGTAGAAACCAAGGGCAACCCATGGAAGGCATGATGTTGCCTTAAAGCCAAATCCTCAGCTGAAGCAGCTGGAACCTCTCTGAGAATTCTGAGTAAGAGTAATAAAACAAATAATTTTAAGCTAATATTGGAATTGCATCTGATGTTTATTTCATGACAAAACCCCCTGACTTTAAATTTCTACAAGATCTTGTGCTGTGCTTTACCATAAAGGCAGTCTGATAGTTTTTGAGCTGAGCCAAAGTAAACTTGAGAAATCGGTGTTTCACCCTTGCAGAAAGAGTGACTCTTGCAAGAGAGCTAATTGAAAAACAGGTCGAAGAACTTGGGCTCTGAAATTTGTCAGGGAGCCAAAGGGCTGGAGAATGTTTCCTATGAAATTGCTGAGTGACAATGTGGAAAGAGGAATGTGGAAAATGTTACTCTGAATGAGTGCCAGCCCCTTTCCTCACTGTGAGAAATAGAAAAGTAAAAAATACTTTCCTGTTTCAAGTAAACTTTGATGCATCATAAGGAAATGTTTCTTCCTTATTTTGAGAGAGGTATTTCTCTGCTTTGCCCTTCCAAGCAAAGCCTTTTTGTCCAATTCACTCAAATGGAGTTAAAATACACATCTATTCCCCTTCCTTGCACCTCCTTTTATAGTTTTCAAATGTCAATTATTTCTATATTGCAAGGGGGAAAGAGCCAGCTTTCTGTCATTCTGATTGCTAAAATGATGGTTTTCATTATTCCATTAGGAGGTTATTAAGATGTTTTCTACTTTAGCTCTATGTTGCAGAAGTATTGAGTGTAGTCAGCTCCTGTCAAATTTCACAGGATTTTAGATGGCATTTGTGAAGAATCAAATCTTAAGGTCTTAAGAGATTTACTCCCAAATACTATGAGGAAATTTTCAGGACTGAAAATATGACAAGTAAGAGGTTCTGTATATTTTTTTTCCTGTTGTGAGGTAAATGAAGTAAATCCAAGTTCTTGGTACAGTTACATCTTCATGTTGGAATACTTGTTGCCTAATTCAAACACCATAATCTGAATAATTTAGGTCTGAGAAGACTGAGGCTCTCAGTCTAGCTTTGAATGCAAAACTGTGTGTTTTAATGTGTTACAGATTTACCTCTGGGGACTTGTATCATGTTGAGACTCCATGGGTAAACATGAACATGTTTTCACATAAGATTTCTGCTTTTGCTTTTTTTGACTGGACCAGAAATATAACAGAAACATCACTTTTCTGAGAGCTTTGGGAATATAGAAAAACTTAGAGATATCTGTAGAAGTGCAGTTCTGATAAACTAAAGGAGGGATGTGTAGTAAAATATTCTAATCTGCTTCCCTTTTTTTTTTTTTTTTTGGAGGAACAGTAACTTTGTCCAAAAATGGACAAAGGTATTGCTTTCTTTTGGCATCTCTTTTTGCATCACAGCACTGAAAGACTATTTGATTCTGTTTTATAGTGGGTTAAGATTTGAGCCTAAAATTAAAAATCCTTTCTGAGGAGTTCTTAAGCATACTTTTATCTTTAGAGTATTATACTGTTGCTGATGATTTAAATACTTACAAGGCTGCAATAGTGGTGGATTTACTACCACCATAGTATTAGTGAAGGACAGAATGTGCAGAAGCAGTAGCAGTGACATTATGGGCTTACAACCCTGCCCTAATATAGTATATCATTATTCAGGCATTTCTGACAGGGATGGAAAGCTTTGTTACAGCCATTCAACCCTGGTGCTACTCCACAAGTTTTAGCTGAAAGAGGGAAGTATGAGCAGATAGATTATGCATTCTTACTTGCTCTTGCTTCCTTACTGCACTAATAATATATGGAGAGATCCAACTTCTACTTTTGTAAGAAGGATGTGACTGAATTTATTGCCAGTGCACTTTTTGGAAACCTGCAGGCTTCATACTGCTCGAAAGAAAAGTGCTTAGCTGCTATCTACAAGTAAACCTGAAACTGATCTGTGAGGGATAAAACACTACCCATGAAATGTTAACACTGGTAATTGCATGTGTGTGGACAAAAACCTCATATTCAGTTTCAGATCATTGCTTCTAGGTAGCAGTAAGAGTTCTGAAATGGCAGTAGATCCAATGTATAACCTGTACAGATTTTGCAAGGGCAGAGGAAAATCTAGGAAGAAATTTCCTAAGAGCACTGAAACCACAATTCAAAATCAGCACTTTCTGAAGAAAATTATCTGAAGTACTAGCAAAGCCACTGGCATACAATTTGCCTGGCTACAAACACAGGTGAAACAAACTCAAACCCTACTTTCTAAGCATCAGAGACTAGGGAAGTTTGAGTCAGTTCCTATTGCCATTGAGTAAAGATAATCTCACAGTGGAAAATCAGGTGGTGATTAGTGTTGTACCTTGCTCTGCTTACTGTTAGTTTATAAGAATACCATAGGTAAACAGGTCAATAAGGTTCATAGTGCTGTGGAACTGTTGATCTGAAGAGACAGATGCTTCTCACTCACTTTATTTACCAGTCTACTGCCCAATTCTGTCCCTATTTGGTTGGTCCATACTTCAAACTTGCTTTCTTTGAGCACTGAAAATTCTAACTATAGCTTCTAGGATTTCCACAATGGCTAGAGATGGAGCCTAGCATCCCAGGTAGTGCTACCCAGTCCCAGCTCACTTCCAAGCCTTCTACTGTGGCCAGCTCTTGTATGTCCACAGGCAAGAAAGACCAGAATACTTGGATTTGGAAAGGATAAGGCAGTTTTGATAGGTGAACTAATTTACATCCACAACCTGATTGCTACCTAATATCAGAGAATACCGGTATGTTGACAGCAGACAGGTATCTCTCTCCTTGCTTTGATTAAAACATCATCTTGGTGGCCTCAGATCCGATGTCTAACGTGTACAGATTTAGTACTAAGTGCCTCAGATCTGTATGAAGAAAATCCTAGTTTCAGTTCTTGCTGAACTATACTGTCCATAAATAGTATACATATGTATATATGTATACATATAGTATGGATAGCTATATATTTTTACAGGATGAGATAGAATCTGCTCTGAAGATTTTATTGTCCAAATATGTTCAAGGATAAAAGCCATAGCAAGGGAGTGTATGGGCATTCACATTTCGACTAATGATTGAATTAAGCAGTATTTAGTTTGTTGAGACTAGCCTCTCTTTAGTCAGTGGAGATGACTAAGCCCTTCCAGGGAATGGCTTAAAGCTGGAAGCTAAGTCAGCCTCCTCCAGTGAATAATTTGGACCGTCACCTCCTAGCTGATTGTCAGGAGCATTGTCTGATCAACGCTTCTCAAATCAACATCACTACATGGTCCCCAGATAATAATAATAATCTCTACATAACTCTGCACTATCAAGACTTTGGGCAAGTCATTTATTTACCAGAATTTCATCTTTCCAGTGGTGTGCAGCTAATAATACTCACCTTCTTGCCAGAAGGCTTTAGGAACTGAAGCCGTGAATGTCTGTAATGGCTTTAATATCATAAGTACAAAGGTATTGGTGAAAACATATTTAGTGCCTATGAAAGAATTTTGAATATCTGTTTATTACCCACAACATTACAGTAATAAGTGGCAGTAAGATGAAATGCTTTTCAAAATGTTAAAGGCCAGATTGTCCAGAGGATTCATTTTGATGGAATCACAGCAAGCAAATTTTTCCCTTTTATATGTGGCAATTAATTTCCTGAAAGAAATCAACATCCATGGCATATGTGTAATTATAGATGTAGTTATTTAGATAGAGATACCATCAATTCAATGAAAAATGCCACACAAATGGGAAGAAAAAAGCCAGATTAAACTGCAATAAAGAAAATGAACTTAAACGAGCAGGAAGATGTGGACATATTTACAAGAATATGTGTGTGCGATGTTCTATCCTTACATGAACAAATCTTACCATGAAATTTGAAAGTGTTATTAGCAGTTGTCTCTTGCCTCTGCTTTGATTTGCCTATATTTGTTGAGAAAAGCACATTGAGGGAGATAACTGTGTTTCTTATACCAGTGCCTTAGACTTCAGAAACAGTGTGAAATGATGGACCTGATCCTTAAACAGCAATGAAACAAATGTTCAGTCTCCTGCACTAGCAATAACTGGACTACTGTAAATGTGGTTAGTATGTACAGGTTTATAGGCTTGATATTTATGCACTGTACTTCAGATTCAGTTGTAATTTCCATAAATGACAGAATAATTAGGCCAGGATAATAGGGTTGACATTAAGAAATTATACTGGCTTGCACAATTGCATATCTCTCTGCTGGGTGGCTGCAAAATCTGCAGACAAGTTCCTGGTTTATGATACTCTCTATATATGATGTTTTGCTTTTTTCATTACTGTACACCAGAACTAGATAGCTACCTTACAGACAGGCAGTCTCTGTAGGAAGAAACACTAAAGCTAGAATTGGCCTGTGTGGCAAAAAATGGTTAAATCTTTAAATGAAAATGAAGAGATGATGCTGACTCTGTGCCATGACAGTATGATCTGTTTACCCTGCTAAACGTTCTGATGAGTTTTATGTCAGTGTGGTTTTCCTTTGACCCGTGCACTGAGAAATGTCACTACAGCTGTGACTGAAGCTGTACCTGTTCAGGTGGCTTTCTCTTGTCACTCATGCAAATGTTTAGAGTTGTGGCTCCTGAGATTTACCTTGGCAAGTGGCAGGAGATCAGCAAAACACTGCTGCATTAAACTTCACAGCTTTGGTGAGATTCTTGTCTTAGAATCTGAGATGAAACTGAAGTGGATTGTAACTGACATTTTTTTTTAATTATGTAATTATGGCAGAGGCATCTTCATGTTATACAGGAGTGTTCATGTGATTATCAACTCTGTATGTATGATCAGAATTTTTCTGGTTTTATCTGTGTCTCCTGGCATTTTATTCCATACATGCTTACAGAGAGACAGAGAGAGAAATGTGTGTACATACAAGACCTAGTGACATCCATGTAATTGGAATATGATTCTATTTCTTACTGGAGTAAGAAGGCAATATTACTTCTGAATTTGAGTCAGAAGCAGAAAGACAAGTATTATTAGGAAAAGAATTGTAATGTGCATCCCATATAAAAGAATGAAATAAGATCTTGGATAAGGTTTGAAAAGATGTGGTATCTTGGCTAGATAAAAGAGGTATGGAGGAAATGCGAAGGAAGAATACTTTTTATCAGAAAAGACTAAATTATATGTGAGGAGATGGAAAGAGATTGAAAAGAGGTCAGTTTTAAGTAGCAAGTGAAGGTGAAAGATCAAAAAATAAGGAAAAATTGTAGTGTTGACAAGGTCAATTTTAGATACCTGAAAGTAGAGAGCAGTCATTTTTTCACTGTTGGGGATCATGAGATGGCTGGTTCATGTGGTCATAAGAGTAGAATATGAATTTTTTAAAGTGAATAGGCATTCTCAAGTCAGAGCAGAGAGAGAATGAGGACTTGCCCTTCTGATCTGAGTGTATAACATGTAACATGGTAAATTGGCTTCCAGATTCACCCAGCTTGGTCTTAACCTGTTTGTTTTGGAGCCCTCATGTACCTTGAGAATAATTGTTCTCTGCCCTTCTATAAAAAACCCCAAACAATAGCAGAGCTCTGACAGCTGCTGCTTTGATCTGAACATACAAAGCAACATCCAAGCAATCTTGGAATATAAAAGAGGAAATGATGCTCAAAAACACAGTGTGTGTGCATGTAATTTTTGTTATAGATTGGAGCCATTTTTCTTTACCTTGTGACTTCTGGGAGAGCCTCTGTCTTCAGAATTTCTCTTCCACAATTGCTGAACACTCTTGCACAGTGTATGTTCACTGAGTGCATCCATCAATTGGTGTATGGGCCTTAATGGTTCTGCATGATTTTGCATCTTTACAGAATCTATCTTGCAAGTCAGTCATTTGATCTTTCACTTTGTCTAATCTTTTTATGTTTTTATTGATGCCAATGATACAGAAGAAAGAAGTCATTTTAATTGCTCTGTAAATAGCTAGAGCAAGTCAGCTGAGCTTGCATGTCCTGTCTTTTCAAGGCAGGTGTAAGACTGTTTCTATTTTCACCTAAACTACTGCCAAAAAGGTGGGTGCTAATGCAGAGAGAGTTTCATCGGGAGCCAATACTTTTTGGCCTTGATAAAAATAGGCACCAGGTTTAAAAATCTGTGCCTAGCATTGCTCATTGAATTTGGTTTCTCCATGGCACTCTGTGTCTTCCATGACATAGGGGACAAATAAAAATTAGGCAGAAAATGTCAGGGAAGTTCAATTTCTACAGCTATAGGGGAGCTTGAGACTAAAGCTGGGGTGCTGGTGCAGGCAACTAAATGCAGGCACAGGAGGTGCATCAAGTCACATGAAAAGACAAGGGCTTTGGATTCCCAGTGATGATAAGGGCAGAAGTGACTCCACCAGATGAGTTATCCAGGATCACTGCTGTGCTCCATACCCTGTCATCAACAATGCAATGACTGCTGGTATCCAGTGCCCTTTCCCTAAGCCTTTACTTTCTGTCATTGCAAAGGACATTTCCTCTTTAGTACTAACAAGAAATGACTTTGCTTGCTTTACAAGAAGCAAAGAGTCCTTTAAAAAAAATCTCTTAAGAAGGGTCTTAGGAGTCCACTGAAAGTTTCTAATTCTTTCCAATGTTATTCCTTCACTGGCTATAGGTCTGACACACTGCTGCAGAGGGCCAGCACTCACACCAAAATGCAGGCTGCCAGCTGAACCCTGTGTGTTCAGAAATATCAATCTTTCTATGCTCTACACTTCCACTTTCCAAGCAGGTTCATCATGGGCCAGTAACACCATCAAGACTGTGCCTGCTGGGTTGTGCTTCTGGCCGCTTTTTTTTTTTTTGTTACTGAACTGTTCTGGAGAATTTTAATTGCAGGAAGTACAGACTTTGAGCAGAATTGTCTGCTTAATCTTTATGACCTTCTAAAGTCAAATCTGAAGTTTTTTCAGATGGACACAGATTTTTGAAACTGGTATTTAACTTTTGACATATGGGTTTTAAGGGCAAGAAGAAAGAATGTAGAAGTATCCTTTCACATAAAACCTCTTCACTCCCCTCCCATGTCCCTGCAGACAAAGAGAATTAATTCCCTCAAAATAGCACAGGTTTTTGATCCTACTCTCAATTCCTGATTTTTGAGTCATGAGAGATTAATTCTATGAATTAGATTAATTTTGATGCAAAAGGGATCCAGGTGGGAAAGTACAACTTTGCTGCTAATTGGTTTTGTGTTGATATTTCTTCCAAGCCAAGAATTCTCAAGGGCTTTATGAACAGAAAGTTTCAGGGCAGGTAGTGCTAAATGGGACCAACTGTCTACCTGCCGCAGAGCAAAAGCCCACAAGCATCCCCTTCCCACCTGACAGATTTAGCATTTCTTTCTTCACTCATTATAATAGTTCATCTGGTGACAGTTCTTGGTACTCTGTTGCTTGCTAAACACTAAACTGTGATATCTGTTAGCATCTTCCCCTTTATACAAACACTGAAAAAATAATCCACAGGCTGGATTGCTGCTGCTAAAAAATATTTATTCTCAGCATGAATCTGGATCTTTGTTATATACTGACACTCAATATTTAAATTACAACCTTCTGATCTTTCATTTGCAGCATCTAGAGGACGTTGAATAAATTGAAAATAAGATGCAACAATAATCCACCCAGAGAGGGGATCTGACAGGGAATCAACATTTTCCAAAATGTGGGCTGGGTTTTCCAGCTCCCATCTTTGACAGATGTTCTGTGTTCAGTACTCCTAAGGCTATATATGTCAAAAACTAAATACCAGTTTTGATAATCTAAGCCTGTCTGAAGAAGCACTGAGGACTGCTGTCTCACACTTCAGACTTGACTGTGTCCCTGCATTAGAAGGGCATACAAATTGAGTAGGTAATTTTTGCTTGTAAGCCTGAACTTCAGTATTTCAGTCTTAGTCACAAACTGAGGAGGACTAGGAAGGGTTTGAGTCACTGCTAGTGGGATTCTATGAACAGTATTGCTAGAAAGAGGCCTTGCAGGTTTGGTAATTGAGTTGTTAACTGTCACCCTGATGGGAATATGTGACTAATAGCAGACCTCAAATTCAGATGGTATGCTTCAGAGCTAGTCTGAAATGCTAGGTTGAAGACTTAATGTCAGTTTGATTTTAAAATCATGGCAACATCAGTGTGGTAGAAGACACTGAAGCTACTGATGTGCCCTATGAAGTGCTGGGACAATGACCACAGAAGTAATGGAATCCACATCAGCACACAGAGGTCATGAACAACAAATTTAGGTATTCCACTGAGTCACCCATCTTCTGCAAAACACAAAGACATAGAATTGTCTATAATTATCTGTTTTCAGGAATTCAGCTTTACTGGTACATCTTTGGGCATAATATCTGCTTTATATCATATATTTTGAGGCCTGAAGATGCCATTATGAACTATCCTGACTTCTCATAGGACACAGGATTGATTTCTGCTTTTGAACTGCTCTTTGAAGTATGAAACATCTGTTTAGAAACATATTGTATCTGGATGCATTGCCATTTAGTACATTTCTCTTAAAATTTGTACCTACGCTAAGGGTTTAAAAGTCCCTTAAAATTTTACGGGACATTTGCCAATTATGCATGAACTATATGTAGTAAAGCCATAGATTAAGTACTAGTTATTCAAATTCTGTATATGTGCCTTTTTTCAGAACCAATAATCACTGAATCCCGTTCCCAGTGCTCAAAGTTAGGCTCATCCTCTTTGGTGTTATTTGGATCCTCTGATGATGGAATAGCACTGCTCCAAATTGTACCACTGGGGTTTGATACCTCAGTGACTTGACATTAGACATTGCCTTTTTATAGACCATCTCAGTGCCTTTTTTTAACTAGAGTTTGCAAACAGCTGTGCAGTCTTCAGCTCTGACCAATCTGTCTGTACTCAGGAGACAGAGATTTTGGTGGGAGCCATAGTCCTCCCTGAGGTTCTGGATAAAACTTTGGGCCTTCTGCAGCAATGTGGGAGTTGGTTTGCACCTAAGATGTTGCCAAGGTATGAAGAAAGTATCTTGAATCCTGAATCTAGTCAGAATCCCCCGAGAGAGGTGGAAACCAGTGCTGGTGTAGCTCCTCTGAGTGAATGGGGACATGACTTGATATTGAGGTGGGACAGATGGGACCTGGTGCCATTTTTGCATGGCCAGACCACGCACAGAGTAGCCCTTCTCAATACTGGCAGAGACAGAAGCTGTGTAGGCATTTCCTTGCCCAAAGGTGTGACCCTAACAGCAGGAAAAGTGAGATTGAAGTCCTGTGACTGCCCAGCCTTTCCCCTCATGGCATGACACCCTTCTTTTGTTCTCAGCCATTCAGGGACTGGTGTTTCTTTGGAGGTAACTGGCTATATGTCTTGTGGTAGCTTCTACCAGTCTCTGCATTATGATATTTTGTTTTTTCTCCTTTTCCCCACCATCTTCAACAGCAGTTGACTGTTCACCACTGTCTAGCATGTACCACTGCCACTGCTTTTACACTCTGAGGCCTTATCATCCAAGTTTGTTGGCTCATTGTACTTCTGCTATTAAAAGCCCAAGCAAATTCTACAGTTAAAAGGTCTTCTCTCCACTTAAGTAACAGATAAAGTGGGGACACCTGCAGCCACTGAAGTGCTGGTGTGGGGCCATTTGAGGCACCTGGGGAGGTGCTAACAGCCTGCAGCTGGGGAGAGCAGTGCTAAGGATGCTGCTGCCTGCGGGAGGTCTGGGGCCGTGCTCTGTGGCATGAGGTTGCCCTCCCTTTGGGGCTCTGCATTCATCTCCAGGAGCAAGAGATGTGGGCAGACAGGCTGTGTACAGCTGCAGGTCAGTGGGGCTGGAGGAGACATGCAGGGCTGCGGGCTTGGCTGTGCTGGGAATGTGTGGTTTTTTTCTGCTGTGCACAGTCCTTTCCTCCTTCTTTTTTTTTTTCTGCTGAAGAATTTAAACTGTAGTAAACATAAGTCTGTGATGAGGCCATGCTGATGATTTCTGGTTTGGACAGGATAAATCAGTCACCTTAGTTAGAATTTTCTCTTTTTTGCCTTCTAGATTGGAAATTTTGCTGTCCATTGTATGCTTACAGAAACACACAGGCAGGGACAGGCTTAAAGCAGGTGCTCGGGACAGAAGGGGTTTTCAAGAGGAGTGACAAAATGGGGCATGAAAGTGGGGCTTTAAAGCCTTCTTGTATTCAGAATTGTAGCCTATCCTAATCTTTCTTGTGATGCAACTTTTAAGAAACATTTAATAACCTAGGATGCTAGATGGATGAAACCTGGTGTTTGTTTTTATTGTCTAATGCTACTTACTTTCATTATGCTCCAGTATGGCACTTACGAGACTTATTTGTGGTTGCTTCTCCTGAATGCAACTGAATTTACTCTTCCAGCCATCTCAACTTAACTTATAAAAAATTCCCAATCAGTTTAAATCTCTCTGGGTCTCTTCTGCGTTCCTGGCTGAATGTTTCATTTCTATCTGCTCTCTCATTTATATACCTTTCACTTAGCAGAGAGGATTTTCTCCATGGTGGTATGAGAGGGCTTCACAGCTGGGCTTGTGCTCAGAGCTCTGCATTCCTTATGCCTCAAGGTGCACTCTGGCACCACTGGAGCTGTTACAGCACACCTGAAGCTTTCTGATTTACTTGAGGAACACAGCTGAAACAGTATTTTTCTTTTTATTACACCTGAAATGGCAAATTTCAGAGGGCTGTTTTAGAAGAGGCAGCCCTACCTGAGGGCATGAAGTCTAAACTGCCTCTTCCTCCTTCCTTTTCATGTGCTACTCATTTCATTAGGACAGACAGTAGCCTTTGAGGCTCCTGTGGCGTTTTATCAGTGGAATTAATTTTTTTTCATCACCCCCCCCAGCTCACAGTGTTTCTGAAGATCTGCATTTTTCCTTCCTCTGCTGTCACCATCATCTGCTAAGTAACATGTCTCTATGGGGATGAAAAGGGTCTAAGGAAATGGCTCTTGATAGTGAAACACTATCACTTGATAGTGAAACACTATCAACACAAAGGGAATGAATGCAGGAAGGAGGGAGAAGAAATGAGAAGGTGACCAAGAAGTAGGTAAAGCAGTATTTAACATAGGGAGGGAAGAGAACTAGCCCAATAAAATTTGTAAGCTGTGAACATTGTAAAATATTTCTAGAAATAGAAGGTCAATATTACTAGATCAGTTTAGATTTCTAGAAGTGAGAGAAAATGAAACACTGATTCTATATATCGCTGTGGGAGAGTGCCCCTTCTCTTCAGTGTGTAAACAGCATTTGTGGCTGTGAACCCCTGTCCATAAATTGTAAAGACAGCAGGAATCATTGACACCGTAGCCTGAACTCTGATATATCATAGGTCTTCACACTTCAGAATTGCTTTCTGTTTGCTTTAAAGCTTATCCTGAAGAAAATAAGATAACTTGGTTTCAGAAAGTCTCCTTGAGTTTAAAACCATGTCTTAAATGTGAACTCTGATGTGAATCTGTTTGTTACCAAAGAGAACTGTACTTACTCTCACCTTTTCCTGATGGTAAGCCGCTGCTCTTGTTTAGTCTTTTGTCTTTTACTGCAAATAATGGGCTTAGTAATTTGCTTCTGTTCTGGGAGCTCTTCCTGTAGAGCTTAACTGGGCCCCTGCCATGAGGGAGCAAGGGTTCTTTACCTTTGGCATGTACTGTGACTGGAGCAATGTAATGCAAAACATGATTGTGAGTTTGGATGTGGAAGTAAAAATCAAAGTACTTCATGTACCTTTCTTAAGTATTTAATGGGAATAACTTTCCGTTTCTGAATTGTTGTATTGAGACTGGTGATCTGTTGTTAACTGGACCTGTATCCCAGCTATTTTTGTTTTGGAAGTTTTCTTGACAATGTTATTAAGATTTATAATCAGTAGGCATGAAGTAGTTGAAAATTCATAGCATTTGAAGAAAATATACCTAAAGAGGAAGATTTTATATGTGCATTGGTTGCTAGCTGTGCAGCATTTGGAACACCAGTTTCCTTGGGTCTCTTTCTGACTTTGAAGCTGAAGGATTACTTTCTGGAGAAAACTAGGTAACAGGTAATGTTGTATTTGTTGATGTTGAGTTCTGAATCAAATATATCTGGGCTATATGGCTATAAAACTATGAACTTTTCTTATTATGCTGAAGGAATATATTTGTAAAAATGATTGGCATTTTTGTCCATTTTATGTGGCTGAGATATACAAGGGTGATGAAGTGCAATGCTACTTGAGATTGATTGTGCATAGTGAAATGTATGAAAGTCCTTGTGGCTTTCTGCATGGTGCTTAAACATGCTGTGACAGAGTAATAGAGTATGGTCTTTTTTGGGGGTGAGTGGAAGGAAATAAAAACTGAGAGATTCTGTGCAAGCAATTGAAAAAGGAAGTTATAGTAATTACATGTGGATTTGATTAAAACACAAAAAGCACAACAAAACCAAACAACCACAGTAAAAAAATATCTCACCATTAACTTGGCTATGGTGAATAAGTTTAAATTCTGAAAGATTTATTTAATTCAAAAGATCCCATTATGGAGTGTGAGACATGAATATCTAAAGTGATCACTCGTAGTGGAGACAAAGGAAAGGTAATCAGCAAATACCTGACTCTGTATTTGGAAAAGTGTCAGTTATGATCTCAAAATAGTTCAGTGGCAGTGATCATAGAGTATCCTGCATGTGCAATGTGTACTGTAAATATGGGTCTTAAGCCTCAGAGACCTAAATATTTATTACAAAAAATATTTTTTAAAGGTGAAAAAATTGATCTGTAAGATATCAGTTCTGATTTCTAGAAGAGTCTAACCAATGGAAAATGAAGTGCAGTGTTGGTTAGTGGCTGTGGTGGTGGCACCCTTGAGGAAGGGGAAAGGTGGCACCATGGATGATGTGTGCCATACATGCACCACTTTATTTGATCAAGAGCATGGAAGAGGGTAATGGGTGTAATGTTATGAGCAGATAAAGGACACAGCTGTTAAAATTACCAAAAAGGTAATGAAAAGACAAATATTGATGTGGGAAAACTGATCAGCCTAGATTTTTTTTGAATACCAAGTAAAGTGGGCTCATTTGGGTAATTGATTTCTTAATACAGCGTGTGGCAAATTCCTGTTTCTAGTAACAAAGAACATTCCTTACTTTGAAAGAAGTAATTCGGAAAAAAGGAGATGAGACTTGTTTAGCCAGTTAAGCATATGCTCCCTCTAATTTTGTAGCTGAGAAAACTGGACTGTACAGGTAGAGGAATATTCATGCATTGGAGTTACCTTGGATTGACATTGGAGGCGATTAACAAAGTAAGGATTTAAGGTTTTGTCCTTCACATCAAAAGTAGCATTTCCTAGTAAACTTGAAAGGGTTCACAAGGAGGCTGTGAAAATGATGTGATATCTTACTTTCTAAGGATGTGTACTTTAGGAGTGTCATAACTTGTGTAGTGAGACAAGGGAACTCTACAGAGTTTATAGAAGTGAAGGTTAAGAGGAGAATTGAAGACAGCCTACAGATACTTGTTCAGGGAAGAGATCTCTTGATTGTAGAATGCTTCTTAATCTTTTTGGAGCAGCAAATGTGTAATGAGGATTGATGACTGAAAGTGAAAACTAGGCAAATTGAGACTTAAAATAAGGAGCCCATCAGTAACAGTGTGGGCAATTAATCACTGGAACAATTTTTTTAGTTGGATTGAAGTTTTTCCATCACCTGAAGTCTCTAAATCAGGGCTGAATGTCTCTCTAAAAGATAAGCTCTGGTTCAAACTGGAGTTATGATCTGAGTGTTGAAATTACTGGCTGAAGTGCTGTGGCCTGCATTGTGCAGAAGGTCAGTGCAAATGATAGTAATACTCATTCTGCCCAGAAAAATGTATTAATCTGTTCCTGACTCTTCTGGAACTGACCTTGCTCAAACTTGATGGTTTTATGTGTAAATGAATGAGTGATAATTACCTCCCTAAAGATACAAGAACTTGGTTAATAATAAAGACTGTGAAGACTGCAAAAATACAGTCTGGAAATAGATGGAACTAGAAATCCTGGTCTCTTTGCTGGTATGGCTGTATGTATAGCTTCCCTGAAGCTACAGAAAATTGTGTGAGAACTTTTCTCCTGGTCTACCACTGCCCAGCAATGCCAGGAGCTTCTGTAGCAAAGGCTGTTTGAAGGGGAGGTGGGAACATCGCATCACTTGGTGGGACACTGGGTACTTGCTGCTCTCTCTGAACTAGATCCTTGCCAGCTCTAATTACAGTTTAGCAGCATTAATGATAGATGTGAGTACTGTTAACATGAAGCTTGCATTTAGAAATGAAAAGGCAAGTTGACCCAAGTCCCTATGTTCAGTCACTTGAATTTCTTATTGCTTCAGTGGTGTAGCTGTAATGGTAAGCACCTGGAAATCAGACATGTTCTGTCAGGGTTCAGGGTATGCTGACAGAAGGAAAAGTTGTAATTCTGGTGATGGTATCAAACTGCAGTTTGTGATCTTTTAGCAATAGTGAATGAATAAGCAAACCCTGGGTTATGAGTGGTGTGCATCTCTGGTGTTTAAACACTGCTCATGTCTTGCAAGAAGCAAATCTTCTTTTCAGGAAGTGCTTTAAGTCAGGCTGTGTCACCCTGTAATGTTCAAGATCATTCTGACAAGGCAGAGAGGGCATTAAAGAGTCTGGCACAGAACTCATCAGCTCCATCCAGCTTCAGTAACTGCTGCTGGTTTTCTTCCTAAAATTTCACCCATAGTATATCAGGTATCAAAAACAACAGTTAGTTTTAGGTAGTGACTTTCTGTATTCTGCAGTCCCACAATGTCCAGGGGAGACAGTTTCCATAATGCATAGTGTTTTGACTTTTAGCAAGTTTACAATATATCCAATCATTATACTTCTCTGTACATTATGCATAACAGAAACAAGCCTTTCACCAAGCTGAGAAACAGTTCAGTTTATAACCACAAATTAAAACCTAGTCCCTCCTATGCTAAAAACTAGATTACCTGCATGGGAAAGGCGATTTTGTATGTTGAAGAGAGAAACCCATATCTGTTTGCTGCTCTTGTGCCTCTGTAAGTCCTGACTTCCATTTTAGAGTCAACACCTAGGTGCCTCTGTGGTCCATCCTCTCCAGTGCGTGACCCTTCATAGAACTGGCAATTCTTATTTCATTATTGAAGGCACCAGTGTCCAAAACTTACTGATCTGCCACCCTTAGAGTGTGCTGTGGGCTACTGTGAAGCACTCTCAGGCCTAAATGAGGTCAAAAGGGCACAGTACAGAACTAAATTAATCTAAATTTTCTTTAACTGAGGTTCCTTATAGTGAGATGTTTGCTGAAGGTGCAAGATTTACAGGCTTGGATCTTTGTATTGTGCTAATTCTTATAGCAATTTGGATGTGTGCAGGAGAGGTGGGAGTTTTCCATACTGCTGGGCTGGTTTCTTTCTTAAACTTGCAGGAGTGTTTGCAGAAGAGTGAGACCCTCATGATACTTTTATGTCTTGCCCCCCTTCTCAGGCAGTGGAGAAAGAATCCATTGTAACCATGTGCCTACTACCAAACTGAGTGGATAGAAGTGAAAGTTAAAATAGTTTTTCCTCAGGACATTTGGCTAAAGGTGAAACATATTATATTTTACTTTTAGAGCAGAACTTGCCTAAAATAAAGGTTGGAATGATGGATGTTTTTGATGTATAGTCATTTTATTCCTTTGACTATTAGGCCTACCTTATCCCTTCTCTATAATGTTGTCAACACTCTACTAGCTTTATTTTATGTTTTTTTTTTTTTTTAATTTCCATTTTTTTTCTATCTGAGCATTTGGATAAAGCTTCCCTTTGCTGGAGTTTATCTAAACCACAGGGGAGTTTTCTTCTGTCAGCACCCTGATAATTAGTAACTGAACAATTCTTGTGGTGACAACCTGTAGTTTTGCAGCTTGCACACTTTCTTCATTCATTTGAGGTACCCATTCTCTGAGAGACAATCTAAGTCAGCTGTTTATAAATACAAGTGGTCCTCAATCTTCAGTGTTCTCTGGGATATGACACTACCTCTTCAAGCCTGTGCCTGATCAGCCATTTATTTTTATTTTCATACCAGAAACTTCTCAAAAAAAATTGGATGGTACCTTTCTGGTATAGATTGGGGATGCAGCTACAATGTTCTGGTGTGATAGTGCAAAATTGAACAGACATTATATGAGTGCTTTTAGGTAAAAATGTGCTTCTCCAGCAGGAGAATAATGTCTGAATGACCATATGACATGAAAATTAAGCTAATAGATGTGCTAGGCTGAAGGAATAAACAGCTGTTCCAGGTTTGATAGAGAGAAAGTAATCATTTTCAATTGGAAAAAAGTAATTAATAACCAAAATATCCTGAAAGCCAGTCCAGTGAAAAACTGAAGAGTAGGATGGGGTCATATGATGTCCATTTTCTCCCTGACCTTATTGCATTGCTTGCAGTAAATTTGGTACATAAAGCCAGTTTTTCTTAATTTGGAAATAGAAGTCTTGATATTCTGCTGCACCTTCCCACCAAATATGTAGTTTAGCCAAGTAAGTTTATTGAGTGTCTTACAGGTGTTGCTTTGCATTTCTGGAGAATAAAAAACATCAGAGGGTAAAAACTCTCAACTTTCCTTTTATAAACAGGTGTTCAAAGCACTCACATTTCTAGGTTTTTTGCAATTTTTACTTTCAGTAGAGATTTAAGAGGAGATCTACTGGATGCTATTTCACTGCTATCCTGTAACACTTTTACTGGGTGATCTAGCTGGTACTGTAAATGGTTGGAGTCTGTTCTCTTTTGAACACAACTAATACTAGTGAGAACAAGCATTTTTTTGAGGTATTGACTACTCCAGCAAGTGTGGTTGGGGAACAGTCTTGAAGGAGACTGTCTCAATTTGAACATTTAAGTGATGCCACGTAATTGGCCTTTTCATCTATGCTTTAGTTGTTTTCATTTTTTGTCGTTCCCACCGGTCTCCTCCAAGGCTGGTTACATTATCACGTGGTGCAACTTCTTTTGGCACTGGAACTTCTTTGTCATAGTGATTTGTGCTCTGTAATTCTCATCATTGTTTTGCAGTGTTCATATTCGCCTTTGATCCTTCTTTTTCTTTACACTTGCTAACCGCTATTTGTCACTTCTGAGTGTGAAAAGAACTCCACTGATGTGCAGTGCTAGCACAATTAAACAGCTATTGTTCTTTGCTTGCCACCACCTGCTGCCCTGCAGAACACGTAACAGCTTTTACTCTTTTACTGTAATGTAACATGCAGGTCCTCTTATCTGCCCTCCTTTTTTTTTTTTTTTAATTAATAAAATTCATCTCAGCTGGCACTTTTCTGAGATTTGATTAATTTCTGTCCTTTTGTCCCATTCTTCCTTCTAATCCAACTGAATGTATCTTCCTGTAGCTGAAATTCACTTTGGCTTTGGTTTCAGTCTTCACCAATAGATAGTTTCTTATCCTTGGTAATTTTGCATTTTTTTACTTTGTTCCTGCTTATTCCCTTTTCTTCAAAGTGTGTCCCTATGAAGAACTGTTGATTTAGCTCAGCAGACTGATGTGCATGGTCTCCTCAATGACTTCCATAGACCAGGCACAGCTTTCTCATTGTGCTGTGTATTCTTCTAAGCATTCATGAGACTCGCAGTTCTCATTGCTGGTAAACAATCCACAAGTATTATTTGTTGTTTTCTAAACCTGTTTCCTAGATGCATAAATACTGTCCTTGTTTCTTTGGAAAAATGAGGTTTTGGATAGCTCTTTGCTCTTTCTGAAAAGCAGAGTCATATTGGGGGAACTCTCAAAATTACACTCTCAGAGGAATACACGCATTAATGGATGGGAAAAACGGTCAGAAAACAAAGCATCTGAGTTCAGTTTAGTTCAGGCAGTATTTTATCATTAACATACACCTTAACACTTTTCAGTTTCCTGTTTCATAAAATAAAGACAGTTAAATTTTTTTGTTAGTGTTTATTTGAATTTTTGTAAAAGAAGGATTTATAGAGTTACAAAATATTCTTGATATGTTTTGAGTGTTGGTAAATAAGAGAGAGTGAAACTAATCTTTGCTTCTGAGCATATTTGTCATTTTAAAGCTGAGATGAGTGCTACTGATGTGAGATTTCATGGTGGGGGGGAAGGAGATAGAAAAATCAAAGCGCTTTGAAGAAAACTTTTATGCAGTTCTCCCTGAAGTGTTTCAGTAACAATTGGTGCACTCTGTTATGAATACTGCTGTACATCTCTGTGGATTGATTACCTTTATAGCATTATATCTTCTTACTGAGAAGACAAGTGATGCAAAGGATCATCCTGTTCCTGTAGAGACACGAGGGACACTCCCCTGCTGGACACTAGATTTTTGGTTGTTTGTCCAAAGGTGTATAAACACCAAGAGGGGTTCTTAACAGCATCATGCACTGATCATGCTGAGAAGGAGTTCAAGTGCTTCTGTAGGCTGAGAGATTTAGTCAGGTTGTATTTGTCATGCAGAGAGCAAGGGGTACTGCTTTGTTAGTCAATATCTGGTCTGAGGCTGGTCATAAAATACAAACTTTAAGAGCGTTAGTTACTTAGGAAAACTTTGTAACACCAAAGTCAGAAAAGCCTAGGGATTTGAATTGTTATCTTTACGATATTTTGGATTGCTTATGAGGAAAAAGCATGAAACTAAAGGTTCCTGCTTCAATCAGTTCATTTACTGTCTAAATGGAGCACATCTTGGCCTTTGTGTATAACTAATAGTAGTTATGGCTGAACATAAACACCTATGTCTGCTATAGTTTATAGCCTACCTATGTCTGTAGTAGTACATAGGTAGTTTTATTTACAGCCTTACTACTTTTTCTGTTTGCCTTTCTGTTTCATTCATATTAAAAAATTCTAGGAAAAGTTTAAAATTATAAACATCTAAATATGTGTAGCCTATAAATTTTGAATTAGGATTTCCTGAACTTAAATAAGAGAGTCTGTAAGTGCTGTTGGTTGTGTTTTTATGATTTGTTCTGCAGGCCATTGAATCTCTAATAACAGAAGGCAGCATTGTGCTTATGCAGGGTAGATTCACTTTCTGTACTGGGCTTTTTCAAATTATACTGCCTTTGTATTAGACAGCAGTCATCATTGGGAATTTGCTTTTACATAGTAGTATACTATAATTTAAGGGACCCTGTATAACACTACTTCTTGTGTTTTTGCCTATTTCTTATGCCAGTGTCACAGTGTAAGGTTGTGATGTTGGATGTATGGAAGATCTTCTGGTGGTTGAAGATGCTGCCTACAAACTATCTGCCACACTACCCAAAGCATTTTTGAAAGCTTTAAAAAAAACCCTCAAAACTTTTTCTATTGTTTGGGGTTTTTGTTTTGTTTTAAAGATACTTGAGGAAAATGTAGGAGTTAGTTCTCCTATACTGTCCTTACGTTTTCATGTAGTTCTAATTCATAGATTTGCTGTTAACAGAGCATGTACCTAAGAGCCATAGCTTCTCAGTTTTGTTTTACTCTGCCTGTAAACTGCTGGGAACAAAAAATTTGATTTAAAAATGGTAAAAATTTGACTGAGTTTGATTGTCACAATTCTAAGACTTCAGTGCGAATCATTGAGAATTGCTAAGGATGTGGATTTCAGTGACATAATAGAGTGCTTAACACTGCTGGACATCAGGGAGACACCGTAAAACCAAGTCATGAAAAACTTGACAAAGCATTAAAAAGTTAATTCATCTTTTTCTTATTTTTTCTGGCTGTAGAAGAATGGATTTTTTGGAGGAATTGCTGTATCTCTGCCTAATATTCTTAAACTGAAGGTGCAATGCATATGCAAAGTGACTCTTTGTTACAGTAAACAGAGCTTCTACTGCAAGTATGTGCTTGATAACCAAGACTGACATGCATGGAGATCAGCTTATTTCACTGGTATTAATAGCTCTCATGAGAAGCTAAGACAGAGGCAGGTGGAAATGTTGGTTTGACTTTTGGTTTTGTCATGGTCTTAGCTGGGATAGAGTCAATTTTCTTCCTTGTAACTGGTACAGATCTGTGTTTTGGATTCAGTAAGAGAATGTCAATAACACAACAATGGTTTGTCGTTCCAGTGCAGGACTTTTAGTTGTTGCTGTCAAGGACTTCTCAATTTCTTGGTCTCTACCAGCGAGCTGGTGCACAAGAAGCCAAGACATGTTCATGACAGCTGACCCAAGCTGCCCAAAGGAATGTTCCATACCACAGAACATCACACTCAGTATATAAACTGGGGAGACTTGGCTGTGAGAGGCCAGTTGCTGCTGGGGGGCCTGTCTGGGTATTGGTCAGTAGGTGGTGAGAAATGGATTAGGGTTGTGAACCCAAATGATATTGTAAACCCCAATGATATTGGGGTTTTGTTCCTCTCTTTTTCCATTTATTATAGTGTTTTACTTTATTCAGTTATTAAACTGTTCTTACCTCAGCCCATGGGTTTTACCTTTTTCTGACTCTCTTCCCCATCCTACAAAGTGAGGACAGGAGTGAGCCAGCAGCTTGGGGTACTTAGTTGTTGTCTGGGATTAAACCACAGCAGGATTCACCTGCTCCAGTGCTGGACAGATGAACTTGATTTTGACTAAGTTACATTACATTAGAAAAGGTCTGAAGTATACCTTAAGTTGAATAGGAAGTAGGAAAAATGAGCTATCCTTACACTATAAAGTTAAAAATACTTTAAAATTGTCTGGGGAGTAGGTCATGAGGTCATCTTTGAAGACAAGCATTTTTTAATCTGGGGAAAGCCAGATTGTTAGGATCCTCCTGCATAAGCAAATGTGCTTTTCTGACTTTTCTGGGAGGAGAACATGCTTTATTTAAACACCTATTATTTGGTCATTTCTAATTAACTTATCTTGCAATGAGTACTAAATTGTTCCTGAAACAGTATAGCAGCTAAGTTAAGATGCAATTTAAGTTAAGTGTTTAAGCATGTCAATTCTGTATGTCCCCCATTCCCCATCCTTGATGCCTCACACACCACTGTTTACAGCCTTTCATGATTTTCTTGGAGTTATTTCAGTAGCCATATTCAGGCAACATGAGACCAGAACCTGCAAGAGTTTTCAGAGGCATTTGGTTTTGTTCCTTTCTTTTTACAGACCAGGTACTGTGCTTCTGGAGCAAACACCAGTGCCCCATTAGTGCAGCTTCAACATCACTTTGGCTTCCTCTGTTTGTGCTTAATAGAAAGGCTGTTTTACAAATGAACAGAGAACACATTATTTGATTATCTGTTGACATACCATCTGATATATGAAAGTTATCTCAGCCGGTGTGCTATCCCAATAAATTGCAAACGCAGAGAACCAGAATGATGGATTAATTACTAAAATGTACTAAGATGCATTAGACAGCTCAAGTTGAGCTGTGTAGAGAAATAAGATAACCAGTTGTCTTAATCTTTAAAAAGTACTTCTGAGACACCTCCCATCTGTCAACAGTCATGGCTCTGGAAATAGCCACAGCATCTTTCATACTTTTCTGGAGTATTGGTAAAAGCTGTGCTAAATTAAAATGTGTTTGGAGTAATATGGTGAGGTTTTTTTTAGAGTTTTTCTTGTTACACTCTGGGCCAGCAGGCTTTTTCCCACATGTTCCTTATTTATTTTATTTTGAATCCAAAAATGTTTTCAAATGGAGAATCAAAAAGTAATCTTTTTAGCACTGGTTGTTGAAAGTTTATATGTGTGGAAGAACTGATAGCTTTGGAACCTTCTTTCTTTGTGTATGGAGGATGCTGTGTCCTCTCTACATTCTTCCATGCTTATTATAGGATATTCCATTGATATCAATCCTCCACTGGGGCTCATCATTTAACATGTTGAGTTTCATTGTCTAGAGTGATGCATTTATTATTTATATGGCAGATGAGTGGTTTTTTCCCCTGATGTTCTTCATCAGATATTTTAACTGTGTTTATAAGAGATGTTTTTTCCACATGGTGTCACAGTTTACCCACAGCTCTGTATGTAACTAGAGACACACTTGACTGCAGAGCTACTTTCCTTTTCCCAACCCATAACACCAGTTCAAGCTCCCTGTATGTGACCAGTACGTAGGATTCAAATATTTATTTGTAAAAGCTGTTGTCATTTAGGATTTTTGAAGTCTTCCTAAACAGCAATCCCCTCTAAGAGAAAACCTTCAGTTGTTGTTATTCGTTGCTTCCCTTATGGTTTTGCTGATGCTAATGCATACTCAAGGAAGGAGAGTTTTCTGTGATTCACATTCACTGATGCGTTTTTTCCCCTGCTCTGATCCATCAAAGATCTGCAGGTGAGAGATTTAGTTCTTTTGAAAGAAAGAAGAAAAATATGACTAAGCATATTTTCCTGAGTGGTTTCTTTTTTCTTTTTGTCTTCATCTTTAATCACATAAACATTCATTACCTGTTTGCATATCATCTCTGCTCTGATCTGAACCCATTTAACCAAAAGGAACTGGTGAAGTTTTAATTTTTTTCAGTGTCTACCTGAGGTTGAAATTATGCATTTTGAAGTTTTAAAACTTTGAAGTAGTTGTTTTCTTTACACCTACAGGTTAAAAGGATCCAGCAGAGAATGCTGTATTCTTGTTTTAGTATTTCAAAAGCTCTGTTTACTTTTAACATGCTTGGGTTTACAGCATAACACTATGTAGTGGAGAAATGCATACAAGTAATTACGTCAATTACCATCAGCTCTATGCAATCCTTCTGTGATGCTATGTGATTTAAATGTCATTATCTGTCTGGAAAAGGATGGGAAATTGTTGTTGTTAGCTTCTGTTAGCTGCTAACAGCTGTTTTTATGACTGGTTTTGCTCATAAACAGGTGTTTAGAACATTCCTGTGACTAAGTGATACAACTTGCGCTGCTGTGAATTAAATTGTCTTGCTTGTCTATGTAGCTGGGATTTCTGTTGTTTTCACTCCTTTAAAGAAAAAAAAAGTATAAAAGCAGGAAGGCTCCCAACATCTGAGGTTGTTTTGGTAAGTCATGCTTGGAGACACTGGAAGTTTCTAATCAGAAAGAATGTGTCCTTCAAGAGAAACCCATAGCAAAACATCTCTCTGTGGGCATGGCCTTCCAATTAAATCTCATTTTATGCTGGTTCCTGTCTATTCTTATTGAATAAGCTTTCTGGTACTTTCTCTACTTTGGTTAGAAGTCCAGTGCCCAGTGTTTTTTACTCCTGAAGCATATCTGTGGTAGGTGATGGAGGAATGGACATATGCACAAAAAGTAAGTATGTGTTCAGTAATATTCCATGGTAAAAAGTTAAATCCATATAAAAATGCTTTTGAAAAGTATCATCAGATGGTGCTTCTGAAAAAGGTAAGATTAATTCTTTCTCTGTCCCCCATTCTCATTATTAACATCTGAAAGCAAGAAGGATGCATTCTGTGTAATTTGTGGACTTGACAGTACTTACAGGTGAATGAAAGCCTCAAAAGATCTCGTTGGGTCCTGTTTTTGAGTAATTTTCTGCATATATTTTGTTCAAAAATTACTAATCTCCATTCCTTGCTAGTTAATCAGAGACTTAGAAGAACAGAATTTTCAACACAATTGGTCACTGTCCTTTAATACATGATCAAGAATGCTTAATTTCTATTACCAAAAAAACCCCACCCCATCCGGACCCAAAATCCAAACAAAAGAACCCAACACTATAAACTTGTGAAATTATAAATAGACAAAAGATGAAAGTCATTGATTTATGTGCATGGGATGGTGCATTGCTGAGAATTTGTTGCGGCTGCAGCTAAATCATTAAAAAAACAGGACTTTCATGAAGAGTGATCTTAATAATAACAATAACATAAGGAATGAAGATGAAAGTTGCAGATCAACAAGTTGCTGGTGTACAAGCCAGTCCTCCCTCTGTATCATTGGTGGCCTTGCTGAGTGTGCTGTGCCATCATCTGGGTCATGAATGCAGGTGTTGAACAAGACTGGCCCCAGTATCCATCCCTGGGTATACCATAGTGACTTACCTTCACTGACTCCCTGCTGCTGATCACAATTGATTAGACCTGGTCTTTTATCCAGTTTTAAGGCTGCCTCACTGTGAACTTATCTGAACTGTACTTTGTCATCTTGCCCATGAGGGCGGTGTGAGAGATGATGTCAAAGCCTTACTGCATTAAGGTGAATAACATCCACTGCTCTCCCTTGGCCCTCCTTCTTGTAAAAGGCTATTGGGTTAGTCAGGCATGATTTACCCTTAAGAATTCTTTACTGACTACTTCCAGTTGCATTCTCCAAAGATGTGAAAAAGTTGTGCAGAAGATTTTACTCCATCACTTTCTCAGGGACTGAGGTGAGTCTAACTGGCCTGTACTTACCTGGATGCACTTCTGTGCCCACCATGTGGACAGGAGTGACATTTTCTCCTTTCCCATCTTCTGGACCTTTCCCAACCACCGTGATCTTTCAAAGACAGTGGAGAGTGCCCTTGCAATGGCACCAGCCAACTCTTGTAGTGCTCACTTTATCTCATCGGGTCCATGAACTTGTCTGTGTCCTGTTTCTCTAAGTGTTCTCTAATCAAGTTGCCTTTGAGGCAACAGTTGAGGGTTATCTTCCTTGTTTCAAACTTTCCCCTTGGTCATGGCATCCTGGGATTCCTGAAGACTGCTCTTTTCTGGTCATGGGTCAAGTTGGAAGGAGGCATATGTATTCTGTCTCCTTTCTTCAGTGTCCTCTGTCAAGTTAGAAGTGGAAGAACATGGTCTTCTACTTGCAAATGAATTTAGCAGGAGGAATTCTGAACATATAGTTACAGTTTCTAGCATGGGACCTATTACCTTCTGTTGTCTCTTTTAGAGAGATGCAGCATTGACTATTGTGTGTAAAGTTACTATGAAGTAACTTTAGCCCTTCCTGTGCATATCTCTCAAGTCATGTGGGAATGCACTGGGAATTGTGGGGTTTGAACATGGATATCCTCGTGCTTGCACTTCCTTTAATACTGCAGCCTTCTCTCTGGAGTTCAGTTTGTGTACAAGGCCTGATGTTTTTTGACATAATATTTTATCTAATTCAGGAACAAATAATTGAGACAAAGGGATACTTTAGTCTTAATGGTTCTGTTGCATATTTAGTCTGCAGGCAAAACTTCTCCCCTTATGGCTTTGTTGCTTGGCATTCCACAAAGAGACCATCTCCTTCTATGTTTGTAAGAGATGTCCCTGTCTTTTGGTGACTGAAAAAGATTTACCTATGCATGTTCAAGTTTATATTAAACATATGCCTGGGGCAAAATTTACTCTAGCTATGTAAATCATAGCAAACAGAATAGAGGTCATGTATGGTTATTTTCCTAATGGCTCTAGTCACTGAGGGTCACTAAACATTACAGATTAATTTTGTTGTATTTTTATTGTCTGTTCAATGTTGGTGTCACCTGAGCATAGGACCAGGGCTCTCTCTACAGAAAAAAAACTTAGTAGCAGCCTTCAGGGTCTGCTCAGCCATCTAAAACATGCAGAGGCCATCTGCAGTGCTCAGATTGAGGCCTGAGTGGTGGGGACCATCTCCTGCTTCAATTGTTTGTGTTAAGTCATTTATTTCTGACATAGCTATTGTTGATGTATTTCTGATGCTTTTATTATAATGGTATTTCATGAGAGAGAGAGTTTTGTCTCAGTTAATAGATTGAGGATGGATAGAGGTTTAAAGGGAAGCTGGGGAAGAACTTAAAAAAGAACCTGGACTATATTTGTGTTTCAGTCCATATAACCATTTTTTAAAATTGTATTTTGAACAGAAATAGCAGATTTCCATTACCTCATGGTCACACACTGAAAGCCTCTGCCTTTCTGTGAATCCTTACCAGGGCGACAGTGAGAATATTTTCTTGTAAGGTGGACAACCCAGCTTCCCCACTGCAGCTGTGGAGTTTTCACAGGTTTCACTTCAACAATGCTTTTATGTGGAACAACTTCTACCTCTGAGTCAAGGTCTGTGTGAAAAACCTGCAGAAATGGAGGGGAGGCTTTTGTTGAAGGGATAGTTTCACCATGAAGTGGAGTGTGGTAGAGACCAAGTTTTACAGAAATAAGTCACCCATCAGCGCCCCATCAGTGTAGTTAAATTATGGGGTTATGCAGATGTTGGTTGTGATTTTTTGAAGTGGTTTTGTGTCTGCTTGGTTGGTGAGACATTGAGAATCTCTACACTGCACAGCTTTGGGAGATGTACATCAGTCTGGAACACTCATCTTCTCATATATGCCTGCATTGCTGTTGTCTATGATTTTACTAGGCACGTCATGTACTTTGCTTTAGACAGTGTTTGGGTGTTTGGACAATGTCTGGTTTTCTTCCAGATATAAGATGAGATTTCAGTGTGCACTCTTTTGTTGCCTGTTGTTTGGCTTAAATTTCATTTGGGAGAAAAAAAAGAAACTCCTTGTTCTTATTTATTCATATATTTTAATGTTTTATCTTTTTAATTGCTGGTAATAAAACCAAAGATTCCCTAGAGCTGTTTGTTAATTTGAAACAAGAATAACAGGAAAACAATACAGCTAAATTAATATTTGTACAAGCCAGTGAAACTTAGCAGGGGCAGTGCATCAATAAATAACCTATTACAATTATCTGGATTTTAGCCTGTGCATGCATGTTCTGTAAGATGAGGGAGTAAACTCTGATTCATTCCTTGCTTTTCATAGTTAGGATGTTGTTAGAGCCGTGTCCTCTTTCTGGCTCTAGGATCCCAGGCACTTTAAAATTACTCCTGGGATGTGTAAAAGACTTGAAAACTTTGTTTCTAATAGCTCTGCTCTTTTTTTTGTGAGAAGAATGATAGTGTGCAGTCCATCCTTGGCCCCCCAGGATGCTTGATTTATACCCCTTTAGGCAGATTCCTGTCTACCAAATTTACCAGTCTCATTATCACCTAAGTAGCTTTTGATGGTACCCATGCATGTGTGATGTCTGGACTCAAGGTGAAATCTTTAGTGAGTAATTGTTAACAAAATACTGTTCTTGGAAAACTGGATGAAGACTCTGTGTTGTAGGCAGGAGGATTTATTGCATCTTAGTACTTGTTATGGAGAAGTGAACACTGCTAAGGAGTAGAGAACTCATATCTTCAGATTAGACTTCAAAAAACAGATGGGGAAGTTAAAAGTCGAAGGACTGAAATGCAAAAAGTTTGTGCTTGTTTTCAGACTGGTGCTGACAACAACTAAACTTAAATTTGCATTTTGATTGGCAAAAGGAATTTACATCAAAACAAACAAAAAAAACCCCAAAAAATCAATCCTTCATGAACAGATATAGGAAATTCCATAGTAATATTCTATGTTCCACTAGGATAGCAGAGTTATGGATTGGATGGGATCAACTAATCTTGCTTTGGTTTTGTAAGTCTTCACTGTGATTCCTTCCAAGCCAGTTATTCAGAGTGGACACCTGCATATTTTTCCCCATTAAATCATTTACCACTCTTCCTACTGTAGCTGTGATCTTGTCAGACTGGGTACTCTGGGAGCATGGCAGACATAATTCAAAATTTGCATTTGTTGTAAGTTGCAGGGCTGCTGGTGAAAGCTGCTGGTGATGCTGCAGCTGCCTGCTTTCCATTCAGCTGTGGAGCCATGGGCTGTGTCTTGGTTTGAGACAAATTATGAGGAAACATCTGAAATGAATGTGTTCTCTAATAGAAGGCAGGTTTCAGAAACCTGTCCCCCAAAAATTTCTTGGAGGAAAGTGGAAAAAAAAGCTGTTTACTTACCAAATAGGGTACATGCAGGCATGAGAAGAAAATGAATAAAGTTAGATAATAAAACCTTTGTGGAGAAGACCTGATAGATTCAGACCAAAGCTGAAACAGTTGCAGGAGAAAAAGAAGAAGCTGCAGTCCCAGGAAAACTCCTTGCTTCAGCTACAAAAGCAAGAAGCTAGCTAAAAAGCAAAAGAATGCCATTCTCTCCCCTGTTGCAGAGCCAGGAGCTGGGGACAGATCAAGCTAGTTTTGTGTATTTTTTGAACACAGGCTGCTGAAAGAATTCCACTCACTGGCTTTTCCCTTCTCTCCTGGACCTAGCTTTAAAGGCACAGAACTCATGTCAGGTATGGGGCAGATGATAGGGGATAACGCATCATAAAGCCACTCCAAGACAGGTTGTTAGTGTTTCATAGTGCCAGTGCTAAAATCCACTGTAGTATCATCAAGTTAAATTTCATCACCAGAATCTAGAGCTCTGGCCTAGATGCAAAGTATTATCTTTCAGCCCTTGGCCAGACCTCTTGGGCACCAGTGGATTTCACGTGTTGGAAACCTGTTCTGGGGTACTTCTTTCCCAGACTGAAGTATGGATGGGAGGACTCCATTCATCTCTCCCAGGGTTCCCCCTCTCAAAAGCAGCAGTCAACATCAGCGGTCTCCTTGGACCATCCCCCACCACGAGATGCTTTCCCAAAGGCCGGTCATCTCACTTGTTCAGCAGCAATTTTTCTCACCAGTGCTTTACTGGAGGAGAGCTGCTGGCTGGAGGAGCAGAGGAGTGTGGGCTGCCTCCAGCCTCTCCAAAGTGTTGGGTTAGGATGGCTGAATAGGGATGAGATTCAACTGACTGTAGGGTGGTGTACAGTGTCATTCAAAGGATCCTTTGGTAGCTAGCCTGGTCTGTAGTTGGCACTCCAGGAAAGCATGCTTTTCCTTGTCATATTTACCAGTGCTGTGTAGGTGTCTCAGATAACACTACTGTGTTTTAAGTGGTGCAGACGTGCGCTTAGGCAGCAATATGTTGTGATAACTAGAATTTTATGAGCCTGGCAAAACCAGGGCAGATGGGAGATAAATATATATAAGGGCTAGCTGCTGCTGAGAAGAGTATATGCTTGCTGAGGATTCTTCAGAAATCTAGATAGTAATAGCACCTCATAATTTTATTGAAGTTTTTAATATGATTTGGTGTGATGTATGGTGATATACTGTGTGACTGTCTTCTGATTCAGTAGCAACCAGCGTATCTTGAGAAAGCAAACCTGGCTCTGTTCAACTGGCATTTGTCAAGGATGGGAATGTTAAGTGGTACCCTCATCTCCAAATTTTCAATTTTTTCTTTTTCAGCTACCCTTATCAGTGAGTCTTTACTTGGTATGCTTGGCTGTAGTATTGCTTCATGCTTCACTTAGGACTTAAATGCAGTTTAGTAGTATGTGTATTTAATCAGTGGAGTATAAGTATTTTGGAGTTCATTTAGATGTCTAGTGATATCTATTCATGGTTAATATAGTTGTTTATTTTGATAAAAATAGAGCTTTTACCTAGATCTGTGTCTTAAGTTTCAGCTAATTGAGTTTGTACTGAGCTTCTCGTCTAAATGGATCCATTTCTGAAAGAGGAGTAGCATGCTGTGGAATGAGCTGGTCAGGAAATCCTCCCCACACTCTGCTGCTAGAGAGCCTGATGTCTAGCAGGGGTGAACTGTCACATGCAACCCTCAGGCCTAGCACTGAGAACTTAGTCTAGAAATTATCTTGTGATTTACAGCAGGAATATTTCTCTTCTTGTTCTTCTGACATAGAATGAGAGAGAGAAAGGGAAGAAAGGAAACTGAACAATAGACTGAAAAGCAGTAATGCTAGAATATTGCTTAACTTTAAATTTCCTATTTCCTGCATGTGTTGATGCTGCATAGTTGGCAACAGGGTCTGTAAGGGTTTTTACTGCCTCACTTCAATTTGTATTTATTTTTTCCTTCAATTTCACAGCACTCTAGGGTCTTCTATTATTTTTTTTTTAGTTGAAATGAAGCCCAAGAAAGGCTGCTTTATTCTCTGCCCTTTATTTCCCTGGAGGATAAGGAAATACAATAGAAAAAAATATCCACTGGGGCTGGAGTAATCAAAATTGTTCTTTGGAAAAGCTTTACAGGTTTCAGTTTAAACATGAAAGGAGAGACAACAGGGACAAAATCTGCTTCAGGACTCCATCTAGTTAAATATATGCAGCACTTCAGACTTTGATTTTAAAACTTGGAGAGTTTGGGAGATGCAAGGCATTTAAAAGCATTATATTACTTTTAAAATTTTTAGCGCTAGTTTCTTTGCTCTAGTTAGTTGCCTCCAGATGCTTGGAATGCTTACTTTGTGGGCAAAGGATTCTCTGATTTTAGGCCTACGTGAATTTACTTGCTTCTACAAATGCTTGGTTCTCAGTTTCTAAAAGATCTGAGATTATGTTTCTAGATAAAAAAAGGACATATAGTGTTGTGGAACTCCATGAAGATATAATGTGAGAAAGATTTTTCAAATTTTAAAACTATTTTTCAGCAGAAAGTGAGGAAGGACAAAAATACTTAAACTATATTTCCTCTATCATTTATTATGTTTATGAAACCAATAAAATCCTAACAAAATCTTGTTAAAAATGGAAGGATAGAAAATGCAAAATTAATACAAGAAAATACTTTTCAGACAGTTGATAGACTGTTGTAATAATTCAGATTGGTGGTTTCAAAACCTCAGTAAATTTCCAGTTTTCTGTATAGATGATTGGGTTCTTTTCACTGTTTGTCATTGAGGTTTGAGGGGAGGTTTATGGCTCAATTTCATAGTCAACCTCTAACAAGAAAAAATTTGAAAAGAAATGTCATGCAGAGAACAGTGCACCACTCTTGTTGTTCCTTATAGTTATGCCATTGCCTCTGGCAATGGCCATGGTTGAAAATAGGAAAGTGGATTAAGTGGATTAGAGCTTGTTTGTTTTTTAGCTGCAAGTTCACTGTAAGATACAGACTCTCACTGTACTTAAGATTTGATTGTAGTTTGTTATTCACTGTTTGTATACTTCCCAGTGAGGCATTTCCTTCTGTTAGATGTGACAAGGCTTCCTCTTTTTCATATTTAGTATTCTATGCTTCTAAATATATTTTCCTATTTAAGTAAAATTTAGCTGCAATAGGAAAATTCTTTCAGACAGTGTAATCTTTTCTTGGTTTTCTTTGAGTTTTTCTTTTTTTTCCCTTCAGAAATAAGTGTTAAAATGTTGGCATCAAAGTCATACTCCTAAGAGAAATCAAGACTGTATCAATTAGAGAGGGTGTGTGTGGCAGACAGTGACAGAGCTACTCAGTCATGAAAGGTGATAAGATGCATGGGATGCTCTTTTCTTCTTGAAGTAACAGAAAAACCCAAATCATGGAAATAAAACTGAAAGGCAGCAGATTCAACAGTAATTGATATAATAAAATACTTTTGACATGTTTTGTAACTAAGCGGTGAAACTCATTACTGCAAGATAGCATCAAGGCAAAGAGCTTAACTGCAGCTCTTTAATAGAGAATTCTTCTGCATAAAAGTACATCTAGGATTAGGTTATAATTTTCTTGTCATGGATTAGAATATGCATAGGGGATGTATGAGACTTGCACTCACTTAGTTTTTATTCCAGTCTTTCCATCTTAAGTGCTTGGAAGATACTCCTCACAAACAGAGGTCTGTGATTGCTTACTGCTACTTTCCTTTGTACCTGCACTGGGGCTCTGTTTTGGCTGTTCTTAGGCATAGGGTACCATGAGCAGACAGACCAGATCAAGAGAGGGGTTCCCTATGGATGGCTTTTTGAGTTTTGTTCACCTTTCTTCTCTTAATTGCTTAAAGCCAGTTCTCTCTGAAATTTTCTGTCTGAAAATCTTTCAGGTTTTGAGAAGAGTGACCTGTGTTTCAAGCATCATTGATTACATGTTTTGCAGTTTGGGGAATGTTTTGCTATGAAAGCAATGCATGGGGAGTAAAGGCACTGCTGCCTTCTTGCACTATGTGTCTTTTCCACTTTAAGTCACTAGAGAAGACACTTTGGATGTGCAAACTGCAAATGAGGCCACAAAAGCATTTGCAAAGCTGTCCATTAACCAAAGAATGCAGTTTGCAAACCTTTCTGACAGCATCAACTTGTTTAGCAAAGTCAAACCTCTCTGCTCTTGGAGCTTCTTTTTCTTTGCAGTCCACAACAGCATCAAAACCCTTTTTCAGCTGTGGATTTTTCTCCAACCACCCACGGATAACATAATGAGAGGAGATGAGGCTCTGGTTTTCAAAAGTCTTACTACGCTGCATCCTGGTCTTTAAGAGTAGATAGCGTGTTTTTCTGGAGTCATTTATCATTCTTACGAAAAAGTCTTTGTGATTTAGGCAAAGGACTGTAAACCTAGGTCTTTTTGCAAGACTAGCAAAGCTATAAAATTCAGGCAGATCATTTAGATTTTAGTCGTCAAAGGTTATTGACGTTTGGTCGCTAGTGAAATTGATGAGAGTTTGTAAATTTGTTTGAATATCTGGCCTACTGAGGTTAAATTTTTGTAGGATCTGAAAATTTTGTAGTTTCAGCTCAGGCTTGGAATGTATTAAGCATATACTGCAACTACAGAATTGATTTCAAAATGGTTTCAAATTTTGATATTTAGCCCCGAACTTTATAGATTTCAGTTTTCTCATCTAGTAAAGTAGGACTTTTAGTTCGAATTTTTTTCCTCAGTGGAAAAGATTAGACCCAGAAAGAAGCAGTTAAGGTGTAAGTTCCTTTGAAAGGGGATCAGTTAACTCTGAGGTTTGGATGCATAAACTACAATGTACAGAGAATGGAGTTTTACCTTGTGCCTCCTTTACTTCTCTGTGTCCTATCAATCTGCTGAGATTTATGGCTAAGAATGCATGGAACTATTTAAAAAAAAAAAAAAAGTAACAGAAAAACAAACCAGCTAAATAGCTTGCCTGAATATAAATTTGGTTGATTTACATTGTTTCTCCAACTCTTGCGTTATGATCCTGCGTAGCTTTGATAGGTGATGAGCTCCACCTAGTGACACAGGGCCCGTGTGTGCTTCTGGTGTGAGCAGTAAGCCCGTGCACGGCGTGTCTGCCTGGCTGGGCATCAGCTGTCTGCCACTACCTGTGGTTTTAAAATACACATATTGGGCAGTGCCATGGCACCTCACAGGAGGAAAATGTAGAAAAAAGTGAAGTGGTTCTCTGAAGCCATTAATTATATAATTATTTTTTTTGCTAGATATTGTGTGTGCTTAAAAAATTGTTTTCCTTAAGAGATAAAAATAATCTATTTTGAGGCATATTGAGTCATTCAGCTTCATGTGTTTGTGTATGCCATCATTACAAACACTAATGCTGATGATTACTGATTGAAATTTCAGAATCACTTGGAGCTTTTCCCTATAGTTTGCTGTATCATTATATTACTGTTGTAATGATCTTCAACAGAAACTGGTCTTTCATAGTAGCGATTCAGGGGTTTTACTATAGCAAGGCTATAAGCAGCGCAGTGTGTAAATATCAGAGAGGTCTAGTGCTTTCATATGCATGCTCTCTTGGGCAGCTCTACTGTGAGTTCTTGGCTGTACTTTATTCATAGTTAAGAGAGCATAGCTCATTAACTCAAACCTGTACTTGCAGAGCAGAAATGTGAGGTTTATGCTGGCTGCTGCTCCTACAGAGGGGAAGCTTTTCATGTGAGAGTAACGTGAGCTGACTTTAGTGTGCCTCTTAGTAGGAATACAGAACTCCAGACTGGTTTTCAAAGATGTTTCTGCATGTTGGTTATGTTAGAAGCTAGGCTAACAAGAGTCCTGCTTCTTTCCCAGGTGGGAAGCTGGGGTGCCTCAATGCTGAGACTTCAGACCTTGGCCTGGCAGACAGAGGAAAACTGTGATGCCTCTGCTGTAGTAGGATGCTGTTCTGTACCTCATACCCTTGAAGATCATCTGGGGAAGCACACAGACTGCATAGAAAATGCCTTGCAGATTAGTAGAAGCAGCTGTGGGGCTGTATTGGTAAAGTGTTCTTGTAGCAGTTGCCATGAAAGTAGTAGGGGTAGCAAAGCCCAGTAGCTGCTGAGCAGCAAAGACCCCCTTCCCCAGCCCTTATGGAGATCTATTTCCTGAGGTTCCCAAGCTGGATTTAGACTAGGTCAATTCAGGTTAGCTTGGATATTGCTGGCATACCACTATGGATAGACCTAGTGGTGGGGTGCTTCTACAGCACCAGGGACTCAGTGTAGGCTCTGGAAGGGTCATGAGATGCAAGGCAGGCACTGTGCAGGGTTTTGGTCTATGGTGAACAGCCTTTTGCTGAGTATTACCAGTGGCAATGGTTGTGACCCTGATGTGATGATCAGAGCACAGAGTGCACTCTCAATGTACCCTCAAGAGTGAGAGGGGAAAAGTTTTGATAAGAAAAACTAAACTTTCTGTTCTAAGAAATGTTTTGTGATGTACAGCCCCTTGTGCAATGTAATAGCCATTTCCTAGGCATTCTGCATGGAACTGACCTCAGTGATTGGACAGTAGAGAAGGATGCAGTTAAATAATTCCTTAGAATGTATCAATCAAACAAAACTTTCCCTCTTTTCCTTTTATTTCACTTTAATACAATTGTGTGTGGAAAAGAGTTAATTTATATCCCATGCACCATCTGCTATAGGAGAAGAATCCAGCTATCCTGTTCAAGTTGACAATTTTTGTATTGTTCTTTAATGCATTTTCTTCAATATTCTTTGGAGGTAAAAACAGAGGTCCACTCTTGCAGAACAACAGCAGAAAGTCCTCTTGTGTTCTCTGTTTTACTGACTCATTTTAACAGGAAACATGTACAAACACCCATCCAAATCTGTACAATTCTTTTTTTTTTTTTGTCTGTTAAAAGAAGGCTTCCCTAAACTGTCTTAATGTCTTGTCACATCTCTTGCTAAACTGAATATTTTAACTGTTTTCCCTCACACATACTCATATTTGACTGTGAAGTATATTATATGTTATCACTTTTTTGCTAAGCTTTAGGTCTCAACTTTCTTCATTTCATCATCTTGTCTTATTGCCTCTTTTTTCAACTTTTGAATTTGTCAGTTTCCTCTATTTATAGGTACTAGCAACCATCAGTAATACTCTGTGCTACTTTTCTCTTTTGGTATGATTCTGACTGAGCCAGTAGCTTGTGAAAGGGAATATTTCTTGTGTAATCCTGCTGAAGTCACTGACTATTAACGTGCTCCTTGATGGCATATGGGGCAGCTTCTTGGGGGAGTGTGGAGAGCTTCTCTTGTGCAGCATATTTGCTTGAGAACAAAAGGAGGGGTTACAAGTCCTTGGGGAGTAACGGGGCTGTGACCTCACCAGGATTGTGGAGGCATGGTGGGATGGCTTACATGAGGAAGGCCTATAATCAAGAGAGACAGCATTTTTAAGGACAGGCTGGGAACACAAGGAGAGGAGAGCTGCCCTTGATGTGAGAGCAGCTCTATGGATGAGTTGCTGCTTTTTGAGACCAGTCAGGGCTCAGTCAAGAGTTTGTGGGTGAAGACTAGTGGGCAGACTGACATGGTGGTGTTGGAATGGGTGTCTGTGGTCATAAATAGAGCCTTCAAAACACTGGAAGAACTTAATTCACAGGACCTGGTTCTTTGGGAACATTAACTACTGTATTTTTTGGAAGGACAACCCAGTATGGCTCAAAGAGATTTCTTGAGTGTGTTCATGACAATTTCTGGGTACAGATGAAAAGGGAGACAACAAGGAAGGGTTCTCTGCTAGACCTGATACTAGCAAACAAGGCAGAAGTGGTCATGGTTGTGAAAGGTGAAGGCAGGCTTGGCTGCACTGACCATGAAGTGATGTGGTTCAGGAGCCTAAGTAGAAGGAACAGGACAAAATGCAGGACACAGCCCTGAACATGAGGAAAGCATGCTTCACACACTTCGGTGATTTGCCTGGAAGTCTCCTATGGGATACAGCCCTGAAAAGAAGAGAGGTGTAGGAGAGCTGGTGGAGATTCTAAGGTGATGTCCTCTAAGCTAAAGCAAAGTCTGCCCAACAAGTAGGAAATGGAGCAAAAACAATCAAGAGGCTTGCACAGATAAGCAGACAACTCCTAAGCGATCTCAGACAGGATTTGGCATAGTAGCAGGGGGAAAGAAGAGCACAAGACATTCAGGAATTAGGAGGGGCTAAAAAAGCAAGACTTTTCTCAGCAGTGCCCAGAGATTTAAAAAATAGAAAATTTGCATGGGAACACCAGATGAAAAACAATTTTTTTTCTCACTGAGAGGATGTTTAAACATGGAAACAATTTGTCCAGAGAGCTTGTGGAGTCTCCACATTTACAGATATCAAAAACCTGACTGGCCATCCTCCTGAGCATCCTACTGTAGGTCACTGTGGTTGAGGCACAGCTATCAGACTAGATAAGCTAGAGACATCTCTTCTGACCTAAATGTTTCTGTGAAAAGGCATTCCACAAAAATGGGTACTGATGAATAAAACAGTGCTCCTCCCCTGTGCTATTGCTCCCTGTCTGTTCATCTGAGGGGTTATGGCTGGTTGGTAGGGGACAAAGCTGGGCTGGAACTGCCGCAAACCTTTTATGTTACTGCCTCACTGGAATTGCTACTGAATCTTGCTTTTAGTATTTCCCTTTTTGTCCTTTCATACTTTTTAAATTAGTACTTTCTCTTCGAAATTACATTTAGTTTTAAGAAGCTTTTTCTTTTGATCTTATCTAAATTTACTCTTGTGTAGTTTTAAGGCTATTAGCTTTTTTGTGATGTTAATATATTTAATCAGTCTCTAATTAAGGTTTGTTTATTTCAGAGTTCATTGCTAAGACACTTTTGGAATTTGGAAAATAAAAGCTGTGAAATATATCTTTTAGAAATTAAAGGTGTACCAGCCTTCCAGGGCCATCTTCTTCCTCCCACAGTGCACCTACTGACAAACGAAATGAGGTTGATCCTTGAGAGAGAGACAAAAACGCTTCTGCTTCTGTGGAGATATTTCACAATTGTAGCTTCCTAAGATCAGAACTTTGGTGAATTTAGATTATGGTGACAAAATCAAAAGAAATGCTGAGAGCAATAAGCCAGTAATACATCTAGATTCTTAAAAATACACTAAATTTGCTGTACGTTGTGTATTTGCTGCTTTTTAAAGGTGTGGTAAAAATGGTTGAGCAGTGGGAGAGGAAGGAAATGGGAGTTTAGGTATGAAATGTGGAGCTAATGATTTCATTATCTATGCATTTTTGTTTTGTAGAATTTTTTAACACAGTATTTAGTTTTCCTCATACCTGAAAGAACAGTCTGACAGGCTTTTTGTCATGCAGACTTATCTCAATTTAATATTGATGTGGCTTGGACTATTCTCTATTTTTTTCAAATGTTCCAGTGCCTCGCTAACTTAATTTTGCTTTCCAGATGTATGAGTAGATAAGTGCTTTGAGGGTAAAAGCAGAGGGAACAAGTCCTGTCATGTCCCAGAGTATGTTAAACTGGAATTATTGACAGAAATCAGAGATTGTCCACATTGTACAGAATCTGAATAGTCTGAAGAAAACCATGTATGCAGGTTATAAAAAGCAGGCAAAAGGACTGGATGGCAAGCACTGTCCTAGCCTTCTGGAAGTTTTGTTTTTATACAAGGATGAATAGACATCTTATAACAATAAATATTTGCTTTGGAAGGCTGAAGAGGGGAAAAGTAATTGCCTGTATATATAGGTTTCATGACCATAAAAGAAGACTTCAATTATGAAGCATAATGAGAACAGGTTCAAACTGACTGTTGAACACAATTATTGAGGTACTTGTTAGAGAAATGGGCTAATAAAAGGTTGGGGCTACTTTTTTTCCCCCTCTTTTAATGTTCACCACTTTTCAGTAATATATGCCTTTTTTTGTGATGTCTGTATAGGCAAATGGAAAGAAAATGTTTAGGTTCGACTGAAAAAAGGAAAGTGAGTGTAATTTTTGATAAATAAACTTGAACCCTGAAAAGGAGGCCTATTTAGACTTTTAAATTGCTGAGCTAGGTAATGACACATTTTTATGGTAGATGCATTAAGTGATACTGATATGCAGGAAAGACGTTTTGTTGTCTATATAAAAATGTGAGCAGCTTGCAGGTTTGTAGAGGAAAAGCAAAAATTTGCTTTGTGTTGGTGCAGCACACTGCTGTGATGAATTTTTTACTTGCACTGGATAGCTTGGGTCAGCATTTGTTTACTTCTCTCTCTCCTCAACTATCAAAATTTTACTGTTTTTCAATATTTTGAGTGCTTTTGCTTTGTTTGTTTTTCAATTTCTTGTGGGGTTTCACTTGATTTGACTAATAGTATAAAGATAGTGACTTTTTCAACCTGCCACTGGTGTTAAGGACCTCATCCAGTGGGATACTAAAATTTTGATGAATATAATTTTGTTGTCCATAAGCAGTGGTGTTGCTCCCATTGTTGGTGATACTCCAACACTTGATTGAATTTCTCCATTCTCTGTAGACTGCTTAGGTAATTGCAAGGAGTGACTGAGTAGTTTGGGGATTTAGAAAGCTGTCATGAATATTTAGACCAGAGCTTTTATAAAATATTCCTGAAGAAAACTGAAGAGTGAGAGTAGAAGGTGAAAAAAGAGCGATTAAGAGCTGAGGTAATGAAATGCATCTTTGTAGCTTCAGAGTGAAGGAGAGAGCAGTTGCACAGATGGTCAATTAGGAAACAATTTCCACTTGTAACTACTGAAATCAGTTGATATTGATGGTAATAAAGCTTGAGTCTCACAACAGTGCTTTTTTTTTGTGTGCCTGCCATATTGTTATATTAGACTATTTGGTGATATTCTGATTGTCTGTATTCTTCTGAAGTGCACTGTGTATGGCTGGTTGTTGAGAAGCAGATTGTGCAACTGCTCAGTGTAATTTCAGTGCTGAAGCTGGGGAGGGAAAAAGCAAGATGAAGTCTCTGCTAGCTTTCTGCAGTACTTTTCATAACTCACAAGTGAGTGTGTACATTCTAGTGGAAATGCTGCACCCGGGTTAAGTGTGTGTGTGAAATAACACCCATGAGAATAGCACCCATGTGCCTCCATGCATGTGAGCCTTATATATGGCACCTTGCCCAGTGGGTGTGCATTATATTTATTTTTCTAGAAGTTCTCTGTTGGCAAGTTAAACAATAAAACAGCTGATACACCAAATGCTGGTGTCTTCTAGGTCCTTTTCTCATGTTCCTGAGGCAACAGCGACTTCTACAAGATATTAGAAATCCTTCTGGAAACTTAAGGAGATAGTGTAAAATGATGTGGAGCACTCAGAAGTTTCTAAAAACTGATATTACTTACAAAGTGATCTTTGAAATAATTGTGTATGGATCTCTCAGCAGAGATGTATTCTCTTTGGATAGCAAAAATTCTAGTGTGAACAATCTGATCAATCTGTGGTGAGACAATATGTTTTGGAAACATGTTTAAACAGCTTCAAAACTTACTTCAAGAGTTTGTCATGACTAATCTGCTGAAGTTTTATTTTATCAGTACTTGCAGCAGGTACTAGCCCACAAAAAGTCTCTACACAGATATAAAGTTCCACCCCCAGAACAACTGTAGAAGTACAGTCACTTGACCTCAAAGTGTTTGTGAAACCACTGTGAATGCATCCTACTCAAATGATGAGAAACAATTTCCAGATCTTCTGATATTTGAAGATTCAGAAGCTGATGGCAATGCTGCTACTCAATGATTCCTGTTGAAATTGCCGTAAGAATGCAAAAAGTAGATTTACGTGTGTGTTTACATGTGTGTACAAATACACACTGCTTGCTGCACTTTTATGTAGAATGTGCTGTCTGAATGGAGTGAGAAGCTTCCAACAGGGTTGAGATCCTGGATGTGGTGTTAAGTTATGCACAGAGAGTCGAATAAAGTGTTACCTGTGGGCTGTTCAGGCAAAGTGCTTTTTGTCATTTGCACATCTGAAGTGCTATCTATAGGTCTGTTGAGAATGTCACTGAGGAAATAAGCTGTAAATGACAAAAAAGTTGTAGTGTGACTGTTGTGACCCATTTGAGTGGTCATTTTATTTGTTAAAAGATCTTTGCACATTATCCTCATCTAATAATCTTCAATTGTGTGATGACAATATTGTGTAAAGGGTAGATTTTTGTGTTTTGGTCATCCATAGGTCATTATTCCCAAGTAACTGTGACATTCTTCACCTGATGTGTGGTCTTTAATGATAGCAGTGGTAATATTATGCAAAATAGATTATATCCCTGTTTTGAAGATTGCTGTGTACTTGCATACAGACAAATACTGAACTCAGCTTTGGTCACAAAGTAGACATTAGTATCTGTATTTTATAATAGTTAAGGATCATCCATCAATACTTCTTATATTCTTATTCTGAGGGACAGAATGTCTTTACATTTAAATAATGTCACTGTGTAATGCTAGAGAAGCAGTAGGATAAAATATTTCCCTGCAGTGCACGGGAGCTGGTCTGGGACAGTTCCCTTTTCTGTCACTTGTAAGCTCATTACAATTACTTTTAAATATCCTCGTTGAACTGTTGTTGGTAATAACCACTGATCCTATCCCTGTGTTTGTTCATTGGGTTTTTTTTCTTCTCCTTTTTTTTTTTTTCCCTTTCCAGTGGTTCCCTCTGCAAGCACAGCTTGTAAGCTGTGTTGCTTTTGTGTAGGATGCCTGGCTTCTCCTGTTCACAGACACTGCTGCAGGAAACCCATCAGTGAAACCTGTAATCCCTCCTCGGAAACTAGCATAGGCTAAGTGGGAAAAAGCATAGGGCGGACATGGGAGTTCAACTGACTTCCACTTTGTAGAGGTAATGCTAACTCAGAGGGGAGATGGTCAAATGTAGCTGAAAACTGTATTTATAAAATAGGAAGAAAGATAGTGGGATGACTCAAGAGGTCTAATGTTTAGTGATAACACAAGTGATCATTCTTATCAAAGAAGAATGATGTGAGGTTTCAAAAGTGTGTTAGCTTGTTCCCTATCAAAAAGTAGGAAGATTTTCCTTATTAAAGTACAGATTTAAACTGGAAATTTGTGTGAAAGCTGATTTTCATTAAGAAAGAGGTTGCTAAACCTTTCAGTTATGAATGGGTAGTTACCAAATTGATATTTTTGTAACAGTTCAGTTAGACTGTCAAGATATTAGGACACTTCATCTGCTTTACACTCTGAGTAAGGAAAATTGTTAGCTGCCAATGGAAACAAGTTGCTTTTCTTTTTTTTCTCTCATTATGTGTTACATTGACAGACTGGAGTTAAGTGGAGAAGTGATTCTGTGTTGATCTTTTTTAAAGGAGAGCCATGGAGTGGTAAATATTTGTGATAATTGGCTACAGCTCTTCTCTCTCTAACTGCACAGCTTTTTAAATGAAAGGTGGAACCAAGGGCAAAAATTCTGATTGGTTTTGTTTGACTGTCATTCATGCTAATTTATTGATAGGAATTGCACCTTGCTATTTTCTGCTATAGCTCAGTTTGATCAAATGAAAATTTAAACATATTCTAAATAAAATATTCAACCTCGGGCACATCACTTGTGTGAACTGACATTTGAAAACTTTCCCTTAGGAAAAAACGTGTTTCCAGTATTTCCACCCAGCATATCAAACATCAATATGAGCTGTCAAAGTAGCACTACAGCAGGGTAACTTTGAAAAGAGAAATCATGTAATGTAATTGTTTCACAATATCAGATGTCATAGCTGATGCCCTGGATAATCCTGGTTTGTGTGGGACATTGACACTCAGTAGTTGAGCTGAAGGCTGGCAGTCAGACTAGGCTGGACACCCAATACCCATCTATGTGAGCATACTCCCAACACAAGTTCTTCAGCCCTGAGGTGCCCACTAATGTCTTACTGAAGAAACCTGTTTGATAAAGGAAGCCAACATCTTGTCTTGGTTTAGATTTCCAAATACTGTGACAAAAAAGAAAAGAAAAATTTCATTCTGCAATGTGATCAGAAGTCGTGATGTGGGTTTGTGGTGATAGGACTTATCTAATTGTGCCTCAGGTGGTGAAATGAGTTAGCATTTCTGGTCCACCTTATGTAGCTGTGAAAGGATCATATAGGCTGTGAGCTTTTTTTTCCTTTCATTATTTACAGAAGAGCCCAAAGACAATAACTGTTAAACATGCAGTCAATATGCAATTTAAAAAAACCCAACTTTTCTACTGCTTCTGTATTGCAATTTAAATAAAATCAATTAATAATCTTACCTCCCTTCAGTTGTAGTATACAAGTTGGTGTTAACTCCTTTGGGGAACCTAAGCAGCTGAATAGTAATTTTGATAGTACTACAATCTATCATTGCTACTATTTGTAGTATTGTTGCAACTCTGTGAGTAGCAGAAAGTTAATCAAAGAGACAATAATGCTCATTAACTTGGTGTATTCCACATACTGTGTTTGTGAGTAGTCTCTTCAGTCTCACAGCTTCAGTGGTGAACTGGGAACTTGCCTTAGAACCAAGATAGTTTACAGGCAAGCAAAGGAGAATTTATTGGTTATTCATGCAGGGAAGCACCATCTACAAGTAGCCCACATTTCTTCAAAGATTTATTTGTATTCTTTCATTCTCCCTTTCCCAAACGAAAGCAGTCTTGACATGTCCCTACTGTTTTCATTCTCCTTGAAGAGTTTACGTATACTGAATAAATGTTGGAATACACTGTTCAAAGAATGGCCATCCGAGGATTAGTGAGATTGTGTGTAAATACACACATAAATTCCTTTAATCTCTCTATTAAATTGTCAATGTATCATTACCAAACAAACATGAAAATTGATAGAATAAAGACTTTATTGCTTTGGGAAGGAAGTATGTAATACTTAAAGGGCTTCACTTCCCTTATATTTTATCCCAAAATACCTTAGGCTTTTAACTTTCAAAGCACTGACTTTTTTTTTTTTTTTTTAAGACACGAATTATGTAACAAAGACATTTGCATTTACATTTAATAGATTATACAAAACAAAATTGGTAAGGATTTGAAACTTACTTGTCATTTCTCTGACATGGCCTGCTAAGAGTATTGATACAATCTTGTAAGGGTCTTCTGATGCTTTGTGAGGGTAACCTGCATAAGGCATTTCTGGCTTTGCTGCTACCTAAAATCAGAAAAAAAAAAAAAAAAGCTACAAAGAAAACAAAAGGAAAAACACAGCTCAACTACAGGGTTAACTTCCATTCTCCACTTTATATGCATTATAATATAGTTATTTATGTAGTAACTTCCTCTATTTTAAAAAAGGAAAACTATAAGTGGCCCTGGTTGGTTATCTGCCTTCCCAGGGGCTTTGCTCTGGGGACTCTCATTTCTTCATGTGTAGGAAAGGAAAGGGATGGTGCTTTATCACAGTTTGCTTCTATTTGTAATTGCTTTCCTATTCTTGCATTCATTCTCTCGTGAAGTTGACAGATACATTTCTATTGTTCTTATTTTCTCAAAACTGTTACAACTTAGTCATGACTTGATGCTTTTACTTTTCTTATACTTAAGAGTAATTGTTACATTTCATTCACTGACTGTGTTTCAAAGGCATTTAGAAAGAGCTCTTCAGTGTCCCATAATGCCTCACTTAATTATCTTTTCATCAGTTTTTCACCTTGTAGGCAATCCTTTGATGTGATCAAGCCAGCCCCAAACTAGCAGCTATGTTATGAACTGTCTCCTTCTGTCAGTCTTTTCTTGTCTGTTTCTAAGGGTATGAGGGTTTTTCAGAACCTCTCAATTTCCTCACATTGTGATTTGAAGGTCCAAAAATGATTCCCATCCATTGTGTGGAATAAGTGCTATAGAAACAGAGACAAACTTGTCAAAGGCCCGATTTCCTACCAATGGTGGTGGTGAAGGTGTTGGGGAGGGCTTTTTTGTGTTGTGTTTTTTCATTTGTTTGCTCGTTTTTGATTATACCAGTGATTTAGCTTAAACCAGCCCTTTTTCCTCCAAAAAAGACATAATTGGTACCAGGCAGTGTTACTAGGTACCATGGAGAGCAGTCATATCTGATTATGAAGCTTGGGATGCATTCAATACCCCTGTGGACTGGATACTTGCTCAGCATGCAGTTGAATGTGTTACTTTTTACCAGAGACATCTCATGAGAATTCTAGGGATAGGGAGGCTGACAGGTAAATGAGATTTGCAGGATGAAGTGCTGAAGAGCTCTCAAAGAGTGAATGTGAGGGCTGCATGGAGAGTTGTGCAAAGCTCAGAGATTTGTATTGCTCAGGCTCTTCAATCCTATTGACTTTTGAGGCAGTGCATGTAATGAAGAACCTGCTGTGAAGGACTCTTGTGTCCAAAGATGCAAACATGAAGCAGCTTCCTTTGCTCAATATTTTTTCTTTTTTTTCCTCATCACAGTTGTCTCTATTTGAGATGTCTCTTTCTGCTAGTAATTTCCTTTGGGGAGTGAGACAGTTGCCTTCAGGTGCTGAAAGGAATGCTGTCATTTGAATGTCAAAAACTTTCACTTTTAGTTTCCATTCTAGTGTGACTGTCCTTTTTATTGGAGCTCCTTGGGGAAACGTTCTGTTGCAGTGGGGTGAGGCAATAATTCCTTTTTCTACTTTTCTTGAGCATTTTAGCACCTGTAGTGTACAATACTGTAGTCCATTCTGGATGCAGTTCTGTACAAGGTAGATGATAAGCTGCAAGACCTGGAAGAGCTGATGTTGAACAGGTGTTGGGAAAGATTGAGATTAAAGAGAAGAGCAGATGAGCTTTGCACAAAATCTTAAATAGTCCCTACTTAGCATCTCAAAATGCAAGATACAAAGGAACTAGTCACTTCAGTCAGCTTCATGGCATTCCCATGGTGTTTTCCTGACTTGAAAGCTTTGGATCTCAAAGAGCCTTTGGAATTAAAATCAGCTTACTTGTTAAATTTCAAGCACCTTTCTATTGTGACTCCTCTTCAATAATATGGTAGCAGTCCAACACTTAATTTTGGTGTTGATATTGTTGGTTTTATGTTAGTTTTGTAGTGTTCCCACAGCACGAGTTCTTATTTATTTGTGTCTCTTAAAGTGCAATCCAATTTATGTTGTTATTATTCTCCCTCTATGTATAATAGCTCAATACTCTAAAGGAAGCCTCTCAATGGTTTCTCAGTGAAGTAAATTAAGCAAGCATACTGTCTGTTCTTCGTGAGTTATTTGTGTCATTGTGAGTCCACTCACATTCTGAAGTTTCATTCCATGAGGTTTCCACATGATAAATATAGAAATAGCAATAGTGGGTTATTTAATAGTGGGCAAAATTCACTGCTATTTTTCCCCAATTATTTTTATTGCACAGATCTTTGTGGCCCAAAAAATCAGCACATCTACATTTCTGTTAGTGAAGCTATAGAATCTACAATGAGCATCACTAACAGGACAAATGAGTTCTGGGTATTTCCTGTATGGTTCTCTGGGGCATTGTACTACAGTGACTTTAGTTGCTATGTCATTTCTTCATCTTCATAAGAGAAATAATGAGCCAAATTAATCCTGAATGCAACTTCAGTGAAATTACTTGGAGCCCAATTCCAATTCCAATATGGTGTTTTTGCTTAGCCTGCTGTGAAGAGGCCTACTGTGTTTCAGAAGGGTTCAGTAAAATGACTTATGTTCTGCAGACTGGGTGCTGAAGATGGATTCATGACTGGGTAGTTTGTGGAAAAAGAACAGGAGTTCTTGGTAATTTAAGTTTATTTTTCATCTAGCCCTTTTGTGAAAGGGGTAAAAAGAAGTTGCCACACCAGCAAAAACTGCCGTTGCTTTACTTCTGTTAGTTTTCTCAACTGTGTAGCTAAGAAAACAAATAAGTCTGTGTACAATTTTCATATAAATATCCAAGTATTTAAATCTCTGTATGTATTGTTAAATGTAGAAATTAATACAAGATTATAACTGCATGTTATTCTTCTCAGTACTACCCTGTCCAATAAAATATACATGCTTGTATTAATGCAGATTTCTGATTATTTAGTTGTTCTTTGGCTGCTCCTGTACATGTGAGAAGGTTACAGTGACTTGGCTGTACTTGTATGTGTTGTGTGAGTGGGAGGGCAGTATTTCCATCTGAGAGATGATTGAACATTGAGCTGTACTTTATGGAGCTGCCTAGAAATGCCCAGGATGCTGCTCGCCATACTCTCCTTTGTTGTTTGGCACTCTGAAACATTTTCTTTAGAAGAAAAGCTGGAGGTTACTTGCAAATGCTATTTTCAGCATGAAGGCCTGCAGTTTGTTGTTCTTCCTTAGCTTTGTGCTTTAAAAAAGCAATTTTCTATCTCTTTGTGTTTGTGGGGTTTTTTTCTTCCTCTTCAAATACCATGTTTGGACCATGTATCTAGCAAACCATTATTTTTAGCATTCTTTCAGCTGCTTTATTCCCTACAGTCTTTTCAAATTATGTAGTCTTTTTTCCTGTCACCTATTCTGTACCTCTTTTGTATCCCAAAGCCTATCTTTATTGTTTCTTACAGTGATTGTTCTTGCTGTGGGCATGTTCTCCTTTGTTCTAGTTTAATATGTCATTTTACACTACTTTCTATTTCATTGTATCATCTCATCTTTTATCTGCCCATCTGCTAACTTATTGTGCCTCTCTTGATTTCGAGCTTCTCATCTGTCTTCCAGATTATCTGCACTTTTTAAAAAAATCATTTTAGTGTGCAGGTCTTGGGTTACTGGGAGTCATGTGATAGCCAAGCCAAGTAGTTCTTCCAAGTGCATGGTGCTGCACCCAGGTTAGAGTAAACCCCAGTATCAACACAGTTTGAGGATCGAGCTCAGCCCTGCTGGGGCCTTGGAGCTGCTGGTGAGTGAGAGGCTGGACATGACCCAGCAATGTGTGTTCAAAGGCCAGAAAGCAAAACTGGGCTGCATCCAAAGCAGCATGGTCAGCAGGGCCACTCCATTCTACTCTATTGAAACCTCCGTTTTATTAGAGTGCTGTGTCCATCTCTGAAAGCCCCAGCACAGGAAGGACATGCACTTCTTAGGAGCAAGACCAGAGGAGGGCCATGAAGATGGCTGGAGGGCTGGAACACGTCTCTCTCAGGAAAAGGCTGAGAGAATTGTGTCTGTTTACTCTAGAGATGAGAAGGCTTAGGGGTGACCTAATTGTGGCCTTCCAGTGCCTAAAGGAGCCTGGGGGTGGGGAGGGACATTTTACAGTGGCAAATACTGATAGGACAAGGACAATGGCTTTAAACTGAAAGCAAATTGATTTAGATTGGACATTAGGAAGAAATTTTTTACTGTGAGGGTGATAAAATGCTGGAATAGGTTGCCCAGGAAAGCTGTGGATGCCTCATCCCTGGAATTATTCAAGGCCAGGCTGCATGGAGCTCTAGTCTTATGGAAGATGTTTCTGCCCAGGGCAGAGAGGTGGGAACTGGATGTTTTTAAAGGCTGCTTCCAAACCATACTATTCTGTGATTCTGGGAGACAAGATAAGAGAATTTTGAATGATTTAGCTTGAAATGGATGTCCTGAGCCATTCATCTGGGATGTCATGTGAAGTAGGTTTGATTAGGTCAGTCTGCAGGGCCTTAGCCAATAAACTTTTGAATATCACTAAAATGCTCACCAATGTGATTTCCACCCTTATTTCATCAAAAGCCTATTCAACACTTTAAAGACAGATAAAAAAGTTCTCTCTCTTGACAACATTACTGTCAGATGCTATGGTGTGAGATCAAGTGCTACACGGAGGCAGCTTTGTGAGAAGTGGCAGAGTCTTGCAAGCAGAACCCTCCACAGCATTCGGACGATTACCTGTGGAATTGGAGATAAGGAGTTGAGAGAACATGCCTTGCAGCTCCAGTAAAATTAATGCAGTTTTTCTTTCTCATAAGGAACTCATCACATTTATACAACAGTTATGTAAGTACCTTGCTATTACTATTAGAGAAAAATCTAATCAAAGTAGAACATAATAGCAATGTAAGAGATTAAATTTAGAGGACTGGATGTAAACATCACATAAAAATGATGAAATGATGCTGGGAGCTGTCAAGGAGCATATCCTGTAAAAGGGTTGGCAGTCACAGTTCTAGAACCAACTGGAAATTTTGTGCTGTGGCTGTTCTGTGAGAAACTCTTTGGTAGTGGCACACAATACTGCCCTTATGTTTGTTGGGATTAACCTACCAGAGGCAAGCTTTGCTTTTTTAAAGTTATGCAACATTTTTAGGACACACATACCAAAAGTGTGAAAAAGTATTAAATAAAAGTGAATATATCAGAAGAGAAAGGCCTGAAACAAAGAAAACCCCCAAAACCCAGAACACACAAATAATTAAAGGATCTTTGGTTATTTTTCTCAGTGAAGGTGTTTCAACCATTTTTAGATCTGCAAATCAGAAGCTTGTTGATGTGGTTTTTCAAATTACAAATGAGTGAAAAATACTACATTTTCTACTATTTGTGCTATGTTTATTATAAATGTTGAAAGTGAATTATTGTGAATTTTGGTCAAAGTAGACAGTTTTCAGTCATTTCTTCTTTGCAAGTCGTCTTCTCTATGTAGTTATTCCTGGAATGACTACTTGGCTTGTCCAAATTGCAAGCATTTTTCTTTATCAGTGCTTTTATGAAATCCCTACATACACTGATAAGTGTATTTAGTTAACGCAAACTATGGACAATAATTCCTGATCATATGCCTCAGGCTTACCAGACTTATATTTCTAGCTAAATCACTGCTTTCTGATGAGACTGGTACTCCTGGGTGACAAAGATAATACAGATGGGATTAATTCAGTTCCAGCAATACGTAAACCAAGGACAAACTGGCTCCTCCAGCTCTACATGGCCTCCCCAGGGAATGTGCTGGAACCTCCCAAAAGGTTTATGAGTTATTTCTTTGCAATGATAGCTTTAATGCTGCCTAACCGTACCTTGAGGTTACCAGCCATGATCTGTGGAGAAAAATAACCCTGATGGCACTCGAGAAATAAGCTACTTGTGCTTAGACTTATAAACAGCCATTTACTTTTGATAAACACTCATTACAGAGAGGCATAATATTTTGCAAGATACCTCTAAATATTGCTGTAATGTAGGAAAAAAACTGTTAATCTGTTATATCCAGAGAAATATGAGTGTGAGGACTTCAGACTCTTCCACCTCACAGTTTGGTAATGCTTCTGCAAGAAAAAGAGAAGTGCCTCTGATTTAGTCTGTGGCTATTTAAGTATAAAGCTCTTTGAGGTCATTTCTTCTTATATCTGTTATATATCTGTTGTGACAGGATAGCGTAAGGTGTCAGCTGGAAATAACTCTGTGTGTTTGTGCAGTTTTGCAAGTTTGAATACATTTTGAATGTTCCCAAGGGCTCATGCAGTCTATTTGTAATGTTGAGGTTTTTCCCTCTGAGCCTTTAGAAATACATCTTTTCCTTCTTATTATTTGCTGCGTTTAATTCTTTTGACACAATAGGTGAGTGGAGAGAGAAAATTCTGAAATAATTTGAAATTACAAGGTAATTTACAGACTCTGATAATTGTTAACACGGAGTATAACTGGTGGTGAATAATGTCTTAGCATTGGTATACCTAGATGGTAGTTAGAAAGAAGTTTAAGCTATCTATCCTGCTTAATATTTAGAATGGGCTCAGTGTCATTCCACATGAAAGTATCAGTGAGAGGAAAGATTTTTTTCCATGTATTTTCAAGGTATTCCTTTGTCCTAGTTACTGTCTTTTCTTTGCAAGAAATTCTTGACCTGTTTTTCCATTGTAAGACTATCTGTGGTTTACTTTCACAGATATTTAAGTTGTTCTAAATGCAAATATTTTTCCCAATTATTTCTAATATTTTAAAGGTTCATAGTGGAATTAAAGCCTTTGTGAGCCTTGCCGATCTGTAGTCATTTTCTGAGATGCTTTACTGCTTCAGTCTGGTCTCTGTCATTTCTGAATGAGAGAGACTGCAAGGCAGGACTTTTCTGACCAGTCATGGTTCTGTTGCACGCTCACTGTGTTGCCCACATGGACAGAAGTTATACTAACACTAGGGATGCAGGAGGGGGTAGAAGAGATATTTTCAGGACCAGCACGTTAGGAAAATGAACTTTTTTCTGCTTTGCATCTTTCCACCTGCCTTCCCACACACATGCACATGCTTCCTTTGCTTCAGAGTGGTGGCTAGCAGTAACCTTTGTATTCACGAAAGCCAGACTGCCAGCCTCATGATACAATTTCACCACAAAGGCCAATGACAAATGTGGTGCTAGACCTATTCAGAGAATTAGTTTAGCTGTAGATCTTGTCCTCCTGAAACTGGATGTTAACTGAATATATGATGCATGCATAGCAGGGGCTCTGGCCTAAAGCCAGAGAAGTGTTTGTGTAATATTAATGGCAATTTTGCAGCCAGCCAGAAAAAATTATCTTTCCTTGAATGCATGTAAATTCTGGGCATAACAAAATTAATGCCTCCTATGCTAGCTGTGGTTATTTGCATAAATCATGTTATGTTAATAAAGGGGTTCACACTGTCGGGAAAGAAATTGAAAACTGCCGCAAAGAAAATCTTGGTAAGGAGATTCAGGCGTTTCTCTGCACAGTCTTGCAATCTGACTTTAAAACTTGTTCCCAGTGTTTGTTCAGGCTGAGAGGGCTGCAGGAGAAATGTGTCTGTATGGCTTTTTTCTTTGTTTTTTTCAAAGGAAAGCTGTCAGATCAGGTGCACTGGAGATACAGCCCATTTCTCTCTGTATGGGAGTTTATGGAGAAGTGGAGGTGTCCAGGCTTCCTCTTGCTGAGAGGCCCTGGGGATTGCTCTGTTCATGTCTAGTAACTGTGGTTGAAGAGGGCTTAAACTGAATCACTGCTGTGATGAGAGGCACCCAGAGAGAATGTGGTTGACTTAGAATGGTTGCCTGTTCAGGGCAGACTTGATTTCATCCATGTTACTCTGGTACAGTGTCAGTGATTGGGATGTAGGAACCACCTCTACCACGAACACAGATGAGGAGTGCAGGAAGCATTTTTGGCAAATCTCTCACTATGAAGATAAAAAGAATCAAAATCAATTTCATAAGGGCAAACTCTCCCAACTGATAATTATATGCAAAATCTACCTGTTCCCTTAGGGTTCATTCTGTAAGGGATTGTCCTGTAAGCATCTGTACTGTCTTAAGAGTGCAAAGATCAGCTTTGATAGAAAAGGCATCTGCCGTTTTTGTGTTCAGAACATTCCTGCTCATGGTACAGCAGAGCTGCAGGTCAGCTGGGGTTCACAGACCTGAGTTAATCAGATACAGACTTGTGGTCAGCTGTTTTCATATCTGATGCTAAGAATAGTTTTGTGCCTGTTGGTCAGAACTTTAGATTAATAAATATTGGTAAATAGGGACATTAGACTATAGGCTTTATCTGAGGTAATTAATTTTATATGCTGTTTTTGTGAATAGAGTTTTTTCTCACAAATGGTTTGTTTTTTCCAGAAGTAGTAGTGCTGAAAGCAGCTGCCAAGTACAACTAGATTAAGTGTTTTCATTTGAATAGTTTATTAGCTGAAATGTGCAGATTTATATTGACTACATCTATTTGTCAGTTTAGTTTGAACTTGGCGAGTATTTATGAAAAAAGAAATGGGAAACATAAAAATATGATGACATTTAATATAAAAATATTTTGACTTTTCATTTTTAACAATGTCTCAATATTTTACTTATTCTAAAATTATTTCTTTTCCCTGTCAGTAAAACCAAAAATGTTTGGTTGCTAGTGAAATAAAATTTTTTCATAGAACAACTTTGGTTGGAAAGTGGTCTCTGGAGGTTTGCATAAAACAAAGCCAGCTCTTCAAATATTTCTGTCACTTTGAGACCTCCTTCTATGACTGCAGCCTTTCATAGGTGATTGAAGGTGTTATTTCAGGGGCAATGACTGGTTCCCTCAGTACATTTGGATGCAGCCTTTCTGGTCCCATGAATTTATAAATGTCAGAAACTTTGGAGGCCTGACGTTGCCATTGAATACCACAGCAAGGAAGGCATTGTGTGAGTACTTCAGCTCTATTTGGCATTGAATTAAAAAAAAAACTCCATGCAGAACATTTTTTGGGTTGCTTTTGGGGAGCAATTTTTGGTCCAGAAACTTAGGACATTTTCAGATTGGCACGAAGTGATTTTCTCTTCCTTCTGCTGATGTTGCCAATTTGTTCACTGAACCGAAAATGTCTCCTTTTTATTTCCTGAATGTCAAACATAATCTGTACTGTGGCAGCACCTCTGTGGTCCAGTTCTTGTTCTGCAGACGTGTTTGCATATAGTATAAATATTCACCTTAATGTCATAATCCAACATACGTGGTATTTCTGTTCTAGCAGCGAGCATTCTTCTATAGATAATCAGATGTGGTTTATGAAAGAGAAAAGTCACAGAAAAGGTGCATTTTCACATTGCATTTGTTTAAATGCTGAAGGGACATTTCTTTGTGTTGGTGAGAGAGCAGATGTTCTTTGCATAATTTTTGACTATTTTGGCTATTGCTTGTATTTGACTATAAGTATAAAAGAGTAAATTTGTTGATCCAGATGGTTGTCCTAGATTGGTGTTGTGATAGAAATAGTCTTTTTATTTTTCTTTATCTGTACATGACACCTCATTAAAAGTCAGCGCTGGCATAAAACTAGAAGCTGTTTTGCTTTGTGATGTTAGTGACATTGAATGAGAAATTAGAAGTCCCTTAATTCCAAGTCGTCTCAGTAGTACTTGACACATTCTTTTACTCTGTATCTGCTTGAAATTGCAACAGTGAGGTTAAGAAATATTAAATGTGACCCAGTTGCCTGCAGGCTTGTACAGATGGCTTGGTTTATAGGTAAAACTTCAGCTACCAAATTGCTATTAAGCATGCTTTGCATTAAACAAATGTTTAGCAACTTTTAAAACTGGACTTGTGGGTGAGTGAGAGATGATGTGTCTATAAATACTTCCCTTCCTATAAAATTGCTCTATCATGTATTGAGACTTTGAATTTATATACCAGTTCATCTGATTTTCCAGACTAATGTGCTTTACAGCTTCCTTTCAGCACCCTGAAAATCAAGCTGCCATTGAATTCATGCACATGCATTTGTTAAAACTGAACTGCTGTCAGTGGGATATACTGTTAATTAGTCTTTGCCCAAAAAAGGGTCAGAACTAGTTCCCATCTCTTCCTTTAAAAAAAGAGTAAATAAAAGAGGAAGCAAGAGAGAAACCCTGGGGCCTCTTCTTAGCAAAAGGGGGTTCAGCCCAGAAGCAGGGTCGTTTAACCATTGAGTGATAAACCCAGGCTGGTGACCAGGGATAATTGCTTGTCACTCAAGCAATTCAAATTTCAAATGAGCCATCGGCTCCTTCCCAGACTGCAGGTTGGAAATACTACACTTGATTAAAAGCTCACAAACCAGTAAAAGGGAGTAGTTTACAACCAGTATTCTAAAGCATCCATTAGCAATACAGTTTAAACAAAGTAAAAAAGCAGAACAAATAAACCAAAAGGAAAAAAAAAACCGAGCCCAAACTTGACCTGTGGTCCTACAGAGTGCTACCCAGTGCATTATTTTAGAAGATGTTGGTGAGATCTTGACACTTGCAGATGCAAGTATTTATTTCTATGAAAACCTGACTTGGAGGGGGGCGTGGTAGGAAATTGTTTTCTTGCTCCACACAGCAGCTGCCAGTAGCCCTGCCTAATCTCTCTTCATGGCCTTGAAAACTCAGGCTGCTTTGTAGAGTTCAATGTTTTCCCTCTTTAGAGCATACTTTGAAGGGCCCACAGTCCCCAGCTGAAGTACTGATGAACCAGTACTTTAAAGATGTAGAAACAGGAGTCGTCTGAGGTATAATCCTCATTTTCCAGGCTTGGCTATTGCTTTGAATAACCCATCAAACCTTTACTTCAACACATCATTAATGTTCTTGGGGGTGTGATGAGCTAAGTAATGGCATTTTTTTTTCCTGACTGATTCTGCAGTGATTCTTAATAAACCATCCTGAAATGCCTTGTCCTTTTGCATTTTCAAACAAAGAAAAACTCAGCACTTCCCCTCAGCCAAGACCCTTCTTGAGAGGTGTGCTTACTGCCCTTGAAGTTGTGAGAGCTATGGAGAGCTTAAAACTCAACCTGCATAGCTGTGCCAGTCATTTGTATCAAGGCCTGTATTAGCTGTGTGATGCTGTCCTAGGAATCAAGTTTCCTCAACTGATTGACCCACAGGACTTGATGGTCTCTTCTACTTACTGTGGTATTTATCTTGCACTGATTGTAGAATCTGAAGATCCCCATTTTAAAGAGAATTTGTAAGTCTTCTGCTGCTGCGATAGTATTAAAATTGGATGTTTGCTGATTGTATGGACTCTGTAAATGCTATAGGTTTGCAGCATTTGTTTAGCATCGAATCTGAATGCTTTCTGAACATGCATGAATTCATTCTCACAGTGCTCCCATGAATGATAGAAATTAGAGAAATATTGGTTTGATGAGCATTGCAGCACACTAGCTGTTCAGCAAGAGATAGGAATGGTGGAGTAAAAAATGTATAGGGAGAGAGGTGTGTATAATCTACTCATCTCTGTAACAATCACTCCCTCCTCTTTTAACAGACAGCTGGAGAGGGAAAAAAAGATTGTGTGGAGGTTTTGTGGGTTTGGCATCTTTGAAAAGGCTACACACAAATAACTTTTTCTCAGAGGAAAAGGATATCTTTTCAAATTTGCAATGGAAAACAAAGTATGCCCATCACTAAGCTTTCCATGGGAAATGGAAAGAGTGAGATGTTGTAGAGAGATGTTTGTGACCAGCTTAAGCCAGTAATCAAATTCTAAGTTTTTACCACTTAGGCAGAGGTCAGCATATGTTCTATTACTTGATAGTCAAACAACCTTATTGCTTAAATTGTCTTTGAAAGAGCTTGAACTCATATGGAATCCCGATACAAGAAGATTGTTTTACTTCTTAAAAACTTTCCTACTATTTTAAATGTGGTGCACAACAACTGATAAACCTTGATTGTAACCAAGATGGCTGATGAAGATGCACAGGCATCAGTTGATCTCAGGGGTTATAAAGTCACCACTTTCCTTCCTTGTGTTCAGCTCATGATTTGTACACTGCTGTTGCTGTCAGAGTACCGACCTTTTTAAAGTGATGATAAGTTTTTCTCTGTGTTAGGCACCAGAAGGAGATCCCCAAATGCTGGTGGTACCTTTCCAGAAGTAAGTTTACTTCCTGTGGGAAGAGATCTACTTTCTCTTTTCTCTTTCTTCTGGTATGTTGCTGCTTTAGGATGACTTCTTACAATTAATTACCTGGTGTACCCCTATCTAATTTTAACATTATGTGTAGATATTACATGAAGCATAAAGTATTTTTATGAAGGTATACGTATGAAATGGTGTGACTCAAGAGGTAGGGCACCCTCTTGAGAAGAGGGATGGCATCAGTTTGGATCTTAGACACTGTTTTCTATTGAGAGCATTGAGGACAGAGGGATATGGATATATTTAAAGCTGTGTGCTTAATTTTACCATTCTCTCTTCTTCTCCCAGGGCATTTTTTTCCTTTACATGCTCCTTAGCTGACATGAAAGCTGTGACTTTTAAAATCTGAATTTCAAAGGAGTTCTCAATATTTGCCTCAGATGTCATCTTTATCTGTAATCCTCACTATCCTTCAGTCTGTGCATCTGATCCTTCAGCTTTCCAGAAGCCTGTGATCCTTCCTTGATAGCTCCTTAAGCTTAAGGAGTCTTTTGCCTGTAGGTCTACCACTTGTCTTTCTCATCTGGGTTTCTCAGTTTAGGTAGAAAGTAACCAGTCCATGCTATCCAGAATACTGGAGAGTGGTGGTGTCTGTAAAGCACCCGAGGAGGATTTTCATCAGTGGATACAGATTTTTTTTTTTTTTTTTTGCTATGACTGAATGAGTTTCTGCTAGCAGGGTCCCAGTTATTTGGGGAGCATGCATTATCACTACTGCTGACAGGTTTTTGGCAATATAAAGGTTAAGTGTTGTTAAACAAATTATTTGCAGATAGACTTCTAACCAGCATCTTGACTGCTGGATGTCTTAATCTTTGAAGTCAGTTGTCTGGGTAGATCTGGCTTCCAATAAGGTTTTATCCATTTTTGAAATGTTTGCTAAAGGAAAAGGAAAATATTTATTCAAGAGGATCCAAGCTTTTCCTGGCAGCACAACTTTGTCTGTATTCTGCATCATAAAACTTTATTTTGAGATTGCATTAGCATTGTAGTCCTGGATAACTAAGGAATTCTGCAAATACTAAAATGAAAATGAAAAGCTTAGAGGATGGCAACCAAAAAAGAAGTATTTAACTTGCAGCTCAAGAAGACAAAGGATAAGGGGGCAATTGGAGAGAGTCTTCTGTGTCTCTACTTCTTGTACAGGTAGATTCAGTAGAACTTCCCCATGAAGTGTTTTTATTGGGTTTTACTTGTTTTCTGCTCTGTAACCTGAAGATGTGGTTTATCTTGAATAGGTAAAATACATACGGTGCTCTAGTTATTAAATATCAGGAAAACTTTCAGTCACAATAATGTCCTCTGTGTTGCTATCTTGTGCTAACCATTCCTATTTAAGAAGTTGGAGAATAGTCAATGACTCTTCAAAAGGTCTCTCTTCTGTTCCCCATGAAAAACACTCTTTGAGGTGGGTAAGCTCTTAAATGCCTTTAGCATTAAGCACTCCAGTCTGCACTACTGATCCCTTAGCTTTCCAGAAGCATTTGATCCTTCCTCAAGAGCTTCTTAACTGAGATAAAAAGACTCTTCTGTGTTAGGTCCAAGTACCACTTACCATCTTTCTCTCAGCAGTTTCTTGCTTCAGGCAGAGAGGACCAATGTCTGTTACCAGTTATGCACACACAGCTTGCCTGTAACATCTGAAAAGATCTCCACTTTCAAATTTTAGTTGCTGTTTGTACTTGTTAGTTGTGTGATTTTTATGCATTTTGATGTTCCCCTTACCAATACACCAAGGGTTCCCAGTAGACTTATACATACTGGTTAATATGCAAGTTAAAAAACTCCAAAGATCATGAAAAAGAGTGGCACCCTTGAGAATGGAGGTAGCAAAAAGAGAGCTAAACCTGAAGAGCATATGCAGTGCTTTGTACCCCTCGAAGAAGACTGGAATCCTGCTGGCTTTGTAATCAGTTAGACATAATTCTGTGATACTGTTATGCTCTTAGAGGGATGCTGAAGCTAATTCATGTCACAGTCCTAGCAACAGTGAAGGTAACTCTGTGTGCATTTTAACACCTCTGGCACCCAGGTGTTACAGGGAAAGGTACTTTAATTGAGAGAGAAGTTTAGGTCCTTCAAACATTTGATGATGTTGTTCTTTGCCCTTGATATCGGGATAAATACGTGTTTCTACCAGGACTGTCTCCTGTTTTAACGCAATGCTGTAGTTGAGGACTGTGCAGTGTGTCTGAAAGAGCATTTAAAAAAAACCTTTAAGGCAATATTTGGGACTGGATCTTCAAGGAGCACTTTTTTTTTTCTCTGACTCAGCTGCTTATTTAACTGCCAAATGTGCCTTTGGGAAGAGGAGACCCTTTCTTTGGTATGATTTTCTGTGTTCTGAAAGAGAGGGACAAAGATGCTCTCGTATTGTTGGAAAGTGGTCTCTTATCCTTTTCTGAAAGACACGTGCAATTACTGTAAGGCACTGTATTGCCATGTGCTGTATGATTTATCCATCTTTCTGATCTCCTTGCTTTTCAGATTTAGATGAGATATTGCTACTATAATATTTTAAAAAGGCACAAAAAAATGCCTCTACAATGAGAATCATATAATCCAAAATTCAAATAATCCTTTCAAATGAAGTAATAGAGGCAATTAGAGCATGAGAACACTCACTAAATGGGACATGAGCTTTTCCAGCTTGTTCATTCCTGTTCCTTAGTAACATAGCAAACGAAAAGAATTTTGAGAAGGGATGTGGGGGAGAGCGGTCGGTTCTTGGTTTAAAGACTCGTATATTTGGCTCATAATTTTTTCCCTCTAAGTGGTTTGAATCTCATCCAGGCATTTAGCAGTCAAATTATTTCATTGCTGCTCTATATGAGTCTGTATGATACACATGGTTCCCTCCAGTTGTCTCAGCCTCTTTGCCAGCGTCTTTTTCTCACTATCATCATGATTAATCCACTTGTTTTGCAGTGTTTATGGAGAGACTTGAAACTACTGTGGTCTTACTGTTGGATAGCACAGTCTATCTATGCTTCAAGTCAGGTACATCAATGGCAGTAGTGAGAAGCTGACTGGTTTTAGTATCTCTATTATCGTATCTATATAGGAATAAAAAGAAGAATTAAATCTATAGTTTTGTCACTCCTGCATCTTGCTTAGATTGGCACTGCATTACTGGAAAAGCTAATAAAATTTATAGATAGTTTCCTTGAAATAGAATCTCTTTTCTTCTCTATTACTGTTGTGATGTACTAAAGTCTATGCATAATTGTTGCTATAATGGTTACTTTAAAATTCTCTCTTACGTATGCTAAAACTTCATGAAGTTCTGCATATTTGTAATTTCTGGAAATACTCATCACACCCATTAAATAAATATACCTGAAATCAGTGGGTAGTTGCTATTACAGAGGCAAATCTGGGTTGACGTTCTAGAGTTGTTAATTTCTGGGGTGTAGTCATCTTCAAAGCAAAATCTATCAGCAAGTGAAACTCTGGAAAGCAGCACTAAGTGCTGTAAGCCCTTTGAACTCACGCAGGACTGTCTGAGCAGCAGCTTCAGTGACTGCGGTTTCCCTCTAGTGGTGCTCCATGCGGTAGATGCTGCTCCTGTGGTTGCCTGGCTGCTTAACTTACACTAGGAGTTGACTTGAGCTTTGCTCTCTGAAAATCTAGTGTGTACAAATATTTCCCTAGGCAAACTGTAGATGAGTCACAATATAGCAGCTTCTGAGTTCTTTATACCTACGCTGAAGCTTTCGTTGCCCTCATCTGTGAGGAACAGCAGTTTAAGGCGTTTGGCAAATGTGAAGTGGTTCATATGACAGCCTTATCTAAAAACAAACACAGTCAGTGTGACTGAAATCACTTTGAAGTTAATTTAATTAAACTCTTGTAAATCTTAGTTTTAAAAGCATGAATACTTGAGGTTTTTATACGTACTTCTGTGTCCTTTTTTGACCTCCTCACTGGTTGTGAATATAAAATAAAATCCTTTTCCTTAAAAGTAAAAAAAGTTCACTCAATAAAAATGGGAAACCATCTATTACCATTAAAAATTAATAATATCTTGAATATATAATAAGAAATGCTTTCCTTTATTTTTAAACAGTGGATTTTTTTCATTTAGCTTGAAGTTGAAATATTTTGGACGTTTTCTAAGTCAGAATAGAATTATTTTGGGATGAACTGAAATATCCTTTCATTAAAATTGTAATTTACTATTTAAATCCTTTTGAGGGATCAAGTTTCAATTAACATGAATGTTTTCCTGTTAAAAATGATTCTGCTCTAGATATACAGTAGCTATGTCGTGTCTAAAGGCATTAAAATTCAGCAGCAGTAAAATTGAGGTAAACAAGGAGCATAACCCACTGCCCTTGGTGGAAAAACCTCAAGATGAATGCAGTTTGTGCCATGTGGGATCTGTATGATATATGCTATCAAATCATCTCCTTGTTCTTAATCACAAGTTATATTCATGTCACCTGAAAGACATGCTACTAAATTTCCACACTAAGATTTGTTTCAGAGCCTTATGAAAAAACGGCAATCATGTTGAATGCTGATTGAATCTGTGTTGAACCTAATTACAGCTATTGGCCAGGGTGTCTGCAGTGAAAATAACAGCCATTCAACATGGTGATACATGTATTTATAGCAAAAAAAAAGGAAGTATGTTGTATGTTGGGGTTTGTTAGGTTTAGTTTTGGTTGGTTTGCTTGTTTGTTTGTTTTTAAGGGCTTAAAAAAAAATTAAAATAGATGGTATCCAAAATAGTTAAACCTAGGTTGACTTATTTTTTGCCACTTTTTTTTTATGTAGATGGAGGTAGGTTTGAGAGAATGAGTAGGGTGGTCTTGCTACTTTTCAGTTAGTTGCTGAGCTAGTTCCATGCACTTTATTAGTTAGGGTGTTTCAGGGAATTCTTACTTGCACCTGTGTGGCTAATTGACTCAGTGGGTGTTGAAAGTGTATGCACTTTTACTGCTGAATGGATGTAAATAATTAAATTTTATTTCTGGGTAGGCTGATGTAAATCATCTCAACTTCATTGACTTTTTGCAATAAAGCCACTGTGTAAAGCTGTAACCATAAAAGTTTTTAGCATGCCTCACAGAAAAGTTGTTTCTTAAGTGTATGCTGTGTTTTGTTTAACTTGTGGGGTAGTGCATGGACATGATCCCAATCCTTGAGGAAATGGAAAGACTGGTGCAGGTAAGGTCCCCAGTGAAGGTATTGAGTATCTGTAGGGGAGTGCAACTGCTGATTCCTTGTTGGTGACCAACATTTTCTTGAAAAAGGAGTTCTAAAGCCTGTATATGAGCAAAACAAGTGTGTGTGTATGAGAATATAGGTTGATTTGACTGGGATATCTACATAAATGTCTTTATCATGCAGAGTCTGGGGTTGCCACTTGTTTCTTAACAATAAACAATGCTCCTGGTGTTGAACAGCAGATCCTGGTCAAGGAAAAGACCATCCTAGAACACTTTGTCCATACTAGTGCTGCTTGAAAAAACCAACAAAATTTACACTACTGATTTATACTTAAACAAGACTGAAAGTTACTGAGGATTTTCAGAGCAGCTGCCAGCTCTGCTTTTGAGTCATTCTTGTGTTTTGATATTCTACCTGTAGTAAGTGGGAACTTAGTACGTATCAGGAAGCTATGAAGGTGTGTGAAAAATTGCCAGCATCTTTGTCCTTACACCCATTTCTTCCTTTTTTTTGGTCTTGTGATTCATCCTCATGTTTCACAAATCTCAGTGCACACATTTTACACAGCAAACCACAACTCCTCTGGTCGTTATGTAAAGGTGTAAGAACAACCAATACCCCTTCTCCATCACAAATGAAAAAAGGGGGTGGGGGAGCAAAGAAACTTCCCCTTCCCAGACAATCCTTGCCTTGAGATGCTAATGGCATTCCAGCAGGATGTTGCCCTGTATGAAAGAGACACAGAAATGCATCTTTCTACTGAAAAAATCTGAGATTAAAAAGTAAAAGCAGAGAAAACCTTGTAATTACTCAGGGTCTTCTTTTCAAAGCATTAGTATCCCTTTAGAGTTATTTATTATTGTAACTGTATTGAGGGGAGCCCCTTGTCCATTCTCATCCATATGGCAACATCCCTCCTGTTCAGCCCTTGTGGTATTCTGTAGACTTCAATGTTTGGTTTCTTCTATATTTTTGGGTAAGATGTGCAATAATGAAGATAGCCTGGTTTCATGCAGGTCATTTTAATCTTATAAATGGATCAGATAATGACAGCCTGCACCAAATTAAAAGAACACTTTTTGATCCACCTATGAGAAACTGCAGAGGGGATTAACCCTCTTTCTCTTTTACCTCATAGGAGGAAATTTCTGTGGGCTGTTAGCCGCTGAGGGTGGATAACAAGTGTGTTTTCAGAGCTATTGTCAGAACTGCATCCCTCTGACCAGCTGTTCTAAACAAGAGAGTTTTTGGGGGGTGCGTGGAAAGCAACTTGGCATCTTTTAGAAGGCTTGATCTGCTTTTGATTCTTTATACTTTGGCATATGTATTCTTGGCACTTTTATATAGTTTATTTAAGCAAAGCTATTAATTAGCAGCAGCATACCTTTGACACAGAGATAAGATTTGAGATACTCTGGGCAGATTGGATGGAGTTCTTCTATGTTTGAAAGCATATACTAATTGTTTTTTATGAAAAATATGCATACAAGTTTGAGTAGATGTTGGAGGATTCATGGGAGAATGAGGAGGATTCACTGTGGTTGAATCAAGTAATATTTGCTCAAGAAGCCTAAGCTGCAGCTGAACTCACGCCTGGAATTTGGGGATGGCTAAGAGACAGATATTTTTGCTTCTGATTAAGTAGTGTTAGCCACTGCAAAGCAGGAAAAGGAATATTCACTAGCCTGCCTCATTTGAGGTGGAAAATGAAATGTAGTGATCAATTCTGTATGATAGAGTTCCTCAGAGAACATTAGGAAAGGGAATGGAATGACCAAGGCAGTCAGAGATGCCAGGAGTGATGCTCTGTCAGCTTAACTACAGTTAACGGTTAAGCTCTGTAAGCTTAACTATTAAGTTATTGCTACAATAAAAACTTTCTTATTCTGTTTACTGTTATGTTGCCCTTTACTCTTTCCATGCATAAAAATTAAATAAATGTCAGAAATTATCTAGTGCCCAATGGCCCAAAGTATTGTAAATAGAAAGTGTTTCCAGGTGTGCCGTTCATTGCCACAAGAGCTCCTTGTCTGTATTTTCTTGTCTTTTATTATAAAAGAATTTTGTACAAAGGGAAGATAAAAATCTTTATCTTTCTTTCTCTGCCCATTTAATCTTCTGCTTTGCTTCTTCCTATGTCTGTTATCCCTGTTGAAGGATGATGTAGGTGCAGACAGCTTGAAAGTAGGGGAAAACATAAACCTGCAAAACATAAGACCACAAAAATGCCTTACCAGGCAGGAGATTTCTTAGGGACAGCATTATGGTGCTAGTACAAGTGGCCCATTTCCTTTTTGTTTTCTCCAGCATCAGCAGCTGGATTAGGAATCTTCAAGTCCTTGTTTAAAAATTGACCACATATAAATATCTGTATAGTAACAGCACATGTAGTAATCATGCTCAATGAAATAAATTTTGGTATCCAGATGTGAAAGTACCTGCATACACAGTTCTTGGAACTACTTGGAATTCAGTGGGAGTTTACACAAGGAGCAGCAATTCATGTGCACACTCTCAATTGAAAAATGGGGACACAATTTTGCTGCTTTTCAGGTCAACCCACTGCTGCGTAAATGTCTTGAAAGCATTTGAAAATAAAACAGTTTGAATAATGTAAAATAATATTTCTTTAATTCTTTCTTTTAAGATTAGATATGTCTGGTTTGAAAATTTATCTGAATGCTAATGTATTGAGTTTTTGTATGTAGTGTTATTTGGGTAACCCTACTAAAAGAAGCCAATGCCCATTTTTACAAAAGCAAGGGTGGTAAGTCAACAAAAGTATTAAAAGCTTTTTTTTATTTCTACTGATGAAATATATATTTGGCTGATCAAGACATGGAGTTAACAATGTAATTTGTATCTGCGGTGCCTAATTTTCCAATTTTTAGCCCAATCTATTAACCAGTTACTTCTAAGTAGACAACCTTACTCATTTTGAAAAAGTGAGAATGCTGCAACTTTCTATTCATTTATTTGTGAATTGGTTAAGCTACATTTTCTGAGGATATATTCATGTAACTTCTGTTGGTGTCAGAGTTTCATTTTGAAAGGGTTACAGTGGGCACCAAGACAAGCCAAACCACAGACTGTTTTGGCTGATCCCTGTTTTGTCAGGCTAGGGTTGAAAAATGGGAACTAGAAGGTCAGCAGCTGAGTTACTCAACCATGCTGAATACACACCTATTGCACAGAAAGTGTTGCATTGTCAGCTGAGCAGACTCCAGCACACCTAACTACATCTGTTGGCTGATCCCTCCAGAGCTCTAATGGATATGCAGAAAAGATTGGGTTTTTTAAAAAGTATTTTCTGCCCGTCCCCCCTTTCCCCTGCTTTCAGATGGCATTATACAAACACACAGGACCAGGTGACCTCCTTCACCTTCCTGGCCAGGAAGTGGCTGAGTAGAACTATAGTAACTGGTGCTGTATATTTCCATGTAGACAATAATTTTGCTGGCTATCCAGAGATATAGTTTTGTGAATTCTGCTTTAGAATAAAAAGTACTTACTGATGTACATCTAGCATAACTTTCTTGGGTTCTTAGAGTTTTTCTTGTCTGGAGCCAAAGAACTTAAACTTTCTGGCCATGATTTAGCTGCCTTGTTCAACTGGATTTACATGTGTGGTATGTGACTTTGGCAGGTAGTTGAGGGACAGCAGAAGTTACGTATTTCTCCTGCTAAGGAGATATTTTCTGTAACATCAGTATATGACTTCCCATCCTTTTAATCCAAGAAGGACTCTTATCTTTCAGGTCACTAGAAAAGCATTTTTTCCTCTTCGTTTATGGTAAATTTGGTTGGCAGTGGTCTTATTTGAAAAGTTATTATTCTCCTTTTTTTTTATTAGCATGAACTGCATGAATTTTAAAAAGAATAAGAGAATATCTATTTTGCTTTGGTCTCTTGAAAAATTCCTCTACTATACATTGTATCCTAGCTGAATGAGACACCATCGTCTTTGCCCATGTTCCTCGTTTGATGAGAAGTAATTATGGTAGTGCTGCTCATTGGGGACTGTGCATCCTGCGGGCTATGGACTATCTGACATTAGTTTTACCAGTGCAGTAGGATAGCTGTAGCAGTGCCTCATTGTCCCTATCCCATCTCTTTTAACATGTTCAATGTGTCTCATTTTTTTTCTTTCTTGAGTTCCCCTTTTGCCAGTTTGGGCAGTGGGTCCGATGTGCAACAAGTTTGGCTATCTTCATTCTACATTTTCTGGTATACTTGGCTCAAAACCCCCCACTTTAGTACTGTACTGAAATGAGGACAGATGCTTTTAATTTAGCGCACACCATTATTCAGTTTCACTTACTGTTTGACATGAGTGAAGTGTTCTAGTCCTGTAATCTGAACAATTAATTTTTTAAGTAATTGCCTGTCAACTGTGATGGGAGAGCAGCAAAACTGGACAAATATGGGTAGCACTAATACTGTTTTCCCAGGAGCATTGTTTACAAGGGCAACTGTGGTATAACCTTTAGGAGAAGACATGGTTTCTCTTCCTCTTTTGACTATAATTCAAGGGGTGAAGTAAGCACCTCAAAGTACCTTAAAGAAATCAGCCAGGTTGGTGAATGGTTTTCTTTTTGAGATTTTAATTTTTTTTAAAATTATTTTTGAAGGTGGGGTTTGAAGTTCTGTGGGGGATTTTTATTGTTTTTTGAGGGGTTGGTGGTTTTTTCATTTTTGGTTTGATGTTTTTTTTTGAGACTGAAACCAACCTGGTGTTTGATACTGAAGTGTTGAAAGACCAGTGTGATTAACTTTGAAAAGAACCCCAGGTACCTTGGGGGTGTTGGAAATCCAGATTCTTAGGAGAGCAAAATGCTACTGTAATGGTTCCATTTCAGAGATATTTCAGTCATCAACTTGTTTTCCTATTACTGTAGTGTGCTGTAAAACATGATGTTTGGAAATTTGTACCACAGCACAAGAGAGATTTCCACTAATTTTAAATGCGTGTGACCTTAGGGCTCTGTGGAGGAAGGCACCTGACTGAGTTGGAAGGGTTTGGGATTCCCTGAGCTGGGAGGATGTAGGTGTGAGGGTTGATTACAGGTTGGTAAATGCCTGTACACTCCACTGGTCTGTATCACACCAGGTTGATTTTCGTGACTACTCCCATTGAGCAAGTACTGAAGTGATTGCGGGTCTGGCTTTAACTGCTGCACCTGTCACCCTTCCCAGGCAAGGGACCAGAAACCCTCTATGCTGGGCAGAAACTCAATGACAACGAGTGGCACACTGTCCGGGTGGTTCGGCGGGGAAAGAGCCTCAAGCTGATCGTGGATGATGATGTTGCTGAGGGTAAGTGGGATTTTTTCATCACTATCTTTGTATCTATATTTCTAGTCTTTACCATTATGCCCCTTCTCCCTGTTGTCGTGTGTATCTTTCCCCCACCCCTTTCTGTTACCACCTGTGTATTATTTATTGTTACTGTGTTGAAAATGAATGTTCAGGCCTGAGAGACTGTTCTTAGCCAGCACCAGAAACTTCTGTGACAACTGTAGCGACGTGAGATGTGGGTTCAGGTAAGCTTGCACATGTCTCAGACTGCAGAGATGTTCAGCAGAACTTTCCCTTGGTTCTGGCTCTTTTTGAAGTAGACTGAGTACACTCCGTTCCTGAGTTAACATGATGGTTTCCAATGCTGTGGAATCAAAGTCAAGGCTCTCTAGACCATTCTTCTGCACAAACTTTTCCTTGATGATAGACCTGCATACAGTACATGTGTTACAGAGCATTTATGTCTCTGCTGTTCCTTGATTATTTTTTTGTGGTTTTTTTTCCCTTTTTGTTTGGATATCCTTGATTTATTTATTTATTTTTTTAATTTTCTGCCTTTCCAGACAGCTTTTTGAGTTCCTACTTCTTTTTGCAGAGAAATGTAGCTGAAGGGAGGAAAGAAAAGATCAATCAGTCAGGAAAGCTGGTGAGATTTGAATTGAAATGATCAAAGTACTTTAGAATGATACTTTTCTAATTGCAAAATTTTAGAGATGATACTTTTCTGGTCCATTTCTCCATGATTGCAAGAGCCAGAAACCTATCTTCTTTTTTATTTTTGAAGGTCTAAAATTCTCATAGCTGTATATCCCTTTAGGAACTGGGTTTTTGAGGAAAACATCAGCAGTCTGGAGGCTGATAATAGAATCCAAAGGAGCAGGAGCCCTGGATGCAAAACTGGTGGGGGTATGATTGTGAGTTGACACCCATTACTGGTTTGCCAAAAGCTGAAATCCTCTCTTCTGAGTAGCTTCTATTCAGAATGGAACTAGAGGAAATGGCTGACACACACAGTGCCAGAACCCTATATCCTATCTCTGCAAAAAGTATTTTTCTTCTGTATGACTATGAATTATTTTAAATATTGTGGTAATTTAGATTATTTGGAAAGCCAGGAGTCAGAAATCTGAAATAAGCCCAAAGAAGTAAGCTTACAGGAAGATGGTTTTAAATCAGTTTTTTCTCTGAAGTAAATATATGCTGTGCTATATAGGCTGTGATTTTGCAAGAGAGATCATGAAGCATATGCAAGAAAAATCATTCCCTCTCCTTGTTGGAAGTCAACCTTGGTGGTGGCTTAGTTAAAATTAGATTATTGGAGAAATGAATTTTATTTAACAGGGAACTTTTTGAGTTAGTGACACATGCTGGCAAACAGTTCATCCCGATTAGTTCTAAATTTGAGAACAATTCTTCTGGATATGCTTTTTTAGGAAGCACCACGAGGTGGCACTCTCTGCTTTACCGAATCGATCCCCCAAAGCCATCTGGTTTTGAAGTCTCCTTTTCACGAAACGGAGTTTATAAATAATAATGATTCAATCCTATACTAAAATAGGATACGCATATGTACATGTATATGAATTACATAATTAAAGATGCATTACAGCTAAAAATATTAGTTAAAAGAATGCCATCATGGCAAAGTCAAAAGTCAGAAAAGCCAGATTTTCTGTGCAATCTGTATCCCACTTCCTCGGGCAGATGATAACAGTCTTCAGTGATATGGTCACAGAGGTTTTTCCAAAAGATTCTTGCTGTCTTAGGCATAGATCAGAATTCTAAATTTGGCCCCCATTAAAAATAAACAGTCTAATTGATTTCAGTCTTCTTATTGCTTGTTTGGAACAATGTATTCCAGGTGAACTTTGCTCTAAACTTGGACCTTGATTTTTTTTTTTTTTTATTTTTTTTTTTTTTTTCTGGTGGGTGTTGTGGACTACTCATCAATATGTTTATAGAGAGCTAAGAAGCTTTAACTGTATTTATTACCCTGTCTGTGTTATGTGAAGCAAGTGTGCATCTTTTTCCCATTTTGCAGGTTTGGAAACAAGGCACCAGATTAAAGTTGGACACATTTGGTACCAATTCGGCATGTATTTTTAGTCATTTGCATCAGAATGATTCAGCATGTCTGTAAACTACATCCTGTAAATTAGTTTAACTCTGCTACTTGAAGAATTAGATGTAGACAACTAGTGACCACCTATGGAAAATCTGTAATGAAGTGTGTGACTTGGTTTCGTGTAGAACATCTAAGGCAGAGACAGAATCCAATTCTTCTGGACAGCATTTTACTGTTTAATCACAAAGCCTTTGTCCCATATCCCTTCTGACCTCAGAACAGACCTAAGAACATCAGTGGTAAATGAGACACAAATATAGCAGATATATTCCTCCCTATGACATCTTGCTAGCACCCAAATACCACAGTGGAGGCTGGATTTTTTCTGTCTGCTACCACATGAACTAGAGAGTTTCTGATTGCTGGAGCACAGTGGGGGAACTAGAGCTGAACTCTGCAGATGAGGCTGATAGCTAGTGATGTCAGAAAACACTGGATTGCACTGCGTGATTTCCTAGGAAATTATATCTCTGTCGTTCCTGATCTTGTCTTGCCGTGTCCTTTTCAGCTTTTTACTGAACTACTAACTTTCTATACTACTGCTTCTAACACTATTTCTTTTTTTTTTATTAAGCCAGACCCATTTTTCTCATTTTTCTCTTTTTCTTAGATTCTGAGCTCACCTCCAAACTCTCTCATTTTATTTTTAATGCCCCCCTATATTTGGGCTCCTTGTTCCCATGTACTCCACATTTCCCAGTCTTGGCTTTTCTCTCTCATTCTGGCCACACTACCTTGTATTTTTTCAAGTGTAGAAGAACAAAGGAGGAGTTTTCTTGCCTTTGAGCATTGACATATCTTAATTTTATTTTTCTAATTTTTTTGTTATTTAAATGTACTCTCTAATTTTAAGAAAATACACTTCTGGTTTGGAAAAAAATCATAAATTTTCATTTGATGACACTGAAACTGAAACGTCAGGCCTCTAAGAATCAGTGGTAGAAGTGAGAAGGTTTGTCTAAACAAATTTCCCCATGTAACATTTCAATTTCTGGAAACTGCCATTTTTCAAACTAAAATAATATCATTTCTGGTAAAGAACTGTTTCAGGATTTAAAAACATTTGCATTGGTCCTGACATTTGAATTTCTAAATAGTCAGAAATTTGTGATTGCCTTCAGCTTCTTCTAAGTTTGATCAACTGTGTCTGATTGGATCGAAGTTTTCCATGGTCTTTGTATAATTGCATTTATATTTAGAGCCACTGGTAAAATTTGGAATAAATGAAAAAGTTGAATTGGTTTCTGTAATATTTTTTCTTATTATTTAAGTAGATAGCTGAAAACATTTTTTCTAATAACAACTGTGTTTGTTTGCTGTCTTTGAATAAAACTTAGTCACTTTAGGACAAAATATAAATTGAAAAACTGCATTTTGTACATGACCATGAGGCTCTAAGAAGAAAATGATCATCAGTTCATTTAATCTGACTCTCTATACACTACAAAGTAGGATGTATCATCCAAGTGTCTTTATAAATGTGTTCAGCTTTCATTCTATCCCCCACAGAAAAGTAAAAAAAAGTCACAATTACTAGGAAAAGTCGTGAGAGGACTGCTGTCTTTTTGTTGGTTGGTTGGTTGATTTTTTTTATTTTTTAATATTTTTTTGTCTTTTAATGCTTGGAAAACTCTTTAGGTGAGAAATGCTAGGAGATTTCAGGAGATAGCTTAAAAGTCCCATTTGATATAACCTAGGGGAATTGGAGGAGTTTGTCCTGGATTCAGCTGTGTGACAAATATCTCTTGCTGTGACCGGTCAAGAGCTGTGTACATATGCTTGCTGACTGGTAAACACAGTCAAGTAAGATGCTGTTGTTAAATTTTGTCTGTTTATAGCACATAGGAAATATTTATGCAGGTCTTTATCCAGTTGTCCAATTTCATAAAACTAGGGTGAATTTAATTATCTTTGCTCCTTCTGTGTTTTTAAACCTGGTGAATTTAACCAGCTTGTTAAAATGTTCCAAGAGGGACCAGCAGGGAGTGTGGCTGTCTGCTTTGGAAAACCTTCTAAAAGAGAGGACTTCACCTGTGCAGTGATTATGATCATGGACAAAACACACTTGACTTGGAGAAAATTAATTTCATTTGCTGCCAATTAATAATAGAAATGAATGGTGGGAAACACAAAAAGTAAAACAGTGTCTGCCACCCTCTTTTGTTGGGTTTGCTCCTTCCTGCCTCTCCCCCTGCCCCAACTAGGCGGAGCAGGGGGCTGGAGATGGTGGCTGCACTCAGCCTGTGACAGCTCCTCTCTGACCCTCCTTGCTCCTCACCCTTCTGTCTGCTCCAATGTGGGTCCTACCCATGCAATGCAGTCCTTCATGAAGTGCTCCAGCATGGCTGGTTGCCACAGGTTTTCAGGAAAACCTGCTCCAGTGTAGGCTCTCCAGGGGCTGCAGTTCCCTCGGGAAATATCTGCCTGCTCTAGTGCAGGAGTCTTCTGTGAGCTGCAGTGTGGTTGTCTGTACCACTATGGTCTTCTCTGTGGATGCTGGAGAATTTCCCCTCTGGCACGTGGAATGCCCCCTCCCTCTTTTCAGTTCTTGGTGTTCATAGGGGTTTGAGTTGTTTTTTTTCCCCCTTTGTGTCTTACTTGTTGGTAGCATTGTCCTTTCTCACACGTTTTCCCTCAGGCACCACCATTGTGGCCAAGGGGCTCATTTGTGCCCTGTGGTGTGTGGGTCAGAGCCCTTTGGAACAGGTGTATCAGGCATGGGATAGCCCTGGCCTCTCTTCACTAGGGCTGCCCTGCAGCCACCCCACAGCCAGCACCACACTGCCTAAACCCAATGCAGAACTGCAGAAAATGTCATGAGAGGAAAAATAATGGCCTATATTGGGCTATATGTAGTAGAATTTTAATAGTAGTTGTAAATGAATGATAGGAAAACAATTAAATTCTTAGTATTTCATTCATTCATTCCTGTTGTTTACTAAATGGACCAAGGCCTGTTTAGAAAAGATACTTGAATATGTGACCAAATAGTTAAAACTACATTAATGAAGAGCTATGGAGGGCTAAAATAAGATTGGCTGGAAGGGTTTTCATTCTGATGTTGCCTAACTTGCCTTTATAGCATACTGTTGTATTTCATCTATCTGTATGGGTTCTGTGTTTGCACTGGCACCTGGCACACTTAATGAAACATTTAAATATGTTGTAGAAGTAGTCTGATAGTAGTATTTGGTATACTAAATACCTTGGATATTTTGAGAGGTTAAAATCTGTCATGATGTGGTAAATAGCCCAAGTGGTAGGTTGATGATTTAAATATATGAAGAAGGGCTTTTTACTTGTTGTGTTTTTGTGTGTTTCCCTCCTGCCGTGCTCTTAAAAGAAGAGGAATAACATCGGGCATCAGGAGGGGACCATGGAATAAATATCAGCAATTTTATGACTGTTTTCACATCTCTCACTGCTCTATTTATTTTAATCAATGTTTATCAAATGTTTTCAGGTAGTGCACTGGGAAAAGTTGTTTCAGAAGTGTTTAAATTGTTTGGCAGATGGTCTACTGGATCAGATAGATCACTGTAGGCTTTAGGGGAGACACGTGGTCGTCTTCACAAACAAAGAAGTCTGTGAAGCACAGGGAAAAGTACAGAGCTTGCTACCCATGGCCCCCTAGGGGCCTGTCTTTTCTGCCAGGTTTTGGCAACTGCTAGACTCATGCATCTCTAGCAAGCCTCTGCACCAAGGTTCCATACATTCTTTCTTGAGGAAGCTACTGAACACTGATCAGATAGGATATAGTTTGGCTGTTCATCTGAAAACTGGAGCTTGAAGGGCTCGACATAACCTGTTGCTGATCCCCGATATTCCTCCTTGTTTCTGCCCTTCAGGCACCATGGTTGGTGATCATACCCGCTTGGAGTTCCACAACATCGAGACAGGCATCATGACAGAGAAGCGGTACATCTCCGTCATCCCCTCCAGCTTCATCGGCCACCTCCAGAGCCTCATGTTCAACGGGATGCTCTACATTGACCTGTGCAAGAACGGCGACATTGACTACTGCGAGCTGAAGGCACGCTTTGGTCTCCGCAACATTATAGCTGACCCTGTGACATTCAAGACTAAGAGCAGCTACTTGAGCTTGGCCACCTTGCAGGCTTATACATCCATGCACCTCTTCTTTCAGTTCAAGACCACCTCAGCTGACGGCTTCATCCTCTTTAACAGTGGTGATGGCAATGACTTCATAGCAGTTGAACTAGTCAAGGGGTAAGTTGTTGGGATACCAATTCCCCATTACAGCAGTAAGTGGCTTTCTGTTATTTTCTACCAGCTTATTTATAAATAAACTTACTTATAGGTGAGCTTAAAATGCTTGTGTGAAGGGAAATTCACCTGATACTCATGTATTCCCTGTTAGCTGAGCTGTAAGGCAAAGCATTTAAACATAAACGCTGAACTTAAGATTCCTGATTTTATCACTGACTTCCTCTTATGGCTGTGGGAAGGACATTTTTACAGTGTGCAACATTAGTATTTTATGTCATTTAGACATAGTTAAACTGATGTTTTCTCCTGTCAACCTCACAGATTAACACAGAGGAGGAGGAAATATGCTGAGGGCTCTGTATCTCTCTTCTTTGCTCCTTCCCCCCCTTTTTGTTTTCCATTGTAATACTAGTTTTTCTGCCATCTCCAGTGAAGGCAAAAAAACCCCAAACATGTGGGTTGCTGAATTTGTACTTCTGCTGGTAATGCTTGACAAAAAGCAAATTCAGCTTGCTTTTGAGCTGCTTGATTCTTTCCAAAGGACCAATAGCTTATTAAAAAAAATATCCTTTCTTAGCTGAACAAATCCAGATCTCTTATGATTTAGTCATGGTAGGCATGTTTTCCACAGGTTACTAGTCCTGTTTATTTCAGTTCAATCTGTTTTAGTTTTTAGCTTTGCACATACTTCTGTAAGTGGGACATTGAGTAATAAAAAAAGTAACAGCCTTGAGCTTCTGGTGCTGTGTTGAGAGTTGAATTTTATTGTCCTTTTTTTTTTTTTTCCTACATAGAATATTTCTCTTCTATCCTCAGGTGGATTTCTGTGTTTGAAATGTATAAATAATTCAGGGTAACACTCCCATGACTTCAGTCTTTGTTAGGGTCTTTATTTTTTGCCAAAAGCATTGCTAATTGTTTTTCAGCTGTTTGAATAAGTCTAGGATCTCATGTGAATTTTAATACAATATTTCAAGTGAGTTTCCCAATTAACTTAGGGGAGTTATGCAAAACTCAGAATGAACCTGGGGAATATATGCCCCAAATAAGCATGTCTAGTGTTGCTCCCCAGTACATTTATCAATATTACCAATTAAAAAAAAAAATCATTATATGCCCAGACAGTGTTTGTGTGGATCTGAGAGAACTTTGTGAAAAAAAAGGAATGTTTTATGGTTAGAATCTGATTACTTGAAATATTGTCATCTTAAATACTAATCCTTACACTTTGATGGAAAGGAAACAACTATATTCTTTCAATGCAGTGGCAAATATTTTGGCTTATTGGAACTTTCTAACCCAGAGGTACTTTCCTTCATGACTTTTTTTAAAGTTAATTTATCAGCTCTGGCTATAATAAGGGTCGGTAATGCTGGAGTTCTTGCAGAGTTATAATTAGTTCTTGCTATGTTTACAGGTATATACACTATGTGTTCGACCTGGGAAATGGACCTAATGTTATCAAAGGCAACAGTGATCGTCCTCTTAATGACAACCAATGGCACAATGTTGTCATTACCAGAGATAACAGTAACACACACAGTCTGAAGGTGGACACTAAGGTGGTCACTCAGGTTATCAATGGTGCCAAAAATCTGGATCTTAAAGGTAAGCTCTACAAGGCTGACAGATTCTCCCTTTATTCTTGCAGGGCTACCTAGTGAACAAGACAAAGCTTATAGTAACCATGCATTACAGAACAGTAAATCTGGACTTGGCACATTTTGGCTTTTGAATTAATTTATCTCTTTTTTGTTTGACAACTTCTTGTAGCAGAATAGTTTGTCATATTTTATTTTTTCCAGAAATTGTCATTTTGCATTTTTTCCCAGTTAGGTAGCAATTAAAACTGGGGTTATTCCGGAGGTTTTGTGGGTTTTTTCTTTTTTTTTTTTTTTTTTTTCGGTTGTTTTGGGGTTTTTGTGTGTTTTATTTTGTTTTTATTTTGGTTGGTTGTTTTGTTTTGGGGTTTGCTTTGGTTGCTTGCAGTAAAGAAAGCTGAAATGACTTCTTGCACAATATGTCACTCTTTTTAACTTTCTCTGGACATGTGTTCACTTTGCTTTATTCATATTTGGTGGCAAGAAAAGTGACTTTAGAAGGTGTGTAACTTTTTTCTTCCTTTATGTTTACCCTTCTCTCCTCTAGGTGATCTCTACATTGCTGGCCTGGCTCAAGGCATGTACAGCAACCTCCCGAAGCTGGTGGCCTCACGTGATGGATTTCAGGGCTGTCTGGCATCTGTGGACTTGAATGGGCGTCTGCCTGACCTCATCAATGATGCTTTGCACCGCAGTGGGCAGATCGAGCGTGGATGTGAAGGTATAATTGATTTCAGAGATCTTCCCCTCTCCAACACTCACTTCATAATTCATTGTTGCACTCTGTGCATCTACTCGTTTACCTTGCCATCCATTTCATTCCTTTGTTTCCATTGTAATATCCTTCACTACACTTATGTCTACCAAATGCAGCTTGAGGATTGCTACCTTCTGAGTGGCTTAGCAGCTCTTTTCTTATATACTCCTTCCCCTATGAGTTGATACCTTCATTAGTGGGAAAGGATAGTACTAGGGGCTGGACTACTACTTACTAGTAGTTTTCTCAGAGGGGTTTATTAGCATTACAGTAGTTTTAAAATACTTTGGAAGATGTTCTGAGCATTCAGTTCATTTGTGCTTCAGAACACCCTTTCCTGGCATCTGCAGAAGTATTTTGAAGAACAAATAGATACAGGGGCAACAGAAGGTAGAAGGAGCTGAAGGGTAAAGATTGGGCCAAAAGAGAAGTTAATTTTTGATGAAGTGGGTCTCCAGTGAAAGCACTGGAGACATTGCCTCTTCTGTCAGAAAAACATTTCTCTTTAGTAGTTTCTCTTTTCCAGACAGTGTAGAATCATGTGGGATGAGTCACTTTTTGAAGCTTGTAAACAGTAGTGATTTCTTGAAGCCTCTTTAAATAATTTGCTGTTCCTATGAGCTCCCATTAGTTAAAAGAATATTGACATCAACATCACTGACTCAGTAAATTGCATATGGCTTCAATTCCCAACTCACTTGGGATACTTGCCATCCAAAACTCCAAGGTTTTGCTGTCTGGGTTAAATGACAATCCCCATTATGTCTAGAATCACTCAGTACCAATCTGTTGTGTTGGCCACCAGTCACTAGGCAAAGTTAGCTTTTTCTGGAAAGTTTATATGTATGATTGCTAAGACAAGAAGTATGTCCCAAACTGGTCCCTCAAAAATTTCACAAAGTGAAATGACTCCTTGATCATCTTTCCCTACTGTGTCAAGATTACTGGTTATATCATGATGAAACCTTGCCTCTTGTCAAGACTCTTATTTTTTAGGATTTAAAGTATCATCTTAGAGATAACTTTGTCCAACTTTACCCAAATTGACCACACAGTTAGATCTGATCCCTTGCTTGTGTCTCAGTGGTCTGGGTGGCTGGGAGCACCTGTGCTTCAGCCCTCCTTTCATGCTCCCAAAATAACACTCTGGTTTGTGGCAATTTTGTGTCTTCTCACAGGAGTTCATTCCATGTCAGCTCCCATCTCACAGCATTGGTGGGTATGACATCATAGTAGGCTGGGTTTTTTCTGTCTTTCTCTCTTTTTCTTAATAGTGTCTTTTAACCAGTTTACTCCTTGTGGAAATAAGTACAGTGTAGCAGAACTTGTGTCTTTGCCCATTTGTGGGCATGCCAAAAGAATATACCTTTTCTGTATGGTTGTTTATAAGGTTCAAGGAAAAAAATGCATTTGAGATTTATGAAAAAGTCTCTTCTATTTATCTTTGATGCACTGAAAGCACTTCTTTAATATTAGTGATTTTTTGATAGCTCTTTTGTTTAAAATTATTGCAACCCATCGGCTGTTTAGCTGGCATGTGATATCTCATAGTCCTCCTCCTTCAGAGGACCTCCCAGTTACACTATTCTGTTGTTCTGTGTGTGGCTCAGGAACAGAGCCATCATGATTTCCAGAAGTCTCTCTCCCACTGTTAGAGCCGTGATGTTTCCTTCTCCTGTACCCAGTGTAGGCCTTTGATTTAGTGTTGTATTGCTGAGGTTGTGTAACAACAGTGCCACTCCCAAAACACACAATGTGGCACTTGGCTTGTCTTCATGCCAATGTGGTACCAGCACAGCTGCTGCCTGAATGTGGAGATAGGTTCACTTTCCTGAATGCAAATTCCCCTTCTCTTCTAAAGTCCTTCAAACAGGTCTCAGAATTGGAAAGGGACCTAAAAAATGGGTGATAAGGTCAGTGACAGTCCTTATTCTCACTTTGGAAGAACTTGATCTTGGAAAGCTGTGCCTGTACTACTTTCCCAAATAGTTCCTGCTCAGTACCAAAGAAACTGCTGAAGAGGAACGTGTTCTTTTTGCCAACATATTTAATATTAGTAAAAAACCTAAGAATTTGGGCACCATAAAGCTGTTACCTTTGTTGTTGGCTTTTTTTTCTTATTTTTTTCTTTCTTGAGCAATCCACAAGGCTTCATCTCAGATCTTTCTTGCTGCCTGCTGGTGTCTATTCTTACAGTTGCCAGTGAAAGTCACACCTATCTTCCATCCTCTAAGGAAAGAAAAACCCTAAGCATGTTCAGTCCTTATTTACATCTCCCTTGTTTGTTTCCATCTGAAGTGATCTTGGGTGCAGTCTTAATGTTTTTAAGGGCAGAAGTCCCGAATAGTCCTTGCTGCCTCATGACGTTTAAATATGTATTTAATAAACAATTGAAGGCTTTTTGTCTGAACAGTTGTTCTGTGTGTTGATTTGCTGGACATCTCTGTATTTCATCTTGATGGGTGGAGGGACCACATCCATGATGAGAACATGAATGCCTAAAGAAATGTTATTCCATTCCCACACATGAATCTTGTCTTTCAAAGGTCATGGAAGCATGTTCTGCTAATGCTTGTCTTTTGTTACGGCTTTGCTTTCAGAGGCCGAGATTACAACGTGACAGTTGCTTTCTCAGAAACAGAATCAAAGAATGTGTAGAGGAAGAAAGCCTTGAGAGCAGTAGAATATGAGGTGCAGGTCAGCTGACAGCAATGTCCTGGCTAAGATGCACCAGTACCACTACAAAGGGGTGATACTGTTGCATCCTGTTCACATTTGTTATCTCTGTTCATGTATTTCAGTACTCTGAATTACCACCAATTAAGATTCACAAGTTTTAACAGGAAAATAATATTTCTTATTGTCTTGGTTGTGCTGCCACCTCCTCTTATTCAACTTGAGGAAGCCATTGAATTTTCTTGACCACATTGTTCCTCTCATGTGCTTAGCCATGATTCAGCCTCCCTGTGTACCAAAGCACACACCTACCACAGTATAGAATTATCTGTGTTCCAGTGATGAGTAAGGCTTCTACTTGAGCAGGAAGCACTTTCAAAAAATTATATTTATAGGACATCTTTTTCTTTGAAATCTGAAGAATTCCAAAATATTCTTAGTCATATATACGAGTCACTCTTGAAATGCAGGCATCCTTGAGACTGAAATTGGCTGGTCTTTAACAGTGTATAGCAGTGCTAAAAAAAAAGCCAGTTCAAGACTTAAGGCAAAAACTACTTTATCTCTGATATCCTATCCGTTCTATCACTATTATTTCCTTAAATTATAGGGATTTTTTTAGGCTGGCAAAACTAAATAACCTTTTCATCCTCCTTGTTAGTGACATATCAGGTCACTTTTACATCATGCAGCTTCCATGTGTTCTGTACAAACTTATGGCTTTGGCTTTTGAAGTCTACCATTCAATCACCAGTGTGTTTGACAAGATGATAGCTACCACACTGACATGTTTTGTGTTTCAATGTGTCCTGCAGTACCATTGCTTTTGGCAGAGGATTTTGAAGGGGATTATCTGAAAGAAGAGAACCCAAAAACGTCGGAAATGTCAAATGAGTTTATGGAGTTAAAGCTTCATATCACACATGTTTTTTTCTGTGGTTTTTTTTTTTTTTTTTTTTTTATGTGGTAGTTTGGTTTATTTTCATTGCTCTTTTGCAATTGCTACATTGCTGATTTTTCAGGAACAACAGGCAGCTCTTCACAGATCTTGAAGGTCTGGTCAGATCTGTAGTGGCAGCTTGTGTTTCCCTGGAAGGGATTTGGCAAAGCTAGAAACCACCTTGCTGCCTGGTATGTTCAGGTGTGCTGTACACAACTCTGAGGAGAATGGCATGGTACCAAGATACTTGTTCATTTTTACAGACACCTTATCTCTTGTGCTCACTGCAGCTTTCATTGCTATCTCTGACATAACAAGAGGGCCCTTCCCCTTACCACCATCCCAAAAAAGGCATTGGTGAAAGGGCCTGAGAGAAAAGCTGCCAAGGTAGGGAAGTTGTTAAGAGTTAAATGGTCTTTGTGTCAGCGTTTCATCAGGATATTAAACACAGTGAAGAGACAAAATGAATTCTCAGAAAGGACTTCAAATGGGAGGACCTTTCCTAGCAGGGGCTTGAAGGCAAGTCTGCCACCTACTTTGGGCCTTGCTTTTCCCACCCATAAAATCCATCTGCCAGATATTCATGTATTTGTGATAAAAGTATGAAATTTATCTGTGTCTTGCAAACCACTTTGAAATAGTGGGTGGAGGCTCCTAGACACGAGCAAAGCATTAGAAACTGAAGAAATGTTTTATCAGGATGTAGTTTTCTCCAGTCTCCATCTCATCTGCCTATGAGGGGTGGTGGGAAACTTTTTGCTCCTGAGTTTGAATAATACAGACTATTCCTACATCAAACATACATAGTTTGAGAGAAAAGATGTCTGCATTATGGTGTATGTGGAGAGTTGGTAGATAGAAGAAACTACCAGGTGACCTCCTTTCCCTTCTTTAAAGTAAACAATTTAAACTTCAGCTCAGCTTTTTCTCCCTTCTAGACTTTTAAAATGAATTATTCTTGCTGAACTCCTCATTCCTGGTCTTACTAATAGATTAATGGATCAGTTTATTCCATTCACAAAAATCTAGACTCAGTGATTTGCTGCTTTTTTCTCAATAGTCCTCAAAAAAGTTAAGCAGATGTCCAGCCTTTTGTGTGGTTTAAGGAGGATGCCCTCAGTATTAATGAGTACTTTCTGCCTTTGAGGCATTTTTTCACCTCTTTATTAATTTGCCATATGTTCTTCTGTGTTTTCCTTTCTCTTATTTGGACATCCCTGCATTGCTTACCATGGGCATTAGAGCTATCTGAAAGTCACCTGCACATTCTAAATATGTTCACCCCATCCTGCCCCCAGCCAAACAAACCTTACAGCAGTGGCTGAAGAACTTTTTATTTCTTCTGCAAGGTAGTTTTACATGTGTTTTAGAGATGTTGCTTCTACCTCACCTGTTCCACTAACAGCTTCTCACAAAGCAGACTGATTATTATTAAACTGTCTGATGCTATTCCAGATGTTTTGGGACTTTTTTTTTTGTCCTAATTTAATCTTCTTTCCAGATCCCACAGTAAAATCATAATCTTCTACTACATTCCATGAAATAGTATAGTTAACCTTTGGAATTTGCTGATGCATGAAAAGCATGAATGACACATACAGGCTGGATAATCAGAAACAGATTTTGCATACTAAGCAGTGTGTGGAAAACAGCAAATCTAATCTTATGCTTAAAGTCTCACAGCAGGATAATGTCAAAAAGGATTTCACCCTTCATCTGCTCAGTAGAGAAACTTCAAATCTGGTCATACTTCACTTTCTCTCTGGAATCAAAGGTTGTTCATTGAAGAGCGGAGCATTAATTTGCTCCATGATGGTTTGACATCTCTCTTTTCCTTGATTTTGTATTCTGCTCTCAGAGTGCTACTGGATTTATGGAACAAATATGAGCTTTTCTCTCAGCTACAAAGAAAATGAGGTGCAGGGAAGTAGGAAAAGTACTTGTTTGTTATAGACAAATTACTTGGTCAGCATAGGTGTTGAAAATGATGCATGGAGAAATGCATCCTTCTTCTTTTTCTATATTCCTTCCCCTTTCTTTTGAATTTTGTTTAAGGAAAAAGGAATTTTACAGCTGTGTATAGTAAAGCATTTTCAAAACTGGGAAGAAAAATCTTGACCGTGAGGATAATTGCCATCTTGAGTCATTCATAGGCTGTGAAACCATAGCAAAGATTCAAAATGTTAAAATTTTTAGGAAACACAGGAAATGGCATCTGTACATGTCAGTTCTAGTTTATTGGGTTGTAAATGTAAAAGAACACAATGGGGAAAGGAGAACTACCAATCTTTCTTCAGTGTCAGCTGTGATATTAGAACTTTTAAGAATAGAAGGTTAAGAAAGTAAGTATGCACTTCCTAAATAGCCATCTTTTGAGCAATAAGGTTGATGATTTGGTGTTTTCTTATTCCTATTGTGCTGTGTAGTAGAAATATTCAACCTTCAGTGACGGGGGATTCAGGAGATGCTGCCTGTGCTCCCATCTTTGTTGTCTACATTTTCCATTCTGAAAGAGAAAACTTAGAATCAAGGTATAACACACCAAAAGTCTATGTGACTTCCTTGTAAATTGAACTCCATTAAAAAACCAAAACAAAACAACTAAACAAAACAACCAAGCAAACAAAAGAGACCAAACAAAGTTTAAAAAAAAAAGGGCAATAAATCCTGTGCCTACATGGAAGACCATCAGTGCTATTGTTTTGCTTTTAATGCTCTTCAATTTTCAGAAAGTATATATGGATCTTTAGACAGTCAGATTTAGTAGACATGATTGATTTTTTTTAATTTTTTTTTTTTTTTTTTTTTGCCATGTAGACTATGATTTGACCACAGATAACAAGATCATTCCAACCTAGGTGAAAGACTGAGCTGGTACTCTTCATTTTTTCAGTTGCTCTGATGACTGATTAAGACTATATGGGTCTAAAGCCTGAGCTGTCTGCTTGCCTGTTGATGAGAGTTTTTTTTAAGGATGTGTTGAAATCCATGAGCAGGTAACAGCTTGTGAGGGGGCAAGGTGCTACTGTCACTTATATCCAGTGTCAAGTTCAGTACTTTGGATAAACAGAAATTTTTTTCTTATGGAGTTATCAGTCCTCTGTGGTTTTCTGGCAAAAAGTCTGCTTTGGACAAAAAGCCAAACCAACTAAACATATGCTTGACTGAGGTATTGAAAGTAAAATAGATTTTTTTACTTAAATGGATTCTATGAATTTCTCAAATAAGACAAAATCTCTCTAAAATTATTGGTAAATACTGAGAGATGTGTTTAAGAATGTGATGTTTTTTCTTCTCTTTGTATTATTTGTGAATTTTGTGATTTTGTGTATGCATGAATGAAATTATTTCTTCTCTTTTTTATTTGATTTTGTTATCTGTTGGTTGTATTAATGTAGTCATTGTCCCTCTGTGCCCTTGTTGCTTACTTTGTCATTTCTGCATGTTTTGATTATGCATGTTGGCTGTGGTAGTTATACCAGCTTTTTTTTATTCAAAGTGATGTTACCCTGGTTCATCTGCCTTTATACTAACCTGTTATTTTTTGGTTTTACTTTTTGTTTTTTTGATGGGGCATTTTTTGTTGGTGTTTTGTTTTGTTTTCATTTGGTTTGGTATTTTGTGTGTTTTTTTTTTTTTTTGCTAACAAAGTTGAGTTGACAAAAGCTGTCCTGCAAGGTAGAGAAGGTTGTTCTTCACGATTACTGATTTCAATGAAAGATGCTTTTATGTAACATTTGGTGCCTTTCACTGGATGCAGTCACACCTCTAAGACAGGAACAGAATGATAAACCCCAGTGTCTCTGGAGGGGGATAGATAGGTTGAAGAAAAACCTGTCAAACAATGGAGCTGCTCCTGTTGACCTGGGGGGTTTGACTGTATCAATCTCTGAATAGCCATAAAAGCACCAGTTGATTTCCTGGAAAGCCTAATGATCAGGCAAATAGCTGCTGTGCATCAAAATGTAGAAGGCCCTCAGTGTTTTACAAAACAGAAAGCTGATTTAGTTTCTCTAGTACTCAACTTAAGAAATGTGATCAGGAGGTAAAAATTGGTTGTTTTTTATTAACTTGGACCTCAAAAAAACCCCACCAAAATAACTTTCTGTAATTTCAATTTTAAAATTAAAAAAACCCCAAATCTCTAAACTACAAACGTCTGTAATATTTAGAATGGCATTTTACAAGCCGTAGTCTGGGCAGGAAGGGTTCCTGTCTGTAGGAGCGTCAGCACAGCAGCAGAAGCAGAGAGCAGCACACAGGAGCAGCTGTTGTGACACCAAGGGGGATGAGGAGGCTCCTTGTCCCCTGTCTTAGCAGTCAGAGCTGCCAACATTATGCTGATTCTGTGCCACAGAGCTCCTTCCCCAGCGGCTGTTGCTGCACCAGTGATGCCAGAGGCTTCCCACAAAGAGACCTTCTGGCAAGTTGATGTCCACAGGCCCCTGGTGGTACAGAGTGCCTGGTGCCTGTCCAAGAAACTGGGGCTGAGTCATGTCCTCTGCAGAAGGTGTGTCCTTGTTGAGGAGCTGTGTCACCAGGTCAAGGAGTTATTCGAAAAAGTCAGTAGGTTAAATAGCATTTGTGAGAATAAGAAGGAAATTGAGTATTCTTAGAGATCCTACAGACTATTTGCCTGGGACATAAATAAGGAAATGTGCCTATTAGAAGTTAATAGATCTTTGATACTAGTATAACCAGAGAGATGTTTTCCATGGCATTGAAAGTGTACCCTTTTAAATATGATAATGGAAGTATACTTCCCAATTTATCTGTAAAGACTGCAATACAGAGTACAAATTAATTTATTCCTGAATGCCGTGAAAGTTAAAAAAATGCTCCTTCTTTTTAATGGAAAAGGGGGTAATGGTCTCAGCTGTAAGGGGAAGTCAGAGGCATTGAACAATTTGTCTCTGTTTAGCAAATCCTGAAGCCACAGGTGGCATCTGTTATGGGTTCATCATAGTCACCTTGAAATTTTATGTCTAAATCACTTAATGTCTAAGGTTCTGTTGTAAGACAAAACATGGAATGTTCCGGTTTCACCCTCTGAGATAGAGACTTCTTGACTATTTACATAACCCTGGAATCAACATTTTGTAGCTTTAATCATGTGCTTTCATCACGTGCTCCTTTGCTATTCACTGTGTTTACTGTGGAGACCTCGGAATATTGCTGACCTCATCTAATGTAATAAATGCCATTTTCAAATTAAAATATTCTTGTTCTGGATCTTCCAGATATAGGCAGGTAGCCATTACCTTTCTTTCAGGATATCATCTGTGTTTTTAGGTAGAGTTTGGTGTTCTATGGCTCAGTAGAAGAGGATGAAAATGAATTTGGAGGAATAAGGATGTTTTAATGGCTAAACAACTTATCACTGTAGCAGTTGTTGACAGAAGCATATTAAGAGGTACCCTCTCACCCAACAGACAATTATACTAACAGTCTGAGATAATTTTAGCAGTTGGATCCATATGAGACATTAAATCTGAGAGATTCTACAGCTTTGAGGTAGACAGAAATTAATGTGATGTATTTTGCTTCATACATGCAGAACATCTGACTGCAGCTGCATTTTGCTGGCATCTCTGACCTGTTCCCATCTGTAAAAAGATGAAGTTCTGTCTTGCAGAGGTGAGGGATACAGAGAGGTGCTGCCCCTAGGGGATTTCTGAAGTTTATGTAAATGAAAGTGGTAAAAGATGAGATTTGAAAAAATAGGATATAAATGTGGGCCCAATGTGATGAGAAACAGTGTCCTGGAAGTACACTGGAATATAAATAACTTCAGGGCTAAGATGTTGTGTGCCATCCACTCAAATTGTGGCAATGATTTTGGGACTTATAATAGACACTCTTGTTCTCTGTAGTCAATTATGTATCCATCAGAATTCAGAATGCATGATCAGGAATTCCTGAGCTGGATTTTTGGTGTTTATTGAAGTGAAGTCATCAGGAACAGGAAATTCTGGAACAAAGACATTTGTTGTTTTGATTTTTCCAGAGTCCTCAGAACCACAGGTGTGTTACAGCTGTGAAGATTATTATATCTCAAGCTCAATTTTTTACAGAGGTCTTAACCCTGTAGGAATATTTGCCCTTCACACAGAGAAATCTGACTACATTGAAGCCTAAGGGGAAGCATTTGTCTTGAGTGCATGAAGTGGATTATTGGCTTTTCAGGAAACCAACCTTTGCTAAATAGGTTTGGCTATTTTAGGATAGGCCATGATGCCTCGTACTTAGGAGCTGGACTTGATCTTTGTGGGTCTCTTCCTACTTAAACTAGTCTGTGATTCTCTGATTCTTTATATTGGTGTGATTTGCAGTGGGGAAGGATGTTTTTCCAGCTGACTCTCTTTTTCTTGTACATATACAGCTCTTTCAATTTTCCTTTATGTTTTGAGTTTCTGTGTCTGAATGTCCAAATGCTGTTTACTTCCTCTGCTTCATTTGTATCTCCCTGTCCCTTGCATTTTGTGTGCAAGCATACTCCCTTTTATGCAGCTGATTTTTTTTTGCTGTGGTTTGGGTTTTTACTGCTTTGGATTTTTTTTGTTCTTCCCTCACCAGATGTGTATAGGCATGCTGCTCTAGACCTTTTAGGTTACTTAGAAGTGGAGAGTGGAATGGTGGCAAGAGGGAGGAGGATAGGTATATGCCAGCTTTCTTTGATGAGAAAGAAATCCCACCACTTTAAAGATCCATTTCTATGGACTGCCATTGCTGCTTGAGTCCCTTCTTTTCTAACCTTGAGATAGATGTGCTTTCTGTGGGAGAGAGCACATTTGTGCATATTAGTTATTTTAACTACTCCCAGTTCCTGAAGTTTTCAGACCAGCCGCTTATTTGGAAAAAAAGGACTCAGCACCATGACTTGTATTAGGTAAATGAAGTATTCTGGCTCTGTTGAGGCACTGAAAAAAATGGCTGCATTTTTCAGAGGATGGAAGAATGCTGGCTTTTGGGTTATTTCTGACAATGAGTAACTTTAAATATGGAACCTGACAGATGCCTAACCTTATTTAGGTGATGAAAGGGATGATGAGTTCTTAACAAAGTATGAAACTGTGAGCTTGAAGAGCTGGCCTTGCAATCCTTAAAAATCTGTCTGGTTTTTGTTTCTGGTTTGCTATATTAGTCTGTGATATTCCTGCTTTCTGCTATCTGTGACTCAAAATACAGGATCTAACTTTCTGAATCATGACTGAACCTTGACTATAATTTAGTTTCTTACATTTGTGCAAAGTAAATGCTGACATACCACCAATATGTATTTGGCAGTTACAGTATATGTGGTATGGTCCATCCCATAAAGTTCCATGAGATTCAGACTTAATTTTGCTCACTTTTTACTCAGAAAAAAATACTTTTTCCCAAATTATTCTGAAGTTGTAAAACTTATTGGGTTTTACTTTGTTTCCTACTTAACCTGCAGGAAGAGTGAGTCCTGGAACAGGTTTATTTTCTGCCTGGTGCATATGGTTTCCAAGACCTGATGCCTCTCTGAGCTGAACTGCTACTGCACATTGAATTAAAAAAGGCTGGCTATCTCTGGTTATGAAAGAGGAATGCTGACAGAAGAGAGTGTAGATTTATCAAAGGTGTAAATTGATTGTAACGTCTGACTTGTGGTGGTAGAGATATTTCAGTGCTGGATGACATTTGTAATTTAGGAACTACAGGACTGAAGAAGCACCTTATTCTGCAAAAGCTGTAAAGATATCTTGTGTATATTACTTTCCAGTTGCTTCCTAGCATCTTTGAAGATACAAGGGAAAAAGATGAGAGCATTTAGGGAGCTGAAGAATGAAAATGGAACCATATTGTCATTGAACTTCACTTGTCTCACATAATCTTCATCTTACTGAGACAAGGATGTTAACACTAATGGTTGATTCCTTTCAAAAAGAGGGAATTTTTGATGTGTGAAGGGAGGTGTTATCTGCAAGACCAATAATGGTTGACGTATTTTAATATTTATTGCTAGTTTTGATCAAAACATGAAGCAGTTGTGTTATAATCCTGCAACTGCTGTATAAAGAAACTGATTCTTCAAAGAACAATAAACACAGTATTGTTTTTTATTTCTCAAGTTCCTTTTCCTACAAAGAGCTTTCAAAAGATACAGAAGGAATGACTTTTCTTGCCAGTGAAACATGCCTACCTGTGGGATGAAACATGGAAGTTTTAGCAACATGCAGCAGTAGAATTAATTTTTTTTTTAATTTCAGGGCAAAGAGAAATCTACCATACAACTGAAATTGTAGGAAAGAGGGTAGACCAAGCAATTTGTCTAAGCAGAATATAGATAAGAGATCAGGCTACTGTACTCTTCTAAAGGTGATTTTCTTCAAATACCTAGTAGAAAAACTAATGAACGAACAATACATCGGGATAGGTAGCTGAAGAAAAGTGTAGTACCAGTCTCCTTCCCATGGAGGGAGACCCAACAAATCTCAGATCCTGCAAGTCCTTGGATGCTGAGCTGTTCCATTAGAAAAAACTGGAGTTGCAGACATAAAGAAGGACATTGTTGAAGAATCCTGCTTTGCTGTTTTATGTTCCAAGGGAGATGTCTCTGTTGGTAGGCTTAGCTTGGACAGAAAGAGACAGAGCAAGTCACACTTCTGCTAGCGGGGATGCTTTTCTGCACTGGGGACTTTTCCACTTGATATCTACTGCCCACTCACTCCTCTTTCCACTGTGCATATGGCATGAAGAGGGCAATGCACCAAGCTCAGCTACAAACAGACAATAAAATCAAAGGTATCTCAGATTATTATGTGAAGACTAGCTCTTAAACTTTGCTTTCAAATACTTTGACTGTTCTAAGTCTTGCCAAAGGAATGAGATTAAAAATAGACCTGAGTCCTGATGGCACTGGTAATTTAGAAACAATTCTACTGCTTTACAAATAAGTTGTTTGTCATCTTCTTTCCTTGTTCATTAGCACTAAAGGGCATGTGCATGGTAACACAATCATCATGCTTTATAAGCCTTCCTGTGCTTCTGTCACTTTGCTCCCTAATCCAAAATCCTAATTCCCTGTGACATCCCTATTAGTTGCTCTAAACAAAATTCTGTTGCCACAGAGGATTATGGCATCAGGCAATGACTGTTAGCATCAGGAGCAGATGAACTCTCTGAGACAATGATCCTTTTATGATGCAAATGGCCCATAGTACTGAGAAGTGAGGCCAAGTAAGGCCCAGCATCTATGCTGTGCTGTCACAACTGACTCTAAAGATGGCAGAACAGGCTTCAAGCTTCCTTGTGGTAATGTCAGGCTTTCAAAATTACTCATTGTTATGGATTTTTCTTTCTTCCCCCGCCTCTGACTGCTGAAAGTGCTGTTCCCATCTGCACAGTTGGTTTCTGTAAAGTACAGTTCAGATACCATGACACAGGCCATGAATTCAAGTGCTTGGGCTCTCTGGGCCCTATTGAATGAACACCTCAAGCCACAGGTACTGGGCCTCAGCAGTCTTATTGCTTGAAGAGTCCTTTCTCTTACAGCATCTAGTCAAAGTTTATGCCCACTGTAAAGTCCAGTTACTGATTAAAGTGTTCTCAGAAGAATGTAGGAAAAGTGGAGAAACGCTGAAAGTGGTGTTCTGCTCTGCTTCTATATAATGATCTTTGTAGTTGATGCTGTAGCAAGTTTGCACAGAGTCACACACACTTTCTGGTTTAATTTTTAAAATATATTTTGTTTGTTTATACCTCTATGAGTATTGGCATTCATGTTTGGGGTTAGAGGCTAGATAGTGGGATAGTAATGTGTGAGAGAGATATCAGTTCCTCATTCCTTTTCCTCAGATAATTCAGACATTTTAGGCAAAATGGCAACTAATATTCTGTTTCAGATTGTTAAGTGTTATCCCTTCTTTTGCTTGGCCAGAATAAGTCCATAGCAAGCGTCAGACCACAACCTGATGCACATGTATATATATTTATTTCCATGATTTTTACAAGAGTAAAAGCAGGAGGGAAGCCTGTACATACATGTGCCTACCGGCCCACGCTGCGAAGTCTGTCAGCTCTGTTCTAATCCTAGAAGGGATCTGTTAATTTCACACTGTGCCACTGAGACCACTGGGATTCTTATGGCTGCAAATGAGAGTCAGGTGGGTGGGAAGAAGAGGCGGAGGGGAGGAGAATAGTGTTGAAAATTGCTGCTCAACTTTCCTCAGCATAGCAACATGGGGTTTTCTTGCTGTGGCTGCTGCTGTCACTTCTTTTCAATAGGTGAACTTTCCTTCAGGGATTTTCTTGTCATCTTCTATCAACCACACTTATGTTTCTACCTAGAGGTTTTGGGGTTTGTTTATTTTTTTTAAACAGTGCAATAAATTCTGGAAGAAGCTTGGGTTTTTGTTAACATTCAAACTCTGCTTACTGAGTCACATGTTCCTTCTCATTGGAGGAGAGATGTAAAAAAATGCAGATAGCTGAAAAGGTACTGAAATTCATCTATTCTGTTCCTGCAGTGAGGAAAGATGATCTGATGGGAAGAACAGAAACTCTGCACCAAAGTTATAAGGGTCCATTCCTGGCTTGGTCTTTGAATTGTTGGGAGGATCATGGTCTGGCATGGGACTTACAGTTAGATATGGGTTCTACAAGAGCTTATAAATATGGAAGTGCCAAGGTGTGCTATCTCAATATCACAGATTCCAAATAATGATGGGATTTAGTGAAATCACTATGGATGGTGTCAGATGGAGGTTGAAGGGTTTAATTTTATGTTAAAATATTTAAAAATGCTGTCTCCACTTTGGTCTGTCCTATCTAATCAATGGTGCTGATGTGATGAAGAAATAAGTATGAAGGAGTGGGATTGAGCCTTGTGGAGTTGCTTTTGCTAGCAAAGATTGTGAAGAACAATTATGGGATGGGTTGAACAGTTGTTTCTTTGTCCTTATAGCATTGTCCTAGACTGGAAGTGGTTAATGAACTGATCCCAGACACCCTAGCCAGTTGATCCTTTATTATCTGCTTTGCTGCTTTTGTTTCTTCTTTTCCAACACGTACGGGATATGGCATAGTAGGTGTGTCAAATGTATGCATACATTTTATTTAAAATCATGCACAACAGGATCAGCATACCTTTGTCTAGAATGCTGAAGATAAAATACTTTCCCAGGAAGTAACTTGTAAACTCATGTACTTGTAATCTATGACTCGCAGCTTCATGCCCTCTCTCAGATTATTCAGAATCCAGCTGCCTCCTAGCAGATGACACAGTAGCTGTCATTCAGAGTCCTTCTGATCTGAAGATTACTTTTTTGCTATTGCTTGGGTTTTATCTTTGCAAGGCTTGTCTGAGTAGGCTAGCAACTGTTAGCTGCAAATCACAGAACAATGACTTCTGTTAGTGCTGCTGCTTCCTTCTCTGCTTCCACCAAAAGCATGGAAGGCAGTCCAGAAGGAAGTGTTGTAGATTAGTGTCATGCCTTTCTGAGGACTTTATTAGCATGTTTCCAGAGGAACCTATGTAATAGGTCAGAGTCTTTGATTTTTTGTTTGGTTGATTTTTATTAACCTATAAAGCCAAGTTATAGTCAGCTGAGGCTTCAAAACTGCAGTTTGAATCTACATTATCAGGTTTCTTTGTGTGTGGTGAGGCATTGTTTATGGACCTATTAATTAGCTTTCATTTCTATACAGGGATCAACCTTCTAGGGAAACACAACAACCTGGCCATGTTTGTTGGCCTGGCATCACCCCCTATTTTACTGTAAATTTCTTTGAGCAAGTTGAGAACATATGAGCTGGGCCTGCTTAAGAGGGAATATGTTGCTGTTCCCCCTTTCTTCTTGCTCTGTGTTACAGTTTGCTGTTTTATTGTGAGGTGTACACTTGTCCTTGTACTCCTTTTACCTGAGTTTCTTGCATGTCCAGGAATGGAAGTGTTTCGTTAGTGCTTTCTCTCTTCTGCGTGAGAATCCTGATGGTAATGATTAATTAAAGCTTTTGTGGGCCTGACCAAAGTGATTCTCTCAGCTTTATTTCACTCTTTTCTTGTCATCCTTTCTCCAGGACCGAGCACTACCTGCCAGGAAGATTCCTGTGCAAATCAGGGCATCTGTAATCAGCAATGGGAAGGCTTCACCTGTGATTGCTCCATGACTTCATATTCTGGGAGCCAGTGTAATGATCGTAAGTACACTTTTCAGTGCATTGGTGAGCTGTGAGTTCTGATATATGACAGCACAGAGAACACAATTTGTTTTTCTTTCAGTTACAATACAACTTTCCCAGTGTGAAAGCCAAACTTTTTCTCTTGGAAATTCCTTTTAGGCCTATAGCAGCTTATTTTTTTTCTCCTTGAAATGAAAATATGCAATTCAGCATGTATTGGGTTTGTTTGGTTGTTTTTTGTTGGTTTTTCCCCCCCTTCTTTTTGAAAGTTAACTTGACCAGGCCATTGATGGTAATTGATGTTAATGGAATTTCTGGTTTAGAGAAACCAGAAATAACTCGCAGATATTGTATGTAATATTTGCATAGGTAAAAAATGTCTTGGTTTTATGTACTGCACTATGCTTTGAGATTTTCATTCAAACCTTGGTGAAAAAGACATGTTAATGCATGTAAAATGAGCAGTGTTCTAGATAGCCTTCTACTGAAATACTGTCTGTATGCTGGGTAGTGTTTGTGAGAATGTTCCCAGTGATCAGTTAAATACACAGCGGCACTGTTGTGTTTCTTGATGTGTTGATTTGCTTCATCTCAAAACATTGGCCAGTTACTACTGCGATTTCTGATAAAATAATCGAACAAACCCCTTAAGTCTGCCTTTAGGGGGCAGATAATAAGCTTTTGGACATTTCCTCTGCTCATCATGATTTGGCCTTTCCTTCTGCCTGGAGGGAGCAGATCATTTCAGTTCTACTGTCTGCCTCCTTCTCCTATTTGAGGTGACAGCCTCCTCTCTCTCACTGCTCCAAGGCAAGGAACAAAGGAATACACCATGAGTGCTGTAGTAAGCATAACAGTAGGCTTCAATAATTTGGTTCATCATGAGTATTAATTTTAAACCCAGAAAAAAATTGCTTTTCATTAAGGTATTTGTGGTAGTAGTAATATTGGTGATACTAGCAATATTGGTACCACAGCACTGTCATATCTGCAACTTTTCCCCTAAAAGTCTGAGACATGACTGAATTGATTGGCACATGTAGCAAGCTGTTTAGCACATGGTGACAATCCATTTCTGCTGAAGGCCAAAAAGCCTGCTTTTCTGAGTCATTCATAATACGTAGTGTTTGTTTGGTCTCCCATTTCTTTCAGCATATTTCTCTCAAACAGATATTGGAAAGGCCTGTCAGCATTCATACTTTGATGGGGCTGTATAAAAAAGGTACTACTGACACAGTTTTAAAGACTGTAATGCTATGTCTGGTTTTGGGTTGCTTTGGAATTCAGAATGTTTCTTTTGGGTCCAGAAGAAACCATATTGGAGTCACAAGATCTGGTGCCAAGTTTCTACATTTCTGTTTTGGTTTGCTTTTATCAATTGGGGACCCACTTTCCCACTCTCAAACTGCATGTTCAGTCAATCAGTTTCGACTTGCTAAGCATGGCACACAAATGTGTGAAAGAAACACTACTTAGAATTCTGTTGGGCTGCATTTAAATACACATCCAGGAAATATGTTATTGATACTGTGGGGTTTGTTTCTAATGTTTGGCTTCACAACTCCAGAACATTGCAGTGCCCTTGTTAAGCTGTTGCTAATGGCTTAGAACAGGCCCTGAAGCGTCAGGAAGAGCCAGGTTCCTGTGTCTGTAATTGGGGATTTCTTGCTGCTTTTTCAGAGCTGGCAGCTGGAAACACTGCAGAGAGGGGAGTTTGAAATGAGTGGGGGTGTTGTGGGCAGCGTAGCAACCAGCCTCCAGTTATCAGGCCTGGCTGGTAATTTGCAAATGCTCACAGAAGGATGTGGGTTTCAAAATGATCTGGAAAGGTAAGTTGTGTGGACTTCTTCTGGAACAGGACAAGACTTCATCCTGGACCTTCAAAAAGTGCGTATGACTTTTTTTGTAAGTTTTGTTTGATTGATTTTGGCTTTATCATGTATCATAAGAAATAAGAGTTCTACTTCTGACTTGCTGATACAGTTAGGATACACTGTGGGTTGTGTAGTTGAGAAGGCTTAAGTCCTGTTCCTACCTTTTCGATATTGCTAATTGAAGTACAGGCATCTATCAAGTGAAGTTAATACTCTAGACTGCATTTCAGTGCAAGTAATGGCAGGGGGAGATACCTTCTGTGTAACCTCAGGCCTTTTATTTAGAAATGCATCAGGCTCTTTGATAGAATGTTTTTTTGGCCACAGCAGTCCATTCTATTAATTTAGAGGATGGCTATTTCTACCTTATGAGCAATCTGTGGTCTCCCACTGGTATAAATATGGAGTATTGAAGTAAATAGAACAGGTTGAATTTTGCACAATGAAAATGATAGCAAAAGGCTGACTAACTGTATATACTTTGCCTTCCCATTTTTGTTAATCAAGTCAAATGTCCACACTGGAAATTTGCATTTTCATGTGTTTGATGAAGAATATATCAGTGCCTCTGAGGCAGATAAATGGGAAGTATGGTGTTCTCTTCAATTATTCTTGATGATCTCCCAGATTATCCCAAATTAAATATTGGTAGCTGTGATTTATGTTTGTTTTTTTTAAATTATTTGCTAGAGTAAATTTTGCAAAGATATTCAGTCTTATCAGTGCTGAATAAAGCTTGGTGCACCATTATGTTTTTCCTTTTTAACTTTTGTTGCAGGACTGGGCCATTAAGCTTCCTAACTCAGATACAACTGGCTTGGAACTGCTGTATCTGAAGGGTGAAGAGGAAGCACCTGTGCTTCCCTGTCACCCTTCAGAGGTGGCAGAGATGCATATTATACACCTATAGACATGTTTATCCATTCACCAGTATTACTTAGCAAGACAAGGACTTAAATTCCTAGTGGAAATGATGATACAGCCTTTAATTTTAGCTATTTCTCTGTAGCTCTGTTTTAGATGCTCTTTACACTGTAGGAATCAAGATTCTTCAGAATAAGAAATTAATGGGAGCTATGGGGGCATAAATTCAGTTTTAATATGCTTCATTCTGAGTTCTTTGACTGTATCAACATTAAAAACAAACACAGGAAAAACCCACAGACCCCCCCCATCCTCAAATTCATTTGAGAAAGTCCGTTGCACTAAAGGGTATTTAAAGGTTTGGCCTTCACACTGGCCAGTACTAACATCTGAAAAGGTAGAAATAGAAGCAATGGTACTATTTGCGATATACTGATTTATTTTCCGTGCCATTTAAAAATCTATTCTTAATTTTTTGAATTTGTTCCACACTCTTCAGTCTTTATAGATATTGTAATCATTTCAGCATCACGTTCAATAAATGTGGGCTTTCAACCTATTTTTAGAATTTATATATTGGTCTCAGATGTAGGAAGTCAGTGTTAGTGTACTGCAGTTGATATTAGAAATATTAAGCAACCCTGGCATGCCAAGCTGTTGCTTAGACTGTTCAAATGTGTAACTTTAAGCATGTAAGGCAGCAGAATTAAAGTTAACCCATGATGTTAGTAAAGTGTCTTGCATGTGGGGTGAACTTCATCCTGTTACTCTTAACCATGATATGAAATGAAAACATGGTAGTGAAGCATTCTAACCTTACCTGAGATATGATCTGTATTTAAACTGTTGTCTGTGAACAGCTTTGCAGATTCTTTAATTCACATTCTTGTCTGTCTGGTCAAACAATAACATTTTCTGCACAGAGAGAATGCATAAAAAGAGGCATTGGCAATCTAGCTAATGGAAATGGAAAATGCTGCTTTTACTCAGTGCCTCATGCAGATGAGTAACACTGAAGGTCTAACTTTCCAAGAGCAATTGCCAGGCTAACACAAGTATGTATTAATGGAGGTGTTTGTAAAAGATCAATGATTTGTAGAAATGACTAGTGCAAGCAGAGTATAAAGCACCTTTTCAAATAAGTTTTATGTTGTTGTTGAAACAGTTAAATCCATCTGCTGACTATTGATTGGCTTTTTAGAGGTATTATTTTTTCGTTTATTTATAAACTTTGGGTTGTAATAGCCACCTGGTTTAAAAACAGCTTTTTCCATCTGATTGGTAAAGAGAAAAGGCAGCCCAAGCTTTTTGTGTTCTTGTGTTTGTATCTTCATATGCTTCCAGTCTCCATGCTTTTCAAGAATCCTGATGATAAGTAAAGAAATCCTCTAACCTTCCAATGAGATTGCTTGGCAAAGTGATACTTGTTTTTTGTCTCGGAGAGAAGTAATATACAGGGCTGCTGGTTTGTTTTTCTTTTTTTCTGCAGTGTTATATATTTTTCCCAATCCCTTTTCATGTGATGCATAGCCTACATGCTTTTACTGTCTTTATATGAAACACATTTGGAGGAGGGAAGGATTAGAGGGAAAGGGAGTTATGGTGACTTTGTTCCTTTGTTCATTAATTTAGCACCATCACAAGAAGGGCTTTTGATAACTCCAGTTATGTAATCAAAGTGAGTGAGGCTTACTAGCCAAAATCTCTTTTTACCTGACATAAAAGGAAGGATATCAAAATTAGCAAAAAATGTCTAAGACTTTCAAGTAAAGCACAGAATATTTTTGATTTATTAAGGAAGACTGAAGCTAGCCTAAGCCCCATGTGTGTGAGATACCAAGGCTGTCAGAGCAGGCCCATCTCTCTGCATTAATGCCCTTCCTTTTTGCGCCCTACAAAGTAAGTGAATGAGTACCAAAGTGCATTTCTGGAGCATAGTCTGTAAACTAGGTTGCAGTGCAGAATACTCAGTAGAAGAGACTACTAGCAGGGCAAATGGCTAAATAAGTAACCCTTTCTTTATGGTGAGGGCTTTATTCTGATGTGTTCGTGAGCCATTTGTACCCCAAACTTACTTTATCTGTGCCACTGAGCAGTTACAGCTCATGCTCTCCAGTGCAGGATTCAGACCTCCAGTCGGGAGATGAACCCTATTCCCTCTCTCTCTCTCAGTATTCTGTGTTTTTCACCATCTGGGCCAATTTTTGTCCAGAATTCATGACCTCCTTTAATGTCAATGCCAACATACTCAGCTTGCTTTACTTACAGAAACCCTCTTCATTGTTCATGTTTAATTATCACCCATTCGTCTCTAATGTGCCCAGCTTACTCACTTACTGAGTCAGAGAGCAAAAGGTTGCTAGTGTGTAGAAAATAAATCTGCATAGACTTCATTAGTCATGCATGGCTAAACCAGTCAGCTGTTTAAATATCAGTATGCTTGGGGATTTGCCTTTGATACTACAGAGACATCCATCCTACATGAAGCAAGAGTTACCTCTGATTTATCTTGAGTGAATCATACTTCATTACAACAGGTCAGGCACTCTGCCTGCTTCTTAGTTCTCCCCTCATGCTTTGTTCTTGCTTGCTTAGTGGTCTTTCACATAACTAGTGTTTTCTGGCTGATGTCTCATTTTCAGTTCCTGACCTAAGCCTTTGGTGTCTTCTGACAGTGAATGACCTTATCTTCTGAGAACTGGGATAAAAAAGAAGAGAAATGCAACTGTGTACTTTAGTACATGATGTAAATTGTACCACTGTGATTTGGGTTATGAACCCTGCCTTCATCCTTCTTGGCACTATTTACTTTCATTTGCCCGGCAGTGCCAAGTAATGTAACATCTTTAGGGCAAGGATCTGGTGCTACTTCTCATTAAAGCACCATGCACTTTTCTGATGCCTAGTAATAGCCCACTACATAATTGCCTTAGCCCTTCAGTGCTTTAAGAGTGCTCAGTCTTTTCAGTGTACTGAAAGGCATTTCCCCTCCCTCGAGTAACAGCTGTAAAACATCAGTTCAGACTGCAGATCAAGAGCTTGTTTGCCCCATGTTCCCTTTGGGCATCATCTGGAATGGGTAGTGCTGTCAACATTGGAGCGAGAAATTTGTCTGTCCCTGTTTTGGGGGGGAAGAAGAGAATTTGAGTAACAGGTGCTTTTTGAAATTGCTTCTTCTGCACCTTTCAGATTCTCAAGGTGCCCTGACATGAAAGCATTTCCTTTTTAATTGTGAAAGCTAGCCAACTTTATCCTTTTGTGATCCCCAAAATGCAGCTAGGTCTCTAGTGAGTAATTTAATTACGATTGCTTCAACAGCTTGGCAGAAGGAGCATTTAGAATGAGAGCTGTAATCAGTCACTGATATCTGTGCACACCTGGCTGCTGTCAGCACATAAGCTATGGTCCAGCCGTGCTGCAGACTTCAATAGAATGGAAGGAGAGAGACTTTTTACAGGTGGGAGTGATTACAGCCTCTGTTATCAACCTGTGAGCAGTTCAAGCAGTTAATTCTCTTCCTGATGCTGCTCACCAGCTATGCCATTTTCATAAGCATGTCACAGAAGGCTCTTGCTATAATTTTGTTCCTTGTGACCTCTGCTCTCTTTGACAGTATTTTTCTTTAACTTGATACTCTTTGGTATTCATGGCAATAATTATTACTTTTCATCTTAAAAGCAGCTGAGTGGTACTGTGTCCTATGTATTTTGTCCCATGAAAGATTTGGCCTCAGAAGCTGTTCCTTCAGTAATGGCACACCCAGGGTGTAATCACTGATAAGACACTGAAGTAAGCTGGCAGCAGTAGCAGAAATGTTGTACAGCAAAATAGGAGTCTCTGTTTGTTCTGTCACCCCAAGCTCCATTTGTTGATGATGATCTGTTAAGCACATCTTTTGACTAAATGTAAGATAATAAATTCAGTGTTCTGAATTGTCAAGTGCAACAAGGATGTGATTAATTTTAATTTTAGATTTTTCTTTGTAATATCCTGCACATGTTCTTATTTGTTTTAAGAAGCAGAAAATGTAAAAACTCAGAAAAATACCAAAACAGTCTTCAACCATCAATTTCACTCTTTAAAGATTCTTTTCCTCTTATGGTAGCTTCTTTACAGAAGATGGTACAGAACTGAATTTGGAAGATGGTGAAAAATGTATGTAAAATTGGATTTTATAGGCAAAATCAGCCTGATCTTGTGGGGTTTTATTTTAAGTGGATTTTTTTTTCACACAATGCTGTGAAACTTCTATCCTTGATTGTATTGTCCAAATACTTTTGATAATCTCACACCTTCAATGGTTTCATCAGCATGAGGTATTTTGAGTGCCATATGGTATGCAGATAGAACCTGTTCTTTTGCAGAGAAGGGGAAAAAAACCCCTTGCAAAATGTGTTTGGTCTTTTAGCTGTTGCTGTTGATCCTCAGTCACTAGTCCAGGTGAACACACAGTTGGCTTTGATAATTCCCTCCAATGCCCTATGAGTCTGGCACTGTGGATTATGAAATATGATTTCCATGTTGGGCTTATTGTCCTGGATGAAAGCTCTGACTTGCAGTTATCCTTAATCTGTTTTTTGTCCCACCTGGGTTTTGTGTGCTCTTTGCAGCACTCAGCTGAGTTATATATGTGTGCTTTTAAGCTGTTGATCTGAATCTGGTGTGTGATAAGTGGGGTGTAATGATGTTAATGAGATGGGATAGGGTTTACTTGATGCTTTCCCAAGCAGCATGCAGCTGTTTGCCATACCACATGCTATATTGCCTCCTTATTCCTATCGAGTCCTCAAGGTGTGATTATTGTTTATTTCCCAGGGTGTCTGCACAGGGAGCAGTTTGCAAAGAGGAGCCTATTTTATTAGGTGAGAACAAACAGATGAGGATTGAAGTCAATATTTTCTATTTTACACTCTGATTTTGTTTGAAGTAACATTTTTAAACACAAATTAATTATTTTAATTCAGTGAGGTAACTTTTGATTATGCCAATATTTGCAGATCAAAATCTTGTATAGGAGTCTCACAGTCCACATATCAAAATGTGCCTAATTGTTTTTATACCTTAGACTAAAAGCTACCTTTAAGATTACAGTCATTTGATGGACAAATCTGTGTCATAAAATATTTACATCTGTGGGTGGCTGAGAGAATGCCATCATGCAGAGAGATTCAGGCAGTACTAGAATTTTTAAACTTTTTTTTGCTGGTTTTTGAGCCTGCAAGTCTGGGGCTATTTATGGGAGGAAGCTGGGGTCAGTAGGGATCAAGAGACAGATCTTTTATGCTTATTTGTTTTTTTGCAATGGAAATTGTTAACAGAAAAACAAAGGCAGGAGGAGTCAGAGGTCCTGAAGGAGATTCTTTGTTCACTATCCAAGCTGCCTAATATACTAATTATTTCCTGTCATTGACAGAAGGATACTATTGATCTCCAGTGGAGTTTAGGTGCATATAGGGACATAGCTTTATTATGTTGCAATCTTGTTACCCAGGAGCTAGTGTAATAATCTCAGCTGTAGAACATTGGGGATTAGATGAAAAACCTTAATTACAGTTATCTTAATAATGATCCCTGAGGGGCAGATTGGAATTGGCTGCTTGGGTACCTGTGAAACAAGCTTTGCACAGGGGAGCACATTTTGGTGGATTTCATTTATCTTTGTAGAGGTGTTTCATTGTGTACTGACATCTGAGGCCTTGGCAAACGCTGGGAGTGGAGTCTGGGACTTCAGTTGCCTTTTATTGTCCTTAGAGATTTTGGGACACAAACTAACTTTTCTGATTGTGGGAGGAATTGGGCTTTTCAGTAAAAACCCCCAAGAAGAATCATATAGCTTGAATTCTATTGGGATATGTTAACTGAACCTACAGTTAGCTAACAGCTGTTTGCAGATGAAAACGCTTCCAAAGCTGTTACTGTTAGTTCATTTCAATGTCTTGGATGTATACAGGGCTGGTGAAAATTTTTCATGGGTGGTAGTTTAATCAATGAAAACTGCACACTTATGACAAGCAGAACTTTGCATATTTCAGTGAAAGCCTTAGAATATCTTTGAACAGAAAAAAAAATGAAGGAACAAAAATCTAAGATGTGGTTGATTTACTCATTTTCAAAACAAAGCTCAGGATTCATTGACTGTATCCAAATGATGAATTTATTGTGAAAGTTAGCAGAAAGCACTTATAAACCTGAGAAGACAACTAACCTTATTTTAAAAGCATTGACCTAAGTTAGTTCATCCTCCTCTGCCTAGGTTTATTATTTAATAAGCTACTGTGCTGTGACTTCCTGAGGCTCTTCACAGACCTCTGTGTTGGAGATAAACAGCATGGGCTTGTGGTGGCCTCCCTGGTCTAGGATATGCCTTTCAGGATATTGCCAGCACAGTGCTTGAAAGGGTGGTCTTGAGCAGAATGGGGAAAAAGAGTAGAAAGCATCCTGAGAAAGCAGAGTTTGATCTTTGTAGCTTTTATTCAGGTGTTTCTAGCCTTAATGTGAGAGTAGTTGTGCTCAGTTCTGTTGAGTAACTGTCTCAGAGAACATAGCTGACCTCTAGACCAGAGTGTCTTCACTAGACTCTGACTTCAATAATGCAACTGACAAATATAAGCATATTTTTCTTCCAGAGAGGCTTTAATGTTTATTTTGAAGGAAGTGGTGTTGGGGCTCTATTCTCCTTGTCTCTTGATCTGAAAGCTATTTGCAGTGCTTGACCACAGCAAAACTAGTGTCAGGTTTGCTGGCTTCCCATAACCATCTGTCATATTTCTTTTCTTTCTTTTTTTTTTTTCTCTTTTTCAGATTGTACTAAATGACCTTCTGTCTGTTACATTTCTGCCCTCTGATCTCAGATGAATGATGAAGATAGATAGCAATATCACAAGCCATCCATCACACAATTTGTAGGTTCCTTAGAAGCATCTGTGTCTTTAACAGTTCATCTGTCACAGATAGACTCATAATTCAACACCACAAAATGCTGAAGAGAGGGCTAATATTGGAATTTCTTTTTATTACTGAAGACTTCAGCCATCAGGTGTCTTTCACTTGGATATACAGACTGTCACAAGTGCCTGTGCACCAGGGTTTAAATTATGGATCCAAGCCAACTGCATGTTACAGAAGCAGAGCTATTGCTGTCATCAGCAAAGACTAATTTTCCTGCTTTGCTGTTGTAGCACTGGATTGGTTGTGTTACCAAAGCAGAATGAACTGAGCAGAGCTGGCTTTCAGGCCCTTGCTCTGGGTGAATGAGCTGAAGTTCTCAGAAGCAAGGACTGTGAATCTGACTGCCAGCAAATAGTTGTAGTCACTCCTGCTGTGTGATATGGGACAAGAGAAAAATCTGTTTGAGTACATGTGTGTGAGACAGAGATACCAGCACCTATCTTTAGGTCGATGGGCATAATATTTGACAGAAAAATGCACAGTTACCCAGCAGGGCATGATTTTGATGTCTAGTACCTGTACTGTCAGCTGTGCAGAACATGCACTTGGTAGATGAATTGCCATGCATAGATGTCTGAACTGTTGCTGAGTTGTGCATGTTTGCACAGTGCATTGAGCTAGGGAGGGCACCATGGTAATCCTACATGCCACATGGTGCTGAGGCATAGAGTGCTGCAGTATCATCTTGCTGTAGTTACTTGAATGCTGGGGACTGGGATCAGACAGAATTATCTATGCTTCATGTTGTTAAACACAAATCATAGGAGCCGAGTGTTCGTACTGTCAGAAAACAAAAAAAACCCAACCAAAACAACCCCAAAACCCAAACCACCAGCCTCTTCTCATTTTTTTTCTTTCCATTTTTTGCAGTTATTACCAGTGGCGTTTGTCCCAGTTGTAGGAGGTTAGAGGCTTAAATCCCTTACCTTATCCTGCTGAAATAGAGATGCTTCTGATGGACACTTGAAACATAAATTTGTGCTTTGTCTTAAGGGAAGCATCCTCACAGAGACCCCCACTTGGCTCTGGAATTGCTGCTGTTGGTTTATATGAATGGAATATTGATAGTTCAAGTCATTTAAACTTAATTTAGGCATACCAGAGAACATACTTAGCCCAAATATCACACTTGAGAGACCTGTACTAAAATCATTATGGGAGCTATTCAAAATGTATAGACAATATATCATAGTAGTTTTTTATTTTTAAACAACTTTCATCCTGGAGACCAGGAAGAACTAAAAATTAACTTTGTAGTATTTGCTAAAGTGGAGCTGGATATAACACAATAATTGAGATGGAGCTGAAAGTAAGATCAACTACATCCCTCCTACAGAGACCCCTGTATGTGCCTACTTCCTTTAGAAGTCAGGACATTTAAATGCTTTCCATTGCACAGATGAATTTCTACCTGTCACGAAGTAGAAACTAATCAGGTCTTCATGCTTTCAGTAGTGCCTGGAAAACATTATTTATTACCAGTAAGATGTGAACCAGCTGGGTAACTTAAGCTGTTCCTTTTCAGACACTCCACATTTGGGAGCAAATACTGGAAAGGGTGGAATAGCTGCTTTTTAGAGTTTTCTTCTCTTTCTAAATGGCAAAGGGCTTTTTTCTTTTCCAGTACTAAATAGACTTATAGGTTGTTAGTCCTGGCAAGTTTAGAATTTGTAGACTTGTTTTCTTTGCCAACCTTAAGTACATGAGATTCAGACTTGCAAGAAACGGGTGCTCACAGCTGTGCTAGGCCTGCTGGCAAATAAAATTCAGTACAGATGGTTGTCTGCCCACACTCTATTTATGAAGAGGCCTGCAGTGTTTATGTTAACGGTGATGAGTTTGAGAGATAAAAATAGGGATTTGTTTGTTGTTCATTTGTTCTTTATAGATCTGCAGTGAACTTTTTTTATAAAGCACAAATTCGATAGAGAGACTTGTTAACCTTCTAGAAGAGCAGGCTGTCAAAAAGCCAAGCTGCAGAAGTCTCAAGTGCTGGAATCCTTATTCCCTGCTTTTTGTACTTCCGTTCCCTCCACGAGATGGTGCTGTGTACCCACAGACCCCAGGCATCCTTTGCTTGAATTTTCCCCGGTCGTTGGTGGATATTTGGATTATGAAAACTTGAAATGAAGTTTAGAAATAATCTCTATCTTCCAGCTGCCTTTTTCTCCTCTCAAAATTAATCTCAAAAAGAGGTTTTCCAAAATCACCTGAGGCTTTGTATGGTCCTCTACAGATTATGTCTTCCTTGATATTTATTGAGTCCTGCAGCTTTGCCATCACTTGAGGGCTTAGGAAACCTTCTGGAGGCTGTTTCCAGATGCCATAGTTTTAGAGCAGCCATGCTAAATAGCAAACAGAAGAACTGAGATTGCATGTTCTTGTCTGTGGTCATTCCTTGTGGATAGCTTGCTGAGTCAGGAAGATGTCTGCTTACTGCAGGGGTCTGCCTAGTTCCACATTTATTTATTTATTTAGGTCTTGTGCAAAATGTTCCAGGGCTTCAGCCCTGGAAACTTAAATTATGTGATCTTTTCACTTAAAATAACTAGCAGTTCTGCTCTTCTCATACTTCTACCATATGTTTTCCTATTCATGTGGTTTTGGGAGTTACTGTGTGGTTTATTTCTCCTGAATTCAGTTAGATTTGGAGTAGAGAGCTACTAAGGGTACTGTCTTTGCAAGGAGGAAACTTTGGAAGCTTGTCTTTCAAATGGCTGAAGTCCACTGATCTCCTGCTACAAGGTAGAAAGAAACTTCTGGGGGAAACAGAAAAGTCACTTTTCACAAACTTGCCCAGGCATTAGCTTTTCTTGGGTTGCTAAAGTGAGTTTTGTGTCAGTGTGGAAAATAACAGAAGCAATTTATTAGGTTTTTTTTTTAGATAGAGAACATCCCTTTGTTCTGTAGAACAGATTCTTTCTTTACAGAAACAGGTGTCTGAGGTGAAATGCTTCGCTGTCCATTGTGTGTCCCTGAAGTCTGCCATTTTAGCTTCCTGATTATCACTCATATCTTTGTGTGTTGTAAATGTGTGTTCGGTGTCTTCACAGCTCTGCCTTTCATTTCGTCATGCTTCCATAAAGAACAGTCTGACCTCACTTGTCCTCCCACTTTTGTTCTTAGCAGTTTTCAAAAGCTTGAACTTGCACTTTCCTCTTTTTATGCTGACTGAGAGCAGATTCCTGATTTATAATATCTAGTCTCAAATCCCCATAAGTGGTGTGGAGGTGATTAGTAGAGAAGAGATACAAAATCTTTACGTGCCTAAATGAGGCTGAGATCCTCCACCCTTTTTAACTCCTTATAACTGGTCCTGATTAATGTGGAATGACTGCAACTCTGAGGCAAGTCAGTAAGAGTTTTCCATTTCAAATACACAAATGCAATTCAGCAGGACTCCTAATGCACATCTTACAATTTTCGCAGTTGTTACTTTCCTCTCAGCTTGGGAACTTTAGGACCTAACTGCATTGATGACATCATTGCAGAAGGATTGTTTCTTACTCCCTTAGCTCAGGATGTATTTTGGATATAAGCAGCAGTTTTTGCCAACAGCCATTAATCCCCAAGAGCTGAGGCATGGAAATTCCATGTCATGCATGTTCTTCAGGGAAAGAGAAGCTTCTTATCTGGATACCTCTAGCAAGCTTTTGAAGTTGCTAGTAAATGTTTCAATGCTCAAAGCTCATCTCTGATTTCTCACTCAAATTTTAATTCCCAGGTGCAACTTCAGAAATGCTTCTCAGTATCATCAGATGTACACCAGAGGGATTTTTAACTTCAGAAGTGGTGGTTGTCATCACTTCACCATCAGTGTCCTGTCTCTGCTACCATAAACATTTACTGAACAATAAAAATTAGGCTGCACTGATGGGTTTTTCTCTCTAAGTCCTCCCCAAATTCTTCTCTGGGGTTGTCTTATCTTGATGTAGTAATTATGGCTTCAAGTTTTAGGGATTGTAAAGTATGATCAAGATTTTGTGAATAACGCTGAGGGTGTTTTTTGCATGCAGTGTAATGCTTGCTTTACCCTCCTCAAAAGAATACATGTTAGCAAAAACATGAACTCTTCTTGCTGTTCCAGTTAAGTGATTCACGTTTACTACATGTAGATGACACTGAGGGTTGGAGACCAGACTGGGAAACAATGCACCAGTAACCTGAGAACATTTTGGATGAGAATGCAGGGGCATGGGTGAGGGAGACTAGCTCAAAGCAGAGCCTGTTCTGTATGGGAAATAGCTGATGCTACTGCCATTAGCTTAAGTACAGCTTTTGCCCTGGCTCACCTTGTCATTGCTGTTATAAAGCAGAGTTCTTACTCCTGTGTTGGTGTTTTCTCCCTGACTTGGGATTTGCTGTTTGAGTGGGGAAAATGGTTCTCCATCTTTTCCAGGTTTTTCTTTCTGCAGGCAGCCCAGGACTTGTGCAGAGCAGCAGCTGTGAGTCAACAGAGCTTGCAGTAAAACAGCAGGAGGACATATCAGAGCAGAAGGGGTTGAATTCTCCAGAGGCAGAATTTTTAAACTAGTTAGCATGGAGCAAATTTTCCCTTGCTCCTTGTTTACTTGTGATTTTTTATTTCTTGGTTTTGGTTTTTTTTTTTAATGACTCCAGGTTTCCTTTGACATTTGTTACTGCTGTCTTGTATGTCTTTTCAATCTGGGACCTGCTAACTACAGAGAATATTGAGACTATTTCATGTCAAAGGGAGCTTCCTGTTCAAAAGGCAGTTGGAAGGTGGCAGGGTGAGCTCGTTTCTTATGTGTCTTCCTCTGGTTCAGATATGGCTGAGGCTCTGAGAAAATAACAGCTGTTCTGCTTTGATGACAAATACATAGCTTACTTTGTGGGATGTTTTGGAGAACTGAAAGATCTTGAAAAGTTCCTAAAGAAAAGCTTCAACATCAGAACAATTCTTCTGCTTTTGGCTCTAATTAACCCTTGTGGTCAGAGAAGGGAGGTCAAAAGCTGAATAATTTTTTTTATGTTGTCCAAGTGAATGCTATTGAATAAATACTGAAAACTGTAATTTTAAAAATTGGAAATCCAACAGGAAATTTTGACTTAGCCACTGTTCCTGATCTTTAGCATTTGCCCATTACAGCTTTTGACTGGATGGTTTGGTAGTGCTAGCTCTCTCAGAAAACAAAGATTGAGATCAGATGTCCTCAGAAACCTGTAAAACTTATAAACCTGGTAACAGAAGTATCTCATCCTAATTTTCCTAATTGTAGTAGGAAAGTCCTTGGTACTAGAAATCTTATTATTTCAGTTCCTCACCACTGCAATACAAACTAGCAAGCACAGTGATCAGCTGCAGTAATATCCAAAGACACTTCTGAATAACTCTGAATCTACCTGAGAATTACCTTCTGTTTCACGTGCCAAAGAAAAGGAAAAACCTTCTTAAGGCAAATTACTGTCTGCCTGAAGAAGCAGGGCACAGCAAGGCCTTGTACACCTGGAACCTTCTGGCCTGGGCAGTAAATCTATCTTCTCTCTTTTGATCCAGGAAGTCACCTATGGCAGAGTTCTGCTGGAACTCTGAGGACACCTAGGTTTTGTCTACTAGTGTGATGTTAATGCTGGTCTTCATTTAACTGTATCCTTTCCATGTGGAAGATATTTCCCTGCAATTTGGATGGAGAAAATTCTTTTTCCTTGTTAGTACTCACAGGATGTTGTGGAGCTCTTTTCCTGTACTGCTGCAATCCATGAATTAGTGTCTTTGCTGTATCTATTCATCTGTTCACTGAACTACACTGGTTTGTATCATAAATAGGTATAATAGTAGGTCCTTTTGAATCTCTGTATATTGCCTGATAAGTGTAGCCGTGTAGACACAGCTTGAGAATCTCAAAATACATATTAGAAGTTAGATAGGCATAAAATCAAGTTTATCACTGATTCCTAAAACAAGCATGCTCAGTGTTGGCTAGTTCATCTAAAGACACACATTAATAAACCTTGAGAAAAAAGAAGAAAAAGTAAAATTTATTCTAGTACAATAAGGGGTTAAGTATCTAAAAAAGAATTTGACATCAATTTTGGGACAGGAGATTCTTAAAGGCTAATTTCCAAACTTTTTTCAAAACCCTTTCAAAAAGCAATTTCATACTCCTGAATTAGGTTTCTTATTCTCCTGTGCCTAATATTGGTCTTGCATACACTCTGCAGATTTGCAAAGAGATCACTCGGATCAAATTTTAAATCTCTGCCTGCCACTTTAGCTGTCTGTATGGGTTTTCTTTCGTATTTTTTCACAATTTGTCCCTAAGCTGTTAGAGCTGGTGGCAGTTCCAGTCAGCATTTTCTTCAGTAGGTAGCTTTGGAGGATCACCATTTGAATGTTTTCTTCACTGTTCAGATTCCAAGTAGAGGATTCTTTTGCTGATATTGTCTGCCTTTCTGTTTCAGAAGAAATTAACATTAGAAGTTTCACTTGACTATTTACTGATCAGGAGTAGAGAGAAGCCTGGTAAATACAGTGGAAATTAAGTAAGGTTAAGCTTAAACTTCCTCCTACTTTGCAAAATAAATGGAGCACTCACAGATGTCAGCTTGCTCCAGAACTATGAAGAACCTAAATTTGATCATGACTGAACACAGCTGAAAAAAACTGTTTTTGATCTGCTGCCATACATGTTACCTATTTCAGCTTTTTTTTTTTTTTTTACTTCATGGGATCTATTCTTGATGGAATGAATAAGGTTTGTAAGATATCTCACATGATGAAAGGGAGAACATTTCTATCGTCTGGGAAAGTCAATAAAGGACCTTAAAAGCTTAAAAGGTCCAGCAAGGAGGGTGACCTTTTTTTAATATATATTAAAAAAAAAACCCAAAACAAACAAAAAACCCCCACCAAACAGTAAAGAGGTGTTGTAGTGAGGGGAATCCTTACAACATATTTCTCCTCACTACAACAAAGAGGCAATACTTCTGTCTCACAACTGAAGTATTTCTGATTTTTCTGGGAACATCTCTGGGTAAGGAGGAAGGTTTTTCACTGTTTAAGTGAAGGAAATTTAATGGTCATGGGTAGTGGTAATGAATGAAGACAATTCTGGAAAAAACACTTAGGGTTAAAAAAAACCAAATAAAAAAAAACAACCCTGTTTTTTTCTAGTAATTACACAACATTATTGTGTAGTCAATCACAAGGCAAAAGTTTCAGGAATGTCTCGTCTCTTCTCCCTTTGCCTCAGTTCACAAAAGAAATTATTCTTTGCATGAGGACTTAGTAGTGTAATGACTTGCTGTCATGAGGGTTAGTTCTAGATATCTCTAGAAGCAGGTGTAGCCACACAGGGTTAGGCCTTGTTGATGCAACAAATAAACCCTTTGGCTCTATGTTGCTCTTGCATTCTAACTTCACTGGAGATAACTGATTTTTGTTGATGAACATTTTGAACAGCAATGAATAGTCTGAATGCAGAGAGAAGATGGTACTACACCATGGCTAGGCTGTTCCTGGGGCTTAGGAATTATGAAATAATGGTAAATAGCTGAAAGTTTGTTTGATTCTTCATCGGTTGGGAGTACTCCTCTCTGGTTTCCTTTAGCTGCTTAGCTCATTTCATTGGGATAAGATTTTTGATACCTTGAATGGGTAGCATTGCACACAGTGTGATGCACTTCCTTCTCAGGGAAGGAAGATTCAGACCTCTCTTCTGAAGCACAAATCTTAAGTGTTAGCTGGGGATGTTTCCCTTCCCTACTTCTTATGTGGGGATCTCTGTCCCTGAGCAACCTTGGAGAGTCACTGTTGGTCTTTATTTTGCAGTCTTCCTCTTCCTATCAGGAGAGCACCTTACTGCTGATCAAGTGCCAGGCATTTGTTGTACTCTTTGGTTAATGTGATGGATGCCTCTTTCTCTGCCTCCTCACTGTTAGGAGCTAAAACGTGGGATTGTAAGCTGGGAGGTGATTAACCTTTCCTAATGGGGACTGTGCTGCAAGCAGGATCTCACCCACCGCATCTTCATTAGCCTCAACCAAAGCCTGCATTACCTCAGATTAGGTAATTGGTCATTTATAACACAGGAGAAGGAGGGGAGGAAGAGCTTATGAAAAAGTGTCAACTAGATTAAGGGCATTAAAATTTAATTCCTGTTATCCAAGAATTCTGGAAGGCAGCATTTAATCAGGCATGCAGTTGAAAACCTCCCATCATCAGAGGATTCAGACACAGTGAGCATGGTCTTAGTCTGTGGAAGGAAGTGTATGGTGGTAATGGATGTGGCCTCTGCAGGTATCATGCATGTAACAGTCAGTTTAGGGTTATTTGTATAAATTTTGGAACTCAACTAAGGAATGAAGCAAACAGATCAAACCAGATAATTCTGCAGTACTTCTCAGTCCATGAAAATTACTGTCTTCCTGTGCTGTAACACTTTTGGCACATGCATATCTTGAAAAGATCAAATATTTACCATTGTGTGTGAGTCTGACGAAGACTTGACTGTGTCCTAGTCATGGAAAACAAAGACACAACTCATAGTGGTAATGTTGAGCTCCATCCTTGTACTTTATGGAAAACCTTAATGAAGAAATAGAGAGAAAAATAATTGATCTTTTGGTAAAGATATTGCATGGTCAGATGACAAAACTTCATCTTTCAATGCCTGATGGTCATTAGGAGGACTGTCTGGCATGGAGCAATGTGTTGAGAAGTTTTTCTGTACGCAAGAGCCCCTGGAAATTTTCAAGAATTTTGTTTTATGAGTTTTAAAGGAGATGACATGTTCTGTCTGCACTTGCCCCCCCCCCCCCATGTAGCTTTCATAATAAGATAATGTAAAAATTCAGCTCAGACTTCACAGATTTAGCTGCTCCAGAAGTCCCTCCCTTAGAAGCCACCTTGTTTTACCCTTCAGCAGAGTCCAGCTAGAATGGTTCTTCATGTAGTTGTTTTGGATCAAGGTATTTCAGAACTGTACTTCTGATATGCTGGTGCTGCTATGAATGGATTTTACAGTGAAATGCAGTGAAGCAAAAGGCTGCAGGGGACCTTGGAACTCTTTGCCTCCAGTACTGGGCTTTGGTAGGGAACCATATTTTGTAATACCTTTCAGAAATACATGAAGCTTTATCCCTCAATTAGAGCCATTTTTTGCCCCTGTTCCCTGTAAAGGCTTTTTAAAAGCTTCATTGCTCTACTGATTAGAAACCTTTGTCTAATTTCCAGTCTAAATTTATTCTTTGGCAGTTTATAACCATCTGTTCTTGTACCAGTATTGTCCTTAGTTAAATAGTCATTTCCACTCAGCTATTTCTACCCCTGGGTGTTTGTGCACAGTAAATGTATCTCCTCTCAACATTTATTTAGCTGGTCTTAACAAGCCAAATTCTTTTAATATTCTTTTTGCCAGATAGGCTTGTCTGTCCCCTGATAGCCTTCGTCTGCATCTGTTTTAGTTATTTTTCCTTGACCAGTATTGTACATGCATTGGCATTTATTAGTGTTCAGAAAGCACAGCCCTGAAATTTTTTGTCTTTTTTTACTGGGTATCATGTCTTTTATCTAGATTATGCTACTGGTTTTCCTTGCAATTTTTACCTTCTTAAATGCTTGGGAAATAGGAGTAAATAATGATGGCAATGTCTGTACAGTGCTGGCACAAGACTAAATGGAGACTTTTTTGTAAGCCTTGGGGTATGTCCTTTTCTCCCAGCATTGACTCGAGCAGCTACAGACCACTCCTGCTATCCTTTTCAGAGGTGCTTTGTGGTGCCTGGTTGATCTGGCAGAGTAGTTTCTTGGTAAGCAAACCTTGGTGAAACTTGGCACATTTGGTCACACTCGCTCTCATCTTCACAGATACCTGTCACATAGGGATATTTTGACTTGTCAAACTCCCCTTATGGTCAATGGAGAGCAGCAGAATCCTCCATGGGCTGAATTATCTCATTCTAAAATAGCTATCTTTTAAGCTTGGTACTGTCTGTTGCTTATGAACTCCTTTGCAAATAGGATGATGCATTCAGTTAGTTGATTAAACCCACCTTTGTACTGTTTTTATAGCCCATATTAGCAAAATGGAGCTAATAGCAGTTACATGTCTTTCAGATGTATGGTAAGGAAAAGCATAAAGGACTGCCAGCCATTCAGGGGTTTGAAACTCTGTAACAATGATAGGTGGGGAAAAGCAGAGAAGAAATGATTTTCTGGTTGAATCATTGCTGGTGGGAAGATCTTGTTTCTGTCAGCTACTAAGAGATTATTCAGTCCCTCTCTTTTGGAAGATGAGGACATATCTTGAGAGGAAAGAGAAAAAAAAAAGAAAAAAAAAAAAAGGAAGAATAAAAACCTTCAACAGCTCAAGGAGGGACTCCAGGGTAGATGTGGTCCCAGAGTGTGTGCTCTTTTGGCATCCTGTGAAATCCAGGGTTTAATTTTCTTTTCTGTAGAGCAAGTAGCTACTTCCCTTTTCTTTAGAACCTATTTTCCTTTGCTTCTCTAGAATGGATCAAGTGATTATCACTTCTCTTGGCAAGTTTGGTAGCAAGCCAAGACAGAAGAGATTCAGTGGGTTAGGGGCTCCTGTCTCTTTTCTGAAAGAGCATACAAAGAAGAACTCTGACACATGGAGGGTACCTCAGAAGTTTGCTCTAATGCTGAATTTATTGCATGGAAATGAGTCTGCAACATGAACCAGGTTTTCTCAGCAGCACAGCAAGATAATGGGGTTTTTTAGGCTACTGGAGAAATACAGATAAAGGAAACAAGCCAGGAGATAAGCTGATGTGCTGTTGTTTGGTCCCTACACCATTTTGCAGAAACAGAGTAAGGTCACTCATCAGCCACATTCATTTAAAAGAAGGGAAGTCTCCTGAAGGACCCTCATCTATTGAACAGGTCATGTGGCTGCTAGCAAAAAGGAAGACTGATTAGGAGCTGTCTACTAGCTAATTTAGTGCTTATTGGCATAAATGAGTAGTATTTTGGGGGTGACATGTAAAAGTTAGCAACAAATGGCATGACTGTAAATGATTCCCAAGTCTTTAAAGTCCAGAACAAGTACAGAAAGCATGAAGCATTGGACTGTTGAAGGAGAAGGAAGCCTAAGTGAATGGACATGCTGCTTGATTTCTTTGATTATTTCTCTCTAGTCTGCCCAAAAGGGGCTCACATAAAGCGATACTATGAGCATTTTTGGAGTGTAGAAAGACTCCTGCCTAGGAGGAAAAATCTGCTGAATAACCTAGTCCATAGAACAGGAAAAATATTGTGAATGCTATAGAATATGAGAGATCTGAAGGCCTTTATGGTGTTGTCTAATGCCAAAAAATGTCAGTATGACCTCAATCTAAAGAACAGGATGCCATTTCTTATATATAATGCTTTTGAGATATTGGGAAACTGTTTGCAGAATTAGACTTTATAGATGTATAACCCTTTATAAAGTAATTTTAACATTTTTACACTTCATGATTGGTTTTTATAGACTGTGATAAATAAGTACAAGTGTACAAGCATGCAAGAGAAAGGGAAAGAACTAACAATAAGTCTTAGCAAATGTCAATAATCATGTTTTATTAATATATAAGCTTTCCCACAGCATTGCTGAAATCCCAAAGCAACAAAATGATCTCTTTTTGCCTGCTATGTACCACCTTTATCAAGTTCCTTTTTCTTTACTGCTTGGCTGTTAATAACTGTGTGGCTTTCCCCTTACTGATACATGAGATCCGGGATTCAAAATGGATGAGTCTTGTTTTTCAGCCCAATTTGAATTAAAAACAATGGCAGACAAATGCCACTGGTGAAGAAAAAAAGTCACAGTGATTTATTTTTTAATGCTATTGTCACAGCATCCCTTGGTACAAAGAATGACTCTTTTCAACTACAGTTATAGCATTGGCTTTTCCCCTTTAGCAATCTTTGCTATGTTATTTTGTTGTTCTTGGAGGATTTAAATCTTACTGTTGGAGCCATGTGACATTTTTGGCCATTCTGTGCAAGGGGAACTGGCAATCAGCAGCTGGGTTCTGCCCTGGCACACCAGGCTGTTGTTCTCTGTGGTGTCTTTTTCACTGTGCAGTATTCCACACGAAAGGAATGACGTTCCCAAGTCCCCTTGCCCTACTAAAGTTTGGGGTCATTGCATGCACGCTAGGGCCTGCCTTTCCCTCTCTCTGGAACTCTCATTACCATTTACATCTGCAAGACATGGGCACTAAAATTTAGCAAAAAAGGAGGAGATGTATTAATTTTCAGAGACATAAAATACAAGGAGTAAAGTGTAGTCAAGAGTCCATGAATCTTTCAGTAACGTGTGATCCCTGGAACTTGTGTTACAGTAGCACCTTTCACTGAGAAGTCCTTTTTGTATTAGCTGCATACCAAGATGATGCTCCACACCTTTGGGATAGACTATGATGGATTTTCAACAGCATATAACACTGTCACTCACACCATTTAAAGAAATAGATGAAGGAAAGCTCCACACCATGCTAAAAGGAGAAGAGTTCAAGCAGGCAAAATGTGTTTGATCATGCTATAATTCCACATGCTCTCCTTTTTTTTTTTTTTTTTTGTCAGAGTTTTGAAGGGCTAAAGAGACATTTTGTTGTATAATTAGGACATGTTTTAAAGCCTTTCACCTGGAAGTCCAATGAACTGATCTGAACAGATTATGACAGAAATGTACACAAACATAAGAAGGTCCAGAACACCAATACAGTAATGGAGTGATGCTGGCTCATCAGTGAACAATTCAGTACGTTACCATCACCACCTGGACCACTTGGGTTCATGTAAAACATCCTGGAAGGAACACAGTTTGCTTGGAATATATACTTGCTCTCTAACTGAGCAATAGAAGTAGTTTCTTGAGTCTGTTTTTCAGCACTTTTTTTCAGAGGTTGTCTGATTTTTGGTAAAATCTTCATGAAATTAGTTTGGGATAAGAATCTTGGGGAACAAGAGACCTTATTAAAACTGATGAAGTAACATAATTAAAGCAAATAAATATATTAGCTAACAGAGATGTAGCTCTTTCTCATAAGCTAAAAATATTTTTCTCTAAATGCATAAGGCAAAAACTACCTTGCGTTCCATGAGATTATTCTCCTAGCTTTTCTGACCAGCTTTATCACTATGTAGATAAAAGTTCTCTTTTTAGGATTTTGAAGTCCCAGGTATTTCTGGTTTTAAATCCAGAAATGTCTCTTTTGACAAGGGCCCCCTGCTCTTCTTTTCCAACTACTTCTTCCCAAGTTACTCATGAAAAATAAGAAAAATAAGACCCAGGGTGCAATCATATACTAGCAGTACTCATCATCCAAATATTTAACTATGACTTCAGAGAACATGCTCTGATTTGAGTACACTTGATTTGAACCTGTCCTCTTATTAAATCTACTGCTAAAAACCTCTGTAGTTCCTTCTAGTAGGTTTTATTGGGGTTTTTTTGTGGTTTTGTTTTTGGGGTTTTTTATGCCTTTTGTTTAGAAAAATATAAATATTGGTAATTTCCAGAGTCCTTCCCTTCAAGACTCACACTCCTCTCTATAATTTGTTATGACACTTGAACTTATGTTAGTGCTGGAGGACTACACAGGCAAGTAGTAAAAGAATCTCTGCTGTAGAGATGTTAAAATTTCTTGCACATCTTTAACTCTCTTCAGCTGTTGAGCTGCTGTAGGATCATACTTTGAGATGGCTTGTTCATACGGGACAGCTATGATTGCCCTGATGGCCTGTCTTGATAGTCCTGCTTCACCTGACAGTGGCATGAGGCCCTCTGAGGTTGCTGGCCAGAGCTTCATGTGGGCTCAAGAGGTCAGTTGACTTGCAACAGGCCAGGGAGGTAGTTTTATAAAGTGGCACTGAGAGGGCAACAGAACTGTGCTGTGATGCTGGAAGTGAAAGATTAAGGGATGCATAGGGAAGCAAAATGTAAAGCATGATTTTGGGGGGAAGAGGAAAAGATTTCTGAATCTAAGTGGCAATACTGGCATGCAAAACACTTGGTTATGCTTTATAAAAATAAAACAAGGGGTGGATAAGGACATATGAACGGGCAGCAGATTGTGGTTTATGGTAATGACAGCCCCGGAAGAATGTCTTTCTCTTGGTGACATTGAACTAAATTGCATTACTCAAGATGTGTACTAAGGATGGATAATGAGATGTGTGCATGGGAAAGAAAAGACTGCTGCTTTTAAGATGGTATGAAATGACTGGGGTGAGTGTATGAGTGTGCCTGCATGTGCACTTCTGGGAGTGGGTACAGAAGAGGGAGCTGGATGCCAGGGCAGAGTGGACTGAACGATTTCTGTTTGAAAGCTTTGTAGCTGAACTTGTTAGAAGAAAAGGTCTTAGATCATAAACATTGACCTAAACTTTTGTCCAAACTGAAATTAGGCCTTAAATGACTAAAACTTTGCCTTTAAATGAATACAGATGATTGTTATATTCTTTTATGCTGATGTTTGTGCTTTGAACTACAGTTTTATGTGGAAAACCTCTGGAAAGCTGTTTTCGTGAGGCTGATCACTGGGAAATCGTTGGTAAAGTTTATAGCCTGAGTGCCTAGGCTGAAACCGACTGGCTGGCTGTTGTGTCAAAACTCAACCACCTCCCTATCATAACTGCTCCGAAGTCTTGTGTGCCTTGAAATAAAGGAAATGCTGGTGGGTGGAAAGCACTCATACCTCTGCTCTCCTCAGTATGTCAGGCTAAGAAAACTTGGACCAGATATTTCAAAATAGAGCCAATGTACATCTAATCATTGATCCTGGGATTTATTGCTGTAATCTTAATTTTGGTTTTGTTGGGAAAGTGTTTGAACGTTTTCTTTATACTAGCCTATAAAGATCTTTTGGATAATTTGTGACTTAGAAATCACAAATGAAGTGGATAACAGGATATTCAGAATATCAAATCTGTGTTTCCATGCAATCAAACTGGTTATCAGCTGAGCAGCATATATCCTCTGCTAGGGAAAGGGCCAAGGGCTATGGTGTAAGCTGTCTCTGTGTCTGTTCTGCATTTCTCTGTATAGACAGAAGTTGTAGCTATGTAGCCATTTGCATCCAGAGACTGACGTGCCTTGATGAAGCTCCTTAGTCTGGGCCCCTTGAATGGAGAATCATGCTGTAGAGTTGGTGTCCATACCACTGAAAAGAAAGGGAGAAGCAGTGGAGGCCCAGAAGCTTTGCAGTTGTGATGTCTGCTAATCAAACAAAGAAGTGCAGTGGCGAGGCCTGCAGTTCCAGTGGGGAGGAGTCCGTATGTACCTGCAGTGTTGGATGCTGCCATTTCAAGTGCTTTGGGCGAAGATGACCCTACTAGTCTGGCCCATCTGGCTACCTGTGTACCCTGTCAGTCAGGGATTCTTGCATTAGCCACCTAAATGGCTACTCAACTCTTCAATTACCATGCTTTTGGCTATGTGACAGGGAAATGGGTATCTTTGGCATCCTCAAGGGCATTCAAAAAGACATTGCAAGAAACCCCAGGCAGCCGTTATGAAAAAGGAGAGTATTTTCACTGGCCTGCTTGGTTTTTAAAATAACTCAGTCTTTTTTCTCTTTTCCCTGAACTACAGGTGACTGCTCACTCTTTTGGGTTTGGATGCTGGGTATTTTGGGTTGTTTTTTTTTTTAATTTTGGTTTGATATCATTATTATTACTACTTTAAGAGTAGTACCTTAAAGCAAAGTTTGGTGGAATAACCGTGCTCTTAGATTTTTTTTATGAGATAGATTGTTAGTTTGCATTTCTAAACATTTCAGAAGCATCTGAATACATGGAAGAGACTTGCTGATACTTAGGCATATCACTACCTGTCAGGGATGCAGCCTTTTGCCATTCCTTCCTGTTGCAATACCTTCTTTTCCCAAAAGCAATGAGGAGTTTTCCTTGAAGAACGTGTCATCTTAGAGCTGGCATGTTCCTGAGAGAGTCTTTGCCAGTGCTGACTGGAGTAAATTCACTTAGGCTGATGGCTGATGAAGGGATGGAGGATTTATAACTTACTTGAGTTTCCATACATCACCCTCTGTGTCGCTTGCTTATGATGGCCCTGCCAGAAGATAAAGAAGTGCAGGAGGCTCTATGCAGGCCATAGTGACAGGCCAGGGAAAAATGCCTCTGTTGGGTAAATTGATTTGAATGGTTCTGGTGAAATATCAGGCTGGGCTGAAAATATGATTGCATTTAGTGATCCAGCTAGCTTTGTATCCTGGTGGAATTCCAAATGCAGGGAAAGTTAATTAAAGTAACGTGTGTATGTATTTTGTCTCGAATAGCAGACATGGATTTTTTTAGACATCTTTGTATGCTAATCTTTTAGCCATATCTTATCAATCTAAATACAGTCTCGTACTGTTTCTACACAGTGGAATTGCCATGAGGCTGATAAATATCAGTTGTAGTTTATAGGGTGTTTATTCAGGTAATGGTGTACAGAATACTTTTTACAGCCCCTAGAGTCTAACCAGGCAGACAACTAGAGGCATAAAAATGCATTATGAAAAGACAGAAAACAGAAAAATTGTTTTATTTTCTGCAGGTAAAATTTAATGGACATAAAACTTAATATGGTGTTAAGAATCTGTGGTGCTTTTTTTTCTTTCTTGATTTTTGTTTGTACAATGGATGCAGAGCTTGAGAAAAAGTGGCTGGCATGAGGATTGTTTAATTACATTTTGCTGAAGCAGAATACCTTGTTTTCTTTTCAGTGTTGTCATTGTGTCCCCTGTGAATCTGAGCCAGCATTTCCCCCCCAGCTGTGAGGCGTCTGACAGAGAGGGGCTGAGAATGGAGGCTGTGCAGAAGGGCAACCTGCTGGCTCTGCAGGCTGTGCCTGCAGAGTGGCTGGCACCCAGCTGCTCCCAAAGGCTCTCACTCCTTTTTGATGCTCTGTGGTGCCCATCAGATCTTTTGATCACTTTAGGGCTTTAAAGAAAGTAAGCTGTTCCATGCTAGCTCATGTCACTACCTTCTATGTTGAGAGAACGTTTCTGTACCTTTATAGCAGAGTTGTGGGCTATGGCCGTCCTTGGGTGTCGAGTCAGTGCTCTGCAAGGCACCAGCATTAAAGCTGTGAATGGTTCTTCTCCAGCTGCAACTTGAGGAGCTTTCTTTTATGCGTGTATAAATTTCCAGTGCTGCTGGAAAATTGTTAACTGTTCGGACTCATAATTATAGTCAGGGGAGCTGAGGTGGGGAACAGAAAGTGACACTTCACCAAGTCTGCTTGCCATGTATTGGGCCAGAAACCCAGGATCAGTCCCTCTCTCTTTTCATCAAGGTACAGATGACACATTCTTTCTTCCAGTGATATTTCTTTGTTGCTGCATCCAATGTTTTAGGCAAGGACATAGTTTTACAAAGCATTGATAGCTGACAAATAATTTTAAACTTTTTCTTTTGAGACAAATCTGGTTGTTACATCAGACTTTTCCTTCACATAGCTTTCCTATCTACTTCTTCCTGTGAGTGACAGGATGGGGACCACTATTCTTTTCTGGTTCAGTTGACTCCTCAGCAGCCTTAAATTGCAGGCATCTCCTGCAATGTGAATGTTGAGATGACTTGTAGGACACTGCCAGGAAAGCCTAGAGCATGCAGATTTGAGAACAATCCAGCAAGAACTTGCTAGAGCTCACACTGAAAATCATGTGGTCTCCCTCCTAATCTGTTATTTCCCATCAGTACAATTATAGGGGAGATTATCCCTAGGGGAACTGGAAATGCAGAAGGCTTTGACCAGTGAGCCATGGATAAGCGAGGGAAATATTAGTGCAGGGCTCAGTCTCCTGCAGCCAGCAGTGGTGACAGGTGGCATGGCTCTGTGGCACAGTGTTATGGCATGAAGACAAAATGTCAATCAATCATGTTTTATGGCTTCAAATTTTCTCAGAGCAGAAAGATAACAAAATTAAGCCACAGCACTTGCGATACATGAACAGTAAATACACAAGAAATGCATCACAAATTGCCAAAATTGCTGGTCCAGCATATACTTTATTAACACAGAGAATATTCTGAACTAAGACTTGGCTCTGAGACTCCATTTTCTACAGCTCTGTCACTGTCCCAAGTACAGAAGTCAGAGGAGATATACTGTCTTTTCTTTTAAAGATACTGCATGTTCATTTTCTGAACTATAACTTGAAGACTCACTCTTGATGAAATTTTTCCATTTCTTTCCCAGTATGAAGAATCCACAGGCAGAGCAGTAATTGCCCAGATGATCCTGCAACTAGTTGTTTTCCTTATTTGTTCAAAATTAGTTAGTGGGAAGATTCATCATCTGACTATAAACTGCTTTAATTAAATACAAATATCAGAGTTTTCTAATAAGCCTCTGGATTGAATGGACAGTTTTATCTAATATCAGGGTTTTTTTGTGTGTGAATACTGTAATTAAAGTTATTTTTTTTTAACCCTGGAAGTGGCTGCACTTTATCAATTGCAACTAACAGGACAAATCTACCTCACAGGGACACTTGATTGCTTTGTTTTCAACTACTTTTTAATATCCTTTGAAAAATGTAGAAATAACACAAAGCATGTATTCAGAATAATAAGGATATTTTGATGGCAAGTGTTCACTTCAAGCAAAAACTGTTCATGTTGGTTGAGAAAGTGGTACTTCTGTTGAAGATCTTGGAATAAATAATGTAGGGCCTTTATATTAACTCTGTAAATAATGGCTCATGTCAGAGTCCAGATTTCCTCATTGCTTCTTTGGAAAAATCTTTATTAGTTTTTTAGGAGTATGTGGCCACAGACAACAGACATTGGTGTCTGATAACTAATAAACTTATGAAGTGGATCTGATCTGTGCTGTTTCTTTTCCTGCAAAGGTGTGATGAGTTCCGATTTGTCAGCCAATCAGTTTATTATCTCTTCGTCACAGTGCTGGTGGTTCTTACAACAGTTTGGGTTGGAAGAGACCTTATAGATCATCTATTTTCACCCCTCTCGTTTTCTACATGAAGAGCTGTTTCTTCAGTAAGGTGAAACAAAATTCCTGTGTTTTAGCACAGGACAGTGGTGTTCCCAAGGGGTCAGTGCTGGAGCTGATATTGCTTAATGCCTTCACTAATGGGTGAGGTGATAGGATAGAATAATTCCTCTCTTTACATTTGCAGGTAAAGCTAGATAGTGGAATCAGTTGGTATGCCAAATGTCAGGGCTGCAATTCAAAGACATTATCATGACCTGGAGAAATAGGTTGCTGAAAGTATTAGCCACCCTAAGCACTGTGGTTAGGGATGAATTTGGAATCTTGTTACCAACTGATAATGGGGAAGCAATAGAGAGGCTGTAACATCCACTGCATTCATTGCAGGTCCAGAGTAATTTTGCAGTAGTGCAGGTTTCATTGACTTCTCCACTGGTCGTCCTTGTTCCTGTTGCCTGCCTAGCATCAAACAAAAAATGTGAGGCTACCAGATTTATAGTGTAAGCAACTCCAAATCCTAGCTACAGCAGTCCTCTTTTTCCTTCTATACAGATGTCTTTAAGGGACTTCAAGGAATAAAATCTGAAACAGTCAAACTGAGCAAATCATATGTGGATTTTGTTTCCTCACCAAAGGCACCACAGAAGATGGAATAGATTTGATGATCCCTATAGGTTACATGAAGTGGTCGGGTTTGCCAAAAGCCAATTTTTCATTTTTCAGGTAGTAGAAGGCAGCTGCTTCCTTCAACCTATATTTAAGACTCAGGGGTAGTGACAATGAGGCAGAATAAGTGAGATTATATTTGGAGGGCATGCAATGTGTCCTCTGAATGAGGCTGCCCCAAGTCTGAAGGCAAGTTGCACCCACTTGAATTTTATGGAACTTTAAAGCTCTCTATATGCAGAGAAAGCATTTCACTGGTAGTTTTACAGAGCAGTGTCTTCTCCACACCTTTATTTTCTGTTTATAACAGAGAAGAATTTTCATTAGATACACCAGCATTATGTTGTCTTTGTTTCTGTCAATTTATTTAGATACTAGTTTCATTATGTCCTGGCACACAAACTATGACTAATGTGCATGTAGATTAACCTGGAAACTTGAAAGGCTGATTTTGTCTGAATTTTACTTCCCTCTGTCCCTGCTTTATTTTCATGTCTTTCTTGGATGTGTTTCAGAGTTGAAATGAAATTCTGAATGCTTCCAGGAGCCTGGAGGCACCTGGAAGTCTATGGGTCTGCTTTTGAGATGATGTATTCTAGGGAGTAATCAGAGATGAAGAATCATCTCTTCAGTGGCCAGCACTTTTACTTTGTTGTTTTCAGTTCTTTGTTATGGAACTGGACAACAGTACTGTGTTGAAGTTAACAGTTTTGAGTGAAATAGATGTGTTATATGGTCCCCATTTGTTTGGGTTAGAGAGTACTTGTTCCTTTAAAAATGATAAATTCTTTCAGGGATTGTCACAAATCATAACTATATGTTCCTCATCTGTCACAGAATATGAATGAACCATGGACTTCAAATGCTGCCACTCTGGCTTACCACATATCACTGAGCAGTCATTTTGTTTTTAAAAGCAACAATTGAAGTCTTGTCAACTTCCACAATTAAAAAAAAAGAGAAAACAAAACCAAGAAGAACCCATATTCTGATTTTGATTTGATGTGAAAAAAAAAAAAACCCAACTAATTCCAGCATTTAGGTCAAACCAAGGCATCATGATCCATTCAGAGCCTGAGACACATTTTGGGAACATATCGCTTATTATTAGCATTCCCATTTACTCTTTACATGACCAAGGAATACCAGTTCACTTTCGCTCTCTTTTTTTTTTCTTTCTGTTATCCATCATATAAAATGGCATCTCTTTTTTCTTCTCATGACTCTGTTGGAAATCACTGGATGAAAAAGGACAATAAAAGTTCTGCATGTTCTTGTTGGAGGGACTTTTTCCCCCCTACAGTTTAGATTTCAATGTCCTATCTATAACTCTGGAACAATATACCTTTCCAGCTCCCCTGAATATTGGGCCAGTAATCTGATCTCTAATTTGCATAGCTGTAATATGGGGATAATGCTTTTATAAACTCTTTGTCAAGTCCTTTGTCTGGGAAAGGAATATCATGGCCCCTGACAGCTCATAGGGTTATGTGGTGCTAAATAAGTGTTCCACATCTTAAAAATGGGCTTTACTAGTCATGAATTGGAAATCCAATCTAAAGAAAAGCTACATGATGGAACATAAACAGCTTTTCTGCACAGATGGTTTTATGGAACTTCTGGCAGAGAAATACTGTGAACAGCAAGTTACTGTAGCCTCCTCATGTCCTTTGGATCTGAAGACTTCTCTATTTCTCTTATGGATTATTGTTTATTTGTTCAGTAGATTGAACTGCATACTTGGAGGCATTTATGCAAAAGGCATTAACTTGTCAGGCTGCTGGGCCATACTTTCCACTCCCAGCTGCCATCATCAGAATGTTGTGTCCTACCCTAAGCAGCTACTTTGGAGACAGTTGGCACAATCTAGTCACCCTTCAATTTGTGCTTGCTAGCAGCTGTCTGGCACATTGATACTTCTCATCCTTCTTCTTAATGAGGCAGCTCTGTGTGTCTTTACTGTTGCTCCTGGGTGTGCTCTAGGTCCTGGAAAAATCAGTGAGCTCTTTGGTCATCACACTGAATTTTTGATGGCAACATGATGGCTTGATATGTTGCTCCTGTGTTACAACAGATGTGGTGCTACAGTGTGGTAGAAGAAGGACCTTGATAGTCAGAAATGCTAGTTTAATGCTAACCAGTGCTGTCCAGTTCTGGCTGCTGGACACTGGTTCTGTATATGCTAATAATAGCTCTCATTTTCCCAGCACCTTTACTGGAAGAGGGCCTAAAGCAATTAATGAGCTGCGCTCAGGCAATGTAACCACCTCTGGGTTGAAATGAGACAAGTATGGGGTGGTGCACAAAGCTCTTTGAGTTTCAGAAAATGTTGGATAGTCACTGAAAGCTACTGGTTGAATGACAGGCTTATTGTCACATGAAGGAGTGGACAGCCATTGGATTCTCTTCAGATGTCTCCCTTTGAAGAGAACATCTGAGCCAAAGAGAAAGGCCAAGAACAGACTCATAAAGTCTGGATTAGGATGATTTGGCATTTTTAATTATTTCCTTCCCAGGAGCTTCACTAATATTTGTTCAGCAGATCCTGGCTCCTAGGAGGAGCCCAAAGCTACTGTTGGGCAGAAGCTCAGGTGATCAGAGCATTTAACAAGGATGCAACAGCTGGGCACATGCTCAGTTGTAAGGCTGGTGAGTTTTAGAAATTAATCTGCTGGAGCTTTTTGTACACAGATCTTTAGGACTGTGAGTGTGAGGAAGCTTGTTCAGTTTGTTAAACGTTTGTGGAAGAGTTCATGGAGTTTGTTTAATGGGAGCTCTCTTTCAATGATGAAATGCACTAATAGAATTAGGCTAGGTGAATATGTGAACTGAAGCTGATGTACTACAAAACTGTCTGAGCAACTAACTTTATATCTGTGGGTTAAAATAATATTAATCAAACTTATCAGGAACTGTCTCTCCTAAGTCAAGGTTCACATATGAGTAACCATCTGTAACTTACTCACAACTAACCATGCGTGCCACTCTGATTAAAAATTGTCTATTCAGAGCAGGAGGGATAACAGAAGGATGTGAGGATACTGTACATTAGGAAATATTCAGTATTTCATCACTTTGGGGTGGTTGGATTTTTTATTGTTTGGAGACTGGACCCGTGGGGTGTGTGTGTGTGGACTGGTGCTCCTCTTCCTGTAGAGGGCTACTGAAGTACCTGTGGGCTCTAGGGTCCCATCATCTTTTCCAGGGTCTGGAGCTGAAAGGCAGAAAACAGACTTGTCTTTTCAAGTGCACAACTTTTGTGGGACCTTCTCTGTTGCTACTTCTCATTTCCAATTTTCTTTGTAGGCAGAGCTCTCTCCTTTCTCTGATTGCTCTGCATCTAAAGAGGGTCTGTTTTACCGCTTCCTAATGTGGCTTTGTAACACTTCTGTAGCCTTAGGGGGAGGACAGTTTTCTCTCTGAAGTCCTTCAGTCTTTCCACAGCCCTTGACCTTATTATCTGAACTCCTTTTGTTCCTCCTCTCACAGGGCAGAGGAGAGGAGGATGGAACAACTGCAGCTGTACCATTGGTGCTGTAGACCAGGGGATTTAGCAAAGAGAAATTTCTGACAAACAAACACTGTTGAGGAAGAGAAACATATGCTTCCACTCAGGCAAGGCAATGCAGAATGAATACCCTGAGGCAACTGCAGTTCTCATCTGTTTCAGGTGAATGGAGATATGCTGTTTGGAATCAGATTTGCTCAGGTGTTAGTGACCTCCTGCCTCTACAGACTCCACCAGGACTGTAATTACTGTACTGCTGAAAAGTCATTAAGTTTGTTTCACCTAAGCAATAAAAACCAGTGTGAGATAGAGGACAAGGTGCTTTGGAAAAAAAATACAAACACAGAAGAAACCAAATAACAAAACAATTTTGTCCTGAAGGTGTTTGATTACATCTGTTGGAAAAGAAAGTAGGAATGGGGTGTTTGCTGCATGTCTCAGGAGTCAGTAAATGAGAGTGAGTATCTGGCTTGGTGAATAGCAAGTCACTTCTGACTGTGCCAGAGAGAAAATTTGTTGCCATACCTGAGTTGCTCAGAATCCATTCTCTCAACTTTCTGTCCACTGAATCCCTATTTTTGTGCACCTACTTCATTGCTAGTGATGATGTCCTCAAATTTTTTTTAAAGGTCCTGGCATAAGATGATGAAGATCAGGGCTTTCTCAAGCCTTTTCTGCTCCATGTGAAGATGAAAGTGGTGTACTGGAGGACCATTACTTATGGTTCTCCATCTCAAAATGGAAACCATAAGTTCAGATTCCAGCAAGACTAGTTTTTTTCTCTTAATTCTCTTGCCATAAATGCAGAAATTTTGTTTTTCCTTGGGGTAGTATATCTCTGATCAGTAAGACTAAGTTAGCATAAAATGCATATAAGAGGAGACTTAGATACTTTAATTTGATGTTTCAAGGAATTTATTTCAATCTTTGTATTTAGAAGAGACTTGAAAAGTGAGGAGAAAAAAATGCTGCCACAGCATTTGGTGATGGTAGTGTGGAAATTATATTACAGCAGTAGACAAAAGGTCTTTGAAGGGCACACCTCCTGAGATGCTTTGAGTGGAGAGAAAGCCCTCAAGGAGTTCCAGAATGGATGACTTTGTACATGCTTTTCTCTGTGTGGCTATCCATAGAGAGACAGGAGAATTACAGAATGACTGATTCAAATATGACTAGTTTGAGACTCCAAAAGCGCATTCAGAGCTAGCTCTGGTACCAAAGCTGTTTTGCAAATGTTCCTACTGCATGTGTCCCCAGGTTAGGGTTGTCTGTGGGCTTTTCATTTTAGTTCTGTACATGGTACACCCAGTGCTGATGTGAGCAGTAAGATGAATGGCTATTTATTTCATCTTACCAGAGCTAATCCATCATGGTGCATGTAGCAATTGGATTTCTGCACTCCAAAAAGCTTTTACTTCCAGATATTAAATAAATAAATAGATGTAAGGACCTCTCTTTCTCAGTCTTTATTTTGCTTCTTCTTGTTCTTTTCCTTCTCCTTGCCTGCTGTGTAATAAATGCATTTGTTTATTTTGGTAAATATCCATAATTTGAAAATAGCTTTATTTAGCACTTAGCCCACTGCAGACATGAAGTGACTGATAGCAGCATTGTTCTAGAATGCTAGAAAATAAAGTCAAGATTTCTTTTGTGTTTCCTTGATTAATTGCAAGCAAATGTTTTCATTCCTATGGATCAGCAAAGACATTGCTTCAGGATGGAAAGATGCAACCTTTGTTAAGTCCTATTAATAAATTTCTGTTGGAGTTGATTATTCTTTTCGTTTTTTGATATTTCAGAAAAATAGATGAAGGTTCTCTCTGTAGTCATTAATAACATGTTTACCCACCCCTTATCCCTTCTAGTTCCTTTATAATGTTCTACTAATATTTCCAGAAATGTTTAATTTTTGTTTGTTTATTTTTGTTAAAAGCTTTATCGAAGATATTTATTCGATCCCGTTTGGTTAATTACTTTCTTTTAATTCCAGAGATGCCCCACCGACCCACCTGTCTACTGTGTATGCTACTGTACAAGATCAAACTATTTTGGACTCTTTCCTATGGGATTGGTTAGTTAGGTGGATTTGTAGTTTTACAATAAGTTCTGATGCCTAACAGTTCAGTTCCACTCTATATGCTGAAGAAAAAATCCTGAAGGTTACTTTTTCGAAATTAAAGGATAATTTAGGGAGAAAACTAAAAGAACACCATCATATTTCTTCAATTCCTTATGGTATCTGCTTGTATAAATCACTAAGAAGATTGGAGGTGGGTTAAGACATTGGGGCCCAAACTATTTTTGTTTAGAAGAGCTGTGAGAGGGACCACCACTACATTTAAGGAATCTAAGTATGTTTTTAGTGGCTACTGAAGCCTCAGATTTTCCTGTATGTCTTAGGGGCTATTACTACTGAACTGTTGATCTTTCCAAAAAAAGGCATGCTTTTTCTGTGTGTTCTCTTGGATTTTCTTAGGAGATACTCTCACCCAAATAGTCTGTAGGATCAGACAGCTTACATTTAAAGTGCTAAGTCACAGTAAGAAGTATCAGCATCATAAGATGAGTTAGCTTACCACAGGCTGAGAATGGTGGGCGAGGAGAAGAAAAGCAGCTCAGTTGACATACAGGAAGGGAGGAAAATGGAAAAGAAATACCACCATACACCAGGAATTAAATGCTTTCCTGCTTTCCAGAGAAATTGCCCATAGCTTAAGATTGTCTGGGCTTTTTGCAGCTTTGCTGCCTTCCTTCCTTTCCTGTTAATTATTCATGCACTTGCTACTAGCAGGCAAGTTTTGTTTCCCTTTAGGTGTAATTAGAGCAATCAGAGGGCTTGTAATATTGTAATAAAAATGCACTTTTGTTCTTTCTTTCACCTCTCTACTTCCTTTTTTTCTATCTCTCTTCTTCTCTTTTTTGCTCATGTCTGTCTGCTGACCGCTGTCGGTTCACCAATCATTCTGTCCTAAGTGGTTTCTCTCCTTTTTTTCTCTGTAAGTGCAGTTGCCAGTTTAAGAACCCAGATAAACTTCTGGACTACAGGTTTTATGAGTTCTTGCAGGGAAAATTTGCCTTGCTGTAATAGCAACTGTGCTAATTATGAAATGAGCAGAATTAAATTGCACTCTTGAGGGCAATCACTTCCATACAATGCATAGCAGAGGAAGAGGTGACAGCACAGGTGTATTTTTATGTGCCTTGTCTTTGCATGTTTTGGAACATGATAAGAAAAGATTTCTTTCATGCTCAGTCAGCCAAAGGTTTTATTAGGGTTTGGAGTTTTCAGTTACTGTGACTTTTTTTATCCTCTGCTGTAGATTCCAGTTCAAGACAGGAATAGAATTCTCTTTTAATAAACTACCCTTGTTTGTGTTGAGTTATGCAACAAACTTACTACATCATGTTTTTTCTTAAATTAGTGTGCCTGATGTTTAAACTTACATTTTTTTCTTGCAAGTATGTATACACATGCATATGTGAACACATTTCTGGGGAAGCTGAAGCCCCCTTAGTGCACCTGTCAGAGCAATTCAGAAATTTTGCACAATTTATTCAGTACATCACAGTTCCTCTTTTGGAGTCTGTTTGAAATGACCTATGCACAGAAGTGTAAAAAGTGAATCATCAAGGAATGAGATTCTCTGTATGGAGCAGTGACAAGAAGTAGTCCATGAGCACTTAAGATAATTTTGGCTAAACACTCCATGCTCTGTTTTAAGGCAGCTGCTGATGGGCTTCTCATTAGGGTTGCTCAACCCCATTAATGTTATTTGTGTGATACTGTTGATGAACTTGCAAAGAGATGGTATTCATCAATACTCTTAACTGGTCGAGGTGAGAGGTGCTTGATGGATAAGGGGCACACAAGGTGAAAAAGAGGTCCTCTGAAGCTTTATTCCCTGGGTGGAAATATAGCTTGTCCTGCCCAGTGTCTGACTCCTTCTTAGATGTTTGTATGGGCAGGGTCTCTGAAAGAATTTGAACCATTAGAGGGCATAAATTTGGTAATGGCTTTTCACATCGAAAAGCCCTGTTGGCAAGGGGGAAGAAAGAGTTGACTGCTGGGGTCTCAGCCTTTCACATTGCCTTATCCTTTCCTTAGCTGGTTGAAAGGATCAGTGCCAGTGTCAGCACTGAGTAGCAGTAGCAGTCTTTGCCAGTAGCCCATGTAATGTAACGTTACAGGTTGTGAGCACCAGATCCCTCTACCAGGTTCACAACTGGGGAAAACAAGGAAGTGCCAAATGTGGCAGCTCTGACTTGTACAGGCAGAGATATTGAAAGGACCAACAATAAGGAACCAGCGTCATTGGATTTTTCTTTAATAGCAATGTGAGCCAATTTCCTATGTATGAATTCCTCTTTCAATCAAAGATGGCATAAAAAATATTTTCTTCTAATATTTGTTGTTTTTCTTGATATCTGTATACTGCACATTGTATTGAATGCCAGAGTTTCTGCTGCTCTCCTCTATTTGTGCAGACACCATTATATCATCCTGGAGGGGAGAGGCATTATTACTCCGATTTTTCACATATGAGAAATGACAGGGCTTGTCATGTCCAGAGAGCAGAAGCGGGCAAGGGTCTGCTGGTGAACATTAGCTCATTTCTTTTCCTGACAGCCTACCAGTGCTGCCAGAAGCTAGCAAAGGTAAATGGATTTGACAGTAATACCTCTTTCTAGTGGCAGAGCTAGATCATGCAGTCAAAGATCCCCTCTGTGCAGGGTTGGTCAGGGTCAGCTCTTCGGTGAGTGAGCTCTGAATAATACTGAGTGTGCTTTGTGGAGAGGCATCAGCTTTTTGGTAGTGGCTGTGATCCCGTCCACATTTTGTGTTATGTTTGAGGTGGAGAGTGAAGTGAAGCTGAGTCTCCTCAGAACTGAAGGGAAGAGTGCCTGCTGTCAAAGGCATCATAGGGATAGGCCCTTATAGGGCCTCAGTAGCTCATGGTCTGATTTTTTTTGTGGTTTGCTTTGGCAATGGGATAAAGCAAACTACTCTTGTAGATTTCAAGTCCCTGGTAACCCAGATGGTACAATAAACAGAGAGTAGGAGGAAAACCCTCCATCCAATGATATTGACTGTTGTCACCTCTTTTAAACTCAAGTATTGCTTTGTATTTTGCTGGGGAGGTGGGTAGATTTTCATATTTGATAAACCACTGTCTGACAAAATTACAGCCCAAGCGATGAATATTTAATTAGATCTGTACTTCATGAAATACATTGCTGCTTAGGTGGTTTAAGGCTGGGTAGCCCATAAATTGGTAATTTGGTTGTCATCTTCCACAGTGCCTTGGACAGTAACAAAACACATGAATTCTTGTGGATTCCTGTATAAAAAATTAATGTTTGGATTTGATTGTGAAGGGTTTAGGTCTTTTATCCTTTCTCTATTTCTTCAATTAAAAAAAAAAAGAAGATGGAATGAAATTAAAAATTTAGGAGTACTTTTAATATTGCAGTGCCAACTAACTGCAAACTCTAAAAAAGTTACATGTATAGAACATGAACTACATGACTTTAATGCCATATTGCATTTTCCTTCCTTTGAGTTTTCTTACTGCTATTAGTCAAATAGGCACTGGGAATACAGGATAATGTTTTTGCTACGTCCTAAGGATTTAACTGCAGGCAAGGTGTGTCAGGTAGTCAAGTGCCCATTTGGGTTCAGTCAAGTGGGAAACTGATACTGTCCAGAGTCAAATTTCCTAGGGTTATTGGTATCTTACAGCTTTGAAGTGAGGGGAGAAAGGCACAGGCTCAGAGTTTGCTGCTATGCAACATGTCCAAAACTGAGGCAAGATGATCAGACTCTGAGGATGAGGGATGAGTAGTGTCCAGTAGGTCCTGTTCAGTAATTTCACATCAAAACCTCAGGGCAGTATTTTCTCTCTCCAGGTGCTGTGCTATTTCTGGGTCTGTCCTGTCTCCACTGAACAAACACTGACTGTATTTCATGCTATATTATTGTTTACTGTAGCTGATCTTAATTTATATTATTATATAATATAGCGACGAGGCAACCCAGTCACTGCAGATCAAAGGAATTAGTGCAGCTGTCATGTGGATAAGCTCAGATTGTGCCTCTCAACACCACCCCAGGCTTGCTTGAATTGTGCAGACTCAACTCTGCCTCCCTCTCATCACTGTGGATACAGCGGAAGATATGTAGATGTGTGTGTATGTATGGATGCTGTAGGTATTTGCACATGCTTAGGCACTGCTTCCTTGCAGCATGGGTTATTATCTGGGTTTGACAGCAGCCTTTGAGTGCAGGCATCAGTTTCCCATCCGTGTGTTCCCTGAGGCTGTCAGCAGTCATTGGGATGACTGGCAGGGTGTCAGCTAAGCTCTCCTCTCTTGGAGGAATATTACAGTAGCAAAGCTGACGAGGACTGTGACATCTTTGAGGGAGGACACTGCATGAGGTCTGCATGGTATGCATCATCCCCTATTTGATGAGTTTTTCACAGCAGGGACTTTTTTATTGTTTCTATTCTTGTCAATATCTGTCAAGGTACCCAATGCAGCTTTCCCTTTTCAATTCCTTTTTTCTTTTATTTTTGCTTTCTTTCCCTTCATAGCTCAGAGTCCCCAGCTGCCATCCACTGGGTTCTCATCTTTGCTGATGTCTGGAGAGTCCAAGAGCTGGAGCAATGCAGTTGGTAGCGGTTTGCTTCCCATCAGCTCTGACCTAGGACACAGCACGAAGCCAAGGATACCAGGGACTGGTGGTGTAATTCTTTATCAAGCATGAAACTAAGAGTCTCATCTCCAGGGATGGATGAAATTTTTGGAGATTTCTTGGCCAGAGCAATCTTTTACACTTCCAAACTGTAGGTTATGTAATAAGATTTTACTTTCCTGAGTTTGTTTTAAAATTTGAATATAGAATCCTTTCCTTGCTCTCTCTTTCCGAATTGAGTGTGCTATTAAATACTCCAATTTCATCTCAGTAATAGCATTTCAGGGAGAAGAGAGAGGAATGTTCCTAAATACACATTTTTAAAAATTGTTTGGTATTGAACAATCACAGTAAATTTTTTTACTACTTTTTTTTTTTTTTTTAACATTTATCTTCATATGCACTCGTGTGCTAGGAGGAGATGGTATGTGGCTGGAGATCATGGCCTGGTAACAATGATCTTTGGTGGGTTCAGATACCAGGATACTTACTTAGACCTGATATATAATTGCCTGAGGCATTTGATGTAGTTTGTGTAATTTTCCCTTTTCAGAGAAAGGCTTGGCACTCAATTCCCCATAAGAGAGGGGTGGGGCATCTCTCTGAGATGCTTCTAAAAGTATTTTGAGTGCTCAATATTTTTTAGGCTGTAGGCACAAGTTCCAGTAGGACACAGTGACAGAAGAATCATACCTGTTCTGGGTATTCACAGTTTGAGGAGTAAGCAGGAGCAGGACACAGGGCAGCACTGGCAGCTGTCTATCCCTGCTGTGAAAGCCAGCAGGGAGAGCTGTGGACTGAGTTTGTTTGCACTGATGAATGCTGTGCACTGCAGTTTGTGAACTGTATTGAATCCCTCACCACGCTGCCTTGCTATTGCTGCTGGCATAGCTTGTTGTGTTTATGAATGTGACAGTCAAACACATCAGAGGCACAACTTGCCCACTGATCTGTGAGACCGCCTGCCTTGTTCAGTGGGAATCCAACTGACAGGGGCAGAGAACACACAGATTTCTAGGAGGGCTTGATTGGAGGATTTATGTCTGAAATGTTCCTTGGGACATGCCAACCTATAAGGTTTGCTTGTCCATTCATCCAGTTTATTTAAACCTTGAGGGAGGAGGTTATTTTCCTAGTCTCAAGAGTGCTCTGAAAAGTGTTGGAAACTATTTTCCACTTCTAGTTAATCTATTTACTATGAACAATGAAATTTCACCATGATGTAAAGTAGATAAAGAGAAAAAGGCATGAAGGAGACTTCAAATGCAGAGCGCGATAGTTTTAGAAGAGTGTCAGAGATCCTGGTCTTTGCCATGGTGACTATGCCAACATAGAGAATTGTGTTTAAACTAGAGTTTATATTGGCATAATTATTTTGATTAATATTGCACCCAAATGAGCAAAGTTAAATAAGAACAATGAGCTGTCTTAGCCCCTCTGTGGTGGGAATGAAGAAGTTGTTCTGTGGAGTTTTTTTGTTTTTTTTTTTTTCCCCTAAGAACAGTCATATGTTTTTCTGGCCTCCAGGTTGTTCCAGGACATAATGTTTTTATTTCTTCTGAGTTTCAGCAAGCAATGATTGTTACATGTTTTGGTTCTTCTTGCGTGAGGAGGCATTTTACCTTCCCCCTCAGGATCTCCTTGTTTCTTGTGCTGTGCGAGGTTACAGTACAGGGGATTCAGCTGTCTACTGCAGTTGTTTCTGCTGGAATTCATATTTGTTTCAGTAATATATGGCAGATAATAATCTGGAGGAGGACAGAGCTGGTAGCTGCATTACGCTGACTTGTGGCATTGCTGTGGCCTTTCTGAAGATAATTTCTTAGAGCAGCAGTTGCAAACTGTGCTTTCTTCATCTTCAGCTTTAGACTGAAAAACCCCTAATCAAAAGACAAGGTGACATTTTCAGGTCTCCTGCAATGTAGTTAACTTTCCCCTTAGCCTCTGTCTCTGGCTGTTGCCCTTTTCACAGCAGCACAGGATCATTTTCTGTGCCCAAACATTCTTGGAGGGCAACAAATCTCCTCAGTGCTAGATTCCTGTAATAAGGAGCAGCCCTGCACTTCTCCTTTTCTGCTCTGAATCTCATTTGCTGAACTTACTGGTGTGTGTTTCAGTCCTTTAATTAAGTCCTCCCTTTGTCTCTCTATCTGCCAGAGGATGGTTCCCATTTTTCTTGCTGCAACACTTAAGCATAATTTGCTGTCAAACACATGCTCTCTGATTGAGGTCCAACCAGATTTAATTGCAAATATGTCTGGGTCAATAGCTTTTGTTTCAATTAGATTTACAAAGAATCATTTTGGTGCTCTGGCATGTTACTCAAAGGGGAGGTTGTGGGGAGGGCCTTGGGCCTGCAAGTCACTTAATTAATTAATTATTAAAAAAAAATTAAAAGAAAAAAGGATGGAAAAAAGAAAAGGAAAAGGAATTGGGGAATCTGATATTATTTGCCTATGGCCAGCCAGGGCTGTAGCAGTTTTTGCTAAGGATTAATCAGTAGCCAGGGCTCAGTCTGATGGGTGCAGTAAGATGCAGTGCTTTGAGATGTAAAAATTAGTAGAACCTGGCATCTTTGGATGCAGATGGGGTTGTGGCCACAGTTGGCTAAATGAGTGAAAACCATTTGTAGCAGGCCTAAGTCAAAATCACAGTAGGCTGAGAAGAATTAGCTATTATCCAGTATTATTTATTTATCCATACTTTCTACTGAAAATGCAGGGGCAGGGTTTTCACATGAGAGGAATTTGAATTTATGCACTGAGGTAAGAAGCTTGATTCATTTGTCTTCTTAGCCCTACAGTCACAATGAGGAATTTGGCTTCCCATTGATGCTAAAGGCATTCGCATGCTCAATGAGTTTTTGTATATGCATAATTATCTTTCTAGTTAAATAAAAGTGAATTGTTAGATTTGTCCCAAAATGCTCGAATATCCTTTTCCAGTATTTGAAAGAATCTGTTGAAAAACTGGGCTCAATACTGTAGTGCTGTCCTAAACCATGCTTTCTTTGCAAGATTATTTTTCCAGCCTTAGTGGTGTTTTGACGGTCTGAATGTAGGGTTCTTTGGCATCAAGCTGGATTTTGTATTTTCCCTCTGCTTAAGCTGTTAAGGGAAAATTTCAGGGGAGTCAATTATTAGTAAGTTTTAAAAATTCTTTGGTGGTTTCACATGCCTGACATCTGAGAAGCAGCAAAACCTTGCGGAGTCCATGTGGGAGTCAAAGGAGGTATCACAGTGAAGCTGGGCTGGTAAGAGTTCCAGCAGTCAGGCAAGCCAAGTTCCAGCTGGAAAGTCTGTCACTGGGGTTGACCCATGGGACAGGAGAGGCTTTTTTGTTTTTTAAAGCTGCTTCTATGGTGATCCTTATCAGTTCAGTTATCCTGAACTCTGGTTTGTTTCAACCAGGTACGTTGTTATTTTCTCTGTAAGTGCTGTCGGTGCCTCTAATCTCTTTGAGCTGCACCTTGTACCACTAGGATACCTCAGAGTAATTGGAAACATTGTGGAAGAAGATCTTTATCAAAATATATAAATATTTGGAAGAGTAATAGAATTGAGCAATTTTCTAGTCATAATAAATTGTGGCATATTCCTTCAAACAATGCAAATACAAACAAGTATCAGAGAAAAGACTGAAGGCTTTGAAATGCTTGATATCCAAAGTAATTCCATACATTTTCCATTTTTAATAATCTGCTTTAATGTTCATAAGTTAACTTTGCATTTTACTGGTGTCTCAATTATGATCAACTTGACGTCTTTCCCAGTGATTTTGAGAAGTGACTGGGGATAGAAATATCTTCTTTCTACAGATGAGCAGTCAGATGTAAATATATGCTATTACTCTCTCTTTTTTATATTTTAAATTATTTTTATTTTTGTAGTTAAAAAAAATAAGAGTCACAAGAAAACAAGCACAGATGACACAAACCTGGTCCAAAGCTAGCTATTTGGATGTTACTTATATCCTTCTCAAAAAAAAAAATTAAATTTAGAACCTTTGGAAAGCAAGGGACATAGTGGGCCACCCAGTGTGTTTATCATGATTATGCCAGTAGTGCCAGATACATTCCTAAAACAGGACGTTTGTTGCGGATGGTGACATAAGAGGCAGTGTGGTGGGGATAGTTACATTTGGTTTTTGAGTGTCTGTTCAGAAAATTTTATCTGGCATCACAGAGATGTGAATAAAAAGGGAGCTCTGCACTGTCATTTTTATTGGTACTGCTTTTCAGAACATACTTTTAAAACATTGCGAGGTGTCAGATGTCAGTGAACTGACGAGCTCCCCACTGCCTCACATGGAGGCTCCAGCCTTCAAAACCTGAATCGAGGCAGTTGATTTATAGCAGTAAATTGCACATCACATCCTGATAGTATCACACTGCCCTTAAATCTGGTCCAACCACTGAGGAGAGAGTTGGTCAGCTCTTCAAAATCTGTTGTACTGAGAGAATTTGTCTACAAAGTAGCAGATTAGAGGGAAAGGATGCAGTCTGGTCTTGTGGGCAGACCTTAAAATGGCAATGAGATGACTCCTGGGTCTGTGCTGCTTCAGTTGCCGTCTCTTGACCTGACAATGAGTGAGGGGGATAACTGGCCTGTTCAACCTCAGGCTGCAAAGCTGAACAAAAGTAGTAGAAAAACAGCTGCTTCTAAGTAGAGGACTCCAGGGTAAGTGTGGAACTGATTTTGTATATTGCTGAGGGGATCTTAACTCCAGCTGACTTCACAAGTCTTTGGTAGTTTGTGTAAATTCACAGATCAAGGACAAATGCACTCTGTGCTCTGGGGATGCTTTGTTTGAAGAGGGCTGCTTAACCTCAGCAACTTCTCCAGAGGCAATGGAGAAAGAGGTCCTTTTTAAGAGGCCTTTTTTAAGAGGTCCTTTTTGAAGGTATATTGTGGCAGTGTTGTATTGTAACACAACGCAGTGCCAGCCCCTGATGCCGGTGCCACCTGTTTTGCTTCCCACTGCACAGCTGTGCCTTTGTGTACAATTTCTGAAATGGGTTTTTGTGACATCTGTGTTTTAGCTCCCTCAGGACCCATCACTTGCAGTCCTATCTCACTGGGCACTCTCTCCCTCCCTTCGCAGAATCAGTGCTATAAATGTAGCTTGCTTAAATCACCACTCACTGAAAGAACAGAAAAGATTCATGAGTAAAAATTTGCCTTGGTAGAAATGAAATATTTGCTATCATTATCTCATCCAGTAGCACTGAATGGAGATTTCTTTCCTTTACAGTTGAGTCAAAGTCACATAAAAATGAGAGCAAGGTATGCACAAATGTTCTGCAAGTATTCGATCTGTACTTAAATGTGTTTTGTTCTAGGACTTAAATTCCTTGTGATCACACAGGGATGGCTCAGGGAATGATTCTGTGGGGAATATGCTGTAGTCACCATTACAAAATCCATCAATTGCCAATGGAGACAGCTTAGCTGCTCACTGATACGTACCCCTTTCCTCCAAGAAGAACTGTGAGAACTGCTGCTCCTGTAGAAGTCACCTGTGCTCACTCAGGATATACACAAATGCTGCTTAAAGCAGTGTTGTATGGGTGTTTTCTAGAGGTGTTTAAATACCCTATATGTGTCTGCTTGCCATTACCCTGGGCACTGCAGCACATACTGTGATATCTTTAAAAAACCTCCGGTGCAGGCCACAATAAGTGGATGAGCACTGTGGTATCTATCCTACCAGGGGATTATTGGAAAAGTCTGGCTGCTTGAAGATGATCAGAATGTCAATTTAGGAAATGCAGTTTGCAAAAACCTGTGGGATGTATTCAGATATTTTAAAGCAGAAGACCAAAATGTAATTATAGTATCAAATGATACAGTATCGAATATTGCAGCCATGAGGGCATGTTCTTTCCCCAGCTGTTTTGAGAGTGCAAGGAGCAGCAAGGAGGAAAGGGGTAACCTGATGTGGAGGCAAAGGTTGTTTCTGCAAGTAGGCTGGCCAAATTTCACAGTGACCATGCTGGCCTTGAGATTAGAGAAGTTCTGAGGGTTGCCTTTGGGATAAGGTGGTATCTAAAATTCCCTCTCACTGCAACCCCCTCAGGTGTTCACTGAGTTTAATGTAGAAGGAATGTAGCTACAGTCACACTTGCATTTTAACTGCTGGAGAAGAATATTGTTGTAGTGTAATTTTTTGGCCACTGGCTTCCAAAATGGTGGGGCTGTCCCTCTTATTGTCATTCAGACTTGTTTTGTTATCACATCTTTGAAGAACCAGTCTCACTGCTGCATCTCCTGTAACCTCATTATGTACAGGCCAACCAGTGAAATAAAATGTATTTCAGCTCCAGTCATGGCTATAAATGAGACAGACTTCTGACAAAGAGCCCTAATTATTAACTGATTACTTGAACTTGAAAATGCTTAAAATACAGGTCATGGCCAGTTTTTGTTCAGCTGAACTGATACTTTTAACTAGTTTATAACAATGTTAAAGATATACATGGCTCTTATATAGCTGGTCATCTCTACAAGGCTGTTCTTCCCCTCCTGACACAGTCCCTTAAGTACACTTGGAAGTGGCCTAAGTTCATAACGAGGGAGAGGGAGGTGTTTGCCTCGAGTGCAGTGCCCAGCAGCTCTCCTGTACCCATTCTGCTATGACTTGCCTTCATTGCCAGGTACCAGCAGAGTTTTCAGCTAGGCAGATAATGGGAAAATTAGAAATTGTGGATTATCATGAATACTGCTGGCTCATTTTAGGGGTAGATGTTTCCTTCAAGGCAGATGCCATTGAACTCTATTGAAAGAAAAGAATGTGTGACTGTCATGAATTCAAAAATGCAGTTTTTCCTTTTCTGTGTTTTATGAAGCTTGGCTTCTAACCAGTCTCTGAAATACATGTAGCATGATGAATTCCTGAATGTCTTCTGAAGTGTGAGATGTTAAAGAAAAACCACATCTTTATGAATATGTTCTTAAATTTTGTTGGGAAAATCCTGTTCCAGAGTACCTGGATGCTCTTGTGCAAGACCTGTGAAGTCACTGGGCAATACTGAACTGCCACTGAAGAACCTGTGTGAAAATGGTAACATTACTGGTGAATGGAAAACAGTATTTCTCACAATTGCCTCACTTTTTGACTCGGGCTGAAAGACTCGATATAGACTGTAGGAGTAGGCAAACTTCCTCTGATTTAAAGAGAACAATAGAATTTAGTAATCTGACTCAATGGGACTTTCTTATGAAGATTGATCTTTACTGTAGAGCACTGTCATTAATTCTCAAATTTAAGTCTTCTATTCAAATTTACAGTATAAAATCTATGGAAGCAATGTGAAGTGTAGCATGTTCTATCCCCTGAAGCAATTTAGAGAAGTAAAGTAAGCTTTTCTTTTAACAAACAAAGGTATCCTCTCTCAGATGAAATCAATGGATTGGCAGTGCTTTTTCCTACCATCACAGCAAAGCAGCTTAGGCCATACTGCTAGTTCATCCCAGTACCTGTTTCCTGCTTGCACAGGGAGAAAGAACAGTAACATGGTCTGGACAGAGTTGAATGATTGTGACATTAACCGGAGATTTGAGTGATTCATTAATTTTTCTTTTTGACTGTGAGTATTCTTTGTGGAGTGACAATTTTCTTTATCTCTGATGTGGTTCAGTCTGAAAAATAGAGCTGATATTTTTGTGCTTCAGAGAAATGTTCCAAGATAACTCAGTGTATTATACATCTGGGACAGTCTGAGCACCTATGGCATCTGTGCAAGATTCTGGTGAGAATATAGATCAAACTCTGTTGCTTGTATTCTTCAGATCCTGAATAAAGCAGTATCACCTTTTCACCACTTTTTATCCATTTGTGTTCTTCTCCCTCACCGCATTCAACTAGACTGATTTGTGGTTTTTCTTCTTGCACTTGAGAGTTTTGTTTTGGCAGGTATTTCTGTTCTAACAATTTCTTTTTGTATTTTGGCCAAGATAAAAATAACACAAACAAATCAAAATTTCTTTCCTTGTTATAATGAGCCCAAGCCCCAGATGAGCTGTGGCTCAAGAGCTGGTATCTTTCAACCTACCATGGCAGGGCTTAATTCTATTCTTCCCCTAGTTTCTGTGACAGAGCTGAGAATTTAGAGGGTCAGCAAAAGCCCAAGTCTTGTACAAGAGCACTGGACTGATCTGAGAGTTTTACATCTCCCACAAGTGCAGGCTGAGCAGTCTGGCTGTCTTAAGCCGTTCCTGATGTCAGTTACCTTCCCTTAAATGCCTGAGCCAGCCTAGGCCACTGTCACAGCACACAGCTTCATCTGCTCTTTAAAAAGCAGCATTTGCCTCCTCTTCAAAAGGAACAGTGTGGTTTTCTTGTTTGTTTTTTTGGTGGTGGTGGGTTTGGGGGTTATTGGAGGGTTTTGTTTGGTTGTTGTTTTTGGTTTTTTTTGTGTTTTGTTTTGATTTTTAATCTTGGTAGTTCCAGGTCAGCTGATCATCACCTTATTCATTCCTTCTCCTCTTACATACAATTTTTTGTCCCTTTGTAACTGAGGTCAAATGCTTATATGTAGGTGACACCAATCATTTCATACAGTTAGTCCCACTCCTCTGTTCTGGATCAACCCCCTTGTGACATTCTTCTGTCTGACCAGTGACAAATAGGGCCTGGAGTGAGATGGAAATGAACTCAGGAGTGAGTTCATGGGACTGCGGGGGACCATCTGTTAATGTAAATGTTTAAGGTAAAATGCATTAAGGCCTATGAGCTGACGAGACATTTCATTTGCATTCTGCCTCTGGGATTATTTCTGGCTCATGCCTAAGGGCAGCAGAGTTCCAGGGCAGACAAACGTGCTTTCTCCTTTTCATCTTTTTGCTAGTGTAAGTTTTACGTTATGGTTGAGATGCCAGACCCGAAATGTGAAATGTGCTGCTTAGATTCAAAATGTGGGTTTGGTTTTAAAAATTAATGTGGCCCATTCTTCACCTCAAGAAGCATAGATTCTATAATACCTTTTTTTATTTCTAGGAAAAGAGAATTCAAATATAATTATTTTTAGAAGCAGAGGAGAAGGAGAGACTTCTCCATTCTTTACTATTCAAACATTAAATATAAGAGCAAGAAAGAACAGATCATAAAGAGAAAGTGCAATGGGTTGATACCACTCATCTCTTGTTTCATGCATATCTTAATGTAAACTAATAGGAAAATCTAACCTACATTTTTCTAACGTGTTCTGATAGTCTCATAAGTAACCTAGGGGAAGATGGCTTAAAAAGCTGTGAACGTGTGTCATTGCATGCTCATCTGGGGACAGTCCATAATCTTATTCCTGATAGTGTTCATTTAAGTCTGTTAAGAAATTTCGGGTATTCCCAAACAAGTGGCAAATAAGTCTATAGTGTTTTAAGGAATGTTGTTTAAAGTATGATTCTTCTGCATTAGAAACTGGGAATGCTTTTCAGTGTCTTTTTTGTTTTCTGCTTGACTCTAAGATGCGCTTAGAACAAAATACTGTTGATGTGAATGGGAATCATATTACAGACATTCCTTTGTTGGTGTACCTTTAGAAACATGAAGTTGAAGAACAGGAGAGACTGAGAATTGGAGTCTGAGATATTAATCTCAATTCTAGTGACTTTACTAATTTTGAATTTATGGGATAAAATGCGGACAAGGTCATAGTTACTAATAAAGTGTCTGCTGATTACATAAATCTCCAATCTACATCTGGTAAGTCTGGAGTGTAACAAATTTTTTTCTTGTTATCATTACATAGATAAGTTGTTCATACGATGCCATGGGTAAACCCCAGATGGCAGCTGAGCACCACTGAGTTGCTTTCTTGCTCCCTGGCCCAGCCACTGGGATGGGAGAGACAGTGAAAGGGTAAAAGTGAGAACTTACAGGTTGAGGCAAAGACTGTTAAACAGGGCACAAAAGTAAGATAATAATACCTATTATAATAACTAAAGCATTAGAATACACAAAGCAAGTGAGGCACAATGCTCACCAATTGCCAAACAATGCCCAGCCAGTTCCTGAGCAGTGGCCCCTGGCCAGCTTTCTCCTGGTTTACATGATGAGCATGACACCATATGCTATGGAATATAATTTTGGAGTCAGCTATTCTGGCTGTGTCCCTTCTTAACTACTTCTGCTGCTCCAGCCTTCTCACTGACTGGGCACGAGAAGCTGAAAAGTCCTTGACTTAGTATAAATACTAAACCCATCAGTGTATTATTAACATTATTCTTATACTAAATCCAAAACACAGGACTATACCAGATACTAGGAAGAAAATTAATTCTATCCCAGCCAAAACCAAGACATACAGTAAGAAATGTCAAAGTTCTGTCTAGAGCCACATAGATCACACAGCTTAAAGCCATTAAAGAGGATTGTGTCCAGTTCATCTAAACATAGCATAGATTGGACGTTACTCTGTTCTTGTTTTATCTTGCGTATGCCAGTCTGAATATGGATAGATAGCTTGAATGTGGCTTGCTCTGATACCAGCAGAGAATAATTCTTGTCTGGCTTTTGTTTATTGGAATGGAGAGCAATGATTCTAACCTAATTCTTTTTCCTGCCTTGGTGGTAGGAGTGTCACAAGGGTGACATTGGCAATGAAGGTTGATGAGGAACTTTGTGCTTACGTCTTCTTACTTTAGCATACTTATTCTCTACTAATTCCTTGTGTGGGCACCTTGCACTGAACATGCCTTTGTGTGGGTTAGAAGTGGATTAAGCTTAACTGCCAAAAGAACTCTAGGTACAGAATAAGGGAATTACAGACAGAACGCTGTTAAGCCACTTTCTTATTTGTTCCATAGTAATTTTCCTTTATTGGCAAGCACTAAGGAAAAGCTTCTTGTCTTCTCATGGTAAGAGGAGAGAAAATCCAGTTTCGATTGAGCATGCCCTTCTTCTCTCCTTTTCTTCTAACTCCAGTTTGCCCTCTGTGCCAAGCTGAAGAATTGCACGTTCACCTCTCACTCTCCAGCTGAAGAAGATTGATGGGCAATTAAGATCTCTAAGGAGATGTATTAAACGCTGCAAAGATTCCAAACTCTGTCATGAATCTTCTTGTTAGTCTGTTTTTCCTCTCCTTCTTATCCTGTGTATTACTATCTCATCACCAGGACTGTGGTGACCCTGGCTCATACTCCAGTCAAAGGTGGGAGCTGAAGGTATTATGAAAACTAGTCACTGAAATGTGCCTCTGGTCACAAAGATCTTTGAAACTGGTTTGATGTAATGCCTTTTTGCCTCAATCTTTTCTCCTTTCTCACGCTGTGTTAGGTCAGGATTTGATGAGTCACACTTGCTGCAATGTGGCTGGCTTCAAATATTATCCTAAGACTTGAAATTTTTTCTTTTTATTGTTGAAAGAGCTTCTAAAGTTTTGGAAATTCCATTCTGTGGTGGCTTCTTCCCTAAAACTGCTAAGAGCAGTGAAGATTTTTTTAACATTTTGCTCATGACAAAATAGGGTAATTGTGTAAAAATCTGGAGAGACCAGACATAGTAAGATACTCATATTTATTTTCTGGATCCAGATATTCAGTGTGATTATCTTACTTCTCACTGATTTGCTTTCCTAATATTTTAATAGAGCTCTTCTTCCAAAATTAAAATATTTCCTTTCTTCACTTCTGTCTTGGTGTTTGGTTTTGTTTAGGTTTTTTTTCTGCTTTTACATGTCTTCAAGTGTGTTTTGTTTTTTTGTGTTGTTGTGTGGGGGTTTTTTTGTTTGTTTGGGTTTTTTTTTGTTTTGGTTTTTTTTTTTTTGTTTTTTTGTTTTTTCTTTTCTTCTGTGTAGTTTAATTTAAACTTCCCTGTGGATTTTGGTACAGGCAATATTGAACATACCAGTGTGCATTAGGATTTCAAACATCTTCTCACGGAAGTGATATCTTCATCTGCATAGGGGTTACTAGTAATCTGAAATATTAAGTCCATTGCCCTGTTTCTTGGCATGTGCATGATCCTGTTCTTTTTATGGACTGTTTTTCAGAATTGCTATGCCTAAACTGGTATGTAGATACTGAGTCTATAATGTTACTTCCTTACTCTATACATTCCAAATTCTAAGACTGCTGCTTGTGTTTGAGTTTGCAGATATTTTGTCCCTGTTTTGTGTTATAGATTTGATTATAATTTAGTTGAATGAAATGGAAGTCTTCTTTCTCACATCCGTGGGTTTTGAAACCAGGCCTTATGTGATGGCAAACTAACAGAGAAGTAAGGCATGTTTTCATGTCTTATTCCTTATTGGCTTGTCCTCTGAGCTAGAGAAATACTCTACTAGGTGCAGATTTTTGGAGAGCCAATCAAAACAAAAAAATATTATTAGGTTGAATGCTTTTGTTTATAGAGAAGATGCACGACAGCAAAGGCTGTTAAATTTTATCTCTACTTTTGTAAAAGTCTGTGATAAAATTCTTTCAACAGAAGGCAGATGTCAAGCCTTGATTACTTTCCGTCCACAAGAGCTATGTAGTAAGTTTAGATAGAGCATTAGTTTCAGTGTTCTGAACAAATTGGACTACAAGTGATTATTAAATTTTCCCTGCAGTTTCAATTGCATAGAATATTCTTCAGTTCCTTGCCAGAGTAATTGTAAAAATACTGTTGTGCTTTGTTAACTTCCAGTGCTGCTTTTTGTCTTGCCTGCTGGTGGATTGACCTGCCTGTACAATTCCTGCAGTAGTGTCCTCTAGAGTAGGATTCCCTATAACTGTAAGATTTTACTGTGGTTGGTATTTTGTATTCAACCACTTCAAAAGTGAAATAAACTGAGGGAATTGAGCTCATAGGATAGCTAAGCATAAATCTGAGGACTGCTGAAACTCAGCCATTATGAACTTCAGAGAAGAATCTCCATCCTGTAGGGTGCTGAGCAATCATAAGTCCTATTAGATGAGATGGAAGTCAACACCTATAGTCTATAATGCCAGATTATGCAAAACTTTTAAAGAAGTTTACATTTTTCTGGGAGTGGTTGCCATAGAAATTAGATTTTTTTTTTTTTTTGTGCTGAAATCCCAGCAGGGCCAAATACTTGTTTTTCGTTTGTTTTCCTAAAAATAAGTATTTTAAGCCAGTGGCAGACAATGAACAACAGCATATTGTGATGGTGAATAAGGCCATTTTGCTCTTTAAGAGAGCAGAGCTGCTGTTTAAAGTCAACAAAGTGGATGAGTTGAACACAAGAACTGAAAGTAAGCAATAGAGTTAACTTGATCTTGGTGTTCTGTCTTCCTGAGTATTTTTCTTTTTTCAGAAGGGAGAAAGAGGCTATTATATTTTTTGCCATGCCTCGTGTAAAGGAGGCAGTGATGTACTAAGGAAAACAGAGTCCAGACTGAGCAAGTACTTACCTTTACTGATATAGACAATATTGATGCCCTCAAGTGAATATTGCCACTACAGTTAAACCTCTTCAATGAGGTTCCTTCCAAGAGTTGGAAGCATAAATAATTATATTTTAACATTTGTTATATATATAAAAAGCCATCACACTTTTTTTTTTTATTGTCTTGTTAAAATATCTTTTGTAGCCTGGATGTTTTATTTGGTTCGATTTCTTTTGCTTCAGAAAAGTAGTATGAATTAAGCTATAACTGCCCCAATGGAATGAAGTTAATAGCCATTTAAATTAAACTACAGCCTCCAGTGGATTACCACCTCACTCTCTTTGCTCTAAAATGGAGCTATTTTATCCCCTAGGTTACACAGTCTCCTTGTCGTTCACGGGAATTTAAATTTGATGCATTATCCACAGGAGGGCTCCCTTATTGTTCCCTGAAGGTAACAGAAACATATTGGGAGTTTCAAGGGGAAATTTCAGTTTCAAAATGCAAATGCAAGCAATATGGAGTTCAAAGGAACTTTAGCTCACACCAAAATCTGGCTTCATGAGACATTTTATGCAGACCAGCCTTAATGTACTTTCTGTTTTGCCTCTGAAACTAATATAAAGGTTGATAATAATGTTCCTGCATTGTATTTAGACATTCCAAAATAACTTCTAAAGTGGTTTTGTTTTCCTCAAGATGTTAGCGTTAAGTCTGTGGAGAGCTACAAAAGCAGCTCACATCAGGGTGGATGAAAAGAAGATAAATACAACACCATGCTGCAAATGAGATGTTTACAGAATATGATGAATCCTCAGAAGTTTTTCCAATTGTTTTATATTTATATTTTTTAATGGAGGATGTTGGGAAAGGAATTGGACTAGGACATCTGATAAGGAATACCCTAGAATGATTCCTAAAACAAATCCTTTGTGGACCAACCGCCATATTAGATTCCCTTCTTGCTGCCCTGGCCTAGTGCCCTTAGAATGCAGGAGAGATAATTTCTTTCATTTTTTACAAACCATAAACAGTCTGCTAAAGTGCCTGTGATGGGAAGCTTTTTATGATGTGTTTGGGGAGAGAGATGTGAACATTTTTCCTGTGAGAAGCTGCAGCTTGCCAGCATGTTTTGGTTGTTGCATAAAATCATATCTGGTGACAGAGCAGTGGAAGGCCCTAAGTCAAGGACTTCTGAGTTACTCTGTTTTCTTTTCCCATGTACAAATTTTGGAGCTAAAAATTAATATTGATTAACATGGTAATTTCTTTCCTTGATGGGTTGATGTACATCAGTTCTGTTTTATTGCATTTCTGGCTAGTTCCAGATTGCCCACTCCAAAGAAATGTGTCCCTTTCAGGCTGATGTTCACAGCATAAGCAATATTATTCAGCGTAATATCCCACCTCTTCTGCATGAGAACATTTTGTGAAGAAAATGTCAAGTGCCCTGGTGAATTCGGAACTTACCCGATATTTTTTAGTCTGTTCCATTGGAAAAAAAATCTCAAGAGATAATTCTCAGAAGATGACTCACAAGAAAAGTCTTGCAAACCCAGGTAGGAAAACAGGATTAGATTCCACCTGTTTGTCTGAAAAGTAACAAGTTATTATCTGATAACATTAAACGACACTATGGAGAGATGCCAAGCTATCAGGGAATAATTGGAAATTGCTTGCAGCTATCTCCAGCATAGGTGGTTTTGTTATATTTCCTTCAGTGTTAGATTGACTTTTCTTGTGCTGCTATGTGGAGAAAAATTTGGAAGAATGTTTAGAAGCAGGAACTATGAAGTTGGTTGTGTGGCTACTGTGATGAAGACTGAGAAATGGCATGAGATAATAGTTAAAATACTTAAGAATTCCTGGACTGGAGACCTAGTTTTGATATCAGGTCAGCCTGCTGTAGGTGTGAAAGTAAAGGCTAATGTTTGTAATACTTCATAGGGTCTTTACAAGGTTTATTGTGAAAAGTTTTTGAGATCCATGGGTTGGAAATGGCTTGTGAATAGACAGTATTATCATTCATGTTTATGGAAGACCTTTGTGTTGCAGACATTTTAGTCATCTAAGTAAGTTCTGACCATATATAACAAAATGATAAAAAATATAGACATAAGAGGACTGTATTCAGGTATTCTACATTATTAGTTTCAAGCTAGATACCAAATTCTTAAAACTAATATTGAAGTTTAAAAGTGGTTCATAACAAATAATACACTTTCATATTTACTCTTCTTTCTTGGCCTACACAAATTTAGAATGTTTTGTAAATTATGCTCTTTGGGAACTTCTTTAGCAAATATTTCTTGGTGAATCTGGCCTCTTTTTCACCTTTTCTCCATTTCATTGAACCCATCCAAATTTGCATTATCTATGCAATATGCTGTTTGAAATGCACATGTTTTCAAGGCTGGAATATTCCTCTAATAAATATCATTTGCTAGAACATCTGCAAATGCAAAAAGGCTGCAAAAATAACCAAATCACACGGTATGCCTATGAAAACTACAGGAATTAGATGATAGAGTGGTAAAAACAAATTCTTATCTACAGTTCTTGCTAGTACTGTTTTTGGGAAGGTGTAATGATGATGAGTGATGACCTTGAAATCTCTTTTCGTCCCATTTCTGGAGAAGAGCTAGGTTAACATTTGTCTCTAGTATTATATTTTAATGTGAATTAAACACCTTTTTGATGCCTATGCTGGATTTTCTTCTGGAAAATCTGTTAATGCAAACACCCTTGTAGTTCCTGACAAGAAGTGCAGTAACATCTTCAACACACACTGAAGTTTTATTTTGACCTTCTAGAGATGTGCTCATACATTATTGCCACATGTGCGTGGTTTCTTTTCTGCTGGTGGTAGTCAGAATGCTGAGTATATTAGGGAGAGATTTTTACTTGAAATTTTCTATGTCAGTGGGGGTCCAGAATATCCCACAGACCATCTCTGAGGTGATGCAAAGTTTCAGAATTTGAGAAGATAAGTCACTGCATTGTTTTCTTTTCCTGTTTTTCTTCAAATTTGGGGCTGTGCACCTGCCATTCATTCTTTCAAGAACTTCTGAGCATCCACAAGCCAGATGTTCATGGGTAAACACTGAGGTGTCACAAGGTGACTTTAAGGACTGAGTTTTGTCAGACCTGTGTCTTAGCTGTGGCTGTGAAGCTGGAAGGAACAGTAGTGAGATCTTCTTGTTGAGGACAGTTCCGAGTGGTACCGTTTTGAAGGTCGGTTGGAGATGTGCATTGCAGTTCATCCTGAAGCAGTACAGACAACCCTTGGCTTGCAGTTGTTCTAAATGAAAAAAGACCTAGCCTTCTAATAAGGGTTCATCTATAAAATGCCCCTGCATTATGTACCCATGACAATTTCATATAATTTGGGAGGAATTGAGAAAAGTGCTTTCCCAGAGGCAGATCCTAATTTGCATGCCCCCATATCCTTAGAGAACTGCTTAAACTCCAGGGCCTGCCCAGTTGTCAGTTATTTGTGTGCTGTCGCCTCTTGCAGGTGAGTGACACTTGAGTTCATCTCAGCTACTTTTTAAATCGTGTTGCTGTTTGTCTTTGCTTTGTGTGAATCTTTTCCACTTCCCAGTTGCTCTCAAACATGTCAACTTCCATTATTTATCCCTCAGCCTGTTGCTCGGGTGAGTCTGCAGCTTGCTGATCTGCAGCTAACGTGGGCTTTTGCTTCAGTTCAAGTGAACTGGAGTATGAAAGAGGGAGGCCACGGGAGGGCAGTTCTGGCTTCCTGCAGGCCCTGTGGCCGCTGGCTGTCGGTGCTTCTGGAGGATTTGTTAGTATGTGCATGTGTTGGTTGAGCAGCCACCTCCCCTCTTTGGCTGGGTTCTGTGGAGGGGCTGCTGTGCAGTGCCAAAGGGTGCTGCTCCTTCCTCTCTAGGCATCCCTGCAACAGGGCACTGCCCAGCTGTGCTTTCAGCTTACCTGGAGGTGCTTATAAAACCACAGGTATCTTTTGAGTCCAGATTGGTGTTTCAGTGGTGTATCAGCATAGTTCTTCAAGAGTTTATTTAGCTCTTTATATATCCTTTTATCTATAATCCTAATGCAGTTTCAACATAAAACAGTAAGAATTGCCAAAGTGAGGAATTGCCATAAATGTAAAAGTCTTGGGGAGATTAAACAAAAATTCCTTGGATTACTCTGTTTCTCTTGTGAGGTTTGTTTTATTTCAATTTGGGTACCTACTTTCACTGCAGCTACAGGATTTATCAATGCTGTTTTATGCAATGATCATCTCACAAATGATGGCAAGTTCAGTAGAAGTGTGTGCTCTCTGCCCTTAGCTGCTGTTGCTGTGGGTAAGTTGATTTCTCTGCAATGCAGTGTTATATCAAAGAGTACCTCAGTACTTTTCTGTTATAAACACACCCACCTTTTCCCCTCTGCTCTTTATAGTTGGCTCTGCGTTTTTTCCCTCCTCCTGTACATGCAGAGGAGTGACAATCCCAAAAGGCTAAAGATGTGTAGGAGATGGAGACAAGTGAAAAACCTTTTGCTGAAGACCAGGGTATTGATAGAGTACCAGAATTCCAGAGGTCTTTACTGGTGTTCACTTTCCATTGTTGTGTGATAACCACTTAGAAGACATGTATTTGCACTCCCATGTACTGAAACACCTTAGTTAATGTGATTTCCTGTAACTTCTGTCCTGTAATTAGTTCCTTCAGGCATTGAGTATTTTTTTAACAAGTCATAAATATGCATGATTAAAGAGATACTTGAGTGCTACAGAGCATTCATTCCAGCCATGAAGTTTGTGGACAAGTCCCATGAACACTGGATTGACCTTTTGAGGTGCCAGAGATTTCATGTATTAAAATGGGAAGAAAAAAGTGAGCAGGACATGTTGTTAGAGATGAACAAGGGAAATTAGGAAATTATGATGTAACTTGGTGACATCTGATGGACAATGGTGTCTGGTTGTATTTCAGGAATTGCAATTTCTTGCTGTCAACTGGCAGCACCATCAAAAATCATACATGCATAATAGGAAATTCCTCCTTCTTCTAATGATTTAAGTAGGGGTTTATTGTAGGGAATAGATTACCAATCCCCAAGCAGGGATTTGGCTCCAGTAGGTTAAGGGAAAAGAAGGTACTTGTATCTCTGGGCAGCATGTGTACATTAGAGCCTCAAAATTCATTAGCCAGAAGTATTTCTGAAGTCTCTGCCTCATGCACTGTCTTATGGAATAAAGGCTGGCTGAACTTTCTTAGAGAGAGAGCTAGTTTACATGCTCAGAGAAGCACTTGAGATGAGAATTTAGTATCTAAAATTTGCCTCTGGATTTGCACGTAGATATGTGTATTAGCAATATTAAACTTTATAAACATTCTAAGAATACAGTTGTTCATGGAGATACGGTTTGAGCCTGTTTCTGGGAGATGATTTGGATGCTGCCTGCTGATGCTACGATATTCTTACCTTTCCTGAGCTTGATGTGCAGTTGTTATGCCCTGACAGAGAGCAACCCTCCTCCTACGCTTGGCAGGAAGACTCCCCTAAGAGCCTTGTGCATGGAATATGACTGTGAAGGGAAGTCTACTAGGTTAGACTTCCTTGCCTTGTGCATGCTTTTTTGTTTCTTCCTCCTGAAATACTAAACTAAAGCCTGATGAGAACCAAATATTTGAAAAAAAAAAAAAAAAGCCTATAAGGCAGGTAATGGATAATATGCAGATATCCTGCATCAGAAACCCAAATCTCTTGGGTTTGTGTCAGACATTTGGGGAGTGAGGGTGGGTGTATTTATTTCATCTTTTTTCTTTGCTTTTTTAATCCAGTAAGATAATTCTGCCTGATGATGGAGTTTGCTCACTCTCTTTTTTGATCCTGTAATGCAGCCACTGCTCTATTTTCTACATGGCTGGGCTTTACTGCAGACCTGTCGAGCCATAGCTGACTTTGACTTTTCTTTTTTTGTTTTTTTTTTTTTTTTAAGAAAACAGATTTCCATAAGCCAGAGTTATGGCAATGCAGCCCAAATATATAATTATTAGGGCAGGAAAGTGCTTTGAGCATCCCAGCCTGCCTGCATGTGGCATAGCTTGATTACCTTAGCCTTACTTCTTTGAATATTTCTCGCAAGAAACTCAAGTGTTTCCTTTTGTGATGAGTTTGTATGATTTCTGTTGTTCATATACTTATTTGAGCTTTTGGCAATTGTATTTTCTTTTGTATTGGATTTTTCTTTAAATGGAAGGAGATGAGAAAAATGAAGACCTCATTTAAGAAAAATATTTTTGCTGACTTCAATGTGCTTGTAACAAGTTGGGGGCTCTTAATCTCTAACTTTCTAGGAGTATTTTATGTTTGTCATGTAAGTTTTAAGAATCATATAATGATTCTTAGTTCAGCCCTATGGCCTAATCTTGGTCAAAGCATCTCAAAACTTAGCAGGAATCCTGTATCTCCATCCTCCTTACCTCTCTTCTTGTACCATGGCACTACAGGTCTGCGCACTGTCCAGTGAACACATAAGGGGTTGGGAGGAAGGACAAGAGGGACTATAGTGTATGCTTGCTGAAATAGGGAACATGTACTGAATAATGGCAATAAAATGGTTATTCTAGGATAACACCCTGAGTTGGATGGTCTTTTACTACAGAGCAAGTGTGTCACCTTAAAATTTAACTGGTGAAAGATTTGGATGCTGTATCAGACTATATTGTGTTAGGTAAGTTACTTTAATTAACTGTTTGCACACTCTTCATTGCAAAGGCAAAGTAACTCTTAGTTTAAATCTCTTTTATGGTATCCTGCTCAATTGCAGCAATGTGATAGTACACCTAAGAATATTCTGCTGTAACTGTGTCACATAGATGTTTGTTGTTGTATACTCTTGTCAAATAAAAACATAACGTTGGAAAGGCTGAAAGCATTTATCGATTTCTCAGTTGAGGCATAAAAGAAGTAGACAACCTTTCTAGACTCAGGGACTTAGATCTGAGGAAGAAGAGGAAGAAAAAGAGATATTTTTGACATAGATGACACAAGGACAGCGGTTATGTTTCTGACATATCCCGATAGGCTTGAATGTTGGGAATGCTGTCGCTTGGCATGAAAGAAGAGGTATAAATGAGGGGAGAACTAGGTGCTGCTTGAAATATTGCTGGCAATATTTTAATAGAATGTGTCTCATAGATATATATCCTTTTATTTTCCAAGCAGATGGATGAGGCTGCACACAACCTATAAGCAGTGCCTTTGAGGAGTGTTAGGACTGTGTTTGTTTGTTTCAAGGGGATACAGCTCCAAAGCCTAACAACATGAACTTTAAAAGTAGGCATAATTCGCTCTTTCACAGCTGATTATTTTGGTGGGAACATGTGGTGAGTTTGAAATAGAAGAGTGGGAGACTTTTAACACTGATTTAGAGTTGGAAGTAATCCATTTCTGTTGGAGATTTAATCTGCTGTTGCTGTTGGTCTTTAAAAAGGCCTTTTAGAGTAGATGCAAAGCTTTCTCTGAAAGCAAGCTTTTGGGGGCTTCTCCTGGATCTGCAGTGTGGGTTGCCCGCATCAAATAGCCATTAACATGCTGATGTAGCACTTTGCTAACATCTAGTCCTAAATAAAATGTCCTAAGTATGATTATTAATAACTATTTTACTCCAGATATTTTATTTGGTAGATCTGTAATAGCAGTGATCCTTAATATTAACATGCTTTCTATGTTTGCTACAGCTGTTCAGTCCTAGCGAGTGAAACGTAGTGTGGAGTCTTTAGGTCACATGGTGGCATTTTGGAGAGTTGTGTTTGCTGTTGTCTGGCTTTTAGAACATAACATTTGAGTATGTAAAAGACTTTTATTATGCATAGAACTAGATCTGATTTAATCTGTCGTCTTATGTAGGATGATTTCAGAGTAGTAACCTTCAGTCATCATCAGCAGTGTGCTCTTATTGTAGTAATAGGTGCCAGGTTATTTATTGCTGTTACCTTCCTGTTAAAAACTGTGTTCCTTTTCACTACAACAGTTGTTCTAAATTTGGAGTAGTAGTTTATTCCATTTATGAAGAGGAAATTATTTGTGTGGAGTCAGATAACTTTGGTGGATTTTGTTATTGTAAAGGAATATGTAAAGCCCTCCATTCTCAAACAAAAGAGGATACAAAACCTAGAGGTGCCTGTTCACACTCAGAAAACAGTTCTCTCTGTATGTATCCTTCCTCAAATGTCACATTCCACAACCACATCACACATGAACTCAGCCAGACATGAACTTCTGTCACTCTTTCCACCTGGAGAGCATGTTCTGCTCTCACGTGACTTTTGACAGCTATAGTGTGTTGTCGTGTGTTTTGTTGTTTGCTGGATTTTTTTTAAATTCTAATCATACAAGCCCTCAAACAGCATTATATTATCCTTTTGTCTGAAGTGGAAACTTGTTTTCAACTCTCTGTTTTGTCTACCTTTCAAATACCTGGATGGCAATTAAATCTACTGGTTCCACTGAGATTCAACCTCTGCTTAATATTATTATACTAGGCAGAACTTTGTCATTCTGTCTTCAAAACTAAACCTTCTATCTTTGGTCTCCTCTGCCACTGGTTGTACTGGTTTAATTTAAGATATTGCTTCCTATAAGCCTTTTTAAGCCAGGGTACTCACTTTAGTTTAAACCTGGTTTTCATCAGTTTTGTTGAAAGCGACTAAAAGTGCTTTAAAAACTAACAAAAAGCCACTTACTAAGTTTAAATAAGCCAACCTTTAGTAGAAATAAGAACTTTTATATATTAGTTTCTCCTAGTTTAATTATAGATGGACTTGTTCACAGGCATAGCTGTAATGTTTTTAAGGAGTAGTAAAGGCAAGATAGACAAGACATGGGATGTACGGGATGAGTCAGGAGGATGGATGGCATAAACCCAAAAAATAGGAGATAAACAGGTTGTTTTTTATGTGACTTTGTATAAGTGTGATTACAGACAGATTCTTTGTAGCTTCTTGTTCTTGTTAACTATTTCACATCACTTTCAGTTTAGAAATATGGGAGGAAAGGAAGCTACTGTGTCATCTCGGGTGGCAGTATCAAGACGGTAATTGAAGCTTTGGGCTGTTCTTTGTTTCTTGATCTGCACCCAAAACAGAAGTCCCACTGTCCTCTAAAAGCTAAGAGTTTATGATTTTATTAGGGAGGAGGAAGGGAACCAGGCAGGAGCAGTTAAAGTATTGGATTTTTTTATTTCAGGAAACATAAATCTCTGTGCTTCAAAAGGACGGGCTTTGTGTGTGCATGAGAGAGAGAGAGAGAGAAAGAGTGAGTGCAAACACTAATGCATCATGGAGGACAGGTCATTCCACTGAACGTAGTTCAGCTCCTGAGTGTTTGGAGATTAGAGGCAGCAATAATTTCTGGCTGCTGTAATTTATGTTAATGTGGCAGCCCAGGGTCATATATTTCTGCTGAGATGGCCATTTTTGTGAGGCTTCATTCTGACCACAGTAGAAACCGCAAGGGTCTCAGGTATTGGTGTTTTTCTTTTGCTGATTTAGCCAAGCAGTGAAACAAACAATTTCTTTTTTATTATTTAATGATGGAATTTGATGTCTGTTTCTTCTGACTTCTGTGGGCTAAAATAGTAAAAAGAGCAGGAAGGAAGCCGTAAATTCTGCCTCTCACTTTTGGGTAGATTAGCCCAATGTTAATGTAGGATCTGGCACTCTTTCCAGGTCCAATGGATGAATAGAAGCATTGCTCCAGGAACTTGCCAGTAATCCCTCAACCCTAGGGGTCTTTTGACATTATTGACTTCCTGTTTCAGACTCCAATTTTCCCAGCATCCTGGGTACTGCTGCAGTCTGTCCCGTCAGCAGGGAAAAAAGAAGCACTAGTCAAGGTCAAAAAACACACTGTGAAAACACTGAAATAAGTGTCTAATATTGGAAAAGTGGAGAAAGTTTAGGGAAAGAAATTAAAACTCTTTTGGGAATTAAAGGAATTGCTTTTAGTGCTTTTTTTACTGAAAGAGTGTTATCTTGCTTAAGTGATATCTAGGAAAGAGCAGAGGAAATACAGCTCTGCTAGTGTCTGATGATCATAAATAATATGAAAAGAGACAAGATATTTAGATGACCAGAAGTAAAGAATAGAAAAATTTAAGGGTAAGTATTATGGAAAACTTCCTGTCATGGAGATATGTCCTTGCCCTGTCAAGCTCTGGAATCATTTCCCAGAGGAATAGAAGAGCAACTCCATGGCTTGACAGATTTTGAATTAGACTTGGAAAAATGCTACTCCATGCAGCATGTAGAATAATCTTTCTCTTGGCAGCGAGATAGCATATGAAAGGAGGAAATGATGATCTTGCAGAAGAAATTACGGTCTAGTGATTTATGTACAGAAGTGGGCATCAGGACGTGTGATTATTTTCTCTATTTTATCACTGATTTACTTTATAATATTGGGCAAGTCATTTAATCCTTCTGTGCCACTGTGTTCTCATCTGTAAAAGGAATGTTTCATCATCTCAAGAATTTGCTCCCTGGACAATGTTCTCATAGCTAGATGGTACTCTGGAGTGTTATGATTGTTTTCAAAAATGCCTGGAGTCCAGGCATTTCAAAAATCCAGTTTGGAGGAAACTAGAAGCTCCTTGACCTAGATGAGTAACTGCTTAACCTCAAGACCAAAACAGTTCATTAAAACATCCAGTTTTTCATTTCCTTCACCCTGACAAAATAAAGTATATATAGCATAGTTGATGGAAACCTCCTAGTCTGCTCACAAGTCCGCTGCATTGCTTTTGTCTTTTGTTGTTCTCACTGTAAATTAATACTAGCTTGAGATGTTGAAAAGAGAGGGAAAATCATTAGGCTGTGTTAAATTACACTCAGCAAGGCCACAACTTCTGCAGTTGTGTGGCTCAAACCCAGAATGGAGCATGACATGAAGGCACTGTTCTACTGCCTGCTCATTACAGCAGATCGGTGTCATTCCTGTTTTCCTCTAACAAGCTTGTTTTTCCAAATTACTAGCTCAGTGTCCTACAAGAAGGCACTAGCAATCATGCCAATTTCATCACCGAGTTTCTCCTTGAGGATCTTCCCTTATCCCTTGGTACTGCAGCTGTGCCCAGCCTGAGCTTTCTGCCATGGAAGGAGGGAGCGCACTTCCCTCCACCTTGATTAAAAGCTCCTAACACACATTACAAATGAGATGTGATCTGAGATGTCAAAAGGCTGGCAACCCAAGCTAGGCACAGTAAATAATGTCTCACCAGGGTCTTCACAGCATTTTTCTGGCATACTCACTGGCCTGTTGCCAGATTTGAGACACTCAGAAAGGGTTTCTTCAGCAGGAAGCTACAGTAAGACTGTAATAGATCCAGTGGCCCTCAGGCAAGCAGTCAGCTAACAAACCTTTAGGGAGCTTGCTGGGCTTATTTCAGAACACCTGGGGCTACTGCTTGTTCATATAAATAACATTCCAAAGAGCAATAAACCTAAAGTTCTCACTATTCAAATTTGGATTTAATGTGTCTTGTTCACATTATTTATTTATTTTAAAGTATTGGGTGAGCCACTGAGGAGCTACATAAATGCAAGGGCTGGCCTCCTCACCATGGATCTGATGTTTTCATTTACACTGATGTGACTTCTCTGGGATCACAGTCATTATTGTTTGTTCATGCCAATTTTATTGACAGGGCAAACAAACAGACCCAGACTATCTATAATCCTGGAAATGGAATAAATCCGATTATTAAATCCAGGGACTTGCAGCACTGTTAAAAATTTCTTGATGTTTAGGGGAATAAAGGGCCTTTTAAAAACCTTTATTTAGAGTTAACATGACAATTTGCTTGTATGTGCCACAATGCTACTTTAATCTGGAGTGTAACAGCAGAAGAACCAGAATAAAGTCAGTGATTAGGGGCCAAGGAAAATGATCCACCTTCACTATAGTCCCCCTTGTGGAACATCCCTTCTATGCTGTTGAATCTTCTCTGTGTCCAGAAAATAGCATAAGTATTTTGCATTTATCATTGAAAAACCTGTCATCTCCTCTCAGAATTAGTTTCCCAAGCAGTCTGTGAGAGAAATCTGTGGCTTTTTATTTCTTCTTAAAAAAAAAAAAAAAAAAGAGAGAAGAAAAACATCACTTGGTGCAGGTGGAGGAAAACAACTCAGAAATCCTAGTGTTTTAAAAGTACCAGTTTAGCAGCAAGATATCCTTGCAAAATCAGCTTTTTAGCACTTGTTTCTCCAAGTCCTTCAAGAGAAGCACGTATGCTGCATATGTCCAATCTGTCTCCACGACTCCACCTGCTCTATCACAGCCTGCTGGAGTGTGATCCTCCCACTCTGTATTATCTGACTCATGCCACAGAATGATTTGTTAAGAAAGAAAAAAAAAAAAAGCCGAATTGCAGGAGGCTTTCTTCCTTTGACATAAAAATTTCTTCTCCCTTTGCTTGTTGAGTTGACAATTCCCATGTAAATATTTTTTTCATAAGAAGTGCACAAGATGACACAAAGATCCAAGTAGGAGGGAGCTAAATTTGACATATAAATGGGGGCATTCTCTGTCCCTATTTCAAGATGTAGAATTGAGAATGAATGTTGATCTCTAATCATTCTGTCTATTATTGGGATTTGAAATTTCATTGTCAAAGGTACCAAGCAAAGAAATTCTGAAAGAGAGCAATTTGCCCTCCTGACTAATTTCTTTCCTTCCTTAGCTCCAGCCTGTTTTCTTCTTATGAATGCTCAATAGGGCCTCACTGGACCTTGTTAGTGTTTAAGAAATAGGTGTCTTGCTGACACCTGATACAAAATTCATGTCTTTTTTTGTATCATTCATAATAAAAATTTCCTAAAGTGCAAAAATTACTTTAAGGTTTTGTGGAAAAGTCTGTGTCAAGGCATCCACAGGAGGGAATAAGTCTTTCAATTCTGACCTGGTAAGGCCTTTGGCAAACAAGGTGAGGAGTGGGCTAAAACATAAGTAAAGGAGCTCACTATGGAGGGGCTGTGTACATGTTCTGTCTCTGACAGTTCTGTTGTAGGTTTTGTCCAAGGCAAAGCTCAATAGGCAGTTCAGGGATTCTCTGTTGTAGTTATGTTTCATAGTGATGATGCCTTTCTTCTTTTGACAAGTCAGCAGGGTGAAACATTTGCTGTTATGAAGGAAAGCATAAAGAGTCTCCATCCTTTATTGGGTGCAGGTGGAAACATTCCCACAAGGGATGAGGAAAAGGCTGAGGTACTTAATGCCTTCTTTGCTTCAGTCTTTTCTGGTTGGAACATCCTCAGGGTACTCAGCCCCCTGAACTGGAAGACAAAAATGAGGAGCAGAATGAAGTCACCATCATTCAAGGGGAAATAGTTAGTGACCTGCTGCTGCACTTTAATGCACACAAGTTTATGGGACCATGTGGAATCCACCCAAGAATACTGAGGGAGCTCACAGAAGAGTTTGACAAGCCACTCTTCATCATTTATGAGCAATTCTGGTTGAGGAGGAAGTTTTCAGAAGACTGGAAGTTAGCCAATGTGACACACATCTACAAGAATGTCTGGAAAGAGGATCCAAGGAATTACTAGGCTGTCAGCCTGACCTTGGTGGCAGGGAAGGTTATGGAACAGATCATCTTGAATGCCACCATGTGGCATATGCAGGACAGCCAGGGAATCAGGCCCAGCCAGCACAAGTTTATGAAAGACAGGCACTACTTGACCACCCTGATCTGCATCTGTGGCAGGTTGACCCACCTAATGGATGAGGGAAAGGCTATCAGTGTTGTCTGTGTGGACCTTAGTAAAACCTTTGTTTTCCACAGCGTTCTCCTGGAGAAACTGACTGCTCGTGGCTTTGATGGGCACATTCTTTGCTGGGTGAAAAATTGGCTGGGTGGCCGAGCCATAAGAGTGGTGGTAAATGGAGTTAAAGTCAGTTGATGGCCAGTCACAAGTGGTGTTCCACAGGGCTCAGTACTGGAGTCGTGCAAAATCTCTACTGATGATAGGCATGAGGGGGTTGAATGCACCCTCAGTCAGTTTGCAGAGAACAGCAAGTCAGCCAGCAATATCGATCTGCTTGAGAGCAGGAAGCCTCTGCAGAGGGATTTGGACAGGCTGGATAAATGGGACAAGGCCTGTGCTGTGAGGTTCAACAAGGCCAAGTGCCATGTCCTGCACTTGTATCACAGCAACCTACGGGCTGGGGGCAGACTGGCTGGAAAGCTTCCCGGTAGGAAAGGATCTGGATGTATGTAGATATGGAGGAGGTGGGGGTTCTGGTTGACATCCAACTGAATGAGCCACTGTTGTGCCCAGGTGTCCAAGAAGGCCAGTGGCATCCTGGCCTGTATTAGCAATAGTGTGGCCAGCACAGCCAGGGAAGTGATTGTCCGTGGAGAGCAACAAAACTGGTGAAAGCTCAAGAGCACTGAGGAGTAGCTGAGAGAGAGCTGGGGTTGTTTAGCTTGGAGAAAAGGAGGCTGAGGGGAGACATTGCTTTTGACCTGAAAGGAGGTTTTTATGAGAGGTGCAGGTCAGTCTCTTCTCCCAGCTTACAAGCAACAGGATGAAGAAATGACCTCTCTTGCCACAGGGAGGTTTAGGTTGGATAGTAGGAAAAAATTCGCAGAAAGGGTGGTCAAGTATTGGAATAGAATGCCCAGGAAAGTAGTCAAATCACCATCCCTGAAGGTGTTCAAAAAACATATAGATGTGGCACTTAGAGACTTGGTTTAGTAGTAGACTTGGCTGTGTTAGGTATTGATTGTACTTGATGATATTAGAAGTCTTTTCCCATCTTAATGATTCTGTGAAAAGTGGAGGCAAAGCAAATCATAGTGTATGTAATTTCTGGGAGTCTTGATGTTTCACTTACTTAAAACCTAACAAAGAACAAGAGAATGGTCTTTAGAAAATAATTCTTCCAAGCTAAAGGAGCCAGTAACTAGCCATTATGTGACAGTTTGCCTAATTTCATCACTAAATATGTTGTCCCTTTCACACCTGCCTAGTCATTACTCAAGCAGTAAATGCTTTTACAGTCTGTAATTTGGAGATGTTGTAAAGATAAGTAAGATACAGCAAGGTGCAGCTATCCTCATTATAAGAACAGGATCTAACAGATTTGTAAGGTTGTGTAATGTGCTTAAATTTCTTTTAAAAAACTTGTCTTTAAGATTTTGTATGTAATGCACCAGAAGTCTGCGATATGGTAACAAGCTGAACTTAGGTATTACAAAACATGAATTGCCAAAGGGTTTTGTTAAGGCCGAGAGTTTAGCCAGATGCAAAGATGACATTTACGTTGATAATCACCGTAACTTTGGGTATTAACAGGGACAGGGAAATTGGAAAGGGTACTAAACCTCATGGTTTAGATCAAGATTAGAGGTTAGGATGGTACCTTTTATGTTAGGCTCTGATTGCTGCCCACAGCGGCACCTCCCTGCATGTTCATGTCAACGGCTGGGTCTTGGCAGCTGTTGCTTCATGAGCCGGGCTGCAAGCAGACCAGCTCCATGTTTGTATCGTTCTTGAGGCTTGGGTTTAAGCAGATTAGTAATTGCCTACTCACTAGATTATCCTTTCCTTCTTCTTTCAATTTTGCCTCCTGCAGATGTTGGTTGTAAATTTTCTGTCACTGTTATGACATTTTTGTGCTATTCTCTTGCCTCAAAGTGGCTTCACTGCTCCATGTAGTTAGTGGTATATACACAGGTGAAACAGCACATGATGGCAAATATCTTAAAATAACTGGTTCCCCATTTTCCTTTCCCTTTTCTTGATTTCCATTCCTTATTGCATTTCTATAACACCAGTTTCAGTTAGATCTCTCTAACCGATCTCCTTCTCCATAAAACAAAACCTTATTAAAAGGTAACTGCTCAGATTTTTGAATTCACTGTAAATAAGGATTAGTTACCATGTTTAAAAGTTAAGTCACTGATTAATTAAACTGTATACTTTTTGGCAATTATGGAAATAAAAGTATTTATGAAGATATAGTCTGTATTTAGGGAGAATTAATCAGTTTAGAAGTGAAATCTATATGGCTGAAGGAAATAACTTAGCTGTCTTTACAGAAAAATAAAAAATAGTGCTAGTGGGGAAGAGATGTCACTATCATCAATTAAAAATCAAAGGACGCATTTAAAACTGAAATAGAAATAAATCAGACCTAAAAACATTGCTGCTCCTTGTATCTGTTCCATAGATAACAAAGGACATAATCTCCAGGGCTGTCAATCGTAGATGGTTTAGTGAGTACCAATCTCAGTAAAAAATAATTAAATTGACAAAAGGTACTGGGCTGGATTATCTCAGTGTCCAGAAGCCTCTCACCTCTGGAGAACAAGGTTCACTTAAGCCCATATTTATATGAGAAAATGAATGCGTTGGTCTCTTTCTATTTCCTATTCATTTACTTACTGAAACCAGAGCTATAATTTTCATGTTAATTTTTCTTGAGAAAAGCAAATACAACTTATCTGTAGTAGCTGCAAATGTACTGCTCTATTGAATGATTATGTGAAGACCCTGATCTACATGGGGCAAGAACCAAAGATCAATAGCCACAGAGTTTTAAGACAGATCAGAACTCTGCTCATGGAATAGATTTTGTGTAAACCTCAGCAGTATGAACATTTATATGTGACTGATTAGCATAATAAAAAGAGGCAGGATATATGTCAGAAAGCATCACTGAACCCAGGAGAAATGGTTTTTAAACCTTCTGCATGACCACCAGTAGTTTACACTGCCTCTCTATATTTTTCTATCAGGTGAGTGTTGTAAGCAATAGCCTCTTCAAGAGATTAGGAAGCAAAATGCATTTTTAGGCTGACTTTTCAAGGGTTGAAGGTAGTATAGATGAGCAGAGTAGGTGTAAATGTAATGATTTCATATATTAGTAGAAAACTGAAGAGCAAAGTCAAAGGTAGATTTTTAAATTGTTGTATGTAGGACTGAACTGCAAAGGCTGTTTTTATAATTTGCTGATTGAAATAGAAAAGCGTTTTGGAAAGAGTCAAGCACACTTTTTTTCCTCTATAATTAAAATATACTTTGGTGTATTTCTGCATGTGAATAGGACAAGTGCTTAGTTACTATTTTACTGGCTGTTAAAAATTTAGGCAAATTTTAAATTGAGAGTTACAGTTTATATGAAAATGTAAAGATGTTCTTTTGAAACACTGTGATTTTTAGATTGTACTTGACACTTGTGTTGTTTTGTCTGGAACAGTTTGAATATGATTTTCATTTGTAGTAGTTTCAGTTAGATTGCATATGCATTTTTGAGGATGAATGAAACATACAATAAAGTGTCGTATGCTTGTATTCAATACTATTATATGAATGGATACTCTGACTCTTTATAGGAGAATGGAAAATGTAGAGGTATCCAACCTATTTTCATTCTCCATGAGTCCAGAAAACTCTTGCTGTGATTGATGTGACCTCAGCCTTCTGACGGAAGAAATCTAATCAGGTTATTCCATTTAAAATGGATGCAAACCAAGAAGAATTAAAAGCGTCAGCAAAACAATGGTGTGAAAGCTACAGACAGAAAAGGATCATTGTTAGGGAGAAGCCACAACTGCTCTGTAAAACTTCGTGCTGCTTTCCTAGTTAGACATTAAAGGGATGGATGATATAATAGGAAAGGAAGACTTTCCTTGAACATCCCAGATAAAACTAATTGGCAAGCAAAATCTTTCCACCTCTCCTGCTCCCTGGGCATTTGCTAATGGACAAACCTTGTATGAAGGCATTTTCTTGGTACTTATGTCAAAAGCCAGAGTATTTTGAAGGTACCTAAGGGAACTGAAATTACTTAATTTGAATTCTATCAATAGTCTAAAAGGAGAGAGCTGCTCAGGGAGGGAGACTTGGAGTCTTACTATGAAATTACCTTTCTGTGTATTGCTCTGACGATGAGATTGCAGAAAAATCACAGCCAAGTTTTGAGTTGGTGGGTCTCAGTCTGGTTGAAACCGAAGGCATGACCCTAATCATGAAGCTCAGGAGCGCAGCTCACTCTCTTTTGGGAATCTTGGCAGCTGGAATACTTAAGTAGTGAAGAAAATTATGCTTACTTGATGTGAATTAATCAGAATAACTTTTAAAGATTTAATATACACCCCCATCAGTACCAAAAAAGTTCCTGCCTACTGGCCGTGGTGCTCATCTCCAACCCACACACATGTGGAGAGACACTGGAGCTGATTACAATCTGTATGAATATTATTTTTAACAGTTGTAATAGTCCACTTCTGAATAACCATTAAAAAAAAACCCCCGAACTCAAGCCAAGTAAAAACCAAAAATCCAACCAAAACTAGAATATATGCAGATGACTAAAATACAGTTCTTTTCATCCTACGCAGAACTATTATGCTCAAACATTCCCAGTGAAATCATCTGCAGCAAATCACAAGTAGGACTTTAACCATTTAGTTATCTGATGTTCAGTTTTTCTGATCATTGTTTTGCAGCTTGGTGAATGTGTCACCAAGGTAAAATTTTGAAAAGCTCATTACCTTGCTTTGGAATAGCTGAAAATTCCTTCTCTGGATGGCCCAGATATATGTCTATGACATTAATCCTGTCTGTCTTTAGAATTTTCTATCAACCTATTACCTTTATAACTGAGAACATCTTGGGTTAATGAGTTGTCATTCTTCTTGCTGTTTAGGAGTGTGGAGACCAGGTGAATCAAAGGAGGCTCTTAAATTGTGTACCAAAGAGATTATGAAATATGCCCCAAAACGGGGTCTGTGGCATACGATGGGAAAAAGAGACTGGTTGAAGATGGTACCATGGCTCTGTATTTCCTCTAGCATGCATTGTCCTTTGACTCCCTAGTTGGTGGCTTGGTTTTATGTGTAGAAGTGTTGATCTTCCATGTTTTAGGGTCAAGCTTTGGATATTCATTTTGGCTCTGATGGTGAAAGTCTGTGCTTTTAACACAGTTGGGTTTTAGCAAAAGGTTCTGTTATATATTGTTCAGAAATAGTTGAAGAACGGATTTAGTGATGTTTCGGTGTTTTTTTGGAATCATGTTCCTTTTGCATCTTGTGTCTAGCACACATTTTATTTGAAGCAAATCTCTAAAAGAAAATATACGTTCCTGGACAAGTGGCTCAGTCTTTCCTTCCCAGCCCAGATGTGCCACTACACTATGCCAAAGGCTGATGCAGGCTGATCTGGATTAGCTGCTCAGTGCCAGTACTTGGGAAATAGTATCTTACAATCAGCTGGGGTAAAGAAGCCATGAAGGAGTTGCTCTCAATGAAATCTTTTCAGTGACGTATCTCTGCAGGTCCTTAGTTCTTTGTTGCTCTTGTTATCCCCCCGTAGTTTCTGTTTCAAACTGGGATAGCTCAAAAAATGACCATTCTCTTTCGTTCTGCCAGACTGATCCCACAGACAGGCTCATTAAACCCCAGCTTGCTTATTGTTTGCACTCTCAAAGCTAATGTAAGTCAAGGGAGAGATTGGTGCTTGGCTGTGGCTCAGAATGTTGAACAAACAGCTGACTGGTTTCTAACTAACTCATTTAAAAGAAGAAAAGCAAACGCTGTTTTTAATGTTAGCTTGCTCTAGTAGCAATTTTTCTAGGGCATTTGTTTCTGTTGGTTGGAAGTACAGAGCAAGGATGAGTCCAGTTAGAAGCCTTGGTGTCTGTACTTTCAGGCGTTTAATAGAGATTCTGGAATGGAATAGAAATCCCTGACCTAATTAGCCCCACAGAGAGACAACCCCAGATATCCTGTGCCACAATGTGGCAAACAAAGGCCTGTACGTGGCAAAGTTTACAAAGCAAATCTGGCAGGCAAGGACAAATGAAGTATTGCTGTTGATAATGATAGAGAAACAAAATATTTGGTGACATGCTGTGCTGCTGAGAATTCCTATTCTCAGGTTCATTCCTGAAAGGAGACATTCATCTCTTTTGCCCCACATGCACATACAAACAAACCCTTTTAAAGATGGAAGAGAAAGCAAAATTAGCTGCTTCTTCTCTGACCTCTCCCTAGAGGCCAGGGTGGTAGAGATAAAGCCATAGTTATGGCTTTCCATCCAGTACTTATTCTCTTCCTCTAGATCAGTTTGGAAAATATCAGCTTAATGTTTCCTGAAATACCTGGTTTCTGAGGATCCATATGAAATCTTTACAATTTCATGAAATCTAAAGTTTGTATATGCCGTAAAATCAAGGGAACATCATTATTTTTAATTTAGTTTAGTTTAAGAGCATGACTTCAATGCAATTCCAAAGTGTTGAGGAAGTGTATGATTCTTGCAACTTCTGTCAGTTGTAACTAAATATTCCAGAAAAGAAAACCCAAACCAAACAACTCAAACATTTATTTATCCAGCTTCTCACCATTGCAGATTTGCTTTATTTTAAGCCTTCTCTCAGGGAGGAACAGCTGAGTCATACTGGGGGTTATCAGCTACAGATTAGGAAAAAGAATAGGATGCCCAAACTGGCCGTCTCTCCCACCTTCAGTGGGAGTGTTAGCAGGAGTTATGTGTTTGCCTGCTGAGGAAGAATGAGTGGGAAAGGAGAATGGCTCTCAATGGTAGACATCAAAAAGGACCTTCTTTCCGTAATGCAAAATTAGTCTAAAGTACTCAGCAGCAGATAGAGACAATCTGAGGGAACATCTCACCTTTGGGTTGCTGAAGAGGGAGGAGTTCAGATGTGAAAAGTGGCAAAATGGACAAAGGAGCCCAGAGCAGCAGTTTCTTGAAGATTTAGTGGTGCATCAGATTTTGGTAGTATATTCAGGTGGCTATGAAAGAAAAGCAAAAGATGTGTGTCTGAAATTGTGGCTTTTGCTCACTAAAGTCACCTTGTCTCTGCATTCAGCAGCAATGTTTCAATGTGCATGTAAGAGATATCCTACTATCCTGTGTATATGTTTTATCTCTAGCAGATCCTTCTTCTATAATCACATCTTCTTTAAAAACCCAAGATTCTCTCATGCAGTATCCTTTTTCCTCTATTTGCAAGTCTTTTACTTTTTCTACAATCACCCTCCTCAGAGACAGAAAACTTATTTTATGCTACTCTTGGCACCAATGAGGCCCCTATAGCTTTGTTTTCAATTGTATTTTCCATTCTTCTGTTTTAATTATGTGTCCATAGTGACGAGGTTTTATCCTCTGAGAAATGAAACTGTTAATTTATATTTGTGATCCAGTTTTAAGGTTCTGTTGAAAACATTGTAAAGAATAAATAATAATTCCATAGCATCTTTTCACTTTCCGGAAGATTTCCAGTCTAAATTTCTTCAGTATATATTTTTATGCTTTTAATTTGATTTTTATTACTTTACATTGGTTCTTCCATCTTTCCTATGCATCTCACATTGTAGATTTTTATTTCTCTTCTTAGTCAGCATTGACCCAGCATTTTCATATTCAAATTTGAAGCTGTCTTCCTAAATCAGTCTAAAATAATCGCCGATATTTTTCATGTCTATTCCTGCTGAGCATTGTCAAATGGAGCTTTGTAGTATTTGGTAGGCAGTCTGAAGGAAAATGAAGAAGGACATGTCAGAGCCAAACCCACTAGCTAAGTAATAATGAATAATCAGTCCTTTACATATTTACCCAAGCTTTTTTTTTTATTATTACAAAACAAAACAAACCAGTTAGCATTCTACAGGGAAATCAGGTTTTTGTGTAAGATCTCAATATGTTCTTCCCTCTGAATTCTACCTACATAAATTTTCATTCAATATTTTCTCTTCCTGTGTACAACATATAACTATATATTTATTTAAAATATATATGTAGTATGTTTTATATAGTACTTTTTTTCCTATTATTAGATTTTGATTGTAAGTCATGGTTCATTCACAGTCTGAGATATTCTGTCTGAAGCATGGGATAATTTTTAATGATACTTATATTTTAAATTCCTTTCACCGTAGAATGAGCTATTAGGTAGTGTCAGTAGAATTCTAAATTAAGTGTACATGAACCATGCACTAGTTCTGGTTACCTTAAAATCTGAAATAACACTTTCCTGGAATGCTGTTTCTGGGAATGTATTTTTTCTTTGTGGAAGGCCCTTGCAAAGCTTTATGAACAGTGATTTCTCTGTCATAATGGCACAAAATATTATGACTGGTTAGTGGCAAAATACAGCAAAGCAAAGAATATTATCTGCAGGGGAATTTTATGTAACCAAGAATACATTTACTCAAAGAGTAAATATAGTCAGACCACTGAAATTCTTGCACTAAGATTACATATATCAGATTTAATATTTTGTTCTGTTTGCAATAAGTTTTGAGTGCTGCACTCAGGACTTTAGCTGTCTCTGGGATTTGTTCCTCAAGAAGTTCTCTACTGGTAGGATGCATCACAGGCCTCTTCAAGTCCCATTTAATTCCACTTCTATTTTCAAAACGTGATCTTGAGTGGTCATGCATGTAAGGAGGCTTGGTTCCCACTTGCAGTGTAGTCGTTTTACACGTACTATTCTCCTCTTCTTTTCTTGGTCCTCCTGTCTGAGCATTTATATTTCTCTCTCAGTCATCATTTCCCTGTAAAGCCACAGTAGGATGCAGGGTGGAAACCCCTGGGATTTTAAATCCCAAGCCAAGTCTGAGTGAGAAAAGCAAATATCACTCCCACACTCTCAATGCGACTGCTGCCTTGATTTATAGATTAAAACCTCTCTTTTGTTGTAAAGTCTTATTGCCTTTGACTCCTTTGCGAACCCCAGCATCTTTGACTTTGCTGATCATAGAGACACATATAGTTATGGAAAAGCTTCTCACTTTCTGGCCCTCTCTGTGAAGATATATGGTAACCACTCAAAATACTCTTGACTGTATTGTAACTAGTAGAAATAAAAAAAGAAAGCATAAGAATACAGGTTATTTTGGGAATAAAAAATATAATGTTTTCTCTGCCACAGTGAGCCTTGTAGTTGAACACATGGTTACTAAAAGAGTGTGGCTTTACAGCTGGAGCAATGTAAAAATAGTTTAAATTAAAAGATGTGAAAAAATATAAAAAGTATCACAAACATTTGAGTTCCTTAATAAAAGTTTGAAATTTACAGAGAACAGGATGGTGCAGCTGGGTATAAAGTCTTTGTTGCTAGTCAGTTGATATGAACTTAATGAATCACTTGGCTTTTCTAGGCATGAATAATACACATATCCCACTTGTACCAATAAAACCTGTATACCATACCCCACAATATTTTGTTGTCTTTCCTTAATTAAATTATAAACTTCAACTAAAATATTCTGCAAATTTCTCCATCTGGAACCTGTTACCAGAGTAGCTGTAAATGATTCACTGTCTGCAAGAGTTTCATAACACTGAAGAGGAGATGCAGTCCACCCCCCGTTTTACAAAGAGCAGAGTCATAGGGGCTTAGTGGCTTTCTCAATGTCACCTCCCAAGTCAGAGGAGATCTCCTGTACGTTAGGCAGGCAGCCTAATGACTGAGACATTCCTCAACCCAGTGAAGTTTGTGACCTAGATGAACATTTGGTGCATCTGGCAACACTTCAGCCCTGTTTCTGCTGGGAACATCTGTAATATTTGGCTGTCTTGCAGGTATTTTGCATCTGTGCACATCTGGAAAGCTGGCAGGTATGCAAGCATGGCCACTGTGACTTTCTGGAACCAGAAACAACCAACAGATAAGGTTTCAGGGAGCTGTGTATTATAATATCCTTGCAGAGCTGGCCTGAGTTACCAGTAATAACTGCAGTGAATTTTCAGAGAGCTTTCAATAATGGAAATCTGCCATAGGCTGTCTTGTCAGTAGGTGGAAAAGGGCAGTTGTGTATTCTGTTGGAGAAAGAAAATTGTGGTAAAGGTCAGGAGAATTAAGACATTTTCAGTCTGCCTCAGTCTGTCGGTTGCTCTGATTCTTTAGTGCAGTGCATGTTTTATAGAGTAAGGGGTATAATTAGAAAACTGAGAAATCCAACAATGAAATCCCATCTCCAATTTTTATCTTGAGTTCTTCAAACTGGGATTAAGTTAAGGAATGAAAGGAAGTTTTTATTAGTGTCCTTCCTTCTCCCTCCACAAAAATGTAAGCTACATAGCACAGCGTATTTTCAATAACCTAAGTGATGTTAATCTAAAGTGAAACACACTTAGTTATTGAACACAGCTCTCTATCATTTAATACCAAAATCATGGCACTGGCTTTATTCTATGGTGTGCTCGAGGCTTTTCTTGAGTGCTGGTGGATTAACTCTTATTTTCTTGCGAGTAGTGTCCTTAAGATGCACTGGTTTTAATTGATTATGTATCTGTATTAAACACAGTGAGACTGTGTTATCTAATGCAAGATTGGAATATAACATTAACAGTGCATATTTGCAGATGATTCCCAAAGAAACTTCATATTTGAAATCTAAGAGTAAGGGAATACTCTGTTTTCATGAACATAACAAGCCTCTGGAACTCACTACTGTATAGTGTGGTGGAATCTTAAGTATACTGGACATCTTCAGTGTGTTAGGAGTGTTATATGAAACAAAATATATAACTAATGAGCAATCTCTCACTGATAAAAGTTGCTTGGAAACCCTATAAGAAATACAAAATACAATACTCAGAGAATATAAGCAAATCATCAAGTAAGAGAGTAATAAATGTTTAGGCCAGATATTCAGTAACTACCTACCAAAGGCATTCTTGTACTAAAGCCAATGTTGCCAATAACTCTAAGGCACATTCTTGCTAATACTGCTAAGTGTCCATGCTTCTCTCCTCCTCAGCATTTCTCAGGAACTGAACATTCACAGTCATGAGGCAGAATTGAATGCTGGATACCAGCAAACCATGTTCCATGCATAGCTTACCCAAAATTTCAAACCATTTCTTTTCAGTATTGACTGGCTTTGATCTGCTAACAGTAGCCTGTGCATTTGCTAGCATTGATATGAGACAAAGGGTCTCTCTTTTCTTTTTTTTCTTTAAATAATGATGCAATTACTAAATAATAGAGCACATGACATGTATCTCTTCTTACTGTAGCTGCCTGCCTCTGTGAAGAGCTGCCCTTTTTAAGGGTGCAATAAGAAAGGCAGTGTTGGAATAACAGGGTCATGGTGAAGAGCACAGCTCCACAGGAGCTGCAAGCCACCACCTCTCTAAGAACAACAGAGATACTTGCAGCAGCACACATAGGACAGTAAGAACTAATGAAAGGAGGAAATGAGCTTCCTAAACTCAAGGTTTAGTGTTGACGGTGTAGTCCTTAGGAACAGCAGATACATTGCTTAACACTGAAAGCTTTTAAAGGTTATTTAAGTGTATTAAAATAGATTTAAAAAAGGATGAAATGTGTATGGCAGAGATATCTGAGCCTTTTTGCCCTAATGTTTTCCTGTGGTCCTATTACTCATGCCACTTCTCCCACTGAGTTGTTTCTTCAGAAACGTTTCTATGCAACTTTCACTGGTGTTCTCCTGTGTGGAAGTCTGCAAAACTGAGCTTAGAGTTTCAAAGACAAATACTTGCTGTGAAATACCTGGATCTGACATTGCGGTGTGAATGGTAGCGTTCTGGGAAGTTCTGCCATGCAGAGATACCACGATTCAGAGGCAGCTTTTTCTTCCTACGCTGTGAGACACAGAGAGCAACTCCTCTATCCATGACAAGAGCCATACACTAAAATTTGTAGCAATGCATGGTTTCCTTCCTTTGGCCCACCACTAGCTCTGAGCTCCAGCTGACAGGAAGGAGGTGACTGGCCAACTGTCACTCATCCAATTCTTGATCTGGCACAGCCAACAACAGGTCTCACCTTCCTAACTAAGCTCAATCTTCCAGCTAGAAGCTTTATTCATAATTCTGTAAATCTCTTACACTGACTATTGTGACTTTCTTCCTTTGGATTTCCTTGTGTGCAGTTCATTCAAGTGGCTGCTGAGATAGCAATCTGCAGCCATTTCTCTATTTGTGCTCATCATGTTTGCTTCACATTTCTTTCTGAACTGCCAGGTTTTTTACATTTCATATTCTAATCATATCGCTTGTCATCCAAGGCATCACAAAATTCTTTTCTTCCTTCTATTTCTGCTTTGTGTGATTCCTGTTCACCTCTTATCAGACTCTAGGATCTTAATTTTTTTTTCACTCTTCTGTGGTTACCTCTTTAACAGCTATTTGGTATGAAGGCCACGCCTTGCTCTGTCTTTTTCTGTGTGTTAAATACCACTTTCAACTTATTCAAGTATTTCCGAAGTCTTTCCCATATCCTCTTTTTCCCTTAGTAAGTCACTGCAAAAATGAAAATTATATCAACACAAGTGAAAAGGAAAGTTTCTGGACAAAAAGTAGTTTAAGAGACCACTTCTCATTTATTACACCTTGGGAATTTATTTCTGGTTCATGTGCCATTGGGCACATAGCAAATGAAAAGGAATTTTTGCTAGAAAGAGCACCAAGGTGCCACCTTTGCACTGGAGCGTTTTTGGCTCACATGAGCTAAGGACAGGTTTGCAGGGCCTTTTGCTGACAAACCTGCATTTGGAATTGCCTTGTGTTTGGCCAGGTTGGTGAGTAAACAGGGTGGTCTAGAAGACATGTAACTGGTTCTATGCTTGAACAAATGAGCTTAGCCTCTTAGCAGCTTTTGAGCTTCTGGGAAGAAGTTAGAGCTGAGTAAGCAAGTCCCTCTGTGCTCTGGATTCAAGAAGCACGTAGCCATATGCTACAGCAGAGATAGTCCTATTAAAATGTGGAGGGCTTGTGTGGGCAGCTCTCAAAGGAACATGGCCTCCCCAGAGGAGGCCAGTGGGGCAGAGGGAGTGACTGTAGCTCCTAGAAGGAGTCACGCTTGGTTGCTCTGTACGAGGTTAAGCTAAACTGTGCTCATGGTTGTGGGTGACCTAGTGGGTATATTGTTCTCTGGGACATAATGTTGAAACAATATATTTAAATGCATTGGCCACTTTGGATTAATTTCCTGTGTTAATTTCCCCATTCTGTGTCTTTGGAAAAAGGTCTTTTACTTTATTTCCAGTGATAAACTCTTAGATAAATTTGTTTGTGTGCCATTGAATGGTGGTTGCAACCATCCCAGAAGTGGTCATAGTTTATTGTTAAGTGAAGGAATTTGTAATCAGATTCTCACTTGTTTAAGATAATAACAGCTCTATTATAAGTGGAATACCACATTTTAGGACAGCTGAGAATTTGACCCTTTCAAAGAATATGTTAAAAAGGTAATAATGGTAGATAAATAGGGACAAATTTTGATAAAATAAGCTATGAAAGTGTGGTTGCTTTCACTGCAGTTTTAGTAAGATGTTGCCAAATATGATGAATTACCTCACATTCAAAATAATTTTGTGTGGTTCTAGTATGCCTATTTATCAGAGTACTTGCCAGCTGTGTGGGACAGTATAGTTGTGTACAGGTGCAGGCAGTTTGTAGAATACGTTGTCTTTGCTGCTGTCTTAGCACCAAAGGTACAGGATGCAGCAAATATTTTAAAATGCTGCTGAAAAATGGAGATGGGAGGTACATGAAGACCCTGATTCATACTAAGAGTTTTGTTACAGGGTGTTGCACAAAGATAATATCATGATTTTGGGTTCAGAGGATGCAGAGAAGTTGTATCAATGCATTAAAATAAAATCTTCTCTATATTGGCTATTTTGTTGATGAAACTTTCCTCAGTGTGGTTTTTCCTCTAAATATTATCTATGCTGTTATTTTACTTTTACCACATGTAGCACAGGGGAAAGCTATTTCCTTGCTGAGGCATCTGTAAACCACATAGTTGTGTGTATTTCAGTTTCTCTAAACTGAAGGATCTGACATCAATTTCAAAAGATGTGACTGAATTCTACTTGGTAACATTTAAGTAAACAGATACACCCTATTTGCATGTTTAATAAATGTGATTGACATTGATAGGTATGGAACCTAATTCACTTGTATTATGCAGATTTAAATACAGAAATAGCCACACACAAGCAATGCAAAACAAGGAATTCATTCACCACTTCCCATGGTCAGGTAGGTGTTCAGTCCTTCCTAGAAAAGCAGACATAATGCATCACACATAATGGTAACTTGGGAAGGCAAGCACCATCACTCTGAACATCCTCCCTGCCTTCTTCTTGCCCCGCATTTATATGGTGAGCATGATGCCTACTGGTCTGGAATATCCCTTTGGTCAGTTGGGGTCAGCTGCCCTGGATGTGTGCCTTCCCAACTTCCTCTGCACCTCCAGCCTGATGGGGTAGTGTGAGGAGCAGAAAAGGACTTGACTGTATTTTATCTATCTCTAAAACATTCCTGTATTACCAACACTGTTCAGAATAAATCCAGAACATAGCTCCATACCAGCTACTCTGAAGAAAATTAACTCTAGCCCAGCCAAAACCAGCATTCTTTTTAATTTGCTTCATGCAACCTTACATCAATTTCATCCTTTCTTCTCTGGAGACTGAGGGTAGATAAAGGTAATGGGCCAGGTCAGCTGCCACTGTTGTTCACTGGGTGCTTTGACAGTCACTATAATTTACTGCCATAAATACCCCCAGAAGATAGGAGAAGAAGGGTGGTGGCTATCTTTACGATCCTGCTCTGATCTGGGCAGTGTACTTCTCAGCTGCAACTGAAAATTCAGGACAATTAGTATTTTATGTTTTTGAGAATGTCACGTATGTGTGATGAATCATAGCAGGTCTTCCTGGGTAATAGAAGTTTACAGTCAGGAATACAGATGCGTAAACTTAGGTTCTTGAATCTGTTTTCAAGCACCTAAAGATGTGGCCTGGTTTTCAAGATTTGAGCATTTTACAGCTCTTGGCAATTTCAGCACTTCTGAGAATGAGGACAATTCTGTAGATGCTTAAATATGGATTTTGGAATGCCTAACTTTGGACATCTATTTTTGAAAATGTTGGCCTACATTTATGGAGAAAATCTTAATCTTTAAAAGATTCCTCTAAGACTCTCCTTGTGCAGGTGCATGCACAGATACACGTGTGTGGATTAGTACTCGGCACCAGGAGCAAGTTCTCGTTGCTAGTCCTGGCTGGGCTGGTGCTGGGTGTTAACTCAGTCCTCTCCAGCAGCCCTCTTGCCCAGATCAATCAGCAGCATAGATTCTGGGGCTGTCATCACTGGATGAGGCATCCTTTGTGCTTCTGGCTTTTGTTGTCAGTAATAATAAAAACCAGTACGTGCCTGTTACGCCTGTGGAAAAGTAATGAGAGAATTAGGGCCAGGAAATGGGAATGTCATTTGTAGTAAGTGTTCATTAGCTTTTGCTTAACTAATATTGCTGTTAAGAACCTTGCTTGCAAAGTCCATTGAACACCCAAATAATTTTTTTGCCATTTATTTACTGTACTGCCATGCGGAATGCATTGTACTCAAACATGCAAAGCACCTCTGTCTTGAGGCAGCATCTGTTCAAATGAAATGTCTGTCAGGAAGAATATGGGATGGACTTGTGTCTTTTAAATCAACATCCCCTCACTAAAATCTTAGAGTAAGAATCCCATGACTTTTGAAGAGATGATTTATTTAACTAAGAATTGCATCCTGTGAGGAACCTTATGAGAGGAAGAAAAAGGGGTCCTCTGTCTTTCTGATTTGTGTCTGTTAAAGGCTTAGTTGAACTTTTGAGACTACATGTTTGGGTTCTGATACTATTGGAACTGTTCTGAGTGTTCATACTATTTGTGGGTCAAATTGTCAACATTTTTCCAAGACTAAAAAACACTAAGAATTTTCTTTTTAAATTCCTGTCATCCTGAAAACAATCTTTCTACAATTTACATTTAAAAAAAATGGATGGGAAAGTTTCTACAACATCAGTCTCTTTCTGAAATAGAAACCACTGTGATTTTTCCAACTCAAGGGGTTGTTTCTAACCCCAGAAAATATACACAATTTTTAACAAGACAGTATTTTTAAACCCAAAGTGTTCTCCGATGACCTAGCTCTGCAAATACCTAAGTGCCTTCAATGCCTTGGGAACAATCTCATTCTTCATTCTGTCTCCTTCTAGCTTTCCTCAGAAGCCACGGGTTTTACCAGATGTAACTGTTCTTCGTTCTTATATTTATGCATATTAATAATAAGATAATATCTAAAAAGATCTCACTAATAAAAAAAAAAAATCTATAACATCTTCAGCATATGCCTGGGTATGTAGCAAAATTACCTGTAACAGTTTCCCTAGGACTTCTATCCCTGACTAAACATGCTCCCCAACATGTTCCCCAATGTATAGCCATTGGTGTTATTCCTTGTGCTCTGAACTCTTTCTTCCTCGTTGTTGCTGTCCCTTTTTTGCATGGTTGCTGCAAACCTTTTATTTGAAGATGAAGAGGAGGAAGAGGAGTGCATGACTGTGCCTGTGTGCCACACTGGTGTTTAGATGGAACTCTAAGTTTGACTGCATCATCATTTTCACCTTTGATGGGAGAGTATCTTAGGTTTCTTCCATTTGCCTGAAGTTCTGGCATAGCATCCTCTTAAATCAAGCTTGAAGGGAAATTGATTGAAAAGAAAACACTATTATGGGAAAACAATTTATTCCTTTCCCCTTGACAGAAAGCAGAGTTTTGTCTATACTGTGGAATAAATATTATCTACCTATTTACTTTAAGCAGTGGAAGCTACTCATTTCCCTATGATGACTTTGATCATTATTTGAAATGGTATTTTTCTTCTACTCTGTGCAGTCATTTCATGTCAAGAGCACGCAGTAAGCATTAGATACCCCATGCCTTGCTGAACTCCCACCTTTTTTTTTTTCCTCTTGTGGGTGCACTCACCCAAATGTAGCCCTGTTAATGTACATCACTACATGTGGGAAGACAGTTTTTTGCTGCTCTATTCTTCTTTATTTGCTCTTAAGTGATCCAACAGTCTCTGCTGCAGTGGTGTCTAGGGAAATGTAGACTTGTCTCTTGGTATCCTTTAGTGCCCTCTACTTCATTTGGGCTTCCTAGACTGCCTCTGTTTGGGTAGACAGGGCCCAGTACTCTTAGTGTTCCTCAGCCATAATTACTTTCAAGTCTCTGGGTTGCCTGTTAATTTTTGTAGGGTGAAGACCTTGTGCTGAGGCTATTGATTACTGTTGAAGAATTGCTCCATTGAAGGGCAGTGCTGAGCAAATGCTGCCATTGACAACCTAGAACATTCTTTCAGTCATGCTCCCAGTCAAGAAGCAACCATGTCAGATTTGTATTTTATCACTGATTGAGCACTCATAGAAGGCTTTGGAGGCTAGATATAATTATAGCAAGTAGTGCTTGTCGAAAGGATTAAGTACTGACTTTATAGCGCTACAATTTTTCACCCTAAAGCCCATAGTGATCAGGTCAAGAACCCTATAAAAGAGATTTAAAAAATGAAAAAAAAAAAAAATAAAATAGGCAACTTTGAACAGATGAGGCACCTGATTTGCCTGAGTGCTGTCTCTATTAGTGGGGAAATGGAAAGGGCTCTGGGAAGACTGAGAGTAGATGGAGCATCTGAGAAGTGTGACAAGGACAGTCTACTCTCTTCAAGATGGACCCTTGAGAGTGTCAGGGACAGGAGGATAAATTTGAGGGCTAGGCTGAAAAGCCAGGCATCCTTTAACAGGATGGGATAACAATTTGCCCTCTCATCTTCAGGCTTCACATAAGATTTGGGTGCCAGGCAACTTGGAAGGCTTGTCAGGTAGGAGGGAAATGCTAGCAACATCATCTTTGTTCTGTGGAAAGGTTTTGGCTGAACTAGTACAGTCAGAGCCCCAGTAGACCTCACAGTGCTGAATACCCACACATCAATAGTTCTGCAAGTCCAGTGAATTTTCCTGGTAATGTTTTCTTTGTCTGAGTAGTGACTCTGTAGGCTGTGTATCCTGGAATGTTTCTGCTGTGTGTCTCTGCTGTCATTCTCCTGTTTGTAGAGTATCACTGGTAATTTCTATGTAAATTTGCTCAGACTAGCAATTGAGCAGCTTTCTGTTGACAAATGAAGAAATATCTTAATAGCAGAGAGGCTGCTTAAATCTCTTTGGAGGGAACTGAAGTGGCATCTTGAAGGTCATGGGAAGATCTAGTTACTATAATGTGGCTAAGGGGAGCCCTCTCTGGAATGTCCTGCTTGACTTGATGCTGCTTCTTCTCAATGAGGTTTCCACTCTGACAGCCTTGCAAGATGGTCACTAGGGTGAACCTTTCAGACTGCTTTGGTGCTTTAAAATGATGATGGGTTTCAGCTGGAGTGGGTGAAAACATAGATAGAAATTGATGGAGTTTGAACTTTTTGCTTCCTGCACTTAATTCAGGGAGAAGTGCTGGGAGGGCTCATTGTAAACAGAAGTTTCCATTGGAAGGTGAGGGATTTCACCCATGACCTTGAGCCCTGAATTTCTTTTGAGCAGACAGACTGAATGACTTGCTTCAACTATGAAATTGCACTGGGAAAGATTTATATATATATGTATGTACTTTTCTTCATAATCTCTGTACGTTTTGTGCATCATCTGACAGTAGAATCCATATCCTTGTCTCCAATTTATTTTGGGGAGAAAATATGGATTGTTTTTATTTGCTCCTTGTGAATTGGATTTGGTTTTGTCTTCCTTTGCTCTTTGATGTGCCTAATTGAGCTATCTTTGGAACAATTGCACAAAAAATCTGTGGTTAAAGTTATAAAACTCTCTACAGTAGATTGAGACCTGAGTGAGCTAGAGGTCAAGTAAAGAAGCAGAAAATTATTTTAGATGTGTTGAAAGATGGAAGTTTATAAGTTAGAGCTGAATGTTGTGTTTTACTCCTTTGTCCTAATGTAGATGGCTTTCTTGCCCTTGTGCTCTCCTGGAAGGCAGTTACTCGGTATTCGGGCATTGACACAAATATAGATAGCTATAATAAATTGCCCAGAAAACTACTTTTGTATTTTTCTTCTCCCAATGCCATAATCATGAATGAACAGATTAAAGAAAAACTCGCCTTTACTACTTGTTTATCTGGTCTGTTTTTGATCACTCTCAAATTCCTCTAAGAATCAGGGTCCAATGTCTCAATGCAGTCTATGCAGTATCAATGTGTGTGGCAGTATGACTGTGAGGAACTTCCAGTCAAATTCAAAAAACAGCAGTAAGAGTACAGCAAACAGGAAAAAAGGAGAGCTAGAAAAGCTGTGGTAAGTACAGATACAGAAATAAACAACATGAACATATAGTAAGTTTCAAATTAGTTGTGCTTATTTATTACATGCTTGATAAAACAAGATAATGAATCTGAATCTTGTACAGGCCCCCAAACAGGCATACAAATGAAATAGGAGCATTTTATAACCACCAAATTAAACTAAAAAAAAACATTTACTGCTGAAAAAATTAGAAAAGCTCTCAGCATCTTCCCATCCAGAAAACTTCTTTTACCCCAGCATGTAAGTGAAACAACTGATAAGAGAGAGAGACAAAGTCATTGTCTCTACCCAGTATTTTTACTTAACAAGCTGCCAAAATTCAGCCACAGCCTCAGTTTTGCAGTCAGTGACACTAATGTGGCATTGTGCTTCTGGGATATGTTTAACTCACTAGCTTAACAAAAGAATATACAAAAAAATCAAATGTCTGTATTTTGATTCTGTGTAAAGCAAATAGCCTATAGATTATTTAACCACTTAAATCATTCATGCAAAGACATTTTTAAATTGATAAGATAGCGAAGAGAAGATAATCACGTGAACTATCAGTACACCTCTTTAACTCATATTCATTCATTTTAGCGTCCATAAAAGTGGAAACATGCAACTTAACCGAGAAAATATTTTCTTGAATATATATGATTTGGGTAGGAGAAAATTAGAACTTAGCTACACTACTACTACTACTACTTCTGCTACTACTAATAATAATTATAAATATTTTATTACATGCAGGGTTTTTTTCAGTGGTTTCATTTTGTCTGTTTTGTCTTTTTTTCCCTCTGATATGCACAGTCCTGACATTGGGAATGCTGAGATTCCAAAAAAAAAAAAGGAAAATTCTTACTGCATCTTGCGTAGAGCTAGGACAGGGAATTCATGTTCTGTATGAGTGAAAACAGTTTGCTTTTCAGAATATTAAGACTGCAGAATAAGGCACATAGTATAATTATAATAAAAGGAATATTTTTAGATAGCCCAGTAATAGAAAGTTTTAATTGCAAATGAAGGACACAAGTAAAGCACAGTAGAAAGGGTTAACAGGGGGAAAATACAAATGGAAATATTTTGGTCATTTGGTAAGAGAAGCTGTGAGGCAAAAAGAGGCAGAAGGAAGACAGAGACCAAACAATACTTCACAGTCCCAGCGTTATGCACCATGTACTGATTTCTTCCATGGTGGTAGGAGCAGCCAGGACAATTCAAGGAAGCAAGTGCTTGTAAGTGGTGGCCTGCAGAGAGTGATAACACAGAGTAACCCCTCTGACACCTTTGCCTGTGCTAGAAAGGGGAGGAGCTGGATGCTGGGGTGCCATGCCCTTCCTGGACTGCAGGTTTCTGCCACCAAATGTTTTGTGGTGGCTGAGCAGCCTGGCTTTGGCTGCCGCTCCAAAGCCTGTGAGGGAGAGTTTTCATAGACACCTACCCTTCAGATGGGGATCACTGCTGCTATTGTCACTCCAACACCCACATAAAATGGGAAGGGACAAGGGTGGGGTGCTCAAGCTCTTAAGCAGACACCATTCCCAATCTACCTTATTTTGGCTTTAAAATTTCAGTTTTGGCAGTTCAGATGAGAAATCTTGGGCTAGTTTTAGCAGGGAGAGGAAGGATTGTAAGTGAATTTTGCTGCAGCCATGTTGCACAAGAAGCTCACTTGAGGAGAAAAAACCTTGTAACTTATTTTCCAACTTTTTAAAACTTCTATCCTTATGCAACTGCCCGTTTTCCATTTCTTCCCTCCTGTTTCAACTCCTTCTTCTTGTTACATCTCATCTCCCTTTTCTCCTGCTTTATTTCTTCCTCTTGAACTGTTTTTTTTTCTTCTTCAATATACTGCTGTTTTCTTCTTTCAGTTCCTTCCCTCAGTTTCCTTCCTCTTCCTCTGAATACAGTAAGTGATATTTTTAAATATTTTTCAGCATTGACTGTCTGGACTGTAAAGATTGAGGTTTTGCTGGGAGTAGCTAATCATGTAACAAATTGCAAGTTGGCCTGCGGGTAGCTATTGTGTTGATGAAATTTGGGTCTGGCATAGGTTAATTAGTGAGTCCTTTTCTCTAAAAAGCAATAAATATTTTTTTTCTAGCAGAGCATCCCTCAAGCAGGACCAGTCAAAAATGTGAAACTCAGGTTGTTCTGAAGTATCTCCCAGAATCCTCATTCTCACTGGCTGTGCATGGTGGTCTCCCTCTTTGTCGGGACCTACCTAGCTATTATTGAAACATTGTGATAGAAAAGTGGGCTTCATCTTTAGCTTCACTGTACGGTTGTGTGGAAAGTGACTCTGATATAGATAGCAAATGGACCCAGAGACAAGTGAAAATAGTGCAAAAATGTCAAGGAATAGACAGAAAGTTATGGCTGATTTTTCCAAGTTCTTTTCCAGGCTCTGCTGTTGTTACTTGTGCTTCAACTCTCCCACCTGTGAAATTTCTGATATTTTTTTCTTGTCAGGCCTTTCAAGCACTAATGAAACTCTTGTTTCATCAAAAAGATAAAATCTGAAAAGGAGTTTAGTTTGTATCTTCAGCAAGTTGTCAAGTAGATGGCCTAAACTTCTTTCCACTCACTTCCCAGTGAGGTGATGTCTCTCTGAGGTTTGGGAGTATCCTCAAACTGGAATTTGACCTCTTCCAAAGCCCAAAATGAGGGTGGATTCTCTCACACATAACTCAGCTACTGCACAATGTCTTGTCTCATCTGGACCTTTTCTGCTTAGATATTGCTGTGCCAATAAGTAGAAAGACCTGACATACCTGCTAAACTTGAAACTTTAGAAATTGGAAAAAGAGATGACAAAGTTCTCAAAGCACTAGTTTTACCTTTGCTGCTACATGTGTCAGTAAATGCAGGCTGAAGAGTAACCTTCTACACATGCCAGTCCAACACTTAAAATGTCATTTCAGTTTCAACTCAACCAATTTGATTTATAATTGCAAAGTTTTCCTTTAAACTTGCAAGAAGTATCTCCCTACAGACTTCTTCAATGAACAGTTCTATATCACAGTGAGCTTCTGAATTTTTTTTTTCTTTTTTTCTTTTTTTTTTCTCCAATGTCCTAATCAGATATTTCTGTTCCATCAGGTCTTGTTTGGATTTACTCTGTTTGAGTCTCTATTTCTGTTAGGCTGAATAGAGTCACAGAAGATGGAAAAGAAGAAGGATAACATACACGGTGTCTAGACTTTATATAGAACAGAATGGCCCAACTTCTCTTTTGGAAACCTGCAAGCCATCTTCCACCAATCTGACTTCTTACCCCTATATTGTAGGAAATTGAGGACGAAAAATGGCATGGTGCGTGAGCCCAGCAATATCTAATGCTTCTTTGCTGCTGTTACTGTGAAAGATCACATTACATTTCACTGAAATAATTGTCCACTTCATTATTAAATTTGTAAACTGTGATCCTTATGAAGATTCCCCCCCATCAGATTTTCTTGCTTAATAGCTTTGAGCTTGGTGTTTGAAGCTGGGTAAAACCCTGAATTAATGAAGACAAGATTGCTTGCTTTCATGTAGGACTGGGATATTTGTGAATGTTGCAGGTCACATCCCAATCACAATTGGGAGGGTGGTAGGGGACTATCACAAGGACAGCAGAACTTTCAAAGCACTATGGCAGAGTTCTTCCAAAGAGAAGTGGTTTTTCACTGTCATTGTTTGTGTCCAATGCAAGTGCCAGATTCCTTTTAATAGATGTTGGAATGACTCTTTTCTTGTGGAAATATCTGACAGCCCCCATGCCCCTCTCCTCAGCAGTGTTGCAAGTCCCTCTCCTCCCTCTCTAATCCCACCACAATTATAGAGGCACAGATGTCTACACTAAAGGCTGTAAATTTTTTTTTTGTCTTTCCTTTAAGATGTCTCAAGATCTATTAGTTTCTCAGAGGAGGGATATATGCCCCTTATTAGCATGCGGGATTGTAAAGAGTAAGTGCTCTGTAACATAGACTAAATGAGATCTGAAGAGGTTGGCACACAGCCTCATCTCTTGCTCTCTGTCTTCCACCCTAATTTGCTTTATATATAAAATAAAAATGTCAACTGACTCAGAGACAAACTGTGATCAGCATTTCTTGCATCTCTATAAAAGCTGCCTCGATTATTCATCAGGGCACACTGCGTGCAGCAAGAGAAGTGATGACATGTCATTCGTGTGTAAGCACCCAGCACATTCCCTTTGAAGTGAGCATCAAATTGAAGTCCCCACCAACCCTGGAGCTTACAGTCAGCCCTTAACTGTAAAAAATATTTTTAAAAATAAAGAGGGGGCGAGCACTGTATTGGCAAGCAAGAGGGAGGATTTTGAAGAGCAAGGGGGTTGGGGTAGCTAGGCTCAAAGAAATGTGGGAAGTTTGCTGCCTTTCATTGTCTTGATTTTTGGCTGATTTCTTCTGACATTAGTTACAGCATTGGATATTTTTTCTTTTTTACTGACAGTTCAAAATAAAAATGAAAAGACGACTCAGAAGGAGCAGATGTTGTTACTATAGATGGCTAGAGTGGTACTTATTATATCTCATTTCTGACTTCTGTAATCTCAAACAGCTTCTTGTCTATTCCTACCTTAAAAAAATTAAGTCACCCATGGCAAAGTCATAGCACAACCACACCCTGTCAAATTCAGTGTTGTAAAAGCTCTCCATCAATCAGCCACCCAAATGTCACTATGCAACCATCACATGCCACAACTCAACCATGGCAGAAGAATGCTGTTATCCAGTCACTAAATTATATAGTATAGTACCTCTCCTTCTTCTGACACAGAAATAGCATAACCAGCTTTTAGCTATTGAGATTGATACCAATAAAATTTTGGTCATCTCCCTTCATGGTTATTATTATGCTTCACATCATAATCAAAGAGAACTTTGCAGTGATTAGTTATTGGGTTGTGGAAAAATGTGGGTGGGTTTTTAGCGTCACAGCTTTGGGTGGAAGATTACATTACTCACATATGTATACAGCACACAAAATAGGAAAAGGAAGTGGTGATGATTGCCAGTAGAGAAGGTGAAGAATCTGCTTAAAAATTACTGAATTTCCTTGGATATGTCTCTTCTTTCCATTTGAAAAATAGCAAGGAATTCTTCAGTATAATATCACTACTCAAGAGTTTAAAAATCTCCCTCATGGATATCAAATTGCTGCTTAATACAAAAGGCCATTTGTAAATACTTTTAGAAATAAAGGACTGAATGTGATTATAGCTGTCTGTGGGGTCAGATTATTCCTTTCCTGAAGGTATTTGTAAAAGTATTTCTCTGTTTTGTAGGTTTCACAGGCTTTAACGTGAGCATATAGTCATGCAGTTATCTATCTCTGAAAGCTATTTATGAATAGTAATTTAGCATTTGCTGCTTATCACTCTCCCATTTGAAAAGTTTTTTTTCCTGTAGTCAGGAACTGGAAACAGTACTGTGCTACCACTCGCACACTGTGAATAGCAGATAATTGAAGTGAGCAGTTCGCAAGTGTTCTGGAGGCGGAAATGTGCTCAGATGAACTATTTGGTGGATGTTTCTGAATAACAAATCCATTCACAGAAATATGGTTCAGTCCATGAGGAATAAAGAAGGGCCAAAATTGCATGGATTTTATTTTCAGTGAATTATTAACCTAACCATAATCATTATTACCCAGTGTTTTATACACAGTACTGATGATAAAAGGCTTTGTAAAAGGGAATTGGAAGTGCTACATTCTGCAGAGACTGTGTATCCTATGTTGGTCATAAGAGCTGGTGATGAGTCACAGCAGTGTGCCTTTCCACATGTGCATCACAACTTCAGTAGTAAGGAGCCCTCTGGCTCCATCTGGGTGTCTATCACAAGAAAAGGATTGAGCTATGAAATGGTAATGCAGGTTTTTAGCCACTCACCCATCCCTCAGAAAGACTGGAAAGGCTGAGGTTTGAAATTTGGGTATGATAAACGCACAAGTGTGCAAAAGCCTTCGGCAGTGTTTTCTTTCTGCTTATACATTGAAAATGGGAACAGATCCAAAGCTCCTTGAATCTGAATTTGTTAGCAAGGACTCAGAAGATTAGAGGCTTATCCTTACCACAGATGAAGCAGTGTCACTCAAAACACTTGCCACCAAAATATGGTCCAGTGCTTTATAATTTCAGCTTTTCCATATATATGTGAAGAGTTATGTTCATAGTCTAAAAGGAGCAGAAGTTACAGAGGTAGCTGAAAAAATTCTGTACTTTGTGAGGGTTTACTGAAGAGCTATTTCCTATCTTGTAAAACTTTTTAATCAGCTTTATCACATTTGGAAATTTAATCTGTTATTTATCCCAAATATGACACCTGTTCTACATGGTTAAATTGCATTCTTTGTTGCAACTTTTGAAAGGCAAGCTCAAGTGACAGTTAAAGCCCTAACTTGTCATGTGACTTCACAAAATTTGTATCGTACTTTGGATGTCTTCGTAACTGCAGCAGTGGTAACATTGTGAGCTGAGAGCTGAAAAGGGCTGAGGTGATATCATTTTTCAAAAGAAAAGCCTGTATTCCAGAAACTGCCATTACTTTGAATCTGGAGAAAACCCAGCTAATCTCTTCTTTGAGAAGACTTATGAACTTAATGTAAAGCCTCAGTGTGTTTTCTCAGTGTCTTTTTAATTTAGAAAATTTATCATCTTTCCATCGCTAACAAATTTTCTGAATCAAAAGGTATAACAGCGATCAGATCATGTCACTGAATGAATTATATTCATGAATAACTCTAATAAGAATCACCATATATTCTGGGAGATAAGTGGTTGTGGATAAAATCATGAAGAGTGTCTGTTTTCAAATTCTCCTTGGTACTGTGATTTGTGCCCTGTCTCTCTGATCTGAGAATGGGTATTTTCTCTCATCATCCAGGATTTTACTCATGTTGTAGCCTAATTCTTCTTTTCATTGTCATCTATAAAATTCTAATTAATTTAATGGGTGTGATAGAAGAATAATGGAGTAGGGGGAGATTTCCAACCTTGAGGGGGTAAAAGAAAAAAAGAGAAAAAAAATGAGTAAAAAATAGAAGAAATTGCTTCATGGAATTGAGCTTGGCATTAATGCTTAAACAGATGGCTGTGATGATAGGACTGCAGGCACCAGCAAGTCAAGGTAGAGCGGACAGAGAATATTTGTTTTGTACATGTGCATGATAAGTGGGAGCAGTCACATTGCTTGTTCTTTTTATAATGTGAGTCATGACAAAACTGCTTTAGCTTTCAGGAATTCTAAAGATAATGAGGGGAGGAAAACACTTGGTATCTGCAATTTAATGCTTTTAACTGGAGAAAGAGAGCTAAGCTAATACTCAAGCGTTTCACATGTGCAGGCACTAAAATACCCAGGGGGTAGTTAAATACTCCTTGGAGAAACCTCAAAGCCACCTCATCCTCACCTCATCATGACAACCTCACTTCCCACGGTAAAAAAAAAAAAAAAAGAAAAGGAAAAAAACCCACCCTGAATTGCCAGTAAGGTGGGAGATGCATAGATCATTTTTCAGTTCTGCTCTTCTCAATAGCTCTTCTACTTGCCTTCTCTTCAGCTGGCCCTCACATGTTTAAGTTGTTATCTATTAATTATCTCTGTGTAGTGTTGCCTCAGGTATAATTTCTTTCAGGTCAAAGGAAATCCAGGGTTAGTTCCCAACAGTTACTATCCTGTCAGAAAAGAGTCCCTACAATACAGCATAATGGCACTGCATGTAGGTCTGGTCCTATTCTTCCAAAAGCCAATGGCTATCTCTACCTGAGCTGTGGAAACCCTCTGTTCTGTCTTCATACTCTAAGCTCATGAGCGGTGCAGCCTGCTAGAGCAGCTCTGCTTCTATCCTGCCCATATAGCCAGTTACATTCGGTCTCCCATAAACAAGTCAATTACAAATTCATCATTACAAAAAATCCCAAACCAAAACACAACAAAAAGCAAACAACCAGCCAACCAAAAAAAACCCTTCAGAAATAAAAATGTATTTCCTGTTTTGCTGAGAATATTAGGTTACAGAACTAAGAGATGGAAAAGCTTTTGCTATATTCCATTTAGTCAGTTTGCCTAAGCACAAAGCAGAATTATTCCCCAGCAGTGTAACTTGCAGGGTTTTTCTGTTATGTATAAAGGTAGTATTTATTACATATTTATTACTGCAGAGCCACTGGGATTTTCATGTTACTGTTGCAGCTAATGAAGTGGCACAGTTCTACCCTGAGGTCTGACCTAGGCAGCTTCTTAGGCTCTTGTCTGTTTTCTTGCCAGCAAATCATCACTGGCTAACTTTGTTTTCCTGAAGGGTTTGCTCCTGGATTCAAAAGCACTTAAGGGAAAGGTTATAAGGATGAGAGAAGACAAAGGATGAAGGAGAAGGAAATAGTTTTTATGCTGGAAAATATAGTTGAAAAGGGGATTTGGGACAAATATTGGCAACCAATTATTCAGTTCATTGGTAACCAATTAGTAACTGTTGTGAGTATATCAAATTCCTTTAACTCATGGAGTGCTTGTTAGCTTGCAGGATTGTGTGTGGTACTGAGATTCATAAGACTTAATTATCAGCAATTCCTAGACACATTTGACTGTGAGTCATGGCAATCAGGGCAGTTCTGGTCTTATCTTAAGCTCTGCCTCTGTGCCTGTGTACTGAAGGAGATTCTCCCTGCTGTGCATCATGACGATGTTTCAATGACACAGCTTTAGGACATCTTAGATAAAAACAGAAAAGCTGGGCCACATGGTACCAATAAATTTATTCTGCTTTCTCAGATTTGTTCAAAGGATTTTAGTGTGTACTCATAGACTTTGTGCTGGATCTTGGACTGTCTGGTTTTGCACCTCTGATTGTTTGTGGGGTCAGGTGCATTTAACTCCAGCTGTCATGACAATAGCCTTAAATGTTCTATCATATTCTCTGGCTAATTTTACAGAGGTGAAGCTGTGGGTTTATGCCTGATATGTATCAAATTTGTACTGTGAGGATGTGTGGATGTCAGGTAGTAATGATGGTGCAATTGTGTCATTTTGTCAGAGAACATTCAGGGACAGCCAGCAGGGTGTAGTATGAGAGAAGTCACAGGACTCTCCTTTCCAGGAGAATGGATTAAGGATTACTACAGATGCTCAGCTTGGTTGTGATTTTATCTGTTTTGTTTTGGTGTGTGTCCAGCTCCTGCAGCAAGGAGTTCAGTTCCTACAGAATTTCAGAGCCTGCCCTGTGGTCTTAGAATGCTCTTATGCAGTATCCTTGCTTTCATGTATTGGAGAAAATAATGGGATATGTCAAGGATACATCTGACAAAAACGGAGATGGAGAACTTCTTTTTTACTGTAAGGAAGCATCAGTTAAATTTAGGATGAGAGCAGTTTGACTTAGCTCCATGCAACACTATGTAAGTTGCAGGTAGCTTTTTACACCGCAGAAATCAGTTATTAACTTAGTAAATTGGGTTGGCATTAATCTTTGAGAGGCTATTCAGAAAAGTGTAGGTGTGGGCCAGGACTCAGCAAATTCATTTGTTGGGGTTTTTTAAAATCTAAAAATGCCTTTTGGTGTCAGAGTCTCAGGAGGTGCTGGAACATATGCTGTACTAGTGGCTCCTGTTGGACTCGGTTCAGAATGGAGGTAGGTTGTCTTATGGAGTAAATACTAAGGAAAAAAGGAAATCTCATTGTTATGTCCACCCTTATGTATCTATGAGGCACAGTGATATACTGACCTCTGATGATGTATAGGGATGGATTTACCCCATCCTTTAAAAGGGAATTCATCTGGAAATTTGAGAATCAGATTTTCTAAACTATTTTCTTCTTTGTTAATATGAGTTTTGTGCTCTACATTATAGCTGTAAAGAAGGGTTTGAAATTAAATGCTAGTCATCAGAAGGTAGCTTTTTCTTAGTTGAAATGTGACAATTTTTTAGATCCACAGGTTCTTTTACTCTGTCCACGGAAGTTCCCATTTTGTTCTCTCTCTCTGCTCTTTTAAGCTTTGCGGGTTCGCTCCCACTATTAACCTTTTTCTTTACAGCATTTTCCTGCCTCTGTGCTGCCTCACATCTAACTGATCTTCTGCTCACTCTTTTTAGGACTCATCTTTTTCTCTGAATTGCACTTGCCTATTGCTACAGTATCTGAGCCAGGTGTCTTTTCAAGAATAGAGGGAACAGCTTTTTAAGTGTGAGAAACTCAGAAAACTGAGAATGACTTTTTCAGAGCTCACTTCCCTCTGCTCTTAAACTGCCTGAGGTTTCATCCATAGTTACACAGAGCAGGGAGGGATGACAGGAGAACAAACTTTGAAGGCTGAGGGAAGCAGGGGCAGAGGAGAAGAGACTTCCTCCTTTCTGTTCTAGGAAGCTTTCCCCTAGGATGGGAATGGTGTACTTCTGCATAACAGAGCAGACAAAGAGGAGAAAAATCTCCAGGGAACTGTTGGATTTCTTGTCTCTTTTTTTTTCATCATTCAATGCACCAAGCTTTGCTTGAGGCAGGTTCTTTGTCATGTTTTCTTGCTTTCTGAAGGTAAAAAAGGAGTAGTGTGAGTTCTGGGTTTCATTCCAAGTGTAATAGAATAGCTATTTGAAGTCAAGTTTACCTCTTGTTCTCAAGAGTTTGTCTTCCCTTCCACACTGTGCCCTCAGCTGGTGTGTGTGAAGCCTCTGGCACCCTAGAGGGAGGAAATGTATCCTGGAAAGGTAATTCTTAGCCTTGCATGAGTATAAAGCTGTTCCCTGAAATCCTGAACAGAGAGTTGGCTATGGTCCCAGCTGAAGATGAGACCATAGTAAATTCAGTGTGTGAAAATCCCACTTACACAAGGGGGTAGCTTAGGTCTCTTACAGTCTTTTCTTCTTTTTGCTGCTGTGATGCAATGGAAACAGGAGCAAGTCATCAGAGGACCAGGGTCCTGGGGTGAACTTGGATCTAGAATTGACCTCTTCTCCTTTGCTGGCTTTCCCTTCTCTCTTCCTCCCATTTCCTTCTATTATTTAATTTTATAAACAAACGTCCCCCAGTGTGCACTGTGTAAATGTTGTCACTGAATTACTGTCTGTTTGCTTAGCTCATTAGAGAAAGCCATGATAAGCTTTTTAATTACAAAATTACCTTCGCCAAATCAATTTCTTTCATTTAATGAACTGAAGAAAACTGCAAATGGGAGGGGTAACATTCTGTTTTCCCCTGAAGCATAAATTAAGCACCGCCAACCCCCAATTTCCTATATAAAATCAAGGTAGCCAAGAAATAGATTTTCTAAGTTTTTAAAAAAGTGTGACTTGAGGAGCGTCTTAAGCCTCTCTTTGTTTTCTGTCCTGTGTAGTTACTCCTTTTGGGGGGTTGTTTTTTGCTTCTCTCTTTTGCATTTTATTCTATGTATTTATCTTCACCTTAGAGCAACAGTCACAAAACTGAAAGCGAATTGTGTGAAAGCAAAACCATTCACATAGCTTTCATACCATGCCTCTTGGTGAAATGTTGCTTCTCCATGAAAGGACAGCACCAGTAGAAGGAAGGTTCTTTGGCAATTCCAGAGGAAACTCTTTGGATGGAAAGAGTTTGTTAGTGGCTTTACAGGCAGTTCATGTCAAAAGAATTGTGGTTCAGAAAGGAAGGAAGACAGACAAATCGATTGAATTGGTCAGTGGCCTAATGACTGTGTTTGCAGACCACAATTCTGCTGTAAGACCTCGAACTGAGTAAACTGTCAAAAATGGGATAGCCTGAATGATCCTAGGACATCCATGGGTAGACCAGGGCAGAAATAAGTGTATTTAGCATAGCATTTCTCAGTTGTGGACTATTTCAGTGCAAATATGGTTATCACTTTTGTCAAGGGAGTGACAAAATGAGGGGATCGTCTGCATTTTCACAACTGATTTAAAATCTAACAACTCAGGTGAATCCATCAGAGAAGGTTTGTGCTAAAATACTGGTTAGGACTGTAACCTGGAGCAAGTAAGATGTGGACTAACTCCCCATTTTGTTTATTTACTTTTTAGGGTTCTCCTCTCTAGTAAAGTGGTGGGATAGACAAGTGCGTACAGTAATGTGTTAAACTTCTTGAGATACATTTACCAAAGCTTATCTGTCAGAAGTGTCTATTTACTTGATTCTTAGAACTGGAACTGGCAGTAAGAGAAAAGGTTCTCTGCATATTTGTGTAAGACTCCCTAGTATTCTTGTTTTAGTATATTGTCAGAGTGGGTAGTGTTACCAACCCACTTCTTTGAGGGATTCTTCTTTAATCCTAAAGGTTTCTCTTTGAGCCTAAAAACAATTAGATATTCCTTCTAATGTGGTCAAAAGTGAACTAATTCACAAAGCTAACGCTTAACTTGTCACCTGTACACTTCAGTGTCAATGTTCTGCAGAACTCTGTGGGGGCAACCCACACTTCTCATAGCTTGTTCATTCTTACCTTATTTCTGCGAGTTCTTTCAGTTCTACTATTGGGGCAGATTTTCGTAACAATTCTGGTGAGCGTGACCTTATTATTTCATTTCTTCTCAATTGACCTAGTGTAGAGAGTCAGTAAATACTTAGTGCCATGGAATTGAAAACAACCAAACTTTGAACAGTGTTTCTGAACCCTTAAACACAATCAGTTGGGGCTCAGATGAAAACTACAGCAATGTAAACTGCAGCCAAACCTTTTTCAACCAAATCAAGGCTCCAGTTTTTTGCCACTTTGGTGATTGCTTAGATGAGAGAGCATGAGAGCAACCATAGGCCTTAGAGAGAGAAGGAAAAGCTAAGTGTTCAAAGCTTCTAGAAGGGTTCTCCTGACATACAGAGGAACTCTTTTCAGCTGGCCAATGCAATCTTGCATGGACATAGGGAACTGGCTGGGTTTATTACTCTGCATTGTCTCTGTTCACTACGGCTGAGAAAGCTTCAGCAGGAATATCAGAAAAGATAAGCCTGATTCCCTCCTGATCAGTATTGCATTGGACTTGTTCTTAAACTTGTTCTGGAGCATTTGTCTGCTGCTTTCATAATATAAAGTTGGTATTTATTTTCTGTATTTATTTATCATGAAATTCATTTATCATAGTGCTAATTTCTGGCTGGCAAAAAAATGACCATGGGAGTGCTGCTATAGAAGAGGGGGGCATGTCTATGTTCTCAACTTCTTACTTCTAATTGCAAGGATAGCTCTTTGAAACTATAAATAGGATAACAGCAATCAAAGCAGTTTCTTGGAGACTGAAGGGCAGCATTTAGCCATTTCTACCTTCCACCCTCAAACTGCAAGCATAGCTTTTCTACTGCTCTCAGTACAATCAGAATGTGTTTGCTAAGTGAATCCATGTGCTGCAGATGAACAGGTGTCCCTTATGTCAGATTACAAAACATCCTAGATCTGCAAGGCTCCTGATCTCCTGGGGAGTAATAATGAAAGAAAATCCAATCTTCGGTATTTAAGCAGTAATAAGAATCCTCGGTGAAGCAGAACCCTTTTCTGTGCCTCTCTCCTGCTGCCTGCTGTTTCGCATAATGATTGTACCTACTGAGATGAGGCACCCAGGACTTCTTAGTACAGTAGTCTGGCTACGTTGTGGTGAAGGCAGGGTGGATCCTTGATTTCAGCCCATGATTTTCTATGCTTCCCACTAGTCTAGCAATCAGAGAGGTGAACAAGGAATTTGACAGGTTTTGTCCTCTGGAACTCAAGTGAAGGTACCTTGGTTTAAAGTGCTGTAGAGTTTTTCATAGCAAATAATAATTGTGAGAAGCATGTGAAGGTCAGTGAACACCCATTAGTATGTATTACTACTTCCTATAAACAGCATCCAAACCTGTGTTTAGTGTTTCACAAATACCCTGAGGCAGTCAAGTTAATAGGAAACAACTGAAACTATGCTTCTAGATCAACCTAAAAAGTTCCTTCTCCAGTTAGTACAGGTGTTACTAAAAGGATACTTCCATAGTGACTGACCCTTTCTGATTTTGAGTATCTTTTCCTGGAGGACCATGTCTTCTGGAAAGAGAATCCCTGGACTGGTGAGATTTTCAAGGAACCATTTCATTTAAGAGATGGTTAAAGGCACAATACAAAAAAAAGGTGAATAGCTTGTCAGAGCTCGCTGAACTTCAGCAGCAACGTCTCTCAATGATTACTTGTCAAGATAGGGATGAACTTTTAGGAACTGAAGGAGCCACTTCTCAGGGCTTAAAAAGAGAAAAATTACAAGTAACCCAATTATTTCAGTGTGAAAAAATCCCTATAGATTGTGAGTTGTGTGTCTTTTCAATGGACCAATTTAATGCATGATTTAAGAGGTTGTGTTGCCATTGAGTTCACATGACTTGCTCCCCCAGAAGAGAGCAGGGAGAGGGCATGTACTTGCCCTCTTCTCTCACATTGCCACTTGCCTGCCTGCACCTGCTTATGTAACCCTGCAGCTTCTCCTCCTATTATCCTGTCTGCTGATCCATGCCTGATGGTGGTGTCAGGCCTCCAAAACCACCAGCTCTCTGATTGCTGCGCTCTGTGCACTTTGACATGACAATTAAAAATGATTTACAAATGGTCCTTTCAGTTCCGAACAGAGAGCAGCAAGAGGCTGTGATGCTCACTGTGGTATCAGAGACCTCCATCCACCTGGGCAGCTGCTGCCTTTGCATTCACCACTTCTGTGTCCCTGGCGTTTCACCTGCGATACCTGTTCTCCATGGGCTGCTTTGTTAGGGCACTTTGTAGGGCTGGAGAGATGACTAGAGCACAGTCAGCCTCCTGGAGATTGCAGCCTGTTCCCAGTAAGGAGGCACTTGGTTTGTGGGGCTGTTACCTGGGTATACCTGTAAGATAGGAGAAGTGTACACAGGAGGGAAAGTGCTGGCAAGGGGACTGGTTGTGAATTGTCAGTCAAGGATGACTAAAGAGCATTTGCTGTTTGTTATTGTCTTCCTGACAATAAAAAGTTGGATTTGAGATTGATCCATAAGCATTTTGGAAGTTATTAATGCAATCTAACTTTGAGTAACTAAGCTTTAAGGCAGGAATCATTGTATAGGCTCTGAAGAGAAATGAGATGTGTCACAGAGTTTTGGAGCACCAATGTCAGGCACTCATCCTGAATCACATTCTGAAGAGGGCTGCTATGTCCTGCAAACACAGTATGAGTTCCTGCTCCTCTCACCTTTGTTATCCTGAGAAACTTTGTCTGCCTAGGACAGATCTGTGGATCTGTGTTTTGGCTTAGGACAGGTATGGCTGATCTTGTCATTCCCAGACCTGATGATCTGACACTTTTATCAAATAGTTTTGTTTGTTTAGGGTCAATTATATTTCCAGTCTGTGACAGAAACTCCTAAAGAAGCCCTGTTCATGTTTACAGTGAATTCAGTCCCTATCTCTGCAGCAACTGAGTTGCATTAAAATACAGGTATGCTCTGTAGGACCAGGTTTTCTGTGACAGGAAGGATTAATGACAGGAAGAATTTTTTCAATTGTTAAGAGTTTTCAGTGAAGAATGAGCAGCTGCTATGGTATTTTGCCCACCAACAGTGGTCAAATTAATCCGTGGAAGTGAATACAAAGTACAAATAATAATTCCTATTTCTTTCTCCTACTGCACATATCAGCTCAAGTTGTGTCAAAAATTTATGTAATTTCTTGATTTCTTTCAATAGGAAAGAGCCCATCCCTAATTTTGCATTCCATTTACAGTAAACTCTCTTCCCTTATGATTCAATGTCAGGCACTAACCAGCATCATCTTCCTCTATGTGCTGCTCTGCCCACTGTCCTGCCTGTTTGCTGCTAGCTGGGATGGGATTGACACAATGCTCTGGGAGTGTGAGAGACCAGGTGTCCTAAAGGGATAGATAGCACTGTGTAGTGAGGGAGGGGGAGCCACCTAATCAGTGTTGCTGATGAAAGTGTAATGCTGGAGGATCTTCAATCAGTCTGATACCAACATGGGACACAGTCATGCTGTTTCTAAGAGGTGGATACATGACTATCCGAAGTTAATTGCTGCTACCACACAGTTCACCAAAATCTTTTTAGTGTTTCCTCAGCTGATTGTGGTGCCTTCTGCTGTCAGTGACAGATTAGCTCTGTTACAGAAAGATTTTGCTGCTTTGAATACTGAAATGGAGGTCATAATTGTTCTTAGCTCTACACAGATGGATTATCGATGGTCATTACTCCAAGGCTTGTTCACATAGAACTTGTTCACATTTATGAGCTGCAGGAGATTTAGTTCAGCTACATACTGCTCCCTGCTGCTCTGGAAAAAAAAAGAAAAAATGGAAGTAGTGGAAAATCATGTTCAAAAGAGAAATAAAGGAAAATACCATAAAGATGTGAACAAGATTTGCATATCACCCTGGCAGGAAGCAGATATTATGTTCTTATGCTGTAGTGGCCTCACACTGGCCTACTCGGAAAATACTTATTTTGCTCGGTGAAGGCAAGAAAGAAAACTGGAAAAAGGGATTTAGACTGTATTAAAACAGTAAACATAGATGGGTTGCAAGTTTTTCAGATGTGTGCATATGTATGGAGTAAAAAGGGGTCAAATTTGCAGTCAAATGGAGTAAAAGAATCTAGTGACTTCAGACTCCTCTGCTATAGATTTCAGCCCCAGAGGGGGCTTTTACAAGTCTTGAAAGACTAGAGCAACACAAGGGTCAGCATAGGTTCATTGGTGGAGCTGAGTTACCTCATGGGATAATTGCTACACGTAGCAAAAGGAAGGGAATGAGTTCTGAAGAGGATGGCAGTGTTGTTGTTGTAGGCCCAGGCCTGAACTATCTGGGGAGCTGAAAATCAGGACAGAAATGTTTGAGAAAATAAAATGCATTACTTGGGCACTGTTTGTGCAGTTCTGCTTGATGCTTTCAGTCATTCTGGGCTATAAGCTCTGGAAATATTTTCTGTATTTAAGGAAAAATGATGGATAAAATAAACTGCAATGTTAATTTAAATGAGAGGAAATAATTTGCACATTTGCACCTTAAATTTCCTTTTTCTTATCCCATCACCTCCACCAAGTCAGGATGGAGTATTTTTTTTCATGACATAAAGTATCATGTCCAATATGTCATAGTCTGATGTGTGACATACCTTGACATGACAGAGACTGACATCATGGGTCAGGACCTGGAGCACAATTGTTAAGCTAATTTAAAAAATAAGTAAATAAAAATGAGGCAAGTACTGGTTGTTGGACTTAAAATGCAATTTTCCGCACAACTTTTTAACTCTGGACATCTCCAAAGTTTTCTTTATTCAGACATCTACGACTCCCCACTTTCAGAACATTTGACAAAGATGAAAGATGCTGCTACTGCCTTAGGGAGCAGGCAAACAGGAATGGAAAGAAGTGATATAATGTACTCAGAATTGACCCACTTGAAATATTAAGGATATAACTCAGATACTCTGAGTAGTAGCTTGGTTTTCAATCCCATTATATTACATTTTATGTGATGGGGAACCTCAGATTTGAAGCAAAAGGAAATGGAGATTAAGCAGTGGCTTTTAGGGTGGTGACTGAACAAAGGTGACATTTATGGTAATGTTTTTCTAGCTAGAGGTTATGTTAGGTGAAGTCAGGGTTTCAGTGTAGGTCCTCAAAAACACGTTTTCTGTATAGCAGCATTCGTCCTTGGTTATGTTCTGCAGGTATGAGAGCCTCTACAATAGCTCTGTATTTGTAGACACAAGACATGGCTCCATTTCAGTTCTCTTTTAGTGCAGGCACGTAGATCCTGAGCAAGAGTTAAACTGTATTTCAGTGCATGTTGCTCAAATCAGAGCAGGTAATTAATTCAGAGAACGACTCATTTTTCTGCTCCTCCCATTCCAGCAACATAAAAACAAGATCAGACTGTAGAGCTGAGGCATTTGCAGCATTTACAAGTGAAAAGTTGTCAGACACTGAAACACAGGTAAATGCTTCTGAAATTACCCTTAATTACAGTGTTGTGTGTGTGTGTATCATATACGTTCCCTCCCTACCACCCAGCCTTCTTCCTACCTCCCTCACCCCAGCTGTGCTTGCCAGCTCCTGAGAACCAAGGTATGTGCGCTGCAGTCAACAGAACCTTTTCATCTGCTTAGGCAAGAGCAGGATTTGCAGAGACTTTGTGATGAGGCTGTTCATCAAGGGCTATGTTAATCATGAAGGCAGGGAGAGAACCAGATTGTGCTTCAGGGCATGTCTGTGTCCAGCACAGCAGCCATCACACAGAGTCTTCTCGTATAGCTGTCACTGCTGAATTTTGTTTTTCTACCAAGACGATGGCACAGGCTTTCCATCTTGTTATTCCATAACACCCTCTTCCATACCAGCAAATCTGTTGCAGTTGGAGGGAGAAGAGACAAAGTGCCTGCCTTTAGCAAAGGACTCTGAGGAAAGATTTCTGCTAGCCAGCCTGATGATCTGAGAAACGGGCCAAGTTACAAGTTTAGTGGCCTGACAGCAGAGTTTCACTTAGCTGACATGGTCACCTGGTTGTATCCCATCTCAGGAATGGCCTTTCCTTGTTCTCGGAATGATTTCCTTTGGGGAAGAGCTATCCTGATCAGACCCACAGTAGGAGCAGGTAGTATTTAAAACTGTGTTCAGAAAAGAGGACACATTAGCAGGGCAGTATGTTATTTCAAGATGCCTCAAATACAAGCCTGACACCAATACTACACTGTGAATCAGCCTTGGCTTTGGATCTTATGTTCCTGTCCCAGGCATGTTTGAAAACATGCTCCCTTTTGGGGGGAGATCATGGCAGCCTTGGATTTACTTCTGCATATTGAGAGTCACAAGATGGTGGGAAGAACCAGAGCTCAGGACAGGGAAAGCCCCTCTGCAGGTGTGACTTATTCTTTTGAGGCTTAAATAGGGCATCTTTTGCATGCGCACACATGAACCAAAGATAGTGTAACAACTTTCCCCTTTTTATTTCCCCTATTTTAATTAGTTCTTTACAAACTACTCTTTTCCTTTCTGGTCGTTTGGATTCCTCCTGAACCCCACAGCCCATGGATAGCACTTCTGAATATGCATGAGTTGATAAGAGAATCTAATGTGTGAATCACACTTAAAACAGACCCACCCACTTACTCCCTGACATCAGCTTTTTCAGAACTGTGAAGTGAGAGAGATTTTAAAATTAGAAAGCGTGTCATCAGGAACTTTTATCAGCCCTCAGAGAAAATAAATAACCTCTCAAGATGTGAGAATGGATTTAACTAATGCAGTTGTTTATTTATTTTTGCAGTTAAAAAAAATGCTTTCGTATTTCTTTAATATCGATGCTCCTCTTCAAAAAATGAGCAGTAATTGTAATGATTGTCAGAAAATGCTGTCATCTCTAGTTATTCTTCCACATCTCCTGAGATCCTAGCATGTAGGGCTTACTTTTGCATGTGGTATACATGCAACTTATTTCATTGGGAAGATCAGAAGGAAGAAATTCCTTTTTCTGGTGTCTGTTTTTCTTGAACATTTGCAGCTTAAAAGTAAGCAATGTTGTGTAATTTTTAGTGTGGGTGCATTTTTAAGAGGTGGAAAAAATCAACCCAACTAGGAACTTAAATTGCCAAGTTTTAACAGAATAAATAAGCATAGAGGAAAAGAACCTAACATCTTATTTTGATGTTTGTTGTTTTTTAAGTGTGGTCTGGGGAGTCTTTAATTTTTCATATATTCCCAAGACTGAGATACGTGCTAAAAAACAGGACAGGAGGGTGGTCTACAAAGGAAATTAGTTGACTTCATGTAGCCTCAGAGTCTTGTGTTCTGATGTCACATCAGACTTCAAATAGCATTAGTTAGAGCTTAAAGATCTCAAAAAAAAAAAACCCCAAGAAACAGATTTTTGCAGGAATTCCTAGGGATGACTTGATAAATGGTCTTTTGCCCCTTGAAGTGGTGCTGATTCTGCTGGCCTTTGGGGATAAAGCATAGGCCTATTTCATGAGTGTTGGTGTTTGTAAAGATCATCTGTCAGTTTTCACAATTGTTGATATGTTAAATCCAGGGTTCTGGTCTAGTTCCAATTTGAGGAGCTATTTTCTGCTTAGTTTCTGCAGCAGATTTGTATTGGCTGCGATCTCCTCCTCCATTTGCTGTGTTACATTTTCATGTTTGCTGAGCTTTTTTAAACAGCTACCACATTCCCCTTCTGTGTGTATTAAAAACTACTTCTGGAGTGGAACATGGCAGCACAATATTATACTTCACTTAAGAGAAGATGTGATAACACTATAACAAATCAAAGCCACAAAAAGAAATTTAAGGTAGACAGAAACTAATTACTTAGTTGGAATTTTGCCAGGGTAGTGGGATTAAAAGGCTTATGCAGAAAGTCTAGAAAGCACTTATGAATGAAGTGAAAGATGCCTTAGACACAAGAAATGGCAAACACCTGTGCCATCTAGTTCTTCCCTTGGTATTTGCTGCAAGTTTGTTCTTTATGTCACAATCACTAGTGATACATCCAGTTTAATTATAAATGACTGTAGCAACACAAATTCCACCATCACTCTGTAGAGGCTGTTGCAGGGACTTTGTTGCCAAATAGAAATGCATCTTGACATTCCTCCTGTGTGTTCCTTTGTGTCTTTTTATTCCTAATTGCACAATATGGAGTTGTTTCCTTCTCCTTCTTCTACCTCTTCCCTTTTGCATTATGTGCCCTTCAAAAACTCATAGACTTTATGATAGCACACTGTTTTCTGCAAGATTGCCTTTCCAACCATCAGGCAGGTTTTGTCAGCCCCTGCAATTGCTTGTAGCCTTGTCTACAAGCAGTTTGAACTGTAACATTACTTAAAATCATTGCCTCCGTTGGATGATGAAATCACTCAGAGCTGGAAGGACAGGAGTAGGGTTATGAGGCACAAGGAGGCCAGATTTATTCACCCACTGACCCAAGTTCCTTTTCAAGCAGATTTTGTTCATGCCAGCTTGTTAGATCTCATTGGAAGAGGTAGTCTGTTTAATAGAAAATGTTTTTAAAGATTTGTTGGCATATCGGGTTTACTGAAGCTTTGCTATTAACTGTGAATGTTAGTGGCAAAATATTCTCCCTGTGTTGTAAGGAACTTAACTTACCATTGTTTGGCTGCTCCATTACTTACCTTAAGCACCTCAAATAATAAATAAGCAGCTGTAAATGTAGTGATTAGGGACTGGGTCTCATTTAAACTCAGGAAGTGGGAGTCGTTTACAGGAAGGGCTTTAGTATTTCAGTCAGACTGCTGTTCCTTTGCTCTCCATTCTCTCAGGCTGTAGCACCCCTCTGTCCTGAGTATGCACATCGCTCATCACTCCTATTCTCAGTGCTCAAGAGCAATGTTAATTTTGATTTGTGGAAGGTGGCTATATTTGCAGATTTTATTTTCACATTTTCTTCAAATACCTGAAAATATGCATAGACGGAATTTTGAATTCTTCAGCATGTCTTGATAAAAGTACCAAAAGCAACACATATGTTTTTCTTGGAGCAAAGGATGTTTTCCAGTATGGCAGGCATTCATCTTACAGTGAGCTGTTCAGGGAGGCCTCTGTATCTACAAGCCTTACTAGCTGCAACATCACATTATTTAATTACCTATGTATTCTAAGTTTATGTAATACATTTGATGGATATTATTAACATTGTTTTGGGACAAAAAGAGTGGCTGTTTAATTTCTCTCTTTCTTCTAACTATAGCACAAATTAGATGTCATTAGTAACTTGTCTTTAGAAAATGGATAAAAGGCTGCATTTACTAAAAAAAACACAGTAAAAAACACCAGATTTTGATTGCTTCTCCTGACACGTCTCAAACAGAGCTTGAAAGTCAGAATACATCAGATAATGTGACGAAGAGCCAAAACTAATCAGCTTGCTGGTTTTGTCTGCTTGGGGTTTATAGTCATTTTCAGAGTGTGTGTGATCGAGTAGGACTAGTCAGGAGCAGAGGTAGGAGATAAGATGAAACACAAGTCCATGAAAGGAGAAGAAAATGGAAGCTTCTTAAGCTTGTGTCTGGAAAGTAGTTCTTCAGATCCTGGAAAATGATGAGGCATCCCTGGGAACCCTGGAGGAGTGTTACTAAAACTAGAACTTTATAGTGTCTTCAAGTTTTATTTTAGAACAATGCTATCAGACCTAACTCAAGCCCCAGGGAAATTTCTGACATTGCATTTGTTACAGTTATGTCCTTTATTATTGTTTAATTTTGCTTTTCAACCCTAGTATTAACATTTAGAACATTATAATCTTAAAGACTTTGTGTTTGTGTTCTACAGCTGGGGCTGTCAATCAATCTGTTGTTATCAGGTTTGTTCCATAAAAGTTAGTCGACTGGGGCCCAATTATCCTATCTATTATGCAGTGTGAATTTGACAAATAAAGGTGCAAGTTACAGTTAATCATTCTGGAGTGAGTGTGAGTTCTCAGAAGATGGTATCATGTTGTTTCAGAAGAGCCCGGGAGTTTGCAGGCATATAAAAGGTTGAGGGCTCTATGGTATGAGACTGTGCTGGTCTTTAGTTAAGATGTGGTCAGATCCATATGCCTCATTATTTTTCTCTCAGATTTGGATTAAAATGGGAAGAGCTAAAGCTGCTTCAGGTAACTATCCCTTGATCTGTTTTAGGGGACTTGCCTTGATGGGTAATAAGGGAATGCAAAGCATATTGCTATAGTACTAATGCAGGATTCTTCCTGGACTTGGCAAGTCTGTATGATGCACTTCTCCTTCATGCAAGAGGGGATTGATATTGTAGCTAAAATAATGCAGGCAGTGTAATTATAGCAGAATTTTTTATTTTGGAAAACTGAACTTTCAGCAGCAACTGCATTGTGTAACTGTGTGTGGGAACAGAGAACTTTGTCTAAATGGACTCATTCAGAAACATGTTTTCATTTCTGTATTGGATGCTTGAATGCACGATGTGCTTTTATAAATTAAGATTACCACATGTGATATCTCATAGAAGCACACCTTTGAAAAGACACCGATCTAAAGCAAAGGTACATGCCCAGAGTCAGCAGACAGAACACTGATATTTAAGAAATGGCAGACCACAAAATAGGATGATTCACATCTGCCCATGCTTGTCCAAGCCAGCGAAGAATTTCTTCTCTGTCTCTGATGTGTCTAATTTATTACAGATGATTATCTCATAAGGAATAAAATAGGAAGGCATTCCCACTGTGCACCCAATATTAATATACTGAGCTTATCTCTCTTTTGTTGTACCATCAGCTGCCCTTGCCCTGTGCTATGAAACCCAAAAGTTGTTCAGGAATACCTGCAAAACATTTTTTGAGTTTCTCATAGGAATAAGTAAATCTATAAAGGAAATAAAAAAGATCTGGAAAAAGGCTGTTTGAGAATATGGAACACTCTCCTTCTGTGCCATTCTGAACAGGTACATGGACATTTTTCTTAGCTATCTCCAGCCTCACTAACACCACTTGATAACATCCAGAGCTATGCAGGGATCTGAGATGCATCTCATCTCCCCATGACTGGGTGAGTCTGTGGCTTTTCCTGGTATCCCATTAAAGAGTTGTTGAGAGCCATGTTTTTGTATCTAGAGAAATCCAGTTCCCTTACTATTGCCTCACTTTTTCAGGTGAGTCGAAAGTTTGCTGATACTTATCCCTAGAGAATTTTGAGGGAACAAAATACCTTAAATCTGAAGACAGTGAGTTCATGCCATCTCATAACAATATTATCCAGTTTGACTTGAAATCTTTATATTGTTGCTGTTGGCCAGTTCCCTGGAGAAGAATGAGTGGTGTTGCATGGCCACATTTCTAGTGGTACCAGTCTTGTATGCTCTGTCCTTCTTGTATATACAGGTGTAACATGCAGGTAGCTCACGCTGAAGTAAACATGCATGGTTGATCTTTAGGGCCCCACACTTATAAAAAATAGAGTCAAGCTTTTTCCTTCACTTTTTTTCCCTTTTTTTCCTGCACTGTTCCTTTCATTTCTGTCCCTCCACTTTTTTCTTCATACTCATCTGTGTATCCTTTCTTATTTTCCATTTTCATTCACTAGTAATGGGACCCGATTGCACTGCACACCTAATGCAAACATTAGGTAAAAAGACACAGTGTTCAAAGAACATGAGGTGACCAAAGTATTAGTGTTAATACTGAGCAGACTTTTTATTTCTCCATTTATCCTCCTGCACCTGTCTCCACTCTGATGGCACAGTTTGCATTCTGCAATGCTTTTGAGGACTAAGCTCTCCTTTTCCCTATAAGATCTGCTTGTTCCCTGGGCTATTTGTTTTGTTTTTATGTTCAACCAGTCAAAAAACCTAATGATTCATATACAAAAATCAGCTTCCTGCTCTGGACTGTAAGTGCCAGCTCTTTCCAGAAAACTTGGCATTACCAAAATTACTGTTGATTATATACAAAAGTTGGTTGACGTGGTGTTTGGATAATACTTTAATGATGTTGGCATAAACAATTAGTTAATGTATTATTAGGAGGACTTAGCAGGTGCTCATGTGTGCTGGTGGGATTTTTCCAGCTATTTGCTTTATAGAAAAAAAAAAGCCATCATGTTTCATTGTTAAAGGTGTTTCAGAGTTGGGTCTCTCTTCTTTTCTCCTACTCTGTTTTTCTTACTTCCCTGTTTCTCTTTGCTGCTTTCTTTCTCCTTTGCAAGCATTCCCCCCCTTTTTTTTTTCTTTCCCTCAGACAGAAAATGATGTTTGCTGCTTATGGGGTATTGATTGTGTATTATCAGCCAGGCTCACACATCGACAATTACATGTAGTGCCAAGGTAGCCGTGACAATGAGGACTGGTTGCCATGGCAGTGAAAGGGGCCTATTGCGCTACCAGGCGCCTGCTCCATAGCGATAATCGTGCTGCTCATTTCATTTTAATTGAAATTTGAAATCATATTCTCTGGGAAGAAGCAAATGGACCTTTTCTCATTTTTCCTTAATTTTTTACCCACCACCAAAAAAAAATTGCAAATATGAAAGATTTGCACATTTCTTACTGAAAAATATTAACTTCCTGACAGTCAACACTGAAAGACTGGAATGAATACAGAGCTTTATAAAGGTAGTTTTTCAACCTTTCTCATTCCATTCCTAATTAATTCCAAAATTTCATTTTTCACTAGCCTCATGTTCTGTTAGCTCTGCTGTGGTCTTTTTTTTTTTTTTGGTTCCAGCTGATCCAGATAGTTAGCTGGTTCCTTAAAAAAGTCACTGTTTTCTGCAAGCTGCAAACTCAGATTTATTTTAGCAGTGAATAAAAAAACTTTTCCATTATTATGTAAATAATTATTTTTAAGCTTATTGTCTAGTATAAGTGAAGTTTTCCATTGTGTAAATTGACACACTTCCATCAATGGCAATAAAAATACAGTAACTCTTGTCTTCAGAGAAGTGAAGAATTAGTGAAGAGGTGTAAGGTGATGATTTTCTTGGGGAAGACAAAGAATTTGAAAGCTTAAGAGTAGTGAGAGAACGGAATACAGAAAACTATATCCTCGTGGCAGGAAGTGCAAAGGCAAAGGTTTTCTCAGTGGCAATATTAAAATTGGGAGAAGGACAATGACAAAGCTATCACTGACATTTGAAAGAGAAAATTAGTCACTCTTCTCTTGATGCTATTGAGATGAGGCTAAGTTCCTTGGAAGCTGAGAACTAAAGATGCCTGTTTGCTTGCCTCCACTTTTGGTTCTACACAGCGTGTCTGGCTTTTCCGGAGTCTTTCAAGATAGCCAAAACTTTGAGTGTATATATTGAATTTATCCCTGTTACCAATTTTTCTTTCCCATTTGGGACCATGGATTCAGGGAATCTCCCACGTGTGCCAGTCTTACCATCTAGTATTGGTAAAATTTAGACACATGGCACCTAAAAATTGGATATATTTTTTTTTAATGTTCTTTTGGGGTTTTTTGAGATCTTTTGGCTTTCCGAACTAGGAATGGACACAGCAAATAGAGAAGTTTATAGTTGCTGGCTAATGTCTTTCAGATGTAAGGAAATGTGTGCAAAACGCACTTTGTAATTTCTTATTATATATTTGGTTGATTCCTTTCATACCATGCATCTGAGTTTTGGATGAACTTGAAACAGAATTTTCAAATTTGGATCCTAAATTTCAAAAGATAGAGAGCCTTTTTAAGGTTTGTCTTTCATCCAAAGTCTTCTGAGCTACTCTCCAAAATGTAGGGTGTTTAGAATGAAAAAGTATTAGCTGCTCACAGAGTTCTGTGTCACAGCTCTCAATGTGTTAATGTTGCAAAGGGGCTTGTCGCTGGCTGCTTTCTTTGCAGTAAAGCATTTGGCCTTCTAACTCTTAATAGTCAGTCTTTGCCACTGCTGAAATTGAAGCTGAGGCTCTGAATCTGCAGTATAACCAAGCATTTTAATGCAAATCTGCTTAATGTATGGTCAAGCTAAGAGTATCCTATCTCTTGCTGACCTCTGGTGTTGGTAACTTCAGGCATTCCATGAGAAGGGCAGCAAGCTAGGGCTCTGTATATGCTTTGTGATGTGGCTTTAGCATGTGAAATGACCTTGTGTACATTTGCCTGTGTTTTCTTTAAGCACTGATAAACTAACTTTTACCCAAGCAGATTTTACCCAGAATTTTTTACCAATTTGTTTTTGCTGTTTTGTTGTGTGGGTTTGGTTTTTTGTTTGTTTGGTTTGGCTTTTCAAATTTATGTTGTTTATAAAGCCATCTTTACTGTCTTAAATAGTACAGTTTTTAAGTAGCTCACACTTTTTAATTTGTGATCTGGGCCAAATAACACACTGCCACCAAATGACACAATGTACTTATTCAGGTTAAACTCACATTGCTGGTGGTGAGTTATTAAAGAAAAAGTACTAGTAGGTTAACCTTACAGTGGATGGAAATATTTATCCTAGATCAGATACTCTGTTTATTATTTTCGAACTTTATGCCAGAATGGTCATTATCTGCTCTCCCTTAGCCAGATGAAAGCCTGTACAATCAGGAAAACCAACATAAGGTCTGAATTTTGTGCATTGGTCATTCAGAAGAAAAACTACTGTCTTCTTGCCACAGACCTAGATCACAATTTGCACTGGTGATCCTCAGATTGCTCGGCAGAGTTTTTCAAGACAAAGCCTTTACCCTGCAGCCAGCAAAGACAGGCAGGCACTGTCAGGGTGAGTGGGATCAGGGGAAGTGAACTTGCTCTGGGTTCCTCTCACAATGGCAGCTTGTCTTATCTGCACAGATCTCTTCTCCAAATGCTGCCTGAACCTCAGGCTGGTTAGTTTTTGAGGTCTGGTGCACTTTCAGCTTGAAGTGTTATGCTTTGAGCCTGTCTGCCGCTGCCTGCTTTGGAAACATCTGTCCTAAAGTAAATCTAAGGCCCTAGAGGTGTTTTGAAGCCATTACTGGTGGCAGGGCTAAGATTAAAGTAATTAAAAAACCCAGCTGAAGCAAGTGGTTAGAGAGATGGATAAAGTGTGAGGTAATATTAAAGTAGGGACAGTGAAGGAAGTAGAGATCTGTTTGTGCCAGGAGTTTTAACAACCTACACTCTACAGATACTCTGTTGCCCAACGTTCCCCTGCCACCCCACTTCCCTGAATCCTCACAGACCAGCAGAGTTCTTAATTAAGTGTCAAAGAATTGATTATCTGGAGCTCTTGCAAGGCAATTCCATTGATGAAACCATTTTGTCAGGCTGACTGATATAATTAGACCAAACAAGATGTGAAATCTTCAGTGTTTTGGGCTACAGCCCAGTAATTATTTAATTTGTAATAAAAAGGAGGGGAGGGAGATGGAACAGCAGCAGAAGTAAAAAAAAAAGGCAGCAGAAGTAAAAAAAAAAAAAAAAAAATTGAGAGAAAAGTTTACAAAATATTTTTCTTTCCCCCTCTTCCTACTGTTCTTTCCTCTCATGGGAGCTTGAGCATTTGCAGAAAGCTGCTTAGTGTCTGTGCAGAGGAAGCCTTGGTGAGCTGTCAGCACTTGTCCATTCCTCTGGAGATGTAATATCGCCTTCCTTGCAACTCATCAAGCTGCCAGGCCTGATTTTTACAGAGCTAAACATACCAGTGCTGTTGGGATGATCATCGTTACTGAGACTGCACTGTTCACTTTCCAAGCTGCTGCTAGTGTGTCTGAAGGAGTTAGGAGAGAATCATATTTTTAACAATAATTAGCACTTAACTGGCAGTTTTCTGTGGATCTTTGTGTTTTATGGAAGAGAGCCACTATATGCCCATTATATAGATGGAGAAATTGAACTTCAGAGGATAAGTGTGATGGACATTCTGCTGGAGAGGAGAGGCATGGCTGGAAATGAGACCACGTCCCCTGACTGCTAGCCCATGTCTCATGCTACCAGACCATGTTTGCTATTCCTGTGAATCACAGCAGGGTTTTCTCTTCCTTCCTGCCCTTTGGTGAGGTAGTGGCTGAGATACCATTAGTAAAGCATGGTAATGGACTGCTGCCTTGTATTCTCAGCTTTTCCACACTTTTCCACTCTACTGACTCTTTGAATACCCCTTTTTGCCACAGCACACTTCCTTGTACAGTGCATTTGATACTGAGTCCTGCAGACTTTGATACATTAAAATGAGTGAGGGTTGTTAAACAGGTAAGAAATATAGGTATTTCAAGTTTTCTATTCTAACTTCTGGAGAGAAGCAGGCTGCAAACTCCCCCAAAGACTTTTACTACTGAAGGTGACCACAGCAAATCCACAAGTATTCTGAGAGACCAGAAGCCCTCCATCTCTATCTCCTATTTGATCCAATTTGTTTTAGCTTTTTTCTTGAATTATTCAAGCTGGATTTTAAGAGTGTTCTTCTTCATGAATTTTTTTCATGTGTTTGTTTAGGTGTTTTATTTCATTGCAAGAATGGGAGATAAACTCTCCTTTAATAGAAGGAAAATACTCTCATGTGTTACTGGTTGACAAGAGAAACTGGGAAAAGGAAGAGAATATAAAAGAAAATCTGGTTATCAGGTGAAAAACACATTCCAAAGATGTTTCACACCTTGCAGTGCAAGCTTTTCTCCCTGAGCTGTGATTGCTGGATGATAGCACTAGACCTACTCCATCCCCCTCACACTTTCCTCATGCTATTATGGAACAAATATGCCCTGCCTTCCTCCTCTTCCTCTTACCACCCCTCTCTTGTATTCTTTACTTGAGGGAGAGGTACATGTCTGTGTAGGGGAAACCAATGAGGCCAGCAGAATCCAAGGCTGAACAGAAGAATCAGCTGAGTTACAGATGATAATGTTAGAACAAATCCTCATGTGATTTCTTAATGTGATGTACTACTCACCTAGAGGCAAGGAGGGGCTGCCACATTCCCATCCCTCCATATTCCTCAGGAAAGGGAATATTATGTTGTCTAAATAGCACCTGAAGCAGAGGTAGAAAGCAAAAGATGTATTTCTATATAACGCAGCCACCATAAGGCCAGAACAAAATTATTGAGCTAAAGTAAGGTGATGGGTCGGCCAAGCCGCAGGTAGAACAACACATTGTCATCTGTCCTTCTGAGTTTTGTTCCACCAGGCAATGTCTGTGCTGATTATTAGAGGCAGAGAGCAGAGCCCCTGTGGAAAAGGAGAGCTGGTGTCTATCACATTGAAATCTAAATTCTAGCAGTCGCCAGGTGCTAAGGAATTTCCTTGGAGACCCCAGCTGTGGAAACACATGATAAGCTGCTAGGATGCAGTCATAAGAGCAAAAGTCTAAAAAGCATGAGGATGCTGTTTGTCATCCTTTAGAGGAGAGTGCTTTTCACTGAGCTGTGACCACAAGCTTAGTAATCCGGAGATGCATTTTGGTGGAATATATATGGGTTGTGGCTGTGCAATTTATCAGGATGCAAGACCCACCCTGTCAAGGCTGTAATTAGTTTCTGGAAATTGTTGAGATTATATGCCTCTGTGTGTGTGTATACAACTATTAATAAATACACATGCAGATATAGTATAACCAACAGCCACTGAATAGTTCTGAGGGGGCTGGATCTGAGTGGCATGTTTTTTTCTGTGGATCCCTTTTAGTGTTTATACACTGGGACAATCCATGTGCCCACGAGTGCTTGTCTTATGTAGTCACACCATCAGCTTATCACATGAGGCCCCAGAGTATCCTGTGTAGCTGCGTATTCATCTGGTACCACCATGTGATGTCCATCTGAAATACTTCCCTGCTCTGTGATACAGCATTAGGACAAAAGTGGAGGGGATTTTGCACTGTTGCCTTTCCCTGGTCTCAAAATTAAGAACCAAACATGGTTTAAGGGAAAAGGGGTTTTTACCTTGGTATTTATTTAAGGATCCTTAAGGTGCATGATTTCGTCCAGGTGGAATGTGCTGAAACGAACCCAAAAATGCACACCAAAATACACACTGAAATGCACACACATGATGGTTTCTGTATACAGTTTTTTGGCCTTGCAAATTAGCATATCTATCAAAGATTCCTCAATGAGAGGCTCAAATGAACCCCCCCATCCCGAGGAATCCTCCTCTGGATGAGCCTATCTTAGTTTACAGAATGTGTTCTAGAAAGGACCTTGTTTTCTCAGAATAGTGTAGGACTTTCTGGCCCCTCCTGTGAGGCCTCCAGGATGTTTGGTGTCCTGGCTTAACAGAATATTAGGACTATGCTAAATTATTGAGCTTAAGGAATTACAAGTATGCATGCTAAAAGCACTGGGGATGCATGGAAGCTATATAAAGAGTATATAAAAGGTATACATAAAAAAAGGCAAAAAATCGTCATGGCATCAGCACAATCCCTGAAATAGATGAGTCCGAGCCTTTTTAGCCCAGTCCCCAAAGATGAAAAATCAGAATCTTTTTGCTCCTTGTGTTTATAGCACTACAAACTATTCCTTAAGCATGAGCAATAATATGAAAGTTACTCTCTTTCTTGTCTTTCTCATTCTCTCCTTTCTGCACGAGCACTATGCCTTTCCTGTCACTACCACTTATCTGCTGGAATGGTGACATTTTGTCTGTTAATTAAAGAGCTAAGTCCAGTGATGAGCATGACTGCAGCCACTGCCCCAGTGTTCGCTCTGCTTCTTTGGTTTCATAGCCCATGCACACTTCGTACAGTGTGTCAAGAGATGTTTGTTTCTTTCTGTTTAGGCAAGTGAAGTGTATAGATCAAATGTTCAAAGCCATTAAAAGTACGTTAAATCAGAGACACTACTGATGTAAGGGTATTAATGAGGGACAACCCATGGTGTTTGGCAGTATTGATTCTAGTGTTAGGTGGCTGTTGAAAACATTAAGCATCTGATCCATACTTTTTACCAGCCTAAGCAGAGTGGGAATAAACATCTGAGCACACATTAAATGACAAGACTTTGATGTTACTTTCGTGGGTATTGAATGTAGGAGATTCATTTCTCTTTCAGTCTGTGTTCCCTGGAGTTTGTCAACCCAGTGCAAAGAGCACTCAGAGTTTATGCCTGCTCAGCATGGAAGAGACATAGGGCAGCAGGGTATGGAAATATCTTCCCATGTAAACCCCAGGATTAAGAATAAGTCCACCATATAATTTCTGCAGAACTTCTTTACCTTCTTCTGTCAGTTAAACACTATGATCTCTGTAATCATAGTTTATTTTTAAAGCAGAAAGTCTTTCTTGTACCTTATCTAGTATTTCTGGTTCATTTTTGGGCAATTGAAACAACATAGTATTTTTGGTTTCTTAGGCAATTTTCACTTCCCACTTTGAATTGTGACTGTATTATCAGCTGCACAGATGGAAGAATAATAGGGAAGAACTTAAAGTGTTTTCCAACATTTGAAACACTTGGTTTGAGCATTGGGGCAAAAGGTAGGAAGGTCTTCCCTTGTCTGATAAACTGTGCATTTGTAAACAGCTTCCTCTAACAGCTTGAATCAGAATCTCTCAGCTGTGTCATAACTCCTCTCCATTGATGGAGGTTCTCTATTAGTTCAAGCACAAAGATAAAGATGTGTCATACAGTGTGTTGAATTTGCCCATAATAAAATATACAGTTTCTGCCTCAGCAATCTTGTGATCTAAATCTCGTTCCTGCTGTTGCTCTGGAGCTGTGAGATGGACATAGGGTATAGGAGAGTGCCAGCCTGGTGGTGGCATATCTGCTGTTTTTTTCTGCCTCAGACCCTTTGTTCAGACCTGGTTTAGAATGCTTGGTCAGAAGCTGTCACTGTGTAGCCTAGACAGCAGTGGGATTCCTGTGGGTGTAATATGTTCAAGCTGTGAGTTGGTGTGTCAATCATAATGACTGACAGATTCAGATGATTGAGAGAAAGTGTTGTCAGGCTTCATTGTCAGGCCAGGAAGAAGGATAGTGGCTATAACTTGGAGGCTTACCTGGGAAGGACAAATTATGGGTACCTGCAAGGAGGACTGAAGGGGAAAGCTACTCAGGCATTTGCAGGTACATTTCTTTTTCTTTGCTTGAGAGCAGATTTGGGTGCTTTTAGAGTGGAATTGATGGGGGGGGGGGGCAGATCTGTGGAGCTGAACTGAGACACCAGCTGCAGTGAAGGATGCTGAGAGCCAGTGAACATGAAAAACGGATGCAAAATAGAACAGTCTTTCAAGCTGGCTTTCATTATTTGGGATCAATGAATAAAGTGTGTCAGGGAAAAGACAGGCCTGAGTAGTAGTACATATTTTCTGCACCTTGAGCTGCAATTTAGAACTGGGTAATATTAAACCAACTTTAAAAAGGCACAAATCTATACAGTTTTCCTTCTCTGGAATTCAAACCACCTGCTTAGTGAGAAACCCTGATAAAACAGGTATTTCAGGTTTGCATGAAAACATTGAAAAGATTTTGAAGGAAGTTTACCTTTACTTAGAAAGTGACTCATTTTTCCTGAGAAAACATGCATGCTTTGAGGGTGACAGTGTTTATGTTTTGAAAAGATGGGACCATTTTTAACATGACAATCAGGGCAGGGAGGAGCAGGGAGATGAAAGTGATTCCGTTTTTAGGAGTTTAGGTTTTGCGTATTTTCCATACTTCCTGTGGATGAGTGAAGTAACCTCGAGCAGTGACTGCCCTTTCTATGCTGCACAGCTGAGCATGGTGCAGGGTGCATGGGCCCAGCTCCATGAGTGGTGTCTCTGTGATGTGTGGAACAGATCCATGCAGGTAGGTGCTGTTCTCCTCTCAGCTGTGTTATGTTACCCATGTACAGCTGTTGGTCTCTGCCTCTTAGCAGATGTGCTGCTTCTGACTCTAATGCAGCTTGGATACAGCTGGTTCATGGCTTTCTGAAAGATGTTCCTCCATCCACCTCTATTTTCAGGTCATAGTGTAGTGTGACATCACTTAGTTATGTCCTTCACCTTTTGGGAGGATACATACATTGAATGTCATGAAATATTCTGCTAACAGGCTGGTGTGAAGTCTCAGTGGCAGAAAGTTGTAGATGATATCTGTCTTGGGGTGATCACGGTTGTGTCACTTTTTGAATGTCCTCATGCCTAACTCCTTCAGGTGGAGATGACAGGGTGGGAGGAGATTGAGAGAGCCCACACTGGAAGATATTCTTTTTAGACCCCCTACACCTATTAAGATCTTTGAATACTCATCTTTAAGCTAAAAAAATCTTCCTTTTTTTAGGGACTGTGTAAAAAAGTTGGTCACAGCACAGGTCCTCTGTGTCAGAGTCTTTATCTGGGTACTGCAGAAGCTCATGGTTAGTGTGTACTGGGAAAGTGATCTGTATTTTAACAGTAATTGCCATCAGTGGCTCTAATCCCCACTCAACCATTTCTGAAAGCAATTTTACTATTAATGAACATGGGACAAGTGGTTTTCAGTAGCTGCCACCATGATTGAAACCTGTTGGAATATGATATCAAGCCTATTTGCTCAAATAATATTAGGCACAATTTTTAAATCTTTGTTGTTGCAGAAATAGATGTGCAAGATGTAGAAATTAAGATGCATTTGAAATATTATTCACTTCTATTAGAGTCAGCAGAAGTTTCAGAGAAAGGAGATGCATCATCTTCCATGGCTTACAAGTTTTTATAGGATTGATTGCAAAGTCCAAAAGTACATTCTTTATTTCAGATTATACATGAGCTGGAAGGGTATAGCCTTTAGATCACAGGCTGAGTTTACAGGGTTGGAAATTAGGGAAGGAAAACCCAGCATTTTTTCTTGAGCACTAAGTGTACATGGTGAGACCCATAATAGCTTTTTAACTGAGGTGCTTTCCTAGCATAATTGCACTCTAAATTATTTTAAGTAAGATTTAAGGAGAGATTAGGTATTGGCCACTTTAGCAAAAAAAGTAGGTTTAACAAAGCAAGTCTTTGTCTATTTTTAGGATAGATACCAGAAAAATAATTAAAAAAAATAATCACAATTTCATGTTATTTTTGCACTTTGGAAGTATTTAAATCCTCTGCAACCATTCCAGTTTTACACAAAAGAATTTTTCTCACAGTTTATAGATGCAGCTGTGTATTGGTAACCACATGTACGACATATTGCTTACTGTAAGCCCAAAGCTACTGCCAGTCCATGAGATTTGCCCAGCAAAAAGGTCTGAGGCCCTGAGCAGCCATGTGGAGTGAAAAGGGGCTGGATGGCTGTGCAGGTCTGTGTTTTCAGCCTGCAAGACTTCAGGATCCAGACACTAATGCTTGCCTCATCAAACTGATGGTTCTCAGGGAACTTGTATTTGCTCTGTGTGTTTATAGCAATAAAATTCACTCTCCTCTGGCTTTCACTGTTACTGACAAGCAGGATAATTAATCAAGACTGTACTGTGGTCACTTTCTTATTTTCGTTTCCCCCTTTCTGAAGTGAGTAATGAAGAATGATGTCTTCACTTCTTCACCTCCACATCTCCTCATCTGCTGAACACTTGAACTAGTCCCATTGACAAGTAGCCTGCATCAGGGAAAAAGTGCCACAGATGAAAAATGTGGCTTTGGAGTTTGGAAAGCATGAGGTTGGCTTTGTGACACTTCCTTATTTGCCACCATCAATCTTTCTCTGTCAAAGTCCTTTTTGTCCTGTCATTGTTGGTGTTTTTTTCACATTATGTATCAAGTCCTGCCTTTGCTTGCTGGAGACTGTACTTGCTCAGCACACTTCTAACCAGTGGGGCAAATGCCATACTGGTGGGTAATAGGGGTCAGTGCTGCAGGTCTAAAGAAGCTATTAAGAAGGAAGTCAAAGAAGAGGTTTTCTCTGAATTTCAGATGCTTCTCCAGTCTCTGCTCTCAATCTTCTTTCCCTGCACAATAAAGTTGAAAGAATCTTGAAGGTTAAAATCAAATGAAAATCTAAGCCCTGATGTAGAAATCAAGAGGTGTTTCTTTTACTTTTTACTTTCACACAAAAATGTGAGATTTTAAAATGTAGGAAGTTGTCACTGTAATAGCAATATCTGCTAATAATTCATCATTTCTACCCACATATCACAGTTCAGGTAATTTCAGGGCATTTGAGAATTAATCCTCAGAATCCCTCTGAGGTAGATACCAACATCATCCTCCTCATATTTGAAAGGAAGTGAAACTGAGGTACTGAAATGGGAAAAGATTTTAGGTTTCCTAAAGGTTCAGTAGTTAGGGGTTTGGGAAATGAGGCCTGCCAAAACTACAGAGATATTTTATAGGCAACAGTTAATTGAAGTATAATGAAGTACATTGTATAATTGATTCCTACTGCTATCATGATGTAAGAATGGGTTTCCATGAAAGAAGAAGAGCTAATCTATTCATGAAGCTCCTTGGGTTTGGGTTCGCTTATTAAAGCATCTGTGGTGTTGGTACATTTTTGAAGAGAAAATCATGATTTGATGTACAATCAAATCCTTCACTGACATAGTTGGCAGCCAGAAGGGCCAACGCTGTCCTGGGGTTCATCAGGCACAGCATCACCAGCTGGGCAAGGGAGGGGATTGTCCTGCTCTGCTCTGCACTGGGGCAGCCTCACCTCAAGTGCTGGGGGCAGTTTTGGGTGCCACAATATAAAAAAGACATTAAGCTATTGGGAAGCATCCAAAAGAGGACCACAAAGGTGGTGAAGGGCCTGGAGAGGAAGCTGTATGAGGAGTGGTTGAGGACACTTGCTCTGTTCAGCATGGAGGAGACTGAGGGGAGACCTCAGTGCAGGCTGAAATTTCCTCATGACAGGAGAGGGAGGGGCAGGCACTGATTTCTTCTCTGGGGTAACCAGTGACAGGGCCTGACAGGGTGGCCTGAAGTTGTGTCAGTGGAGGTTTAGGTTGGATATTAGGAAGAGGTTCTTCACCTAGAGGGTGGCTGGGCACTAGAACAGGCTCTCCAGGGTCATAGCATCAAGCATGACAGAATTCCAGAAGCATTTGGATGATGCTCTCAGGCACAGGGTATGATTCTTGGGGATGGTGCTGTGCAGGGCTGGGAGTTTGACTCAATGATCCTTGTGAGTTCCTTCCATCTCAGCTTATTCTGTGATTCTGTGATAGTTTGCTAGACAAAAATGAATTTAATTATTCTCTAGTAAGCTGAGTTATTAATATCTGTCTAATTAATAGAATAACTTGCAAAATCAGAGAGCTGGTAGTGTCACAATGGCGCTATGTAATTAAGTACGTTAGGAGGTTCCAAACAAGGTGCTTCATATGTTGAAAAGAATATGTCTTAATTCTCTATACACCTAAAAATCCAGTTCCTGTCTAGTATTTCCCCAGGGGTACCATTTCCCCAAGTCTTTGTTTTAATGATGAGTTCACAAGGCAAGACTTGACATAGATAAATGGGCACAAATAATTGTGGCTATAGCCTTTGCCTGTTGCTGTCGAAGAACTAGACTCTCCTCTTTCAGTTTAAACTCCAGTGAAAAGGAGGAAGTGTCACCAAATGTGGCTATTTTTGACCCTTAATGAAAGAAGCCTCAAAACAACAAGAAGTAAAGGGTATGAAATCATCGATGCAGGTAACACTGAAAATTTAAATATCTTCTGATTATAAGCATAATCTACATATTCAAACTCATTGGAATTTATTGAGTGCTATTTTCTCATAATTTATCTTGCTTCATTTTCCAGCACTCAGCTAATTCTTCTTGTTATGCTGTTTTCTATTAGGTAGAAAAAGCCTTTTAACTCTCAGTGTTTTCATCTATTGAACATATTTACACTTGCACACAAAGCATCAAGTATTCTATAGACATATTTGCATTACATGATTAGAGTGCTCAGTGATTCCACCAATGGAAGTGGAAACTTACTCCAGTAGATCCACACATAAAGCAAGGATTATGATAATGCTTCTGCTACATTTGGCATGCTCAGATTTTTATGAGGTTTTTTTTAAAGCTGAAAAGGCAGGAGCAGTGATATGTTTTCATACAGATTAGAAGTGTTCCACCTTCTTTGTTTGTAAATCTGATGCCTGAACACTCACTGATCTTTATATATGACTGCCTGTCCTTTACCAATTCTGAATCTCATGAACTGTGTTTCCCATATGTTTAGTATCTATTTGACAATATATAAACTAGACATATAATATTCAGGAACTGGTTTTTTTCCCCTGTTCTAATTCTTCAAACATATGGCCTCATACAGTAAATATACCCTACCATGTGCCAGAACATAGAGTGTATGTGTGTGTGTGTATATACACACACACATTGAGGGACAATCTGTCATTTTCTTCTTTCACTAAAAGCATTCTTTGCCTTGCACATCTCCTGAGGGAGCCAAACTATTGCATGTGGATTTAAATGAACAAACAAAATATGTACAATTTGACTAATTTATGACTAAGTAGGGATGAGCTGATTATTTGAAATCAAAGAGTGAAAAGTGACGCTTACGGTGAACCATAGAAAAGAAGGTACAGCAAGGGAGAAGAAACACCTTAAGAATGTCACCTGAACCTGCACCTGAATATGGCAGAGATAAGACCTCATGGCAGTGAGATCCATCTTGTTTCAATGGTGGTATTTTTACTTGCTGATTTGGATAATTGTTCACTGGTACACAGTGCTGTAACTCCCATGCGTTGCAGGGATTCCCTGCTATCCTAGGCCATGGTACAGAATAATGTGCTTTCTGGTTGTGAGATGAGGTATAGAGATCATGTTTAGCTGTTGTGGAAGCCAAATTGCATTGTGACTTCCTTCATGTTGCCACCAGTACAGACAAGTGACCTGGATCAACAGCCATCAGGAAGTGGCTTTACTGGCTGTGCTGTGAGGTGACAGCAGTTAGGTGCTAGCACCAGACCTCATACTTTGACAGCTCTTCACAGTAGGCCTGGGAGACAGCTTCTGAACATATTTACTGAGAGGTGTTGACAGAGCCTGGGAAGTGCCTCCTGACAATATTTGCTGTAGGCATTGGCATCAGTGAGGACCCAGCAATTGTTTCAAGAACCATTTTCCAATGAATTGTTAGACACGAGTTCGTATGGACTCAGGTTGATAATACAAGATTGGAAACAAAAAATAGTCTGTCTTTTCTTGGTTCTGTGAGTCGATGAGCAATGCTGTGCAACAGTTACACATATAGAGAATGAACTGAAGGGAGGATCAGCAATGTTACTTCCTTCGTTAAAAGTTGAAATGAGGAAATGAGGGAGGAGAACTGATGCTTGCAGCCAGACAGATCTACTCACCTCTCTCATGCTGTGTGTACCACAATGACAATGATACGCTGTTTCTAAGTTGTAGAATTTTACAGAATCCCACATTTTCCAGTCTGTGCTAAGCTGGAATGTATGAATAAGGCAGCCTGAAGTCTCTGTGTGAGCTGGCATGTCATTAGAGGAAGGGGTTTCACCTTCTGAGTAGTTTCTCCTGAAACTCCTCTTAGGGATATTTAGTCTTTCTTTTGTCATAATTTTCCCCATGAATTCTCTCTGTTTGCTGATTTGCAGTGTTTAGGAAATGAGGTAATATTATTTATTTGCTATGGTTCGTGGATTTCTGTGGCCTACAGCAGTAAGCTGGAGATCACTAATGTGCCCCTAGCTCTTTAGTTTTCTCCATAGTTTCAGCAAAAGAATCTGGAGATGTACTTTTTACTGCAGCCTTGTTTTACACTCTCCATGGCTGTGCTCCAGCTTGACAGTCTTGTGTGAATGTGAGTCATTGTGCTCTAGAAGATGCTGCACATTGTTCCAATCTAATTTTATCTTTGGTCCTTATATAATAAAGTGACTGGTACCTTCTAGGTGGACCACTGCCAACAGTGTTTGCTCCAAAATTCTTCACATTGAAATATGAACTTCATTGTTGAGAAATGGATTTCTCTGTGGCATGCAGCAGGCTGGACAACTTAGGGCTTTAAAGCTCACTGCTGTGGCCGGTGGAGCTCTCTCTGCTTCCCTTAATTTTTGACAACTTTTTCTCTATTCAGATTGCAGATGCCTTATGTTAGTCAATGGCTAAAACATGTTGCAGATGTTGTTGCTTTCCCAAAGAGATGCTATTCTAAAATCAAGTTGAGAGATGACAGGCAGAGATGATAACAGTCAGGGATAGCACAGATTAAGGTGACAGTTCCAACCAAGGCAAACTGCTGTGGCCACAGCACACTAACCTTGCTGAAACCGAGACAGTAATGAACACTCAATCTGTGGTAACTTGCTACTTAAGCAAGTATCTCAAAAAATCCTGACATTAAATAGAGAAATTTAAGAAAAGAGGAAAGTAGCCTTTCACTTCAACTCCTTGGAAACTCTAATGATGAAGGCAGTATCTATGTTGAACAGAAGGAGGTCAGTGTGTTTGACACAAAGAGCTCTGAGCATGCAGTCAGTGTGGCCAGGCAGTCCAGTGTGTTTGCTAAGCCCATGCCTGTCCAGTACAACTGCTGGTGTATGTTTATAAGACGATACAGAAGTCTAATGTGCTTTTCTAGATATCTAGATGAAGCCTTATCTATTCATGGGAAGCAGCTCTGGTACGGAAATTTTCTTTGCCATTTCTCAATATTAGTCATCTGAATACTAAGCATAGATTGCAAATTCCACTGCGCTCCATGCTTAGTATTCAGATGCAATAATGTTACATCTTGAATCGATTCTCATGCCACAGTACAAGTTAGTAGTATTGCTTTTATTTCTAATGTAACATAATTATATATTATTATATTCTACATTATTATATGCCATTATTTATTTTATATGTTATTGCATAATGTATTATTATTATTACATATTCCTATATAATGTAAATAGTGAAAAATGGTAGGAAAAAACACTTAGTAGTCACTGGAGATGTCAGAGAAGAACTGGTTTCCTTCAGCAGGACATGCCAATGCTGCATTGTCAGGCTACAGATTTTTCTTGGTCATATTTGTAGAATAGAAACACTTGAAGATAAAAATATGCATGTCTCTGTATATCAGAGAGAAGGAAGGTTATTTAATTTGGGAGTAATAGCTGCTCTAAATGTACTTCTGTTTGGATTTACAAGGATTCTGTCTATCAAGTGAGATACAGTAAAAAAAAACTGTGAGATGATATCAGGAGATGATAGTGTGACACAGTGAACAAACTCTCATTTCAGGAGCACTTGCAATTTGGGCTCTTTTACTAGGTGCTCTTGAAGTTTACTCCCAAGACTCTGTGTTTTCCAAGATTATTAATGTATATTAATGCTGTATAGGGGAAAAGTAATCCACAAATTAATATCTTCAGAAATATCTTATTATGAACATTTCCAGTATCATAGCCCAGTCCTACACTCCTTATTTTTAAGAAGGACTTGGGATTTTTTTATTTCGATTTTTTAAATGCAAATCCCATGGATTAATAGTAATTGTAACATCTTGGTCATGTACAGCACTTCTTGTATGAAGGGCTCAAAGTCTTTTTGTCCCTTTTGTAAACTATGAAAGGGATGTACAGAAGACCTATAAATGGCTGCTGAAGTTCAACTGGCAAAGATGTGACAGGTCCAGGAATAAAAATCAGAAGTCCATTTGTCTTTCTGGCCTCTTGGTCATAGTGTGGCCGTTGTGCACAACATAATGTTTAATACTTGTGTATCACTTTTTCTGGTCTATTTTCTTTGGAGTTCCATTGCTATTATTTTAATCTGTGTAAGGTTTATAGCAAATCTGAAAGAAAAGAAGTAATACTGGACATTTTTCTGTGTTATATGAACATAGTTCCTCTCACCTCAGCATCTTCACCTCTTCCCACTTCCTCTATTGATTTAAAACTGCTTTAAATTTGACCTCTGATTACCATGAAGTGAGTATAATTCTCCCATCAGTCCTAGTGGGGGAAGTTGAAGCTGTTAGTGAGAAAAGTAAGCAGACTTCCCCCCAACAAGGTGCACAATGACATTTTGGGGTTCAGCATGAGTCTCCAAAAATCATCCTTTCTTATGTTTTGCTTATTGAGACTGACCCTACTAATTGCCTACTGGACAAACTGTACTGCATGACTTTCCCTTTGTTTCCTTCTTTTTGTCAGATGCATATGGAGGTCATTTAGCTCCTCCTTTGTCTTTAGAAGGCAGACACTACCACAAATACTGAGGTGCTGGACACATAGAATTCATCAAGTTAGGGTCATGTGCCATGTAATTACTGATTTTCTCAGGTGTCATAAGCAGAGAGTAGAGGAAGATGGAGAGAACCAAATCAAAAGAACAACATGTGGAGGTTTGACCTGGTTTTATTTGGACATGGAGCCTTCTTTTTTGCCCTGGAGAATAGCTTCACTTGGAGATGGTGCCTTTTTCTGCCCTGTCTTGCATATGGGATCTCTTGGTTGTGCTGGCATAGCAGTGCTGGAGCTGCCCCTGGCACAGTCTGGTGTCAGGAAGGAAGCCCTTCTGTTGGCTCTGTGGTTCTGGGTTTGTGGAGCTGGAAGGCTCAGTCAAAGTGTCCTTCATTTGTCCTTTTGGAGAGACAACGCCTCTCATCTTCACTGGGGAGAGTTACTCCCACTCATCTCTCCCATTAGCACCGTTCTCTTTAAGCTTTTGGGATGTGATTCCCCTGTTCAGTTTGTGTTCTAACAGTGGCTCCTGCTACCATCCCTATCTTTAGTTACCTTTGAAAATTTGGTGTGGTTTAAATTACTTTTATACTGGTACACAGAATTCTGGATCCCTGAAGAGAAAAGAATATTCTTCACATGCCAGATAGGAGGAAGCTACTCAGGGATTTGTCTGTAGGCAAGTTCAGTGCTCTTTATAATTAGGAGATTTTATTGCTATTTTTTTTTAACTGTAAGATCATATTGTGTTTTTCCTGTAAAACAAGTCAGGTCTCAAATGCAAATGAGCTAACACAATCAAAAAATCCTTTTCTTTGAACAGTTTCTGATACAAGTTTAAAATTGCCCTTTTTACCCCTTTTTCCATTTTTTTTTCTCATTCTACATTACATGTCACTTGCTATAATATTCACAGAAGGAAAACACACAAGGGAACTCAGTGCAACCAGCTCTATATTTATCTACCTGAATAATAACAAAATTCAGAGGTGTTTGTCTAGTCCTATATTTAATAATGAGATGCTACAAAATTTTTTTGCATTTTCTGTCTTCCAAATATCTCAAAGCGCTTGATCATTGCCATTATGAGACAAACTTAAGTCCAAGGAAAGATTTGTGAGATGTCCACAGCTGACATCCAGTAGAAAACAGAGCTGAGAACAGGATCTATGTCTTGAGCCCTCAGGCCACTCTGCCATCCTCACTACAACAACTGTCGGATATGTGTTCCCTCTTCTCCCCTGTCCCTGCTGTTCCAAGGTCACGAATCAGGGAATTAAGCTTCAGGAGCAAGCAGCTCTGCTTGTGAGGCCCCTTGAGCTGAAGCCTTGTTCTGCAATTAGTGCTGCCTCAGCAAGCAAGCTCAGACAGTGAAACAAAGAGAAGCCCTTGCAAATTGCAGCCATTATCTCTGTAGACTTTCTTCCCAACCCTGTGAGCACCACATAGCAAGAGGATACTGAGAGAGGCAGACAGAAATAGATTCACTTGTCCTAGGGTTGCTGCAGGGTTGTTTAGGATTATCCATCTTGAAAGGCCATCCTGCAGCATTCAGGCATCACAATATTGTCTTAGGCCCACCAAGTGCAATGCAAATACTACAGTGTGGTGGCACTTTGCTCTGGAATTGGAGATTAAAGTTAACAGAACTTGGAAGTATCTTCAAAGCAGTGATCACTATGAGGAAAATTTATTGATAAATGGACTTTTTATTTTAAGTTGGTGGATTAGTTAGTAGGGTGTGGAAAAGATGTATGGGAATGCCTTTAGATTTTGACTAATAAATGTGAGGGGACTACATCAAAGCTATATGAAAAGGAACTAAGTAAAGCAGGATGATTGTCATTTGTCTTAAAACCACTGTATAGAGATCTACAAGAGAGGCCCAAAATTTTTTCAACTGAAAGATTGAAACCCTTTGTAATTAGGCCACCAGTCTCCTGAAGAATGTATCTTTGTCTCCTTCTAACTGTAAAAGTCCATGGTAAACAAAGTATCTGCTAATGTGACCTAGAATTGCTTGTGTGGTCATGGATCTGTAGTAACCATCTGTCATGGATGCAGGATTTTAATTCTTAGTACTCAGCCATTGGCCTTGAATACTGTTCAGGGGAGAGCTGTGAAGCTCCCCCAGGCTTTAGCAAGGCTAAAGATGTGTAAGACCCCCACCAGAGACAGACTCCTTTTTGGTTCTGCTTAACATCAACTGGTAGAGAGAGCAGCCTTGTCAAAGAGTGATAGATGGCTAGCAATTTCAAAGGCAGCATTGGAAATTTTCTAGCTAAGAAATAAAAAGGAAAGCATACACATGCCTATTTTGTTTTGGTTAGTTGTCCTTATGTTTCTAAACATGAAGCTTTGCAACTATTTAGGAGCCCAAGTCCTGAACTTGGTTCTGCACTTCAATATGCAGTTCAGGTGCTATTTGACATTCAGACTTCTCTGACTGTTTTTTTGTTAAAAGTGAATAGCTACATGATGGTTTCCAGTTAATTTTATTTCTGCAGAGCAGTAGACTTTAATCAATCAAGTTTAATTTACTAAGGGTAAATCACTAATATGTAATTTGACTACACTGTTTCAGGGGGAAAAAAAGTCTTTGGTCACAGGAGGTTGCTGTTCAGAATTAATTGGTAAACTGAGGCATACATCTTCAATGAGATACTGAGACCATTTGCGGATTCTTGAAAGAAGAACAAAAATGACATTTTGGAGGTCAAGTGCTATGACTGATGTAATAATCTGAATTTTTCAAGCTTCCTCTTATAGAAGCTTCACTGAGATTTTCAAAATCTTCTGGGTTTCCACAATGGTATAGGATTTGTTGCTAAAGCAAAGATATTTCTGACGCTTCTGGGCTTACATGAGAGATCTGGAGAGTTGCTTTCCTTGTGAGATCTCAAAATTTATTCTGTAGTTACTGAAGACTGGAGAAGTGAAATAAATCACAAGCACACTGTTGGAAAAGCATTATATACTATAATTGTTATTTTTGTTATTTCATAGCTTTCCAGGCGTTCAAAAATATGGTAAATATTTTGTAGCATCTGAAGCTTTTCCAAATTGATCATCCTGAGATCGCAGAATGGCATTGGGAGGAATATAACAATGCAGGTTATAGTGCAGTAACACTGAAATGAATTGCAGTAGCAGAAAGGGAATTGGTTACATCTTGCTCAGAAAATTTGGCAGTTGTCACATTGAGACACAAGAACAGATGAGCCATTGATTTGATTGAGCAGAGAAGTTCTTGTGTCATTGTTCCCCTGAAAAATTTTCATTCAGATTATGAAATTTGATAGGCCTCTTAATTAAAGAGTACTGCTTTGATTTTTTTTTTTTTTTTCTGAAGACAGGGTCTCATTGTGTTTGTATCTTAGTCCTTTGGTAAGCACTCTCTAACATGAGGATGTAAAAGTCTGGCCTCTCTGTATGTCTCTTGATCCAATTGAGGCAGTATCTCTTGCAGCATCCTTTCAAATGGAGACTTGAAAGAAGTATAAAAAATTAAATTCCTTACATTGTGGTTGCAATTCATCAGAGGGGTTCTAGTCTTTCTGGAGCATGGAAGTGTTTCTCAGACTTCTTTAACTAAGTCCCACATTGCCAATTATTGCAGCTGTGTGTTGAGCAGTTTGCTGTTTTCATGGCATTACAGAGTATGAGAAGTCCACCACCAGTCAGGAATGGGAAAGAGTAGGAAAGAACTGCAAAACTTTTGCCAATTACTTCCTTTGTATAAATGTATGTCAGATGGTGTGTGATGGATTGGATTAGTTAATATGCTGAGGTTAGATCTAGCTAGAGCTCTGCATAGAAGACATATCATTTAGCATAAGCACGGGGTTCATCTGGATGTCAGAAAGCCATGCCCATTCTAATGACACAGTTTCCATAGCAGCTAATGCACTTCAGAAAAGAGGGAGACAGGAATCAAACTCATGACTAACATGGCTGTCCCAAGCTCGTGATGATATAAACTCTGGCACCCACGTTGTCACGTATCTTTCTCTGTGTGGTATGTCTAGGGAAGTTACTGATAGAGCACTAAAGTAATTAAACTCTCCTTTTTCCTGAGAGACTGTTCTGATTAGTCACAGCTAACAACCTTGTCTTCATTGAATTCCTGAGGAAGAGCTGCTTTTACCACACCTTGCAAACCCTGCACTCAGAGTCAATATTGGCTTAAAACTTACATGGCTGAAGTCTGGGTGCTGGAGTTCTAATGATCTCTTGTTGGAATTCGTCTTGATTTGCAGTCATGGACTTTAACTTAATAACCAGCCTCTATGTTTACTTCCTGCATTACTTACCTTGTGTGTATGCTAAATTTTGTAGCAGACATCCTGATGGAGCACAATATAGAGTCTGTACCCATTTTCATCTGGCAGTATGCATCAATACAGGGGAACATATCTGATGGAGTGTGTTACCATCACCGGTCTTTGTGGCACACAAGCTTCCCATTTGACACTAGAGAGAACTTCCTGTAACCTTTCATTTCAGCTCTTACTACTTGAATTTTATGTATATCTATCTCAATCCTCAGTTCTCATCTATTTGACTGAGAGTCGGTTCAGTAAAGAATTTATCTGTTTGCTGATACACATTCAAATTTGAATTTCCAGTCTGATGTTCAGTGTTGGGGGTACCTGAACTTGGTACATCTATCCTCTTTTTCCGAAATTAACATCTAAAAGACACCAGATTAATTCAGCCTTGGAAATACCCCCAATAAGGAATACTTTCTGGGAGAAAGTACTGACTTGACACCTATTAAATCTGTTTATAAGTCTGATTCAGTCTGTCTGTTGTTTGATGCTGGCTTCCTCATTTCACATTCTTTTTGCTTTAATTCCATCTTTTGTTGAATGGGAAAACTGCTTCTTCCCCTTCCTGGTGAAAGATGCTTTCTTGGCATTAGCATCACCACTGTTGGACTGGAGGAAAGTATCATCATGTTGAGGAGGAAAGAGAGTCTTTTGTACTCCTATACCATCTGTTTTGCTGACGTGTTACAGATGAGATTTTGGAAGAGAGGGGAGTGTCTAAGATTTTACTTAAGTCTTAGATTTTGTTTACATTTTTCTCCTTTCAGTAACTCATGGATACCCACTTCTCAGTTCTAGCTTCATCCATCCTGAAACAACCCAATTACACCAGTTGAACAGATACTAGAGATAAAACAGACTGCAGAATTTCCCCAGGGTTTAAAAGCATGTGGAAGGGCCATTTCTCACCCACCAGTGCCAGAAGCTGGAAGTTAGAAGTAAATCAAAGTACTCCTGAGACACAGCACAGGTAACAAAGGAGTCAGTAGCGAACACTGACATGAGCCACTCAAGCCTGGAGGCCCAAATTTATACTCCCTTGTCTTCCTTGGAGGTTACATGGCTAAAATGACCAGGACAGCTCATTTCAGTAAGGCTAAAGATGGAAAAGGTCTAGAAATTCTCAGCTAGTTGATTCCTTCTGCAGCACTGGCTGTCCTTTTGCAGGATAATCCCAGTAGCTTTACGTCTCTTGTTTCACCTGAGGCAGGGAGGTTTCTGGCATATGAGTTTTTTGTGTTAGAGCAGTATTCCCTCTCCAAACAAATACTGCAGCATTTTTATTTGATGTTCCCTTTTTGTATGTTCCCTTAGGCTAAACAGTGACCAATAACATTATTTTTCCTGTGTCCAGGACAGGCTATGCAGCTCCTCCTTGTTCTGCTACTTAAAGAAAAGTAGATGTCGTTGTACAATCATTAATTCCCTTAAACCATTAGCACTTTTATGCTAAGGGACTTTACTTTGATTTTATTAAAACAAAGCTGTATTCAACTGATGAAGAGCCTCAGGAAGGCTTTTGACTTACTTTGGGGGTGAAATTGGCCCACTGACTGAAAAGTAGTACATTGCTTCTTTCTGTATTTGTCTGAGCTGATACTTCCCTGAATAGTGTGATTCATTATTTACGTGGTATATTTGAAATAATCATTGACTGGTGCCTGTGCTTAAGTCAGTAGAAGGGAGATTAACATGCTTTGCATCTTGAAGTAATCTTCATCTCCAGATTGTGCCAGTTCTCTAACTTAGTTGAAAACAGGGAGCTTCCCTGAAAGTTGTCAGTTTTTGTTACATACTGTAAAAAAACAGGCTGCTGCACGCCTGCCCCACACCACACACACACACAAGACTTCCTGAGGAGGGAGTTGTTTGCTGCAGAAGCAAAGGAGCTGAAGTAAACTCACTGGCAGCTGAACATGCCATCTCTCTGGGGCAATGTGCTTGTGTTAGCGAATTTGCTGATATAAACTACAGGCTCTCTCTGTACCAAATTTCCCTAAAGATTGGAATGAATCTGTGTTGCGAAAGCAAGCTTCAAAGCATCCCTGGTGAGCACAGAAGATATGGTAGTAAAGGAGGAAAGCCAAGGATGATATAGGAGAGAAGGGAGCCGGGAAGAGAGTGAGGCAAGAGAGAAAATACATAGAGAACTGTATTTGTAAGTAGGTGAGAAATTCCTGTGAGGGTACAGTCTGACTTTATGGTCAAGCACATTTCCCAGGGCTGGACAAATCAGTACCCCAGCAGGCAGCAGCAGGTTTGCACTTGCTTATAATTTGCAGCAATCTGTCTTGTCCTTCCATCCTCTTGTTTTCTTCTCTCCCTTTAATTTTTCCTGCTGGTCTTTAGCATGTTCTCTGGCACTTATGCTGCAACAGGGTCTCTAATATGACTGAAGAGCTTCTGCAGCCAAACTCACTGAGAAATTATTTTAATGAGCAAAAGTGTTGCACTGAAGCAGTGAATTCCTCCTCCAGCAGAAAAAAGAAGATCTTTTCAGTGGAAATCCTGCAGTAAAAACTCTTCAGATGAATTACTTGGTAGAGGATAAAGCAGTTAGGTGAATAAAAGCCTGATTACATACCTGCAGGTAGAATATAATAAGAATCAGAAGAAGTAAATTGATAATTTGGCTGCTACTTCTTACTGAGGGCTGTGCCTGAGCAGTTTTATCCAATACCTGCTTCTGAGAAAGGAGAAGTATTATAAGAGGCAGATTATTCAAACAAGGAATTTGATCTGCATTTGACTGCCTGCTCATTTGTCTTGAGCTGGAACTCTAACGTGGGGAGGAGGCATTTCAAGCTATTGTCTACATGAGTTGGTCAGTTTGGACAGGGCATGTGACATCTCCAGTTGCTCTGAAACTCTGTGATGTTAATGTGACAGAATGACATGACATCTCTGCACAGGCTGGCAGCAGTATGGCACCGCATTAGATAGATGTGGTAGGGGAGTGCTTTCACCCTTATTGTGAACATCATGTTCCCTTTGGTCAGATGGAGTTAATGCTCAGAAATGCTCACCACACTGCTAAGCTCCCAGAGCTTTCCCCTGGCTCCAGCTTTGAGAAGCTGCTGCCTCCCCTGAGCTGCCTGCTCTAATCACAGTCCCCAGGCAGCATTTATTTAGCCTGGAGAAAGCATTTGGTGTTAACCTCACACAGACTTAAGTGCTGCTTATGTACCACTTCCCATTTATTTATTCCTTTTTCTCATTACAGTTTTTGCTCCATTTTCCCTGCTCTGTGAAAAGCTCCCATACCCAATAAACCATCATTTTATTTGGTTTATGCCCACTGGATCATTGTAGACCATTCCAGATCAGAGGTACCAAGAAAAAAGAAAATCCTGGAATCTATTTCCGAACAGAGAAGTATTGTCTCTCCTTTTGGCATCTCAGGGGCATCCTTCATTTAAATGCATCCCAAAAAAACAGTGCCAACTGAGGCTACCTCCCCCGTGCTTGTGACCACTCTGCTTCCCACTGTCATCCTGGGTAATTCCCATCACTAACCTGCTAGAGCTCCCAAAATGGGAATGGTACTGCCACCTCTTTTAAGTGACTGGTAAGCTGCTGTATGCAGCCTAGACTGTTAGCAAAACTTTTGTCCCAATTAGCTCATGAATGGCTCTGTTTCTAATCCACTTGGATTTCTTTCCTCTACGTGTTGAATATATTTGGACATTGCATTTACAGTGTAGGTTCTGTTTGGCTGCAGGGATAATGTCATCTCTCTGCTAAAGACAAAGTAGTAATTTTCCCCAATGCCTAGCACACACGCAGCAGTCATCTTTTATGTTTTCCCCAATGGTAATTGCTACCTTCTCTCTCTTCTTTTTTTTTTTTTTTTTTCCCAGACAAATAGTATTAGGAGATGAGCTTTGAGCAAACCTCTAAATGAAAGATGTCACTGCTTTCACCTGTAGTTTTGCAGAAAGCCTCACAAGTTTTAGCTGTTGTGGATCTTGTCGCAGATCTCCCTGCTCCATCAGTTATCAGATTGTGTGACTCTGCCTGCCTACCTTTTTTTTTTTAATGTTGTAACCAAAGATAGCATAGCAGTCACTTTATTAAGATGTTTAATGTAAATCTATAATGACAGTGTTTTTTCTTTAAGATTTTCTGTCTGATGGTCTTAAATCACATTTTTGCACATTAATTAATTGAGTCTAATAGCTCCCACTGGACAAATACAAGACATAAGAGATTTCCCAAAGGTTATAGAGGGAGTCGTGTTAGAGTTCCTTGCAGCTGAACCCTATCTGTTGACTTTGAGTTAAAATTTTTAGGGAGTTCACTTGTGTTGTAACAAAATATACTCAGTGTGTTAAGAACCTAGCATCTCAATCAAAAGTCTCAAAATCTACATCTTAATAAGCAAAGAGCATAGAAGAGGACAGAAATAGTAACTTCTTTTTTCATAGGATTTTTTTTTTAATGAGTATGACTGTCATCTCATCTGGATAGGAAGAATTTACAGTTTGCCTTTACAGTTTGTGTGTCTGATGTGCTATCTCTCTTCAGTGTATAAAACAGAGATTCACCTAAAGTACTGTGTTACCATCAAAGCACTCAAGTATCAGCAAGGGCAAATATGCAACCTTCTTTACCTTTCTGTCTGGAAAAAAAAAAAACCCAAAAAAAACCCAAAACCAAACTAAATTATCATCTAGTTATGTACTTGGTTTACTTCCTTATTCCTTCATATTTCCTTCAAATTTGCACTTTTATGGCAAGTAAAATGCTCTTTTTGGGGTTTTTTTTGAAGGGAAAAAAAGCCAGCTTCTTTTCTACTAGAAAATAACATGCAAATGTGGCTCATTGAGGTGTTATCAGAAGTAAGTGCTGAGGTTTGATTGGGTAATGTTTTATATTTTCTCTTTTGTCTCAGTTTGGGCTTTAGTTTAAGTAGAGATAATGTAGCAAATCGTCTTCTTTCTGACCTATGAGTATAAATCTAGGGTAAATAATTTAAAAAAAAAGAAAATAAACCTCTAGCATACAAGAGTAATTACCCCCAATACTGCTGTAGCATAGCTGTTGTAAGAAGCAGTGGAAGTCTTATTATAAACTACATTCCCTAGGTTTGTTGCAAATTTATATATTTATAACATTTTAACAGTTGAAAAATTTGCCCCAATTCACGTTACACTTCCATCTGCTGGGACACTTCAGCATAGCAGCATCCTGGCACAGTGATACATTTTTATTTTTAAGTAGGGGACTGATTCAAGTTCAAAAATTCCCTCTACACAGAAACTAGTCTGTGCAGACTCACCTGGAGGCTATTAGTCAGACTGAGCACCCAAAAACTTGGCCTGGCACCCATTGCAGAGAGGGTTTAGGAACAAAGTGGCTGTGGTTGGACTCCTTGGAACATCTGGATTTGCCTGGCACACTTACATAACCTCAGCCTTGCATCCTCTAATGACAGACATCTTCAAGAGCTGAAGTAATGACAATTATTTTCCCTAGGGGCTTAAACAGGTCACGAATTTTTTCCTGCAATGAGCAGTAGGCAGTCTGAAGTGACAGACCTTGTTCCAGCATATTCTAATAAGAACCGCTCCAGAGAAGAGATGTTGCAGTGCAGCAGCCAGGTGCTGTGGGGAACTGGTAGTGAACAAGGAAAAATACTTGGAAGGGCAAATACTGTTAGATTTTGGCACTTGGGAAAAGGGGCTGTTAAGACAAGGAGAGCTGCTCAGCCCAGCAGCATTCCCCCTAGCTTCGCTTTCTGTCTGAAAGCTTTGAGAAGTTTATGGAAGAGCATCTGAGCAGTATCTAACAGGGAATTAGGCGAGGATGCTTGCAGAAAAAGGAGCAGGAGATGGGCTTTCATAATTGAAACAGAAAGATAAGGAAATATATAGACAACAAAAGAGTGGCAGAAAGGGAGCTCTGAGAATAGGCTTGGGAGCCAGGGGCTCAAATTTGATTTCTTACATCTTGTTCTGTGGATAAGTCACATCACTCATCTGCCTGATTTTTCTTATCTGTGTAATGGGGGACATATTACAGATCTCTGTTTAAGGGGAGGTCTGAGGAATTAATGGATGCTGATAAAATGCCTGGAAGATGAAAAATTCTGAGTATTAACCACTGCAAATAGTAACCCCTTTGACTCATTTATGATCTTATTAGCACCAAATGCCTCTTTGGCTTCCTATCGTTTTAACTAAGCCTCCTTCTGATCCTATTAAACACCAGGGGGAAGTTCCTCACCTAGTGTCAGTTGTCACAGCTCCATTGACTTCAGTTATTTCTCCTGCACAACATATTTCATCCAAACACTTCAAGTGTTTGAGAGATACTGGCCAATTAAGCACCACAACCTCTATGGGAAGTGCACAGTCATACCACTTTTAGAGAAACTTTGAAAAGAAAGGTTAATCAACTTACCCAAGGTCAGAAAGAAAGCATAGCAGAGATAAGAAAATGCATCAAGAGTTGCCCTCCTAATTCTGAACATTGCCTTGGTCAGGTTTTGTTCTCTGTGTATCGGGGTGGATCTGAAGCTACTGTTCCAAGCTCTGCCTTTTCATGTTTTTACTGGTACGAGACAGAGCAGGGAATCGCTTCCTTTTCACGCTCTCATACCCTTTCAGCTTTTATCATTCTCATTTTATTTGAGGTGTCTTAGGAAGACAATTATGGAGACTACACATATAAAGGCCGATTCCTCAGCTGGTATAAATTAGAAGGATTTCCCAAAGGCAATGGGAATACAGACCTGAGGATCTGGTCCCAGGGGCTTATTTCTGACAGAGTATGGCTATAAGATACCTAGGGATTTTCAGCCTCCAGTCACTTATGCACAGGCTTTCTGAAGCTGCAGGAAGCTAAACTGCCTACTGGTCATTGCTTTTTCAGTATATTGCAAGCCAGGACTTTATCAGCATACGTGCAAATGATTCTCAGTAAGCTGGTTTGTGCCCTTATGCCTGCTAAAATCCAAAATGGCTGCATCAAATGGAAATACTTAGAATAGATCCAAGTGGAAATACTTCAAATATTTCACAGTAACTCTGCTGTTTCTGAGATGGGAATTATTTTTTTTTTCCTCAGTGTAGCGAGCATTTGTGCAACTTCAGCATTTTATTCTGCAAATTTAGATCCTCTTTCAGGGAAACTAGTGACTGCTGTGATAGTGGAGTTTAATTTATAAATAGCCAGCAGACGAACACGAGGAGAGGCAATGAATAACTCACAGATGGAAGAGTTTGAGATCAGTTGTGACAAAATGGCAGAGCATCAGTGCAGAGCTGAGGAGCAGTGCTCAGCTGGGTCAGCACTCAAAGAAAATCTACAAGTGCAGTTCTTAATTAAAAACATACATTTTTAAGTCCAAAATCAGCTTGTTATTTGGGTTTTCTTAAAAAAAAATCCCAAGAACAACTAAAACTACCAACTCTCACTGTAGAATTTGCAGTTTTGATGCAATGCTTATTGCACGAAGCTAGGAAATAATGTTATTAGTTTTTTTTAGTTTTGAAAAGCTGCAAATAAGTTGAAGAGGAAAGCCTATCAGAGCTACAAGAAACTAAACATATTTATAAACTTTAGATCTTAATTTCCTGAAGCAGCTTTAAGTAGTGTACTATCATTGGACACTGAGTTAAGACTAGTTTATACCAATATTCCAGCTATTTCTTATTTAGGTTAAGAATAACTGAATATGCTATGTTTTCATACTTGGGGGGAAAACCAATTTTATTTCTGTAAAGCCCATGATAATACTTAAATTGAAGTAAATATATATAGATGTGTTTGTACACACATTTAAGTAAATGCTGGTCAGTTTTGTGAGAAGCCAGGTCTAAGAATTCACAGGAGCACTGCGGGAAGGGCTGAGGTGTGTGAGAGATATGCAAGGGGAGGATAGGCCAGCTCAGAAACTCAGTTTATCTGTGTACTTCCCTTCACACATGTGTACTTCAGCATTAAGAAATAATAATTTTAAAAAAAACCCACTGCCTAAAATCATGAACATTCTTTTTTCTTCATCCTAATGCTAAGGTTTAACATTATCTTGGGCTAGACTTTCCTGACCTTTTCACCAAACATACCCTGATATGAAAACACTCAGTCAGGGCTCATACACCTATGAAAAGAGATAAACCTTTGAAAAGGAGAAGGCTCCAGCCTTCAACTCCAGCCTGGAAAAACTGCTTTTTTACTTCTCCTGTGTAGAAAACATGCTCCCCAGCAAAAGGAAAGGGAAATGCACACCCTTTATGTCAGTAGCTACATACGAGCTCTGTGTTTGGTCTTCAAGAGAATCTGTATCAGGCATATGCTCCCTCTTGGAAATTTCTATTGCCTGTGCTCTCCCATTCTATCTTAGCACAGGTTTTTTAATACTGCCATGGGAAACAAAGGTCTTGATTGGAAGGAGAAGGGAAACTGGTGCTGTGCCAAAAACCTAACATAAGAAAAATCTGGAAGTTGTCCAATATGCTTGGTAAATCCTAACACAGTCTTGGAAAATATTGCCTATGTGAAGGTGCTGAGTCCTCAAAAAGGTAATTGTGTGTACCAAGGAATAAGAAGAGAAAGTGGGCACAGGGTGGCTTCAAATGTTCCCCATTTGCCCCCACTGAATGTGTAAAAGTGCTGGCATCCCTCTTAAGGGGTATAGAGCTAAAAGCAAATACACATTATAAAGTGCCAGAATACTTTATTGTTAGGTGTAAAACCTGTTACTGTTGACAAGTGCAAGTAGTCTTTACTGTTCTCTGTTAATAGGACCCTAGGGACTCCGTGTTCTTTGGAAGAATAAAAAATCAGGAGAAAACATTTATGTACAAGCTAATACTTTTTGCTAGAGCTTGCACAATTTAGCAGAGACCTGCTACAGAACACTAAAAGATCATTTACTTTTACATGGCATTTTAGAAGTCTAAAAGCACTCCTTTTGCAACAGTCTAAGTCCCAAAGACTCAGAACCATTTGGTCAATCTGAGCCCATAGAATACATTAAATGGATATGTGCTGTGTGAGTAGACTGGGTCTTATATCACAAACCTGATGGGGTTTGGAGAACACATAAATGAGACTTAGTTTTGGACTAAATAAAGCCAGTGCAACATGATTTCTTCTGCATCCCGTTTTATAGTCAATGCCTCAGAATTAAGTCCCATATTCATTCCTGGAAATTCCCGTATGGGACCTGACAATCTTCCTATCCTTTGGACTACAAGAGTCAAAATCTTGCTCGTATTGCAGTTATGGGCTCATGCAGAGGTGAATCAAGGTGGATCCAGGATTGCTTCCAGAAAATACCACTCCTCCGCTTCTACCTTTTGGGAAAGGGAAAGGCCCCAAGGCTTGGGTGACTTGCAGTGGGCTGCTGCCAGTGTTGAAGGGGGCTGCTATCTTTAATTTACTGGCCTCCACTACCTCATTGTAAGAAATGTAAGGATGCATTGAATTTCTGTATGGTCATAGGCTATGCAGTTCAGGGCTTTTTCCTGGCAAGCTTCTGCTAGAAAGGCTATAGCTAAGGAGGGAACCCTTTCCTTCTCCTACATGAGTTATTTTCATCCTTTGTACTGCTACAGGGTTGTTACAGATATATCTATCTATGCTTCAGGATGTCTCTCTAGGTCTTTGCACGGAGAGCTTACAGTGATTGCTGCTGTGGTGGTCTCTCCCAAATCATTGTCTCCTGCATGTCCCTCTGTCTAGCAGGGGATTCCTGATCATAGGTTGTTCTCTGGTGGATAGGAGTATCCTGTCCATCTTTCTCCTGTTTCAAATGCTGTTATCAACATGTCATACCTTGACTATGTGTCAAAGCTTTTGAAGAAACACATTATATATAGAAGCAAGAGGATGTGAGGACATGGCAGGTGTGGGTTATTCCACATGAACTGGTGAGGTGTACAGCAGAGGCACTCTCTTCAAGAGTCACTCTGAGAGGAAATCCCTGGATCTCTCTGTTCAGGTAGTATTTCTCTGGTCAGGTGGAACTCTGTGTCACCTGCCTGGTTCAGTGTCACTTCTGACATTTATGTAATATACAAATATAGTTCTTACTACCAGTTTTTCCAGCACTAAAGAAATATTAAAATGTGTAAAAGCCATCATGTTACCATCATTTTTGATGATAGCATTAAGCAGTGTATTAAACCATTCTCTTTGGTCTACAATTCATACCTCTTAGCCTGAAAGTGCATTTCTTATTAAAATGTTTCCAATCCACATATTGCAAAATAATAGCCACTGAAATTTCCCCTGTTTATTTATGTATTTAAAAGAAGTTGGTAAGGGATTTTGGGAAACAGACAAATTTACCATATGGTAATAATGTACCAAGAAAGGTACAGTACTTATTATGGGAGTTATTTTCGAAGAGTTTTTTAGGCATTTCATTGAATTGGGTTTGAAATGAGCACCGTTCCAGATGGACTAAAAATTGTCTGAATGTCCCCAGGAGAATGTTGTGTTGGACAGTAGAGTTGGAGGATAATTTAGAATAGATTGGGCTGCGAGATTTCCTTTTGCTTTCAAACAAAACAGACAAGATTTACAGAACTAGTAGTTTTGATTACCTCAGTTTTAATGACTTGAAACAGTTTTAAAATTGATTGCAGAGGGTGCCAATCACTCTTTTCCTGAAACTTAGCTTCCTGTGAAGGTTCTCAGTTCAACAAAGGAATATTGAGGTACCTAACACCAAACTACACTAACAAATCAGTCTGGCTGAACAGCTGCAGTGTTAATGTGGAAAGGGGTTAAATAATAGTCATCAGTTCTGTTGTCAAACCGGGAGGAACTGCAAGCCCCAGAGGAAGAAAAAAGACAATATGACAAATGATCTCTGTTGGTGGATTTGCCAGAAGAGTTACTTGCAAAGCTTATATAAACAAGCTTAGATCTTGTGCCAATATGGGGCACAGGTATCTAATTAGCTGTACTGGGGAAAAACACCTTTTTCCTTGGTGTAATTTTATCTGTAACTGGGAATTTTTCATCACAAAATCTACCTCGTGTACCTTTGCAGATGCAGTCAGGAGGTGAATAATTCACCCAGCCAGAGCCCTACAGGGTTAACTTCTTGTTTGAGCACTTCCATGCTCAGGTTCCAGCAGTGCCCAAAGAGCTGTCTGCTCAGGGCATCATGGGATTATTCCCTCGGTATTTTTGCCCTTCGTCACCTGGCCCTTATCAGGCATGTGTGCAGTACAGCAAATGGCTCAATACTTTTTTTTTTACCCCTCATTATATTTCCTTCATTTAAAAAAGAATTTTTTTTTATTTAATTTCAAAGTTTAACAAAATATGATTTTGGTCTGTAAAGGTCTAGACTTCTGGAATATAGGTGATAGCCTCCCCATCCCTTTACCTGTGCTTTCTTCTTTTTTTTTTTTTTTGCTTGCTGTTCTTCTTTGGCACTGAAAATGTAATCAAAGTCACTGGTGCCCCAGTGGACCTCTAGTTGTTGATTAAAGTTGGATAAACTTGACAAATTCTGGTGGGAATGAAAGGCATTTATGATGACTACCTGGCATTCTTCTCTGCCCTTTTTTATGTACTTGTCACTGTATTTTCCCACATCAATCTCATAAAACATCTTTTGCTTGTGCTTGAAATATTGATATTATCCTACAGCAAAGATAAAAGCACACCACAGAGCAATATGGCTTGGTGATAGAATTATCTGCAATACACAGAAATCTCTACTGATGTTTAGGGCTGGCATGGTATTAAACACATTACTTTTGCTGACAGGCATTTTCATTTCCTTGCATCATGCAGGTAGGGGAATTTGAAAGAAATCTAGTTTTCAGTTCTACATTTGTTCAATAAAAAATGTAAAACAGAAATACCGATGGATATGGTAGCATCTCTTTAAATCAAAAGGAACTCAGTGAAAGTTTAAATAAGTTTTAGAGAAGACTATGTGTTTTTATGTGTATATATATATATATTTATGTCTGTATTTACAAACCTGTCTATCTCCATGTAAGTATTTATATAAGCTGTTCCCTATTTAACAAATCTGAAAGGACTGGGGACAATCTGAAGTCAAGCAGTTAAAACTTAGTGTCAATAAACCTTGTGATCCTTTGGTTATGGTCTGTGATGTTTGGTAACATCTTTACTCGTTATTTCCCCTGTATGACTTTTAGCCATGCTGTGCACAGAAGGAAAAAGAGCTTCTGGCACTTGGGATCTGTTCGTAAATGGATGCCCTTGTACATAGGATACTCACTTTGACTTTTCTGAAGCTGGATGTGTAGTGAATGAAGCAAAATATTCTTACAAGGGAGGGATACCTCTTTAGCAAAGCATTGATTAGGGGACATCTCATCCCTTTCTTCCCCAGAGTCACAGGACAATGCTGGGCAAATTACTAAAAATTTTTTTTCTTCAGGTCACCTCTGAATTATCCATTTCTTGTGTTCTGGTCTCTTACTTGAGATCCTAGAGCTTGGATGGAAACAGTATTGAGCCCTTAAAAGCAGGAATGATGTCAGCACTAGCTATGGTTCAAATGTGTAAATTTCCACAGGTGCTAAGCACTCTGTGTATGCAGAATTTACAATCTGAGACTGCATGTTCAATACTAGGACATTTTTATTCAATTTCCCTATTCCTGAACTCAGCATTTGTAAAATAAGTCTGAGAAAGGTGTCGTCCAAAGTAATTAGTTTTTGCAAAACAGACCAGTGCTTTTCTGAGTAGTACCATGGAAAAGCCCATGTGGAAATAAATTACTCTTCAGAGCAGGATTAGTAGTGTGTAGAAGGGCCACAAATGGAGCAATGAAGAAAAAAACATAGAATCAAGTAATGGCACCTTCAACAGGCATTATTCTTCTTGTGCAAGGAGTGAAGGAAAGGTCATGTCAAAACAGGGTAGTGCGTGATCATGTCATTAGAGGCTGTGTAAAAACATACAGAGATGCCTTGGCCCCCACCAGTGGTGTGTCTTGTCCCTCTCCCTCAGCTTGGCTCTCCAATAAGTTGGAGTAATTAATGCTATGTATGGAGTAATTAATTTCTATGTATTCTCTGGCAGTAAATTCCTTTGGAATAGTTTGATACCGTACATTTTACAAATACAGAATAATTGTATGTAGTATAAAATTTCTTTTATAGCTGTGGATTTTGGAACAGGATTTTTGTATGTTTCCAGGGTTATGCTGTAGAATCAAACCAAGTGTTCTGCTGCTGTACTGAACAGGCCCAGAGCTGCTCAGAGTGTGCTGGCATTTTCGTGCATCCCTTGCATTCGGGAGATCAGATCTTCTGCAGTCTAGGAGGCAGCAGCTTCAGAGCAGGAGAATGAGGTCTCTTCTCCTGCTACATAGTTGGGTATTCTGCATGAGTTTGACATAAATTATTAACTAGCAGACCCTAATTTTCCTGTAACTTATGAGGGATTTACAAAACTTTGGAAAACTTGGCCAAATATAAGAAAATATTTGTTTATGCCAGTGTTTGTGACTGTGATGAAATTTGTTAATAGGCTGAATTAGAGAGCATACAAAAAATGAGATGTCAGTAGTATTGCATAATCTTGTCAGTCCATTTCCCCAGGAAAAGTAGAGTTTTACCCGAATGTCTGGCCCAATTGACACCAAAAAGAAAAAAAAAAAAGTGCTGATCCCTAATCTTTGTTAGCAGTAGGCCTTCTCATAGCTAGCAGGCTGCAAATTGTATTTACTATGTGACTTACTGTAAATGTACATCCCTTGCTTGAGGGCATCATGGAGGTGAATTATATGTGGGCTGCTGGAATCACACTGGCCAGGGGTTCTTGTAGCTGCTTTTGCAAGGGAACTGCTGAGGTTAAGCTACTTAGTTTTTATAATTTAATCTGACTAGCTAGGTATGACCTCAACTTTTCTCTCAGGTCTAAGCATTGACCAAAGAGCATCCCAACATTTCCCACTCATCAGAAGGCCAAGCATATTTGATCTGGTTAATTCCTAGAAGATGAGAAAATACGTCTTATTTTTCACAGCTCGTTTTAGAGCAGAACTACCAAAAGAAGGCCTGTTGTCACCATTTCTAGCTAGACTGCAACCTCCAGTCTTTTGAGGTTTGTGGGAGAAATTATTTTTCTCCAGAAGCACTGAACCAGTGTAAAAGCATGTAATCCTATCCAAAAGGAACACGAGGGGTTATCTCCTGCTATCCCCTCGAATATGCCAGCCACTAAGCTAATACATGAATATCTACATAAAAACAAACCCTGCAAGCAAAGGGTGACCCTGGGCAGGGGATTTACTTTACCTTTTACATTACTGCTTGATCTTGGTAGTGTTCAGGTCAGTGCTATTGAGCTTGTTTCTTTGTGTGGCAATTCACACCGTGTGCAGGGCTCCAGGCAGCAGTGTGAGGGATCACATGGCTGTAAGTTGTGCAAAGCCTCTGTGTGCATACATCATTTTCAAGGCAGTAGGAATGCTCATTCTTTTTGCCAGACTTTAGCTGTGGGAGCTTGGATGTGCCTTCCTCCCTCGGAGCTCCTGTTAGCCTGCTGCACAGGGAATATTCAGCATTCAGTGCAGCCATTCTGCAGCTGCCTGGCAGAGCACCAAGCTTGCAAGAGGGCACAAGAGAAAGCATAACCCTGTTTAGAACTACTCAAACTCATCAGGAGACCTCTGGTATTGCAGAAGGGGAGAGAGAGCATGGTTTCATAGTTCATCCTTATGCAAATAAAGTGCCAGCCAGTAATACAATTTCCTGGAAATGAGAAATGCTACAAGCAGCAAGGTAAAGAAATGGGGTTATGCATGTGCTACTCTTGCTCCTTGTCCCAGTGCAACCCTTGGAACAGGGAGACAAGGAAGGAAACAGAAAAGGGAAAGAGGCAGGTGGTCACAGGAGAGGGGAGACCAACGAAACAAGACAGTTTTCTGTGGAGATGATTAGGAAAACTAAGGTAAGGCAAGGGAGAGCACTGTTGCCTACCCGAGTTCACCTAGATGAGGAGGCTAGTAACTAGCACTGGGGCCACAAAACAGCTCCACTTAAGCTTTTCATGTTCTCAATCCAAAGGCAAATAAATGCATATTTAAATGATCACAGCAATTAACCACTGCTCCAGTGTAGTAACATTCTGCTACATCTGCCGAGCAAACACCTGGGTATGCCTCTGCAGAACAGAGATTTTGAAATGTTCACTGATCAAGAATTCTGGTTGTTTTTAAATGTGAGATGCTTTTTATTGCTAGTGCATAATTTAATTTGAGGCCACTGGTGGCTGATGTGTATCTTAAAGTCTGAGCTCCTGCAGGCATATAGTGTCATTTTATCTGCTCATTTAATTTTTATGAAAAGAAATTTTTTATTTACTACAGATGAAAGTATGAAAACAGCCCCCCACTCCCCAGTTTTCCTCTCCCTTTACCCAATTCCAAAAGGAAAAGGCAAATAAAAGAAACAGTACTATATTAAAACACAAGAAAAAGTTAAAAATCATCTTGTTGCACCTGAGGGGCCAGCTTTGAGATTTAGACTTCAGAGGGTAGTAGTTTTACTAATCTGAGCTTCTGGATTCTGCCTGGAATGGAAAGGCCCACATTTCTTCTTGGGAAAGAGCAGACTGTGGCAGATGGTGAAATAATAAAATTACTTCTAAGAGACTTCATTTTTACATTGTACAAGGTGTTTCTTGGTTTGGGTGTTGGAAGGAGGCTGAGAATGGGGTAGGCTGCAGTGGAATCTCATATGTGGGTAGCTTGCAGAGGGTTCCTTTGCAGCATATGCAAGGTTACCCTTCTGTGATGTCAGGTGTCCTAAATTCAATGTCTGACTCTGCTCTTGTGGGTTAAGTTATAGCATTCCTGTAGATTATGTGTGTTTTCTGTGTTCTTGTGAGGTACTTGTAATGTGATAACTTAAAGAATAAGTTTTCTGTTTAAATGCCATTGTATTTTGGGACTACACATCTCAGTTGACAGTGGTCCAGGATACTGTGATGCATTAACACAGTTCTGCTCCTACTACTGCAAAGTAGCATCATTTTAATGCATGTTTTGTGGAACAGGCTATGAGAGGTGATAATTTTTTTGAGCCTTATATTTGACTGCAGAACAAAATGGGATGCTTCTCCTGACATCATTCTGGTAAGACCAAAAATGCAGTCAGAGCTTTTTAACTGAGAACACCAAGAAATGAGCCGGATTGAAGAGATAGGATGACCTTTGGGATGACAAAGTGACCATGATTGGTTGTACTAAAAGGCAAGTAGCTGATTCATTAAGGCCACTAAGTACAGTTGGGCTCTGCAGTTCTTCCTAATTCTCCAGTTTGTAGTGTAGCCAGTGCTGTCTGCCCTCGCCTGCTGCCACAAAGCTCCCGTAATGACTGACCACTGACCACCCATCCTTCTCAACGTGTTGTATCTACCAGTCATGTCTATATGAACACTAGTATGGAAGCTTGAGCTGTTTCCACTCATCCCTTTTAAATGAAGTTGCCCTAGCTGCCCTGTCTGTGCCAGGACTAGTGTTTTGCCTCGGCACTGCCTTTTCCCTGGCGGTGCTGCAGTCACTGGGGTCAGCGTTCTTGGGGGTTAGTCACTGCCTTCATGTTCGTGCTAACAGAAAAGAACCAAAGCAATGAATATGCTTCAAATGCATTTAAAAAAACAAAAGAAGGAGGGAGCATGTATGTTCTGCAACACAAAGGCCTTTTAGGTCTGCTCAGGCTCTTATGAGAACAGTTTTAAACTTTCTATTTACCCATGTGTTTACCCTTCTTTCTGGCTTCTGTAGGCAAAGGTTTACCCTGAACTATGGTATATGATACTCCAGGAGAGCACTAAAAACTCTGCTGTGGGTCCCTACAGTTGGCTGACCCTCAGAATGGTGAAAGGCTGAGAGAGTGTGCCTTTTTAATTAAAAAGAAAAAAGAGCAATCTATTTTAGATGTGGGAGAGAAAAACATTGGAAAGCTTTTCACATAACAAGGCTCTTCTGTGACATTTAGGCGCATTTATACAAGTTAAAAAAGAATTTGGCACCTTCCCACCTCACTCATCAGGCTTGGAAGAGAAAAAGCAACTAAAAAGACAAGATTACTTGATATGTTGCTTTATTTTGTTCACATGAAGTGTTGTGCATGTTGATGTTGGCTGAGTACTATTAGAGCCCACAAAGGGCCTTGACAGAGGAGTCATATTCAGTCAGGTTCAGGGCTTGCTTTTTAATGAGGAAGGATAATTATCGTGCCAATCTCTGATCGCTTTTTACAAGGCACATTTAATCTGAGGGAAGATAGGAGCATCTTTTGTCTGGTACAGACTTGAGAGCAGGGCTAGCAGGTGTAACAGAGTAATCACTCTGAAGGATTTGTTCATTATTTCCCAGAAAGAGGGCAAAGTCTTTGTGTCACTGTCTCTCTCCTGTCTTCCCTGCTCTTGAGTTCAACTCATGCAGTTTGATCATGGTGGCCCCACTTCTCCAAGCACCTTTGCTCAAAAACACTCTTGTCAAGCATTTATCACTGGGTTTGACAGCCAAGTAGCCTCCCTACCTATGCCCCTTTCACCTTGAAAATTCGCAGTGTTTTGGTGGGAAGCTGATGATGTGCGGTGTGCTCTGAGGCACCCACTCCCTCGGCTGGGTGGCTGTGTGGCCATGGTTGTATGCTTGCCTACATTTATGTACATTATAAATGATCCCCATAGATGTGCATTCCACCTCTCTGGGTTCGTATCATGAGTGTGTCTTTTCTTTGGGCACTCAGGTGCCCATACCAGGGGAGTACATAATGTGCATAATACTCTCTGAGATGTTTACTTTTATATTCCTCAGTGCGCTCATGTCTACAGATTTATGGCTTCTGGTTATATGTGAACTCTAAGACTACAGGGCCAACTGTAACTCAAGAACTGTCTTGAGAATCCTTTTGTGTCTTTTTTTAAGTTATAATACAAATTCATGGAATTCCTGGCTTTGCATGCTTCTTTCTAACATAGATTATCTCCCTGATCCTGTTTACCAGTTGGTCCCACAGTCACACCAGAAGGCTTGCCACTAAGTTGGGAATAAATGGTTCTGGAGAACACTGCATAAATTGATTTTGCCTCACGGAAAAAGGCAAACAGAAATAGATGGTGGAATACCACAATTTTAGGGAATTGCACCTTCCTTTTAGGACAAGGTATTTGGATTCTCAAGCAACTTGGTCAGATACAGAAGTTTGCTAACAGCTGCAGCAAGTGTTTAAAGAGCAATTTCATTAAGATTTAATTTATTTTTATCCTTACAGTCATTTCTTTCATAACATCTCAGTGGATTTTGTTTCCAGCATGATAGGCTTCTGCAGTGAGGGATCACATTGAATGTGAAGACAACTGGTGGAACACTTGTGCTTTAGATGCTGGGGAAGTGGGTTTTGCATATTACCTGGATTACTTCACTTCACAAGCAGTAATGGAAAAGGCAGGACTCACTTGCTGGCTTTAGCTCTGAGCATTGCCAACTCATTGCAGCAAATGGAAAGTACAAATCTCACAGACTTGCTGTTTTATACCGGCAGCTTATCACTACATTGGTTTATATATGGTTCAAGATCTTGTATACTATTAGGTCAAGACTAGTATATCTTCATCCCATAGTCCACTGAAAAGGCAATTTTTCTTGGATTGTAGCAAGGTCTAGCAATGTGGAAGAGAAGCACTCTGACCTCTTTTGATTCATTCACACCATCCCCTGCAGCATAAATTTCTCTAAACACAGGATGAAACACTAAAATTGCACTATCGGCTCTGAGGGGAAAAAACTGTGAGTAAATCTGAATGATCCAAATCCCAGTGTCCAGCTGCTGAAACAACTGTTAAAACAGGTGTGTCTAATTTTAGCTTTTGAAACAGCTGGGCAAAGTGTTGGCTGTGTTTCAGTAGCTTTCACTTAAAGAGAAGGCAGGTGGCATTCTCTGAACATGCTGCTATTGAATTAGAGAGACTTATTAATATTAGTGAGTCAACTTAACTTAATTCTCTCAACCTGCTAACAAGAGCACTTTGGAAGGGGTTGGAGAAGAATGACAGGGTACCTTGAATAAACCAAAAGGGAAAAGGTTTGTGGTGAGTGTGTTCTAGCAATAGCAGTTTAATCAGTTCAGGAGCATCTGTGCTACCGATCACTTTGCTGGCTGTTTGAATTTCTTTTGGCTGGGTGACCCGAGGCAGGTATGTGCTAGCTGTACTTTTTGAATGAAAGCATACTCCACTGAAGTAAAGATTAAACATGAACATGAATAGATTGGCATGTGTGTGTGAGAGAATGTTTAAAAAGCCAGCAACAACCCTGCTCTGAGTAATTTGGGATTTTTATTGCAAAATCAAACATTCAAAATTGAGGCAAGCTGGAAATCCATGTAACATTTTCCCCCTTTTGCATTTCTTTCAGTCTTTCAGTCATACCAGGATCAGTATCATGTTCTTGTAGACTCCCTGTTTGTTTGTGAGGCAGAAACAATCATTAAGTGAAACACATTTGTATAGTTAGAAAATTCTGGTTTGTGAAACCTCTGTTTTAGTTGATATAAAAAATGTCAGTTGAATGATAAAGAGGAAATTGGGGGTTAGTAATTAAAGAACTCAAATGCTTAGCTTGTTTTCCTAGCTCTGCAGCAGGGTTCTAGAGTGATACATTCTTCCTAAAAAGCAGGGAGTATGTTATAGGTGTGAGTGCAGAAATAATGGATTGTTATCAGTGTATACTTTCATATTGGTTTCTTTATCTCCCTGGGAGCAACAGCTGTGAAAGCTGGTCACTATATGTAGTGGACTGTGAATCTCTCTCAGAAAAAAAAAACCAACAAACCCACTGGAAAGAAGTAGGGGGGAGAGAGAAGATATTTTAAGAATGAGGCATTTTGTCATGTTCTTTAGCAGCATCTGATTGTGCTAAGGAGGGTATAGCTCCTCCAGATGTCAGCTATTTAGAGAGACACACACCAGAAGTTCTGTGGACAACAAATGATTGAATCCCACACAGGATGCTCTTCTTGGCAAGAGAAGAAATGGGACTGAGTGGGTGAGCTTGTGTGTGTTACTGTGCAGGATGGGATGGGCAATTACAAAGATGGGAGATAAGGAGAAAAATGAAGATGGATGGAAGTAAAAATACCTGCTAAATGCCAGCTGTCCCACTTGGATGGAGTAGGATTTTTTGTCTGGTTGTTTCAGTGCTTTTCCTAGTGTGATTTTAACCCTATTTTACCATGATTTATGTAACCTAAGCTATGATAAGCTCTGTATAAACATCTGGATATGTGTTATTTTCAGACTGTAACTAGCAGCCTGAGAAAACCCAATAATGAGAGTGATTTGTTGCAAGACAGCTTGCTGGGGAAAAAAAAAACCAAACCAAATGTAAATTATTAGATCATCCCTGGTTGAATGCAGAAGATTTTCATAGCTTAATTCCTTTAGATGAAAATTTTGTTCAAAGTTTTTTAAAGCTCAGCAGTCTTTCTGGGGATGGGTCAAAGGGTTTCAAAGAACCCACAAATAATAAGATGGCTTGGGGGCTTCCCTCAGAGACCACCCATTTCCCTGAGAGAAGTTGAAAATGTGCTGTTCTACTGGTTTTGAAATTTACTTTTGTGTAATACTTTATTCTTTCTTCAAACTGCATTAGATAATTTCTTTTTCTTTCCTGTGCAAGTTTTGTTCAATGTTTGTCTCTGATACAGAAGCAATGTTTGAGCTGGGGAAGAGAGGCACCTCACCTTTGGGTTCTGGACTAGGTCCCATTGCCAGTGCTAGATGAAATCTCCCATTTCTAGTGGAGAGTAATGCTCGATCAAACAAGCATAGAATTACTCCCATTTGAAGGATTCCTTCTGGACCATACTGTATCAGTGTGGAAACACAGTGTTATTTCAGTCTGTTGTTCTGGGGAAATTATGCTTCTACAATCACTCTGTTTGGCCATCACCCCTTTTGGTTGCCTGGCCAGCAGCCACCATATTTGACAGGAGCATTGAAGCCCCAGAGATACTGAATTCCTCCAAAACCTGTTCCTCATCCCTGCTGAGGTATAAGGGCTGGTCCACCAGCTGGTAGGTTTTCAACTCTGAACCTGCATCTCAGGCCGCCTACTCCACAGCCAAAGCAGAGAAGGAAAAGAAGTGGCAGGTGTTACAGTGGGGTAAGGAAATATGACAAAACTCTGAGCAAATCAGGGGAGGGAGTGTGAGAGAATGCAGGGGGAACCAAAGGCCATGTGGTGGCATTGTGGTGAATAGGGGAGGGCACACATGGCACAACAAAGGGATATCATATAGCCTCATTTCCTAATCAGTTATTTCTGTAGTTCTGCTGCTTGTAGAACAAACATTTTTTCAGGTAGCCAGGAATATCAGATGCCCTTATTTTATCTGCCTGCTGCTACATTTCTAATGATAACACCTAGTGTAGGGGCTGGTAGTGGGTAACTAGCATCTCAGTGCAAGAAAATGTGTTATACAGAGCACCTGTATATCTGCTTAGTCTGTTGATCACATACTACTTTCTGTCTCTTCGCGTTTTTTGGTAGCTTGGGCTGTTACAAAATAGCTACCTTCATATTTCTGTGCAGGAGGAGATCAGAATGCAGAGATAAAGACAGCAACAAAATGATTCACAGTTAGTCATCCTGAAGACCACTCACATTTCTTTCACCCTCACAGTACCCACCATACTTCTGCCAGTACCCTGGACGAGTCAGTGACAGACTGTGCGTTGCCATCCTGAGTGCTCACTTTAGGTGACTAATAAAAAGGCGAGGGGGGTGAAATGTGGCACCTAATTAGAACTATGCAGACCTAGTTATAATTAAAGGGGTGACTTAAGGGATGTACTGACCCAGGGTGCAGATGGCTTTTGTATGACCAATTCAAAATTCAGATGGAAGAAATAAAGAAGTGTGGTTCTTCAAGTTAGTTCCCTCTACAGGTTATGCAGGCATTTCACTATTTTCCCTTTTGTTTTTGTTTCTTCTGTAGTTGTCCCAGGCTGATGATCTGAGGAAGAGATAAAGAGGCTACAGAGGAGAGAGCAAAGCAGGAACATGTGCATGTGTGCATGCACATGTGTTTGTATGCATCTAAGTGTAATCCCTGCATCACTGTTCTTAGTTTTTTTCCTTGGCATTTTACAATGAATAGCTGGATTTATTGTTGGCTCTATGCAATAGATAGTACATCCATGTTGGTAGCAGTTCATGGCTGATTTGTTGTAAACAGCCTATCAGTGGGGGAGTTGGCTACTCCTTCCCCTTGTTTCCATGTCCCAATTTCCACGGCTGCCTGTTGCTTAAAGCCCTCTTACTTCTAACTCTACTTGCTCTGGTGGTGTTTGCAGCTCCACTGGGATTTTGTTGCTGCTGGGTGCTTTACCTCCCATTTTGCTCAAAGACAAGGGTGCTGGGTAAAGGAAGTGTTCAGTTTGAGGAAGTTGGCTTTTTGCATCCATGTGAATAGTACGAACACTCTTTGACTCACATGTGAGTTGGAGGATATGACAAGTCAAGGAAACTGCTGGTGCCTCAGGAGACCTTCAGTGCTGGGGGAGCTTGTGTAGGTGGAGTTTGAGACCCTGGAATGATAGGAGAGGGAGGTGCTGCACAAGAAGAGAGATGTTTTTAAAGTAGTCCAAGCTCTTTATATTTATTCTCACTGTTGTCCTTTTGTTGAGCTTCTCTGCTGGAGATGAAGTATCCCAGTAAGGTGTCTGATCAGTTGCTGCGAATGGACCTGGAGTGTGTTCTGCTTCCATCTGTTTGATTCGTTTGTGTGGGTGCATTGCATGCCTTGAAGCCAGGGCCTGTCCTTGCTAGTATTAAATATATCAGCAGGGAACAGGTTATTGATGCCGTATAACTACTCATTGCAGCATAATACTGCAGTGACCTAAGCTGCACTTCCAGAAAGTTGCAAAACCTTTTAAAAATCTCAGTGCAAAAGGCCTAGGAACCTGTGGGCCAGGGCTTAGTGGTATTTTCCATGTTACAAAATATATAACTGCAACTAGCTAGCAGAGTGCTAATATGAGCTCTCCTTCAGTGCAAGAGGAGCAAACACCTTACAAGAAGTGTAAACAGGAATATCGTCCCTAAGATATGTGAAATAATTGTTCTTATGTATGCAGTGTTCATGAGACTTTATCTGAAGGACTGCATCCAGTCTGGGACATTGCACTTCAAGAAAAATGTAGATATTTGGAAAAAGTCTCTCGGAAACCAACAATAATGAGCAGAGTCTAAACTCCACAGATTCCGAAGGAACTGTCCTTGTCTAGGGAGGAGTGACATAGCAAAAGTCTTCAAATATGTACAAAGTATCTGTAAAGAGGAAGGAAAAAGTCTTTCTTGTATGATAGGGAAGAAATAACAAACCTCAGTATTGCAACTGAAAATGTGTGTGTATATGTATGTTGTGGAATTACAGATCGCTAGGAAGGGAATGTTTAGAACACTGGTAAATAAGATTTAAATTTTAAACCAAAACTTTGCTGAACTCATTGAGTAGCAACACACTTTATGCTAATGGTTAATTCTCAATCATTATCATTAATTATTTTTTTATATACAGAACTACAGAATTGTTATTCTTTAACATTTATGTCCTAAATTAACTGTGACTATACAGCGCCACAGAGCTGATTCTCTACACTTAGCACTGACAGCTACAGTCCTTGGTGGTTTTAGATGCAGAAGAAGAGGTGAGAAGTAGAGAAGGATGAGAGAAGTTGGAAGCGATGCTGGCTTGTCATCTTCTGTATCCAATTACCCTTTACATACTTGATTCTTTAATGCTATTTCAATCTCCCAAAAACGGGCTCTTCATCTGCCAACAGTGCTGCTTCTCTTGTTTTTTTCCCAGACATGCTTCTTGTGTGTTTAGCAGGATGCCTGTCTGTTTGTATCCATTGTGCTTATCTTGTCCTTTGTTGCAACTTTTTGTTACCTGGATGCCTCCTATGAGCAAATAACTGTCTTGTTTGCCTGTTTGGTGCTCATGTTGCTCACATACTCAGTGAACTGCTTATATACACCATCAGAGTGTTGCAATACATTATATACTGCTGTTAGTTACTATATTTTAGTATGTTTATATCTGGGCAGAAGGAAACTTAAGATTAATTATATCCTGATTAATGCATTTGTAATTCATAGGTGTCACATGTGACTTCTTTGACTATGACAGATTTGTGAGAAGGAGAAAAAAAAATTTGTTGATAAAGTTGAACTCTGGTATTTATTGCTTCCAGAGAATTGATTCTTCATCACTGCACAAGAGCTTGGGCAAGGAGAAGGCCATCTAACAGCTTATTGTTTGTTATGCCTTACCCAGTAAGTAATTTGACATAGACAATGCAAAATGGGCTCTTTCAGGGTTAAAAGCAGAAGAATTGTTTCCCACAGTGTCTTCTTTTGTCCTTCCAATTTTTAGTTTTGGCTGCTCTGACCTTCTTTGTCTCTTCATCTCCTGCACACTGACAAGGTATACATCTTAGGAAATTACACCCACCAGCAGCTCCCACGCAAGGAGGCTTGGCTGCTGGAATCACTTCACTCTTTGTCAGGTGGTGAGACACTCATGTCATTGAAAGGTTTTCCCCCTATATCTTTCCATGCTTTTGATTTTTTTTTTTTTTTGTGCCTGGATGACCACTGCAAACACCAGTCACCTGGCAGTTATTACTGTGAGTTGAACAGGTGATTACAGGGAAAAGCTAGGCAGGATGATAGAGAGAAGAGAAGCAGAGGTGAGTCTGTGCACAGTGTGTATTAGAGAACTCGCTTTTCATTAGTACAGAAGTCAGTTTAAAGGAGCAAAAGCAACAGTTTTTCCAGCTTTTCCTTTCTGTGTCAGATAAGATTTCTTTGAGTGCAAAAGGAAAATAAGTCTTCTTTCTGCTTTCATGGGTAAAATTAAAATGGTTCCTTATTTATCTCAGCAGGTATTTTAGCTCCATCTATTCTCTGTGTCTTTCTACTTCAGCCTTTCAGGTGCTATTTAAATTTTAGAACTCAGAACTCTTAAAAATTATTTCCCAGCTTTTCCACACTAAGAATTCATTATATAGATGTTAGTTCTGCAGTGCTAATATTTGCCCTAGTGTGTAAGGCACTGGGCTTGCAGACCTTCCAGATCTAAACCTAGATCTGCAAAATAGATACAGCCAAAATTAAAGTAGGCAACACATCCTCCTCTGTGATCTGCTGGTACATCTAACCTCTTGCTGCTGTGAGAGTCACTGAAGGCAAGGGATAACAGCATGTGTTATCCCAGGCAGGGCTCACACCTAGGCTGGAAACAGGCTGTTCCCATTCACCTTAGGCTTGCCAACACTGATTCCAAACATAAGGAGAACAAGGTACACAAATCTTTTTGTTTCCATAAACATAGTAGCTAAATGCATCCGTAGTATCAGTTGCTATCAGTATCAGGCTAGAGATTAATTTGGCTCAACATAAAATCAGGCTAATTGCAGATCTGTAAGAGGGGGCTGTTATGAATGAAGGAAATCAGTTCTAGGCACATGCTACAGGTCACTACCATTTTATACTCGTATACTTAGGGAAACATAGGCAGTAAAGGTACAGAAGTGTGAATTCTGTGACAAAAACACCAGAAAATTAAACTGTTGAGCTTTTTTTATTCATTGGTGATTCAATAATTATCTAAGGTCAAGCAGTGGGCAACCCTGATTTTTTCAAACTCAGCCAGTCTTTTGGTTTTTCTAATCTTTCTGAGTCTGAACAAACCTTTGATAAAAAGTCACATTGCCGAAAGAGATACAAGAAGTCGAAGCAGGTTCTGTTTCTCTGCCTGACAAGATTTGAGCAGCTGCCATTGAGCCCAGCTTCTACTGAGAGTAAAAGAGATGCAGTTCCAACCTTCCTGGAGGAAAAACCTCTGCAGCCACAGAAGATCAGTTTTCTCTTGTGAGATGAGAGTCTGCCTGTCAGCACACTGCTGAAGGGCAGACTGGAGCCTGCTTCGCCCACTTTGATAAAGTACCCCAGAGGCAGGGACTAAAGTGTTGGTGAGACAGAAGGGGAGACGGTTGATACTTGAATAACAGAATCTCATCATGATGACTGAAGTAAACTAAACTTGGGCATCCTTTGTTTAACACAAAGCCCGTTTGTAATTGCTGATCTGGTGGAGGTCTGAAGTGTGAGAAGGATTTTGTCCTAATTTTTCATGCAGCTTTAGGAAAGGGGACGCTTGCTGGTGTCTTGTGCAGGTAGTCAGAGGTATCTCTGCAGCACATTCTGTGAAGGAGAATTTGCAGGGATGATGGAGTGAACTCCCACGCTCAGGGCTGAAAGCGTGGACTAGACTTTCCTGTGTGAAGGCACTATTGCCAGTATCTAAGCCTTTCCATTTTCTTAGGTTCACAGACTAGCAGACTTTGGCCAAAAAAAGGTACTGTTTGCTCATAAAGCTGTTCTGACATATGTTGGCTCATGCTTTTCCAGCAAGTCTGTAATCTCTCCAGGGAAGGGACTCTGAGCTTGTGTTAGTTTGCATAGTGCTGAGTACAGTGGATCATCCTTCATACATTATCCAGCAAACAGGGGCAATTTTAACATATTATTGTCAGTTTGCATTAGCAAATCCTGACATTGCCTCTTTCTCAATTATAGTTGATGAATGCTTATCAAAATCAGATATGTTGCAGTATTTGTGTGCCCACGATCTTGTTCTTGCTTGTTTCCACCAACATAGGACTTAGCTGCATCAGAAAAATCTGAACATTGCAAGATTTTTGGCCCTTAAATTGTATGTTTGACAGAACTGAGTTTGTGTCCCAGTAGTTGCCATTGCTTTTGGCTGACTTACTGCTAGCCCAGACCAACTGCTTGTAATCAACTTGCATTTCTCTCCTCACAAATGAACACCAAGGGTCAGATTTCCCTTCACTGATGTCAATCTACTGGCTCTGATGAATTTATTCACTCTGACACAAATGAGAACAAAACTAGGCTCTAAAGCTTCTGTATTAGTTGCTTTTGGCAATCTGTGGTGCCTTGCAGGTGAGCAGAAAAGAGAATACTTGCCCTATGTTACTGGTAACATGTAAGGCATATGTCTCAACTTTAGTAGGTGACTGGACTTACTGGTTGTTAAAGGAAAGCATAGAAGCCCTGAGAAAAGGTTGCTTTCCACATACAACTGAGAACTACAGAGACTGCAGCAACTTGGTTATACACAGAAAAAAAGTACTGCACACAAGAAAAAGTACTGCATAAGAGCAGCTGTGTGTGTAGTTTTCAGCCCTGTTCAGGAGCAAACCTCCCCTTTCGCTCTGGATGAACAACCACTGATAATTCTTTGGTGTTGCTGGGTCCTGCCTCCTGAGGCTGCCTGCAGAGAGACACTGATGACAAGGACAGTGGGGCACCAGGGACTAGTCTCAGAGCAGTTCATTCTGCCAGCAGTGCTGAGGAACTTTCCAGATTTTTGGTCACTGCTGTCATCAGCAGAATTTGAAGTAAATTGCTAAAGACAAAGGTGTCTAAATGCCAGTCCTAAGATCTCTGCAGCATGCAATTCCCTTTGTTTTATTTTATTTAAAATTGTATTTTAACATCATAAGTGAAACCTGTTTTTACCTTCCTTCCTGTTTTTTGAAAAGTACATTAAAAAAATTGAACTGTTTGGAACCTTGAGAGAAACAGCTCTGTCTGGGAAAAGCTTCTGGGTGACAGGTTGTTCTAGCTGGCCTTATTCTCTTAACCTTATTATATAGCAAAGCACTGACTAACGCTCTACCTTGTTAGCTTCTACAGGGTGGAGGCAAAGCTGTCCTCTCTCTGTAAGGCACCCTGTATTGATAAATGCTAATTGAATTTCCCCATTGGATCCAGCCTGAGAGATCAGTGATTTTACAACAGCACTGATTTTTCAGTTCTGAGTGCAGCAAAGTAATTAACAGCTTAGATTTAATAGGAAACACAGAGAAAGTTGCACTTGCTCCATCAAATATGATGGAGTTAAAACTTTTCCTGGCCTTGAAGATGGCTTTTGCTGGGTCTCTTTCTGGGATTCTCAAACTCAGGGACAATTGCTTTATTATTCCTTATTTTTGAAGAATATAGTGGCCCTCTGCTCTTTTAGTAAAAGAAACAGCTATGTAGGAAATAAGACTACTTTTCTCATATCTGTAGGGATCAACATATCATGGAAATTTGAACAAGTATCAACATATCATTATCCTTTAAGGTATCCATCCTGGTTCTGAAGACACAAGACCATTTAGAGAGACTCTGTGTTTACCCAGATTAAATAAACTAATATGAATACAACAAAGCCAGCTACTTTTTAAGTAAATCTGGTGGGAATAATGTTGAAATGTCACTTCTGACTACAAACTTGCCCTTGCCACCCAAGAGGAAAACTGCAATTGAAATCTGCCCTCTTCCTGCAGTGGTGCTGCTAAATAAATGAGTCACCTGTGAACTACAGGGCAGTAAATACATCCACTGACACCTAATAAAGCAAGGCAGAGTGAAGTTCCAGTACTTTACGGTGTCACCAGGATCCTATGATGTATTTATAGCTAGCTTCACACGCTTTCCTTTTTTTCATTACTTATTTTTATGATGTGCTCCTAGAGTTTGGTTTTCTTGGCCCATCTCATTTTTCCCTAAGGCAGTTTACCCACTGGTTTGCAGCAAAGGAAGGTTGGTAGGCAGAATGTAGAGCAAATCCCCATCAGAGGGGCAATACACAGCCACTCTATTTCTCCTGTTCATGGACTGTCCAGGCATTTTCTGCCTCTGGCCAGGGCAGGCTGAAGTGATGCTCACCTTTGTATGTCCTACTAGCACCTAAGCTGGTAGCTCTGTATGTGGGGAAGGATTGGTGGCAGATTTAATGAGGAAAAGGATCAGTGATTTGTTTTGGAGCTTGGTAATT
>JACBWW010000004.1:15989850-16042259 GCA_020086605.1 Lanius collurio | reverse complement strand
CATTCCTATTCCTGCTCCTGGTTTCTTTCTTGGTACCTGATACTGTCTTCCTGGGAAACCCTGGGGCAGGAAATAATAGGGAATAGGTTTTCTCTCTGGTAGGAAGGGAGAACGGTAAGAGGGTGTCTGAGAGATACCAAGAGAGAGTGAGAAGACCAGCATCCTGCCCCTGAAATGCTGAGCAGTGCTCAGCAGCTGGACCTACACAGCCTCTTGCCCAGCTCTCCCAAGTCTCCCCACCTTGACAGGAGCTGGCCCAGGCCTGGCTGACGTGGGGGCTCTCCCTCATCTCCACTTTCTACTGTCTTCTGTCCAGTGTCCCTTAGCTTCTGCTTTCAGTCATATCAGCTGGGAGAGGCAGGCAGGCTGTGGCCTGGCCCTTTCCCTTCCAAGGCTGCAGGTCAGGGTCAGGTCTGGCCTTCCATGATAGAAGTATTCAGTGTTACAGAATCACATCTGTGCAGGGCCAGAGGAAGAGGAACCAGTATCAGAAAGGAGGCATAGGAATACTGAAGAGCTAAGGGGAGGAAGAGCCCTGGCACAACTGGTTGAAATGCCGCATGACATGGCTGCAGCAGGGACTATGAGGATGTGCTGGTAGGGCTGTCAGGGTTACAGGGATATTGAAACCTGGAGTGCCCCGGGTAAGTGCTCAGATGACCAGCAGAGCAGTCTGAAGAGTTCAAATGGCACAGTGATGAGTAGACCTCCAATGAAATCTCTAGGTACTTTGGCAGAGTTGTAGAAGAAGCTTGGTATTGCAGGTCTGAGCAGAGGTGCATTGGAAAGGGAAAGGGCTCGGGAACGAAGCCAGGAGGTAGATGCTGCAGGTCACAGCTGAGCACCAGTGGAGCTGCGCTGTGCTGGCAGGAGGTGCTCTGGCAGAGCTTCTGGAGGGCACTGGAAGAGGGTGACAGGGAGCTCTGCAAGGTAGGTTGTCGATGCTCTGGCAGTGCGGGAGGGGGAGCCCAGGGCACTGCAGAATAGCACCGTTCTGCAGAGGCGAGGACTCAGGACTGAAGTGGCATTGGGTGCAATAGATTGAGGGGGAAGTGTTCAGTCATTTCTGCAGACACAAGTGGCACTATCCTTTCAGCCTATCAGACTCCCACTTCTGCTCCAAAGTTCACATCCATCCTAAAATGCAAGAGAAACATTCAGGCTCCACATGGGAAGGGAACCAATGCCATGCCAGACATCAAGACCATCTGTTAAGTACCACCCATGTGAAACTCAGTTATGGGTTATTAATCACTAGCAGCAGGAACTCTGTTATTTGCAGCAATGCTTGAGGACCATGTGAGAGTCCCTGTTGTGCTAAAGTGAGAAATATGAGGGATCAGCCTGTCCCTGCCCCAAAGTGTTTTCAACAGCCCAGCTTCTGTGGCTTAGTTCTCCTGTGATGAAAGGGGATAGCAAAGTCTGGCTTGTAGGTCACTTGTGATGAAAGGAGAGAAGGATGTCACAAAATGTGATAGCGGTTGTCTTTGCTGTAAAAGGCGGGCAGTAGTCTGTGGGAGAGTCTACAGTCTATTTCCTGGTCAAGAAATGATAGTTCTTTTCTCCTTGTCTTGGTTTTTTCCATTTGTCCTGAAAGTCAAGCAAAGCTTCATTTAAAAGCCAGGAGCAAAAACTCTTATCAACTTCAATGAGAAACAGGCATTTTTTCGGTGCCTTCATTGCACATTGCAGAAAGGAATCAAGAGAAATAGAGAGCTCAGGGAGCTCAGACTAGTGTGTAAGTCAGCATGAGTTGTTTGGTTTCTTTGTGGGTTTTTGGGGGGGGGTTGTTTGTTTGGGGTTTTTTTGTTGGGTTTTTTTTTTTTTTTTGCTTTCCTCATTATGCCAGCCATCATAAAAAACCCCTTTGGCCATATAAGGGGGGTGAATGGGATGGACAAAGAGATTGTGCCAGAGAGGAAGAAGAGACCACAAAGACAGCTGGTCTTGGAAACATGCATGGTTTATTTTTGTGTGTTCTTTCACTGTTGCACAACAGAGATCCTTGGAACTTGGATCCGTAACAGCATTGAGGAGTCAGATCCTAAGGAGGCTATGCACTCTCTCTGTTTGTTGGGATTTTGATTATTTGTTTTTCTTAGAGGGAAATAAGAAATTCATTCTGATTGGTGGCTACTCTACTTGGTGGCTACATTAATACTGGTTTTGGAATGAATCAGAGATCAGGATCATGGCCACTCTGCTGTGTTGTCTTCCAGCCTCACCGTGCTGACCACCGGGACTCAGTCTTGTATTTGAACATATTTTCCTTTTTTCTTCTACATCCCAGTGGATTTCAATCTCTTTGAAGAAGCGAATTAATATCTAGCACAGAGGAAAAATAAATGTCTAACAAGCAGTGAACACTTTTTTGGAGTCTCTGTCTAGTGATTCCTTTAAAATCAGTGGAAAACCTTCTTGTGGCTTATCTTGAGCAGGACCAGACCCAGATCTGGCAGTCACTACTGTGCTGGTGTTACGAGAGTTAATTCTGACATCTCCGAGCTGGTGCTTTCTGGTAGTTGGGCTGCAACCTGTAAAGGCAAAACTTGGCATGGCTCATCTTCTCAAGGAGAAAGTCTTTCTAACAGGTTTACCTCCTTGTCAGCAGGGGAGTGAGCCTGGCCAGACGGGACTTCAGCAAGTTAGAACAAATCTTTTTTCCGTATGAGAACATTCCTAGACTGGCAGAATCTTTATCCCTGAATAATAGGAATGGAAAGCCATGACTCCTTTTTGTTTCACTAGGGGCTTGTGAAACAGAGGAACAAAGTTGGGACTGTGTTTATTGAAAGTTCACATGTGCTGAATCCTCCTGTCTCCCCTGAGCTATTTAGCACCGTGCTGGGTCAGCTGCTTTACCAGAGCCTACAGCAATGACTTCATAGCCCCTCTTTCCACATCCTCATTGCCTCAGCTGATGAATAATGTGTGCCTCTGTTTGACAGATAAAGCAAAGAGATTTGTGCATGTTTTGTCTTAGTGATGAATTAATTCATTTGCTTTCTCTTTTTCTCCTCCAGCTGTTTGTTCTCTGTGCTTGATGGCTGTGGAGCAGAGGTGCACAGAGGTGATGTGTGATGCCTTGTGCAGATTGCCCCTGCCTGCCTGGACTGCACTGCAGCTACAGGAGCAATGATTGGCACGGGGTAGTTTCACTTCATTTTCAATTTGTGGTGCCTAGGTTAGCCCAGGGTGTTGTATAAATCACAGAAAAAAGTGTAGGTCTGTTGTGAGGACTGGTCGTGAGCAATCACCAGATCTTGTAGGTATAACTCTCAGGCCTGAATCAATTCTTAGAAGTTCTGTTATTTTTATGAAGCATTTCCTTCTGTTATATCTTTTTTTAAAACAGCAAATGAGAGCGAATGCTTGGACAAATCAAGAGAGTGCTTCCATGAAATAGGCAGGTATTCTGCAAACCAGTGTCAAAGATTGCCACACACAGCTCTAGCAGTTTACTGTTTTTAAAATGCATATATCCTTGCTGTTCCTCCAGTGTAACTTATTCATCTCAAGATTCTATGTTCCTGCAATCCCGTCTTTTCTTTATGATAGGAAACGAATTCCCCATCCTTGGCACTGCCCAGTCCCCAGTACAAAGCAGGACCTTTCCTGTTTCCTCCATTACCAGGAGATTACTTTGAGCAAAGGTTGGTAGCTTTAACAAAATGGGAAAAAATATCTCTGTATAGAGCAGTCAGTGATCCAGTAAAATGAACTTCACCCAGATCTGAAATTAAAGTTGCAATTAAGTTCTGCAAAGGTGAAAAGCTAGAAGTCTACTTTTTCTGGCTTGCCTTTATTCTCCTATAAGCAGTGAAGCCTAATTTTTTGGCAAAGACTAGTGCTACTATGCTCCTGAATGTTTACATTCCCTTCCTCAGAGATATTAGCAATGATTTATTATTTTTAAAGGAAGGTGAAATCTGCTTAAATTATCTCAAGCTGGCTCTCCAGAAATCGAAGCATCCATACTCACTCCCTTGTAGTTTTAAGTGATCACAGTTGGGCTTTTCCCTCCCTGTGCTGACTCTGTAGGTCTTCTGAGAAATCACAGTTTTCAGTAGTTGAACACAGAAAAAATCGGTTATGTACAAAGGCTGTTTCCTCAAAATGAGATTGTTATTTTACTTATCCTTTGCATGCTTTTATATGAAACAATTTCTGATCAGGTGCTTTCACTTCTCATTCTGTGGACTGTATTAACTGTTCCCCACTTGGAATAGTTTCCATTGATCTCCAAAACTGATATTGAAGTCTGGTACTTGTTCTTAGGAGTTCCCAATGATCTTATGAGATCTGGACATGAGAAACTTCATGTTATTGTTGAACCCTGTCAGTCTTTTTAACATATGCCTGTGTGCTCTTTGAAACATTGCTAGCACCGGTGCTGCTGAAGGTATAGTTTCCTAAGACATTTTTTAAAAAGCCCTCCTCTGAAAGGTACTTTGTACTTGCTCAGTATCTCACAGCACATTTTGCAAAAGTGGGAATGCTAGTCCTAGTCAGAATTAGATCAGGGCTTTCTTCCTCCTTATATTTCTTTTGCAAGAAAGGAGAGAGATTTCTTTTCTGTATCGTTTTTGCTTTTGGGTAATACAGCCCTGACTTTTCAAGCAACTGCCACATTCTGCTGCAGAGGTGACTAAGTTTCAAAGACAGATGAAGCATCCTGCTGTATGCCTTGTATAGGCATTGAAGTTGTTAAGAATATTGGGTTATGTGACATCAGCTATGTAGTCAGAATACTGCAGAATGGGAATTTCAGCTTTTATAATATTTTTACATTTAAAAACATAAGATTTTTTTTTTCTTTATAATTCTGGCCAGTTTTTCTTGTTGTTTTCTTGTTCTTTCTCTTCTTTTGCCATGGCATGAACATATGTTTGAACAGTGTTATGACAGCCACTGGCTTATTATATACTGTGCTGTTGGGAGCTCCAAATTCCATACATATCTCATTAGAAGGAGGAAAATGCACCTAGGTCATATAATGTAGCAATACTGACAAGAACAGAATAGTCTCCAGCTGGTGGTGGAGAATTTTCATGGTTTTCTGTACAGAAGGTAAATGAATAAAGAACTGGAGCTTCTAAGTGCAAGGAATGTAAGTTTTGTCTGGGAAGTACAAAGGATGACCATTCTTCTATTTTTTCCTTTGCCATGTGTTGTGCTTTAAGACCAGCTCTCTGTGTGGTTGCCCAGGATGACAGTCCTGTGCTGATTGGCTGCCGTGTTTCTTTTTTGGTGGTTTGGTTTGGTTTTGTTTTTTTGCACTTGCTGTCCTGAGGGGCTTTGATAACTATGAAAAGTCATTTGTACTAGCAAAAAAAAGGATGGTTTTCATGTCTTCTGTGTAACCTCTGTACACAAGACGACATGCAGTTGACCGATGGCTCTGCTTTGTTGCGTGACCTTGACAAGACATTACTTTCTGATGTGTTTTCCTCATCTGTGAAATGAAGAGCCATTTTTTGGCCTAGGTGGCAGTTCTGGTGCACCCGTGTGCTTTGAGATCCCTGGCAGGGAGCCATGTAAATGAATGAAACCTCAGTAGTCCTCATAGGCTTTAGGTGTCAGAGAACCTTAAAAGAGCAACCTGCTTGTACCTCTTCTTGAAGGACAAGCAAGACACCTTCAAATTCTGAACATAGACCCTAGTCGTGTTTTCCCTTCTGGCTTTAGAGGCTGCACAGGCTCTAGTGCCAAATCCCAGCACTGGTGTTTCTGAAGGAGCAGGAGAGCATTTTGGCAGAGTGCTAGCTGTGCCGAACTCCAGGCAGCCACTGGAGCTAGGGACCTGTGATTCACCATTGCTCTCTCACCACTCTTTCATATTACTTCTCTTGCATTCTGTGTGTATGTGTTGTTTTTGCACATTAAAACAACTCCTTATATCCCTGAGTGACTTTCCCCCAAACTATGAATTTAAAGTACTTCCGAAACTGTCTTTTAGAATTTGAATATAATTATATGCTTTGGGTGTAAATTGTGGTTTTTGCTACACAAGAAACTAATGGAAATGATCTGCCTGTTCCTGTAGTTTACAGATTATATGCTTTATATCTGGGGATGTATATTTAGGCTGCTTTTCTGTATGGTGTATTAAGATGAAAATGAACTTAGGGTGATCTATAGTGGTTGTGAAGCATGAATAGTGGGGCTTATAAAGGACATTACTAAATTGATCCAGTGCTAAGGTTTACTTTATCATCTCTTAGTTTTGCATCTTTGATCTTTTTTGCGTTCTTGATGATGGAGGGCAGAAGAGGGGGAAGTATTTTACAGTCTATAGAGGGTCTTGTGTCTGCAGAAGATCAAGGGACAGGGTGAATGAATCAGAAAGATATAAAAATATTGCTAAAAAGAGACCCTTTGCTTATTCTGTGAATACCATGTAGTAAAGAACGAGGGAAGACTTTGTTTTCCTGAGGGCTCAGGAAGAGAGCACCATAAGTTTAGTCAGCAGTTCAGGCTCCATTTAATAATTTCAGAATGGATCAGCTTCCATGCTATTCTTGGAACTAGATTTTGAAATTAGAATAAATTCAGCATATTAATCAGGTCAAATTATTGGAAGATTATTAATCTACATTAAGAAGATCAAATCATTGGAAAGGAAGGGGAGGTTTGGTTTCTTTTTCCAAAAGTTTGATCTTTGACATCATACTCCATGACAACTGATTTTCTGGACATATTTGGTGAACACTTTGTTTCCTTTCTCATCTGCTGCGCTGCCTGGTGAGGATTTTCATGGCTTCCTGTCATGGCTGCATCCTGCATTTACAGCAGCCTGCCGCTCCTGCTCCAGCTGGTTTTCTTAATATCCTCAGCCAGTGGAGACTTTACAGGGATGATGTCTGGAAATATTTCTGTCTAGCTGGTTCTGCAGGTTTGCTGTCTCAGCTACCGATATTTCAGTGCACAGATGTCCTCCTCTGCTGGTGAAGGCTTCAACCGTGAGCACGAGGACAAAGCAGAGTATGGAAATTCCCCGAGTAGTGCTGGGAAGGCAACAACAGGGTGATTACGGGAGAGAACACATAATAGATACAATAGACCTGAAACTGTTGAAGACTTCAAGTGTTTCTGATGAAGAGAATTAAAAAAAAAAAAGAAAGAAAGAAGAAGATAAAAAAATAAATACATGATTAATTTTATTTGGTTGTTACATTGACTGGACTAACATAGAAAATGGGTTCTGCCAAGGGCTCTGCTGCCTTCTACTCTGAAAAGATTCTCACTGTCTGATTTAACAGTTAGGAATCCCTGTGTTTATTGGATTAAAGCCTTCACCTTTTGTAACTTCCCTGAGTTATGGTGATCATCTGAGAGTTTCACTCCAAAGACTCTTGGAGCTTACAGTTATATAGGCATGTTTTCTGAGTTACAAGCACTGTGGATCTTTTAGTATCTGATGAGATGAAAGTGGAAACAGTAGGTGGAAACCTGACATTTTTGTCTTTCCTTTATTTGTTCTTGATTTACTTGTCTAACGGTAACTCATCTCAGCTTTTCTTATACTCTGATTGTGCTATTGATAATTATGATGTTCTGTGCTTTCACAGGAGAATTTGTTATTTACTGATGTTCACTGAGTACGGTGTTTAGGAATGCTGGTGGCCTGGATAGGACCTAGTGTAATCCTAAGTTTATGTGGCCTACATCTAGTCATGTGCTTGTGTAACGTCTCTGTAGGATTGCAGGAGGACCCCTGCTCCCCCAATGTCATCTTTCCTTTGTAGTTTAGTAATGAATGCCAAAGCTATTCTGAGTTTCCCTGATCTTGCTCCCCTGTCTACAGTCCAGCATATTTCTGTCAGAGTAAGTTTGGAAGATAGTGATGGCTTTGAATGCCTTTTCACTTTTTATTATCTCACCATGGAGCCTGTTCTCCTTCCTGTCCCCTCATGCATTCAGAGGCAGTTCATTAGAGGCAAGGAAAAGACAAAGAAATTAATTTTCCTTGAGAAATATATTCAGCATCTTGTAGAGGCTTGAAGAAAAGAAGCAGAGCAGAGAATTCTTACTAACTTCTTTTGAAACTTTTTTTTTTCCTGTGGAGAATCTAGAGACAAAAAGAATCTGTGCCCTACAAACATCTGTTTACCTGGTAACTTACTTTTCTGACACTAGGCACTATGAACATGCCAGGGATGGCAGTAGTCTGGAACAGAATAAGGTGATGAGGGTGCCTGTTCTTCAGAATTGATGTGCACTTGCTTAGTATAAAAAGAATATATCTTGTAACCAAATATCATGGTACCAAATTCTGCTCAGATGGCAGGGTGGCAAATTCTTCCAGTGGTGTATATCAAAGCTTATTTCAATTCAGGTAATTTTTATTCCAGACAGGTTTTTTTCTACTTAACAAGCCATATACTCGGCTACTTTTCCTGGCCCAGTCATTAGGAAATATACACTGGCAAAATGTTCAGCCTCCCCTACTGGTCTAATTAATACTTGATGACTGTTTGAAAAACAGTCAAAACCTGAGCCCTTTGTGCATTCCTTGATGAGAAATTTTGCCCCTGATGTCAGTGAAGCCATATTCCAATTGTTAATGAGCAGTGCTGAAGAGGTTTTTCCTCAGCAGCAGCATGGAACAGAACTGAGGACAAGAGCTCCCAAACACTTTCCCTAGCTCTGCTCCTGGCTTACCTTGATATACTGGATGGGGAATCATACATTGCCAGGTGATTCAGTTTGTCCATGCTGTTGTGCAAAAATATGATGATTTTTAAAAATCTTGTTGGATCCTGACATAGCACGTGTGAAAGGAAAAGAACTATATTGTTACTTTTCTTTCCCAACATTCTGGAAAGGTATTTTCAAACTTCAGCCAGAATATTTGGTCCTAAGAATTTAAGCAACTTCGCAGTGGGATGGCTTCTGGTATTTTCTTTGGAAGAAGTCCTGGGAATTCATCCCTTTAATGTCCAGAGAAGTATGGGTGCCCCTTTAGGAAGCCAATTCTGCAAAGAAATACTGATTCTCATCCTAAGGATACGTGGGAAATGCCTGGGCTGTGTGGTTAAATGCCGTGTGTTGTTTCAGTCCTTTCTTTGTGAGAGCAGTTTCTGCTGCTAGTGATGGTTTTCTTTACTGCTTCAAGGAGCATTTTGGATATGCATTTCTCTTCATTGGTTTTAGAAATCTGAGGGGATTTTGTAGAACAGTGACCCAAAGAGCTGACTGTATCACCCTAGCCTCTACTTTCATTGTCCCGGTTAGCTGTGTTCTGCTTCTGCCACAGGATAGATTTTGTCTGCAACTGTTCAGTCAATTCATTTTACCAGAAATTGTGAACAAAATCATTGAGGTGATTTCAGCAATCAAGGGAGAGGAGAAGGGAGGGAGAAAAGAGGAGGAAGATGGAAATTAAGCTGAAGTGTAAATTTGTTCCCATCCTTTCTTTCTGTTTGATCAGAAGTAAAGGAGAGAAGCATTAGAAGAGCTGTTAAAGACCCAAGTAGTTCTCAAGAAAAGACATAGGCAACTTGAAGCTAGAGGAAAAAATCCACTAAATAAACGGGACAGGAAGGAGCAGTAATAGAGCTCAGCAATGGGACTGCCCTGTTGGCTCCTCTTCATCCGAGCTGAGGAGTTTCAAGCGCTCTGCAGAAGGCTGTGGGATATGCATCTTGTTCACCAGAGCCCCATCAGTTGCTGATTTTCAATGTACAGTGGTCTTTTAGCCACACACTTTTTTGACCTTGGATCTAGACTTCAGAGTATTCCATATGTTTTATATGTCCAGTTACTGTGATGGTTGAATCACCCACTTAGTTTTCTTTTTTATCATTTTTTTTAACCATGTGTTTCTGGAAGTCTTACTGTCAATATCTGGAACAAGACATTAATAAATTTAGCTTATTACCTATCAGTCTAAAGACTCAAGGCACATTTTTCAGGGTGGAGAAAGGGTGGATCCTGCTGCTGCTTGGCAGGGGGAGAGCTGTGTGGTGCTTTATTTGTGTTGGTAAGAAGGTCACTAGGGCAGGCCCAGGTGTGGCAGTCAGCAGTGGTACCTCGGGGTGTGTGCTTGCCCTATCTGTGCTCCTCTGTTACACAACAGGAGACTAAGAGGAGCAGTTTGTTCAGATGCAGTTTCTGAATACCGGGCATTTTTGCCAGGGCACCCCTTTGTGTGTGCATCGAGATACATGTAGTATTTCTCTTTGGGGAAACTTGCTTCTCTTCAGAAGCAGTGCCTGGTTTTTACATTTCTGCTGAGGTTTAGGATGATGCTTAATTCATGTCCATAGGGAAGCTGAGTTCAGATTCAGGGAAGGGCTAGGAGCTGTGTGTGGAGACTATTTCCCCCTAAATACTGTGTAAAGACAAAGCAGTCATATCTGCAGGCGCTCTTTCTTTTATCTCATTTCACTGCCTGAGCAACAATTCTACAGCAACCCTTTGCTATAACCTTTTTGGATTCCTGGATTCAAGGCCACCTTCTAGAAAGCATGACTCAGTCCCTGGCCTTCATGTAGCTGAATTTGACTGTGCTTACAGAAAGCCTAGTCAGTTAAGTAGTTTAAAATATGGCAACAAACTCCCTGATGTACTATAATAATGCAATATCATCACTTTATAGTGCAGAACTAATGATTTCTGATTATTTGTAAAGTAAATAATTTATAGGTAAAATAAGTATTAAAAAGTAATTTATTATTCTTGCCTACATGATCCTCAAACAAAAAAATATGCAATAGGTGACTCTTGTAGAAGACAAGATTTCTGTTATCTTTGCTGTTTTACATCACCCTTGCTTTGCATGTCTTTGCCTGAATCACAGAAAAACAGTGCAGTCATTCCAAAAGAATTTGTGGTAAAGTTTCAGGATCCTGCCATGCAAACCTAGGCTCTGTAAGTTCACGGACTAGACTTTACAATTAGAAAATCATTTGGAGTCTTTGTGTTCTACAGTCTTGTAGACTACAGTCTTACAGTAGCAAAGATGCAGGAACTAAAAAAGATTTTTGGTTCAAATTACAGTTGAGTCATGATCTCTGTCAGTAATCTCTGAGGACAAGGCTTGGAAAATGTGTGAGTGAATGTAGAAATTCACTGATAAAGAAATCCTGCTTTAGAGTTGAGCTATGCAAGGGACTAAACTGTCCCAGAATGCTGAGCTGCAGATAAACTCACAGTACAATCAATGATATGTCAGCACCAATTTTGGTTAGATGTTGATACACAATTTGAAGAGACATATCCAACCTGAAGGAAGAAATTAATCACAGAAGATTATAAGAATTTCCATACACACTGGTCCATCTGGTGTGGTATTCTGTCTCTTGACTGTGGCCAGTGCCAGATGCTACAGATGGACACAAATAACCTCTTTGATATGCTTAATTGTATATCCCAAGGGAGGGTTGTATTTTTTTTCCTTGACCTCACAAATGGTGATCACCTTATGCTGTAAAGAACTGAGAAGGAGACTGATTGCAGTTTTATCGTGGTTATAATAATTTTATATGCCATTCTGTATTAGTAAGTCTTTTACTAACTTTTTGTTTAGCTATTTTTAAATTGCTATCTCAAAGCATTTTATTCAGCTTCTTAGACCATTATAGCACTGATAGAGGGCAAGCAACCAGTTTTTGTATTTCTTATTCTAAGATGAGAAAATAGGACATGGAGAGGCAAAGCAGTTTGCTGAGTCAGAAACTCCTACCACATTTAAACAGCCTGAGTTCTGAAATCCCAGCATTTACTTTCTGTCACTTCAGTCCAGGTTATCAGGGTGCCTAATTGGAAGCACCCAACAGGCTTGGAGGTTAATAGAATTTAGGTTATCTGAGTGTGGCCGTGTACAATGTCAAAGCTGATAGTACAACCTGGCACTGGTGGCATCTGGTCCAGTACACTTTTCACATTGCTCTTGCCTGCTGGCATGGTTGTGTTTCTGTCTAGGATTTCTGCTGAAATACATACACAGGCAAGGGAGGCACATGGATAATTAATTTGACAATACCAGGAAGCATTGACCACCATGACTAATCTGTCCAAGTACTTTGAGTCTAATATGTCTAAAATGCTTACCTTTTTTTCTTAAAAAATTATGGTTTGTGGGTAGATTGTTGGTACAGTTCTTGTCCATATCTTCCTGAAATATTTGGCTTGCTGCACATGAATTACAGCATTGGACCTCTTTTTCTCCCTAATAGGAACCCACATCATGGACTTCTGAGTACTAGAAGTATGATGTGTGTGTGAGAGAGAGAGACTACACATTGCTTTTCAGAAAAGCTGGTTTTGTTTGCATTTGTGTCTAGTAATAAAACCTCATCCATGTTAAATGCTGCTGGAAATGTTTTCTGCCTCCAAACTGTGACATTAAGCCTGTTGTGTTCAGTGTCAAACAGCAGCTGCCATGTACTTGACAGTGTTTCAGTTACTGCTCATGGTTCATAGAAATAAGTCCTTTCTTTTCAGGGTTTTCAGCTAAACTAATGTAAATCTTCCAGAGAGCAGCTTTCATGTAAGAGTATATCCCACAGGGAAAGAGGCAGAGTGGTCTAAGCAAGGACTATGGAAACAGAAACTTGTGTGGATGGGTCATGGTTTGACTCTGCCTTCTGCTGTCACTCTAGGCAAATCAGAGCTTCACCTCTGCATGTTCTGAACTCCCAGGTGGTAATGAGGAGTTGAAATACTTGCATATTTCTTAATCTTGGGAGACATTTCCAGCCTGATCTTACTTTCACCATTACGAACCAGAAGACATTTGGCATCAAGAAGAGCCTGTTATGCTGGCCCTGTGCTTTCAGCTACAGGTCACGTCAGTTCCCTTGCTGTCACAGTCTGTACCTGCCTATCTATAGAAGTAGCTCTGACCTGAGTATCCCAGTTTCAGCCTCGGCTGTACATTGTGCCAACTTCAGATGAAAATCTTTATTGATCTCCTGTATTTGTGTAGCAGTTGGCAGACTCAGCCACAGAAAAAGGACTCCAGAGAACTTATGACCTGGGAAGAAAGGACTTCCATTTGTTGTTGTAACGTATGATGTGAGTAGAGTAGGGTACAGAGAATGTCCCATCTATTTTACTCAAGATTTTTTTTCCATCTCTGATATGGACAAAACTGCAAAAAGCTGAAAATGTTGAGCTCGCTGTTCCAAGGAATTCAGAGAAGATCAGTGCAAGTATCTTCTTTAAACAGTTACTTCTTGAGGGAGATCGGTCACATCTTTTTGTGAAACATCCAAGAACCTGATACAAAATAACAGTAATACAACCCTTTCTCTGTGCACAAACACACCCATTGTACACATCTGCATATGGCTTAACACCAAATGCAGGAATTTAAACAGAAAACCATTATACTTTTACAGGAAAGCTAATATCATTAAAAGATGTTCTCCCAAAACTCATTCCTTCCCTACAATGCCTGTACCCTCAGACTACTTCTGCAACACTCTTGCCAAATTCATCCCCAGAAATAAAATTCACTTAACAAAACCAAGCCACAGTCTACCTGGTTTCTGTAGTTGCCATTGTAAAACATCACTCACAGTAAACAGTCCAGAGCCCTGGATTTAACACATGAATGGCCCAACCTGTTAATCAATATTGCAAAGTCATCCAGTGCTTGCAAAGGTCCTCGTGGAACCAAATCTGGGGAAAACAGAAAACTGCCACCTACCATGGCAAACTCACACAGACACTCAGTGAGTAGAAACATCCAGTTAACGGGGGAGAACATTTTCCACAAATAACTGCTCTTATTAGTCCTGATCCTCAAGGGAGCCCTTCAAAACAGTTTCAAAGGAAGATCTTAGAAGCTAAAATTTGTAACTGCTAAAAATCAAGGGTTGAGGATAGCAATAATGATTTGCTGTATGTTGTATTTCTTCTTATGTCCTGCTGCCTGAGAACTCTTCATATCCTACAGGCAGTAATTAGTTCTCCCTCTGTTCAACTGAGGGAGAGAGCCGATTACCACTGCTAGTACCACTCCCCATGGATCTACAGGTAGCAGTACTCTTGCCTCAAATTGACTAATTTATTAGATTACAGTATTAAATTCAGAGTATTGGTATAAACCTGCATGTAGTTTTGAAAGCTGTTGCTAAATTCTTAGATCTGAATAGGGTTTATGTTCCTTATATTTTGAATTTTTTCCTTCTATACTGGTTGGTCTACTAAAGGCAAATCTTGTTCATTTATAACTATTAATCATCATGAGTATAACAACATCATTACAAAGTTTCAATCTTTCATATTTTAAAAATTTTTTACGTATTTATTTATTATGCTTTCCAAACAAAACATGTTTTTAATGGAACTTGAAACCTTATTGTTAAACGCTTAAACTTGTTTAAAACTGAATATAGAACAATCCCTAAAAATAGTTTACTTCTGATAAATTACCCTTCAGTGGAAAATTCTCAACCAATGCTAGTCATAAAATGATTTGTACACAAATGCAAACAAAAACTCACATCTATGCCATTAGAACCATTCTGAAAGCCAGGGTTACATGAGCATTAATCCATTTAGAAGGCTCCCAAAATAGTTGCTGTTATTTCTATTGTACTTGATACATTGTGGCTTGAACAGCAGGAGGAATGAGAAAAATTTCTGGACTTTAGCTGTAGGTGACTAGGGCTCTGGAAGTAAATATTGTAAACCATGCTTCTTTGCGCAGTTTTAGGCTTAAAACTGAATGTTTGTTATATTATGATGCTGTAGCTGGGATTTTAATTGAAGACAAATTTTTAAATTGAAATTGCTGCCAGTGAGATTTTGAGAAAAAGCGTTCAAAGACTGTGGAGCAGAGTATACATCAGTTAAAAGGTCATCATATTATTTTAACTACCACTGTGTAAGAACTCAGTGCTGTAGGTTTTTCCAAACCCAGCTGTATTTGTGGGGTTGCTTAAGTGTCTTTGATTCTGTTATGAAAAGATTTCATAGTGAACTTCTGCACTACTTCTGCACCAAGAAATTTCAGTCTGTAACCTGCTACTGGAGCAAGCCCAAACTGTGGTTCAATCCCACCACCGCTGCTAGGTACTCATATTTTTGGGGTGTTTAAAGCTAAATAAATTTTAAGCCCAAACAAGTCACTGTTTTGGCAATAGGTTGTCTAGGATAAACAATCTGGTACATTAATGCAGTGCATTACAATAACTTGTTCAGACACATATAATGCAGTCACATTTGCATAAATGAATACTCCTTGCATGTCTCTACTCATTATCGATTTGCCTGCCTAAACTAGATGTTTTGAAAGTTGTTTCTCAGTGGCAGTTATCAAACAGAATATGTAATTTTGATGAGATCACAGATGTGTGGGACAACATTCAGTCTTCACTTTGCAAGATTTCTATGTCTTTCTTACCAAACTCTTTCTTGCTAACATCACTGGTACATAGTGTTTGTGCATCCAGAGGAATGCAGGGTCTGAGAACATTTTTCTGTATTTTGCATGTTCTGGTTTTATAATCCTAGCCAATGCTGCTGTTTCCTCTTATGTGTCAGAATTGTGATAGTGACACAGTTTTGTAAGGAATTTTCAGATGAGTAGTAGCTTTTGATTATATAAAAGTCAGGTACTATTGTAAGGGGAAACAAAGAAAACCTTATGTATGTTTGTGACTGCATACTACATTTAGAGTCCTTGATTTTGACCTTAATTTACCTGCCCTAAAATAATGTATACCAGGAGCATAATCCTTTGCATTGTGTAGTTATTGGACTAGGTATTTGGTGATATTTTTAAAGGGCAGATTCATTAACACCATGATCTTATCCAGTTCCTCACTTAATCTATATTGAGCTGCCTGGATGTTATTCATATTCCCCTACCACCAGCAAGTCAAGGTCTTGAGGAAACAGACTTGATGCATTCTGTTTATCCACTATAGTTCATCATCTAAGATAAGCCAGGGTTGTCTGCAAACTGCAATCTCATCAGGCAGGCTCAGATAACATCTCACTTGACTTTTTTTGCTTATTCCATTAGCACAACTGTCCTGGAGATTTGGGATGCTCAGCTTTACCATGCTGGTGAGAGCAAATGAGTAACTGGGGACTGAGATTTAGCCATCATTGGCTCCATTTAACATGACAACCCTTTTAGTTGTTACACTGAACCTCTGTGAGGCTGTGCTCCCAGAGAGCATTTAAACAAGAGGGAGATCTGTGCACTGTTACTCTTTAAAAAGATCGTAATTCATGTCTCTAAAAAGGATTTTCTTTTCTCCCTTCCCATTGTTGTTGATTTCACATGCAACTATTCACTAGCACTGGCATTTTAAAGGTAAAAGGCCAGTAGGATCCCTAATTCCTATTCATTGGTCTTTCTTCTTACAGCCTAAATAGCTGTAGAGATTCAAGCAGCTACACTGGTGTGTGCATGTAGCAGCAGTGATTGTACACATGTGGTCAGGACCACTTGGCATTCTGTGTCTCTTCTTGCAAAGCCCCAGTAAAGCAGCTCATTCAAACTGTCCTTAACTTGTATAGTTCATAATTTTTACATGAAATTGTGGGCAAGTGAGTAGTAGCCCCATAGAAACATTGCTTGGTAGGTCTGTAGGTAGGATGGTGGACTGTGGAAAATTCTGTCTGTGTTATGTTGAAAGGAGATGAATGCTACCCTCGTTTCAGTGCTTGTATTCCTTACATTTCATTGTGGAAAAGAGAGGAGAGAGTGCAGCAAGGAGTGAGTTAACTGCCTGCCTTTCTATAGAGCTGGTCTGGAAAATGTTTCTCAACTTACTCTTTCAATTTAGAGGTTTTGATGCTTTTTCTCTTCACAGGGTTCAAAATAGATTTGGTTTTTATGTTCTAAGGGGGTTTACTACAGTTATAACAATTTTGATAACAGTTCCAATAACATTTTTGATGATAGAATTAGCATTTAAAATGTTGTAAAAATGAAAAATGTTGAAAAGTAAAACACTGCCATTTTATAACACCACTTTTCAATTTCAGAAGTCTTTAGTTTTAAAACATTAAAGCAACTAATTATCTAAGAAAATCGCCACCGGAACACTGCCAAAGGAATCAGAGACTGGGGACGAGGAGGGATAGGATAGTCCTTCATATCTAATTGTGATGAACTTCCCTTGCACAGGAGAATTGCTTGTCCTGGAGAAGCATATCTCTAGATCACAGTCAGTAGCATTTACAGGTGTGACAGGAACAAGAAGGCATTGAGTTGATTGAGCTGATTCACCTTGTGTTTATTCCTGACATGTAATATGAAAGTATTTTAGTCCTTTGCCCAGCATGTCTGATATTAAACTTTCCCAATCCAGCAGAGATCCCCAAAGGCTGTTGACCACAGTCAACTTTGTTTTTAGAAATAACTACCTCCATGCCAGAGATTTTCAGGGGAGACCAAAACTGAGTTATTTCTGTTGCTGCATGACGCAGCTGAGAATTCTCAAAGGTTCTCCAGTCTGCCAGTGCTGGAGAGAGATATGAGGCAAATACTGAGCCTAATGGACCTAATTTGGAAAGCTTCACTCTGCAGCGGAGGGCAGTGCATAGGTCCTGCCTATGGTATATGGTTTGTGCTGGGATCTGAAAAGGACACTGCTGCTTCTATTCTTCATTCCCCATTCCAGGCTGCAAAGCCCAGCCTTTCAGAGCATGTTAATTGTCTTTTTAACTGGCTCCTGCAGTTAAGAGAGAGAGGGAGCTATACAAAAAGTATACGGTACCTTCACACATATATCCATCACTCTCTGTTTCTGGGCTGTTATATATGTTTAAATACCATAAGGTTTTTCTTGTCATCGAACAGCCTCGCAGCTGTGGTTTCCTCTAGATGCAATTTTTGGACACTTCTGCTTCTGCAATTCTCTGGATTGAAATACATTTATGAAGGAGAGTTCTGATGTTTCCCCAGATTAAACAATGTGTTCATGAACTGGTACAATGTGCACAAGAAGCAGCAAAAACACTTATGTACTGCCAAATTATGCTTTAAGTTCAGATACAGCAGGAGAGTACTTGGTTTTCATCCTAGGTCTGTTCTGCTGTCTTTAACTGCAATCTTCCAGGTTTGTGTTGATACCAGTAATAGCAGAATGTGGACCAATTACCTTGTAAATAAAAAAAACCAAAACAGGTAGATAATTGACTTTTGGAAGCCTGCCTAGGCTATTATTTTTATTTCTTCTGCTTGCACAGGGAACTTTGTGCCTGACACAGAACTGTGGCAGCAGAGGAAGGCGTATTCTGGGGCAGAAGGTGGGTGGATGGGAGGAGGAGGTTGATCAGCAGGGGCAGATGGGTCCCACAGTCCACACTCTCTGAGTCAGCCAGGCTTATTTTAGCAAGCGTGTGTGTGTGCATGTGCTCATTAGGGAACTTATACATTCATTAGGCTGAAGATCTGAACAGATGAGGTGAAAGCCCCTTTCCCTTTTCCTTCATGTTGACTCTGGTGTTAATATTTAAGATACGCAGGATAACTTCTCAGTAGGTATCAATATATTGACTCATTCTACTCAGTGACTATAGTTGACCTATGCCAGCTTACACCCAGTGGGGATCTGACACCCCACCCCCCCTCTGTTTTTTATCTGCTTCAGGTGTCTTAAAAAAAAAGAGAAAGAGAGAAAGTAACAGATTGCATATGATGTAATTTCTTCCCTGGTTTATCCGGTGTGTCAGTCTTTCCTTTTCTGAATCCAGAAGGGAAGCTGTGACTTGGAAAAATAATGCACTCAGTATATTGTGCTACAACAAAACTCCAAGCAGTTTGTCCCTAAATCTTAATATGAAATCTTATTTTATAACTCGAACAAGGACAAGATCAAAGGACAGTTATCATGTTCCTTGCAGACCCCATATTGCATTTATGGACGAACTCACAAAGGAGCAGGAGGTCTGCAGTTGTTAAACATCAATACTGATTGTAAAAAAATATGTCAAATTCTGTATTTAATTGGATGATGTTTTCTTATCCCTCTCATGGAGGACCAAGAAGTGGTTCAGCATAGTTTTGGGGACTGTGCTGTACACTGGCCATTGGCAAGGCGGCGTGACGGGTCTTTCACTCTGAGTAAGAAACATGCTGTTTCAAGGCTTGTGCCCAGAAATGAAGATGAGACCTAGGAGGTACAGATGCACATATTCCCAAAACATACCAGAGCAGATTGTAGTTAGTAATGTTGTTGTGGCTGCAGTGGTGCTAGTGTGTAAATGAAGCAAAGTTGGTAAACCACTGATAAAACTGATCTGTAACAGACTAATTTTTTGACATGAAAAAGGTTTTGTGTCTGATATTTTGCCTGTTTATTCCAGCTGCATAATTTGTTCTACGAGACTACATCAATTCCCTCCTACAGCAAGGTTTGCTGTCCTTTCACCACAGGGTGTGACACTGGCTACTGCCATAGACACATACTGCACTCTGTGGACCTAGATTTCCTCTGGCACTTCCAGCATTTTAGTGCTGAGCTCACTCTTCTTGGGGCAGGTTGTTACTTGTGGAGATATTTTTGGTGTAAGATGTGCAACTGGGAATCCTCATCAGTCATTGTCAATGACGTTGTCTAGTGCTAATTCTCATTTCTGGCTATGTCCCAATTATGTTATTTTTACTCTGACTCTTTACAGTCTTCCTGCCGGCTTACTTGGATATTGACTTTTTCCTCTTGTCTTGACCTGCAGTGTTTTATCATGCCTTTGTGAACTGCTCATCAGCTTTCATGGTCCACATCAGAGGCAGTCACACCTCAGGGCAAGGCAGGGAGAGCAGAATTAGACCACCAGTGATTGCTTTTGCTGCTTCTACTCAGTAATGTGGTTTGGACTCAGGGCTGGTAGCAAAGCAAGATGGTATAACTGAATAAGCAAAGGCTTTTCTAAAGATAGTGCCCTATTCACCCTGCCATTCAAGGAACAGAGCAAGATTGCTCTGAGGTTGGGAATTAGTGAGTGAATTCTCTTTTAGTCCTCCAGGTAGCTGATAAAACTGCCACACATGACGGGAAGCTTTTAGGGAGGTGTCAAGTGTGGGAATGCAGTCTGCTGGATAATACGCTGTACTTGGGCTTTGGGATTAGAAGATACCACTGCCAAATTCTTAATGCAGTAGCTAAAACTCTCAGGTTTAAAAGATTATTACCATTTATTTGCTTCATTTGCTTCTGCCCCCAAACCTGCACCCTAACAAAGCAAAATTTTTCTAATCAGCATGTAGCTCCTGCTGTGCTAGCTGGCTTTATTTATTTATTTAGGCTTTTTTTTTTTTTTTTTAATAGAAAAAAGCCTGAGAAGGAAAAAAATGGGAAGGGATAGCTGAAGCTCAGTTAAGAAGGATTGGGACATGCTTTTGTAATTGATTTAACTCTTTATGCCCACCAAGGGTAGCAGTGATCTTTTCTGCAGCAAAGCTAGTGCGATGTTTTCTTTAGGGCTGCAGAGCAAAACATGAGGTGAGAAACCAAGAGTTCTTGTAAGGCTGCAGGGCTTGGAGCAGCAGAAGAAGTAAGGAAGGGGCTCCTCCTGTCCTGTCTGGAGGCAGCTCAGAGCCATGGAGCAGGGAGCGTAGGATGTCAGGGAGCTCCTGTCTATATAGTCACCCCTGGAATCTGCTTAAATTCTGCTGGAGACCAGTTTAACCCTGTATCATCAGTATTTTCCTCATGTTTTAAGTGTGATAAAAAGGGGTGATTTACAGAATTTAACATATGTCTAATTGGGGCTGTCATGTTTCTGATTTAATTTCCATACCAGATGAAAGATGTTTCTCCTGTATGGTATTTGAACAAGTCATGTATGTAACTGCTAAGGGATTTTCATTTGTTTGCTGAACATTCAGCTGACAGTCCTTTAGTATGGTGCCATGGCATGTATATTTGTGATATTTAAGTCAAGCAGTGAAGTCTATTTGGTACTTCAGAATCACATGTAGTTACTAGAATTTTTTCCTAAATACTGGGGGTGATTGACTCACATTTTATTGTTTGATGAGTGGGCAGGTTAAAATTTTAATTCCTATCTCTGGTTACAGAGCAGAAATATATGAGCATACAAGGATTTACAATAGTGTAGCTGTAAGCAATTGCAAATGAGATAAATTATTGTATGCAATTTCACAGCTGTTTACATGTCTAGAGCCAGCTAAAAGTATCCTACCGAAATAGGCAATATCATTAATTCCATTTCATTGAAAATTGAGTTTCATAAGGAAACTAAATATCGTGAGATTACTGAGGCCTGAAGAAAAGAAGCATCTCATCTCATCAGGTGCACAAAACAATTCTGTTGCAGCACAAGTAGAATCCAGGATCTACAGTGTATCCCAAGTTTACTAAACCAAGCCATATACAGGTGGTAGCAGTGGCAGCATTCTCCTGTTATAGTTTCATCTATTTTTGGGTTTATACCTTTAATCTCAAATTGAGTAACCTACCACAGCACTTGGGGAATGGTAGCCAACTTTAATATCCTGATGATACATTTCGCAGACAACTACATTGATCGGTACTCTGGAAGTACCTTAGCTAGGCAGAGAAACTGTGTTGTGTCTCGTTTCTGTGACACCAAGATCTTGACTGACACAGTCTAGCTAACAACAGAAAAGTATGTGCCATATCATTGTGATGATCAAGCTCCATGTACAGAGAGATTGAGAAATACCATTCTGTGGTCTCTACATTGTGAGTCTAAAGCCAAAAATGTGAGGTAAGAGTGGATCATATGCTGCTCTTTGATTTCTAATGGCCAAGTACTTGTAAACTCTTTGAATGGATTGTACATTTTCCCCATTGGGGGAAGTCCTGTGCCATGGCAATACACTGGACATCCCACCACATTGTTTTAAGTGATTCTAGGTGTAGAGTTTTCCTAGACCTGCTGTTCCAGATCATCAACAGAATCCTTTTCTAAGTAGCTGTCTCTGGGATGTTTGGCATCAGTTGCCTTTCTTCATCCAGTCTGGTCTTGTCTTCTCAAGTTCTTCCCCAGCTCCTCCCCTTGTTTTCCTGCTGCAGCTTCTGCATTCCTGCAGATGGCTGTACCCCACAGTTAGGGCTTTATCTAGACATTCATATTTAGCTGTGTGTAGGAACTGCAAGTTACTTTTTATTTATTTACTTTGAAAGGCTCCCTTAGCTCCCATCTGTTTAAAATGCTACCTCTACTTATTCTCCCCAATGAAAGCTTGAAGGAAGGGAGGGGAGAATAAGCTTCTCTCCCTAGCAAGCAGCTTATATTTAGCTGAGAAACAAAATTGCACGGATCTTTGGGCTACCTGTGGAGATGGAAAGATTGGGCTCTGGAAGGCCAGGGTTCCTGCTTGTCACAGTCATCTGTTCTGGGCCAGGAGCATGGAGCAGCTCCTTCACCCACTGTAACAACCATGCCAGTCCATTGTAAATGTTTCTTTTGGAGACAGAGAGGGTTGGAGGGAGAACAAGAGTGAAAGTCCTGTTCCTTTCTGCCTTTTCTCATTTCTTTCACATAGAAACTAAACTGCAGCCCCCAGAGCACCTTGAAGGATTAAATGCTGATCAAAGGCAGGTTTAACCATATCCCCAGGACAAGCTGCTTAGACACCAAGCAGCACAAGGTGTGGGTTAGCACAGTAACCAGAAAAGCAGAATAAATTAAAAATTATCATTTCGACATGAACAGAGCAGAGTTTTGGAAGAGGAGGCATTGGGAGAGTGCAGGGGAGTAGGGTATGGGGGATACGGATGGAAATGAAGTCCACATTTATCTCATATATATAGCCAGAAGACATTCTCTGCTTCTGATCTTGGCTGATTTCTGGCATCTGCTGCCAGGCACTGCCTTTTCCCTCCTCGGTTTTGGGCTTTCCAGCATAATAGCATTAGTAGCATTAGATGGGAGTTTGTGTTATTAGTTACAACCTAAGGGAAAAGGAAATCTTTGGGGGATAAATTAACAGACCCCTCAGCTATCCTGATTGGCACTCAGCCCTTAAGTTCCTGCCCACTCTGTTCCAGCTCAGCTTTTTATAGGCTTGCAAAATGCGGAGTATCTTATTCATCTGTTTATTTTACAACGATTTCCCCAAGCAAATTCTGCACTTACCATTTCTGTCTTGGACATAATCAGAGCATGCAATTCTGCTTTGGGTTTTCTTAGCATTGGCAAAAGCTAGGGGAAGAAAAGGCACTGACTGTTGAAGATGATAAGAGAGGGAGATACTGAAAAGGATTGTCTATCTTTGAGGACAGATGAGTTAGCTAAGGCTACTTCCCTGTTAGTGAAAGGACTCTGAAGAATCAGGAAGCAAATGATCAGCATTGAGTTCTCAGAGTCTTCAATTAAAGGGCCAGCCAGTAACAGAGGGCAGAGATGTGAAAAGAGGTGTCATTTTGTGCTGTGAACAAAACCTACATCTTTATATCATCTGTTGCCACAGGGCAGCAGAACCCGGTTAAAACATTCATTCAAAATAGTAACAAGTTGCTGTTATAAGACGCTGGATTGTGTGCAGCCATCTTAGAGCAGGAGGAGGAATGCAATAACCCCCACCTCTCTCTCTCAAAGCTCAGTGGAAAACCTTTTGGGGACTTTGAAAATGTTGGCAGGCTGTTGTAAGAGAAGAGCAGGCATGGGCAGAGGGAAGGTATCTTCCCTCTAGTGTAAAGTAGAATTAAAGTTGAGAGGGTCTGAATTCCTGTTTACAGTCCCAGTTCACTCCCTGCCCTTAAAGAGGAATATGCATCAGAGGCATATTCAGGCTCTAACAGAGCGATATTCAAATCAAATAGCTCAAGTCATTATTTAGTGCCTGTAGAGGTCAGGCAGGAGCCTCTCCCTGTGGTGCCTTGCTTTGTTGGATGAGCCAAGTGTGCTGCAAGCTCTTTTTACTCCCTTAGAGGAGTTTAAAGGTAGAAAGCAAAACCTGGTGGACCATCCATCCAATTCTGTATGAAACCCCAATATTCTTCTGAAAATTAAGCAGTCTCAGAAGAGAACCCCTCTTGCACACTGGTGTAAAACAGACAAAGTGCTCTAGCTGTTTGTTCAGCCATCAAATATGAAAGTGAGCATGATGAGCAGCAGAAGCCTTCCATGGAAATATATCTTTATATGTACTAAATAATGAAAGGAATTCCTTATGAGTGAATAAACCTGCCAAAAGGATTCAACTTGCTCACTAAAACTTTGCTGTGAGGCTGCAGTGCTGCATAGATTAGAAGCCATCATTTGCTACAATGTTAGCAATCATTTACAAAGAGAACAGAAATGCAATTGCCGTGTTACCTCACTTGAAGAACAAGCACACACTTCTTTGTTTTGACCCCTGGGATAGTTTTACTTGAATGAAGAGTTTGGCGTAGGAACCTGCAAGTTTCAATGTGATTGGAGTGAAGAATGAGTTACTGGTCCATCAAATGCTTGCAAAACAAAAGGGCTGAGCTCGGGGACTAAGAGGTCAGTCAGTTTTAGTTCCTGATGCTTATTCTACTTCTGAGATATTTGATGTATACCCAGAGCTTTCACTCTGGACAGCCACAGACAATCATCTAAACCTTGGATTTTCGGAGGAAAGAAAGAGGCTGAGCTGTGCATGCCTTGAGGAAAGGAAAGAAAGAGGCTGAGCTGTGCATGCCTTGAGGAAACATAGCAAAATGATAGCTTTGTTGAACTGGCATTAGTAAAGTATACAAGTATATTTAAAGTACACAGCTGTTAAGATGTATTAGGATGATTAGTAGAGGAAAAAAGAGAGGTCAGAAGAGCTTGTGGGAGGAAGAGGAGTGTCTGTCTGGTAGTGTTGGATGTGTACTATGGAGGTTTTATGGCTTTAAGATGGTTTTGTTCCATTTGGGAAGCAATCAGCCTTCCCTGAACGCATCCTCTGTAAGCTAAGCAAAGCTTTGCTGTGGCCTCTGTAGATGCTTTTTGCCTCTGTGAGTTTTATTCTTATGCTAAGATGTGCCTCAAGAATTTTGATGTTTATTCTCGATGCTCATGCACTAATTAGGAAAGCACAATTATCTCTGTTTACAAGAAGCAAAGCAAGAATGTCAGGCTGTAGCTAAATTTACTCAATGTGTATACAGTATTGCACCATGAAGTATTGGTCTCCCAGTCATCTGAATCTTTTAATAAGATCATGTTGCACCTCCGCACCCTCTCATTTTTCCAGGTTTTCCATTCATGAAAACTAGGGTGTTGAGTGGGAGGGTTGATATTTACTGAGTTCTTGTCCCAGTTTGGATTTGGGTCAGACTTAGGGTACAGACATGGACTTGGGAGCGTGGAAACTCCTCAGGGCCTTATGTATGCTCCTTCCTCTTGGGCTGGGGTGGGGGGGGACAGTGAGCCTGGCAAAAATCTACTTTCCTGACTGTCCAGAGTGAATCATGCAGGAGAAGCAGTAGTTGTGGATGACTGACAGCACAAGGAGTAGTAGGTGTTTGGAAAAGCCAGGAGAGCACCACAGAGCTGCTTGTGTCTGGACACACTAACACCAAGGACACAGGAATAGGCAGGGAGGAGGGGAGACAAGCAAGAATAAAAATTCCTTATCAGCTGAGAGAAACAAGGTGGGTTTTGAGGCAGTGGTGGTGAGGGTTTTGTGGAGGTACAGAGACGCTTTGGAGGCAATCCTCATAAAAAATGCAAAGTGGCTGTCATTTTTAGTACTTCTCTCCTTGCTTAGCTAGGGTGTTGTTCTTCCTTTGCTGGTGTGGTTGTGGGGCCTGGGGATCAGGATTCTCAGCAGGGAGAATTATATACACCTATGCACATGCTCATGTCAAATATCACCAAGTGATGTCAGACTTTACCTTGTTGATCCTTTTTCTAATGCTTGACATGAGACTTTAGAGTTGGATTGCTACAGGAAGAAAATAAAAGGCTTGCACTGGGGAGCTGATCCATGGCAGAGGTGTTCAGCCACTAGGAGCTTGTGCATCAAGAGGCCTCAAGACGTTTATAGAAAGTAGTAGTTTAGCTGGCTCCTCGCCTGGCATGTTGGATTTCCAGCAGGAGATGGACCTTGAGGGGCTTACTGTGTCATAGTTACCCAGAGCAACTGTGAGGTCTGAAAGGACATTGAATGTCCTTACAGCATTTCAGAAACATGTCGATATTTGATCCCTTTTTCACTACTTTGTACCATGTGTAGCTACAACCTGCCACCTCAGGACAGCTGTGATCAGTTGTACTGTGTGTATACCATGATGGAAGTACCTTGGATTGAAAGTTCTTGACTAGAGAGATTGTATTGCATCCCACAGGGCTTTCTAATGTGTTTTAAGAAATGATACTTTGTAACACCAGGATAATTTCTTGGCCATTTTTGTTGGGATTGAGGGAAATCCTGTAAAATACTCTTGAGGTTTTCATGCAGCGGGTATGCTCCTGGCTGGGTTTTGCAACATGTCAGTGAAAAAGAAATTACATTAGAATAAGTGAGTTTATTTCATCATTTGTTTTTTGAATTAGTTTGGGCATTTATTTGGGTTTACTGGGAATTGGGGTTTCCCATCCTGAGCTCTAATATGAAAGACTCTGGCAAGCATTGATGCAGCATCTCCACATCAGTGGGACTGCAATGCAATGGGGCACTGTACTGACTGGTTTCAGTCTTTCTTAGCCTGACAGTGAACTTGAGAGCAGTTCATGTTTTTTTTCTTCCTCTGATGCTCTACTTCCTTTGTAGACTGTGGTAGACAGGCTGATTCAGATAATCTATAATCAGGCCAAAAATCCACAGAAGTCAAAGAAAATTGTTTGGTGTTAACACTGCAGGACTTGTTACCACAAAGAACAATTACAGTTATTTTGGTTATTTATGTGATATTGGTTTCATGTGCTGCTTTCATGTCAGTGCCAGAGTTCCGTGTCCACCGCCCAAACGAAAGACTAAGGTAGCATGGTAAGACCAGGTACAATGCAGACTAACCTTCATTGGACCAGAGGAAGAAGGTGCATTCTCAGGCTGTTTATTGCATTTATGACATTCAGGTGTTGGACAAGATTGTTCTTGTGGTCTTGGCACAGAGAAGTCAAGAGATTTGTGCCTGTCCTGTGCAATGAGCTTCCAGGTACCCCTGACCCTCCCTTAGGAAAGGACTGCAGCTCTTAACAGTGTTTTGGCTCTTGGTGCTTGTGTTGCTGTTTTTCCCAGTTATTCTTCCTGCCTATTTATTAGTTCTCTTGGTAGTTGTGCTTCTGTTCCATATACAACTGGTAGATGTAAATGAGGCAACATGTACCACAAAATACAGGAAGAATATTTGCAACCAAGGCATATTATGCACAGCATTTTCAGATGTGTAAAATATCTCTGACATTCATTCACCTGTTTTATCTGTTTGAAGCAGGTGAAAACCTTACACAGCATGTTCTCCAGTCTTCTGGCAGGCATGGAGCGAATTCAAACCTAGTATGAACAGATGCCACTCTTCAGGCTTCAGCATGTTTAAAGTTGATGCACAGTGCCTGCCAGGCAAGCCTTTCTGTGCTGTTGCAGCAGGGAAGGCAAGAGAATCTTCCTGAGAGTGGGAAAGGGTGTGCCAGGATGGGAACATCTATCCCTGACTGGCAGAGACCTGCACGCCAGGAGATCAAAGATCTCCCATCTTGCTCGTGTTCTTCACAAAGGCTATCCATCTGCACCAGTATTTGCACATTCTGCCAGAGTGACAGCATCATTACCACTTGCTCAGTATTTGAGGTGCTGGAATATTTTTTGCATTTAATGGTCAGGTGAGATAAGGTGTTTGGGTGGACAGTGAGGCGCTCTGGGCTGCTGGCTCCCCATGCACATGGGGAATGCTGCCCTTCTGCTTTCCAAAGGGGTAACTAGATTGCTGAGGAAGCTGCTTGACACCTAATCCTGTTACCTTCAGGTGAGAAATCTGTCTCTCTCAAGACTGAATGGCAGGAAAATCTGAGGAGCCTTGATAATTATAACATTAAAAAAGTTCACCCCAGAAATCAGAGAGTAGCAGAGAAGCATACAGGAGCTGAAGGGAAAGGATGGAAATGACCCTGCGGGAAAACTGGAATGCTGTGTTTCTGAAGCCAAGACAGCACTAGAGAGCTGAGATTATCCTCACAGAACATAATCTTCTTAGGCTTTGTTCATGGCAGCACTGGGCTGTTTAAACAGAGGAGGGAGGGGTTCCAAGCCCACATGTCTCTTATTTAAATGCAGGCTAATTTTGCACCCTGTGCTCCTCACCCTCCCACTTAGGATTCTGTCAGTTGGCTCGGAACAAATGGCTATAAATCTAGAAACACACTTTCTCCCTCTCCTGTCTTGCTGTTGTGCTTACCACAATACCTCCTATAGGCCTCTGACTCTTGAAGGATAGAAACAAGCTAAACAAACTCCCTTGGAGCTGTGAATTCCTCAGCAGCCCCTGCCTTGTTTTATGGGTGCAGCACATCTCTGTGACAGCTCAAAGAGAACAGGGGAAGGATCAAGTGCCCTTTTTCCTTATCCACCATCAAGGGTTCAGAGGAAATGTTATTGCCTTTGCCAGTTTCCCCAGGCATGCTGTTATGTGGCATGCACCACTGTGTGGCAGGTGGGACGAGGCTGTAGAAACTTCTTCCCATTAGAAAAGGATATTTTCTTCAGCAGGAAAAAAAGCCTCTGCTTTCCCGTATCAGAATCTGCTGACTTTGTTACCAAAAAACACAAAGGTTTAAGGGACAGTCAGTTCAGATTTTTCTCCATGAAAAATCAAATTCCTATCAGGAAAATATAGGTTATTCAGTCCTTTTGTTGCTCCATGCATGGTAGTTAGGTCTATTTCTCCCCATTAATACCCCCTTGCCACGTACCCTCAATGCAGACCCTAGAACAGCAATGTCAGTCCCAGCTTTTTGTTTCAGATATAGAGAGGCATCCAGCCCCACAGGTGGGTGATCTGAAATGTGGGCAAGGGTCATTCCTGCTTCTTCTGCTGAGCTGGTCTCCCGACATGACCCTTTCTTTATGCCTTATCTGACAGAATTGGCTCATTTTCTCTTCTTCACAATACAACTGCCACCGGTATTGCAACATCCTCTGAATGAATAAGAATGTACAGGTGTGCCTTAAACAGCTGTTTGGAGAGGAAAAACATATGTATAGGAGAATGGTATCTTGTGAGTCCTTTTCACAAACCACCTGGCACGGAATGGCTCAAACAGAGAGTAGTCCAAACATTCAGAGATGAAGTGTCACTGATAGACTGAATTGTATTGTAAATTGAGGGCAGCTGAACAAGATGCATTTTAAAGTATCTGTTTTGAAGTGCATCAGTTTTAAAACAAAGTATGTAAGGCATCCTTATAGAGTACCTTAGGAATCACTGATTTTTGCTTAAGATTTCAGGATCATGTCTGTTACTCAGATAAAAATGAGTTCTCAGGGTGATAGAGTGTCCAAAGGACTAAATCTCTCTCTAGATATGTTAAAGGACAGTATTGAGTAAGAACAAATGTATTTAGTCTTGGTATGACTGTGGGTGATATGCATTTCTTACGCATACATCTGCTATAACCTTAGAGGAGAGATAGTTCTTAAATATAATAATTGGTAAAAGGATTGAAAAATTTGTCAGTGAGAGATGAGTTGTATTTACCTGAAAAGGAAGAGACAGGGGAGACCTTGTTCTTCCCTGCAACTACTTGAAAGAAGGTTGTAGTGAGGTGGGTGTCAGTTTCCCAGGCAAACAAGTGATAGGACCAGAGGAAGTGGTCTTGAGTTGTGACAGGGAAGGTTTAGATTGGATATTGGGAAAAATTTCTTCATGGAAGGGATCAAGCATTGAAACAGGGACGTGCTAGAGTCATTGTTCCTGAAGATATTTAAAAGACGTGTAGATGTGGTGTTCAGGAACATGGTTTAGTAGTGGACTTGGCAGTTAAGTTACATTTGGACTCGATGGTCTTAAAGGTCTTTTCCATCCTAAATAATTCTGTGATTTTATAGGATGGAGGGGTGGCAATAAAAATCTACAGTTACCTACAGCAGTAAACAGCAACTTAATAAGAGAGTTTTAAAATTTTTAAAAGTAAAAGCATGACATTATTTTGTGGCTGGAACTCTAAGCTAGACAAATGTAGACATTTTTTAATCTGCACATTTCAGTTTTCTACAGTGAGGTAAAGCCATCACTGCTGGCAATTTTCCATCAAAATTCCCTCTCCCACTCCCACTGAAAGAATTAAAAAGAAAAAAAAAAGGGATTCTGTATTTTGGGAACTGCTATTGGACTTCAGGTAGGCATTAAAACAAGAAAGTTGTCTTGAGTTGTGCTAGAGTTCAGGGTAGATTTCTTCATGGCTGTGAAAAATAAGTCATGCATATCTATCTTTTGCATCTTCTGCAGAATCTTCACTGTTGAAACCTAACACTGGAGGGCAAGAAGCAAGAGCTTCTTCCTTCTCCCTCTGTCATATTTTTCCTTGCATTATCTGAACTCCCCCAGTCCCCTCCTACTGTGTATAGTGCTGCAGTTTAGGTGACTTACATCAGCCTTTTCATTCTAAGAGGAAGTAAGGTAACATCTTTCTCAAATCATTTAAGCATACAGAATTTATCTTGCAAAAGCCTGACTGCTAGACTTTTCTTTTTCCTGCTGACTTGTCAGAGTAAAATCACATAATCCATATGTGGGGAGAAAAAGAAATCAAAAACATTCCTGTAAAAGACTGTCACCTTGCCATTGTCATGAATCCCCTTTCCTTATCCACAAGGTATGGGGAACTTTTTCCTTTTCAGTAAAGGACACATGTTTTTTAGCAGGTGGTTCCTTAAAGCTGTAAATTACATCTCCTCCTCCTCTTCTTTACCAACCCACCTGTCAAGCTCAATCTCCTGTTACATTTTGCTAATGCCACCAAGTGCTGGTCATAAACCATTGCCCTAATTACTCAGAACATGGGGCTGAATGGTTAGTTAGCAATACTATGGCAATTATGGCAGATTTTCAGGTCTAATAGCACTTTATGTTTCACTGCTTTTTATATGTCACTGGTTAAGATGATGAATTAGAGGTAGTAGTGCACCACCTGCTCATATTTTCTCTCACTTTAGTAGTGTACCCACCATGATGCTGTCTAGATATGTGATGGTGGGTAACTGGGAGAAGCTGCAGGTGGCTGGGGGTGATTGACCTGTGCTACTCTGTGCTTGTAGGAGTCTTTGTCTGAATTCTCCCGTGTTCCTTTGAACATGTGATTCAAGCATGTTTGTTCCTTCAAACATGTTCCTTCAAACATGTACATGTGAGTACAGTATGTACTGTTGTTTCTTCTCTGTGTTAAAGGAGTTTCTGTAACAGTCTTGGGGTAAGAGCAACAAGTACAAACCCTTGGAGAAGAGGAATATTAAATTGCATGCAACTTTTCCTTCTTAAAATGAGGTATAAAAGGAAAGAGAGAAGCTGCAGCTTTGAACTTTTAATGTATCACAGTATCTTTGAACTAACTGGTGCATGAAATGTTCTTAAAATTCCTTAAAAATGTGATAGAGAATTATGATGTGTAGACTTTTTTTTAGGGATGTGTATTAGCAGGATGAATATTGGTGTAAAGGACAGAGTTTAGTCTGGTATGATCTTTAAGTTCTTGGGTATTGCCTTGTAATTAAGAGCTTTAATTGTCTGGTCTCCTGCTCTCTGAAGAACTCCCCCTTATATTGCCCTTTTATCAGTTTTAGAAGATAATATTTAAGCAGTGCTGCATGAATACCCTCATAATTGGTAATAAAAAAACTGTACATTTTCTCATCATATCTTTGATTCCAGTTCAAGGGAAACTAGCCCTTTAGCTAGAGCCTTTAGAGGAATTTTAATATGGCTGTATTAGTTTGGATATGTAGTGTGTCGGCATACTTGGGGAAAGTGCTGAACTGTTGAATTCGGTTGATTGAACATGGCTACAATGGTAAATTGACAGCCTGTCTGCCGGCTTCTCTTGTTACTTACACCATGTGTAAGTTACTTACACCATATGTATACGGTGATTGTAGCTTAAGCAACTCACAGTCACTTGTGCTGGCTTGGACAGCTAATCTATATGGCTGGGAAGAGCATCTCTGTTACACAGTCATTCCTTGTATTTGCTGTTGAGGTATTCCCCAAAGACTCCTTGCTTTTAGGGTGCTTGTAGGATAACAGTATGTTTTGGCTTTCCTGAATTGATACTGTCTCTAAAAAAATCAGAACTGCATCCACGAAATTCATGTCAGAAGGGTCCTGAACCACCAGCAGACATGATTCACTTCTGTTTGCTCCTGCCCTGGACCAACAAAAGGCCAGCAGCCTAGCAGTGAAACATTATTTGGCCTCTTCTTGTACCTTTTTTGCCAGTTTTGGAGCTAAACTTAGGTGACATAAGTCCATGTGTTCCCTTCTCAGTCCCAGCAGCTTTCTAAAATATGAATACCAGCTGAAGAGAGAGGAACCTGACATACTCTGCAAAATGAAGATATGTCATAGAAAGAAATACACTAAGGATATGGATGGATTTTTTTGGTGGAGCCTCTAGGAGGCCAAAGAGGTTTTCAGTGTTACTGAGGAGACATTTGGTGGGGAGAGCAGTAGAGTGATCAAAGCTCATTTCTGTTGTATGTTTGCCATGAGCTTGCTGGTTGTAGGAGACAGAAAATGTAAATAGACACATTTGAAGACCAAATTCTACCTGACTTTTGAAAACAGTAGTGCAGTTGCAGTAAAATATATTAGCCAATAGCTAGAAAAGAGCCAGGGGTGTCTTGGCCACGTTTGTAGCAGTTCAAGGAAATTAATTAGTTACACTTAAGGGTAGTGAAATTGTGCTTTGTTCCTTTACAAACAGGTTGCCTTTATACAGTTTAAAATAAATAAATACAACATTATTATATTTCCAGTCTCCTCCTAAGATAACAATCAGAAAGCAGTTGTACAACAGTTGATACATTGGATGCCAAAAGGTGCATTTCTGCCTTTGCTGCTGATACTGATGACCACATCTGAGGATACTTGTGCATCTCACGCACTGTTGCATAACAACCTATGTGAGTTTTGTGAGCTGATTTATTTTCAGCCTTCTAGCACATGACTCCTTTAGACCACCCTCTCTTGTCCCAAATTTCTCTTGCTCCCTCCCACAGTCCTTCTCAGCCTGCTGCTTTGTGGCTAGCGCCAGTCTGCATGTCCTTTAAGAAAACACCCTTGAGGAATATCGTGCCATTATGAATGTGTCCCAGACTTTTTCCAAGACATGCTCAAAATAATTTTTTCCCATTTTACTTTTACAGCATTGCCCCATTTCCTTGATTTAAGATGACTCGACTTACGTTTCCTTAAGTTTTAATCATCTTCTTTGGAGATTATGGCATATACCTTGCTTGAACTTGGCCAGTTGTGTCTGAATTTGGTCTGTCACATACTGAAAGCAGGCCAGCCTCACATTTGGCTGGCTTAGCAAAAAGAGGCAGTACATAGAGAAAGTTAAACATCCTTAGGGTATGATTTGGTTTGTTGGGCTCCCAAAGACAGACAGAGACAGTTCAAGTAGGGAAGCTGAGTACATAATACACTAGTAATTTCCTGAAAGCAGTGAGAAACATTTAACCCTTTAGCCTGTGCTCATTTACTATGTGCATTAGTATTTGTCTGATAATGACTGGAGGGATGAACGGCATGGGAGTGACAGTGTGGTATTTTGCTGTGCTGGATCTTCAAAGCAGGCTGCTCTTAGAGCAGAATGCCTGTCCTATTTTGTGTTTAGTAGAAGGACCATATGTGTGCTCTGCATATTAGATGTCTTTCTTACAGAGTTTATGTCATAAATAGTATCAATACAATAAAGCAGTATTAAGACTCACACATGTTTAGAGGGAACTGGACATAATACTCTACTCCTGCACCAGTATCATGTGTCTGCTTAATCTCTCTAAAATTCAAAATCCCTGGGCCTTACGAATAAGGCTGTTTGCTGATCCCCCTCTGCAGCAGCCCTTTCTTGCTGACAGTGTAGTATCTTTTTGTAGGATTTTCCCTACTATCATGCCTTTTGGGTAATTTTGAAGCAGATGAGTGTTTGCTGCCTATCTTTTCCTCTCTTCCTTCCTATCTTTCATTTCTGTTTTGTTCTTTTCTCTCTAGCTCATGAGAAATTAGCAAACAGTCACCTCAGCTCATTGCTTCTGATACCATTACTGGCATTCACCCCCTCTAAGAGCAGGTTTGCAGTTCTGAAAAGCACTCTCTCCAGAATCTAGTGTGAGTTTGAAATCCAGAGCAGGACTTGACTTGAGCCTGACCCTTTCTTTGACTGTAATATGTGTTTGCGTTCTCTCTGCGGTGTCTAGCTCAGCCTTAGAGAGATGAGGAGTGGTTCCCAGAGCCATTCAACTGTGCTAAAACCTGTGCAAGCAGGATGTATAGGGATCCTTACCTGCATTCCCTCTGTTTTAATGAAAGCACAGTGTTAAGAGCTAGGCTTGCTTGTGCTTCAGTGCACATGGGAGCTGGAGAGAGAGAGGATGAAGGAAATGCAGTGTAATTGTTTGACTGCAGTTCTGTGGCTACCTGATCCCCTTGACATGCCCTGAGAAAGGAGGGAAATATTGTTGTCCCTTCTACCAGAAGCAAAAGAACAGCATGTGCTGTACTAATTAGTCAGTGCATTCTTTTGGAACTGGCAACAGAAACCAGAAATCCTGACTGAGCCATGCCTCTTGGTTCCTTATTCTCATTACTCTTTTTCGAGCTTCATCCTTGAAGCCTGTGAGTGGCAACATTATGCCATGCAGTGTATAACTGTGAAGATTGCATGGGACCATTGAGGGAGAATTTTATTTCTTCTTTAATTCTTTTATCACCTACCCAATAGATTAATAATAACATCCCCCCAATAGATTAATAATATATCTAAAAATAACGTAACCTTATGTAATTATTGGATGATATATGATAATTGGCTTAATATCCAATTGAAAAGGGAGAAAAGCAACCCAGACACATGCAAGGGAGTCCCAGATGAGAGGGAATGGTGTCCTACTCCTGCAGGAAGCCAAAGTCAATGAGATTGCTGCTGGGCCAGTCCAGAGTTCAGCTCTCTGGGACAGCAGTCAGCAGTTTGCTGTGGACTGGAGCTAGAATGGGCTAAGGTTACCTTCACAGCTGTAATTCCATTACTGCTGCTTTTTCACGGAAAGTGATTTTTTTCATTTGTTCAGCAAATGAGGCAGAGGAATAATGCAGGAATATGTGGCACGGAAGTGATTTCATAAACCTCAGGCTGAATTCATGTTGCTTATGAGCTGGGAATAAGAAGATTGGGTTTGGTTCTTTTCTTGCTATGGCTGTGATTTGAAAGTGATACAGAAGCTAGTGAATTTGCATCACATTTAAACTGGCATAAGTGCAAGAGGGTTTGGGCCAATTTTTCAAATAATTGCTTCGTTTCAAGAGGTTTTTCTAAAGAACCATTCCTGGTTAATTCTGCTTCTGTACAAGCTTCTAATGTGATTTTTTGAAATTCATTAAATGAACCAGAGAGCCTTACCTCCTGCTTTGCCTATCCACAAACAAAGATCTTCACTTGCCATGTAAAATTTAAGGTGAAGGAAAAGATCTCTTTCTTTCAAAGGATATTCAGTGCCTTTTTACAAAAGGTAATCCTCTAAAAGGCAAACAGTGAATACCTCATATCTCCAAATTATTTTGCATCAGAAAGGTGGAGATCAAATTCACTCCTAACTTTCTTTGAAGAAAGTTAGTGAGTGCCAGAGGTAGTGACAGTGAGAACTATATATAGAGATCTTGGTAAACCCTTGAAAAAGAACTAGGAGTCTTTCATATATATTTTTCAACTGTCATAGGGATTACTGAAGCTGTGGCAGGGTAGAAAGAGTATGAAGTTTGAAGGTGAGGAAAGGAACATTCCTCTCCATTCATTTCACACATGCAGGAGTGTTAGCACCTATTTAGACACTTATCTGCAAACTGAGTAAGTTGAAAAACTAAGAGACACGATAAGACCTCTGAACTTCAATACCATAATTTCTATTATTATTATACCTCATCTAAGCATGAATGCTTTTGACCATAAATGTCTTCAGTGGAAGCCACAATTCTTGTGTGATGAAAATCAGATTTGTAAGTAATTATTTACTTTACTTGTAAGTGCTTAACATTAAGTTCTGTAGCTTTATGTTTGGAAAATTAGTATAATGACAACTGTATTTAGAGGTAGAAAGCATTAGGATTAATCTGACATTGTTCTTTTTACTTCAGAAGAAGTTTGCCTGTTTTCCTGTTTAGTCATTCAGGGGTTCAGACTTCAGGCCTGCACACGCACACCCCACCAGTACGTTCAGCTTCACTGCATCATAGAACTCTGGTCTGGCTTGTGTGGTGGGATTGTAATGTGCTGTAAACTAATTTGATAAGAAATTAGAGACTCATCATCCAGGTGTGATATATGTGCGTGTGTATATATGTATATATACACATATATAAATACATACATATACACACCCCATATTGGGAGATACGCCTTGTCATACTTGTGAAGCAAACTGTCTGTCTTTCTAGGTTGTTAACTGGCTGCAACACTTTCCTGTATTTCAATTCTTACTTAGGTTAGATTCAAACAAAATTTGTTGCCATTTGACAGTTCATCTGTGGCTTTCAGATATGTTGGATGTTGCTGATAAAAGCCTTATATTCACTGCATTTATGTGACAAATGGATGCCAGATGCAGTCTGAAACTAATTTTTAAGCACTTAAGGGCAATTTACAATACTTGCTACATTAGATGCAAATGCTGGTTTCTGCAAAGTAAAAAATTGTTTCAAGGATAGCAAGTGGATCGAATTCGTATAGCTGAAATTATATTGGATTTCTTCAAAGGCCATTTTTGAATGTACAGAACACCTGGAAAATCTCTCATTGCAAAAAAAATAGAACAGCCCACCTACCTAAGCAAAGACAAATCAATATAGAACAGACCTCTGCAAAATAGAGCAGAGCTAAAAGGAGACTTGGGGAGGATCTAAATTAAAAGGAATTCTATGAAAACATAATCTCCAACACTTCAGTGCAATTTTGTTACAGCAGTTAAGAACTGTCCTGTGTTTACATGAAAAAAAATTAGATATTAATACCTAGCATTTAGGTTGTGTTTTTGGAATTTTAAACTGCTGTATGATGTCTGAATCATTATTGTCATCTTGTAGATAGGTAAATTGGGCACAAATTTGCAAACTGAGTTTGAAAATGAACTCTTGGCATTTTTTTTAACTGAGATTTTAGCTTATTTGTAACAGGCCCCTGTGGAGGTGCCTCTCCCCTGAAATCCCAGGGGGAGGGACCCTGCAGGGTACGACAGGCCCCATATATATTTTTAGTGCATACATTTTTTGTTTGGTTTTCCTAAATGCAACCAATTCAGTGCTTAAATTAACTTGAATATTTTGCTGCTGGTATCCTGGATTTGACCTGAAATACAAAGAAAGATAGTGTAAGGAGTTTGTTTCCTGTCTTAAAGAAACAATTGGAATAAAAAAATGCATCTGTCTGCTGAAGGAAAGCTCATCAGGTGGTGTGAACTGACTTCAGCCGAGTTGCACAGACTTACCTTGGCTGGAAACCTGGCTCAAAATCAAAATATTTTCACAGCAGACGAAATAAGACATCCATAGGGAAAAAAAGACATGCAAGCAAATACAAAATACCAGACAGGGTCTGTTTAGTAAAGATTGAACTTACTCATGATCCAGAGAGGAGCTGGTTAAAGCTGGTGGTGAAGACATTATTAGGCACCATTTGCTGTGAGTTCTTCAGAAATTATATGGAGTATGGTGTGAATGGCATCACTATACTCTCTCTGCCTCCTTCCAGCAGCACTTGAGTCATCTTCTTGTTGAATTTCAAGAGCCACTCGAGAGAAGAGAGACCAAGGCTGGTGTCAGATCTGGCTGACAAACCACACTGGTTTTGTGGGATCTTTTGCATTGTAGCAGGATTGCAAAAAGCATGAAGGGGATTCAGAGAAGAAATGCTCTCAAATTTGCTTTACTCAGAACATCAGAGGGATGAATGGATAGAGTGGGTAAACCAGTCCAGGGAGATGGAAAACATTCTGCTTCTCTTGACTGAATATTTCTGGAAAAGAACTGAGTTTAGAAACTGGTTTGGAAAACATCTAGTGTGGTTGTGCTATTCAATTGTTTTGTATTTTTTGTATCAATATAAATTAGTCCTAAACCAAAAATGTCAGAACTCTAGCTGGAGCGTTTTTTATAGCTTACTCCAAAGAAAAGATTGATCCAATTAAGAACAACTTTTGAACATAGATTCCAAGGTATTTGTGCCTAGATGTAGATCTGAACTTTTTCTGATGAAGATTGCCTTTTCTTGGAATTAAAAGGGATCAGAAATTTTGTGCATGAACATATGCCTCCCAGATTTAAAATACAGTTTTGTGAAACAAAGGGTTTTGAAAAAACGTGAATAGATGACGGAAATGTCAAATTATATCCCAGGATGTATCAGCAGACCTGCCATACATCCAGCAGAAATAAGGAAGCATTAGTGCTCTTTGTACCAAAATGGTAAGGATTCTTGTAGAAAGTATGTCTGGTTTTAGTCACTTGTGTTCAAGAAATTCTTCTGGAACAGATAAGGAATTTCTAGGTTGTTGAGGAATGAAAAGTTCTTCACAGAAAATGATTGTAAACTAGTTTGATTTATTCAGCCTTGCAGCACAAATGCTAGGAGTGGAGGTGATTATTCCCTGTAACTGCATCAGTCAGTTAAGCACAAAGGAGGACAATGTTTTTTTAAGCTCAGAAAGGCAAATTTTACCTTGAAAGATAACAGTATAGATTTGCGATGGATAAATGGAATTTGGAGATGATGGGAAAATTCCTAACCCTTACAGTGGTGTTTGGACAGTTTCCAAAAGAGAGGCAGGCTGATGAAGAGAGTTGGAAAACTGTTTTAAGATGGAGCTTGAAAACATTTTTTCAGACAGAGCTGGTGTGGACAGAATGGACAGATGGAGAAGGATATGAGAACACTCTGCCTGACTATGAAGTTTTTCAGACATGAATAAGATCAAGTCCAAAATTTACAGAGTTGTGATAGGCTGTCATTGTGACCCGGACAATGAGACCTGTTGAGAGGCAGGATGTGTTAGCCTGGGCACAGCACCACAGTAATGTAGCTGCAGAGCTGCAGCTGGTTCATTTTAAGATGGCTTTGAGCACAGAGAGGAGTAAGACACGGTTGTCCTTTGTATAGAGGTGCTCTGAGTTTGGCAGAATAAATACAATTCAGGCAAAAAGCCTTGTGGTAGCTTTTGTACTACAAAGAGGGAAAGCTGTGGTGTGATGCTAAATGTTACTTGCGATGAACACGTAACCTTTCCCAGCACTCCCAGGATGTGCCACCCCAGGAGGAGAGGACTTCTCTTAATCTTCATCTTATGATAAGACTTCCTTTTATGACCAGGTGACCTGACTAGTGGGTGAAGGAAAGGCCATGGATGTAGTCTACCTAGACTTCAGTAATGCCTTTGATACTGTCTCCCACAGCACTCTCCTGGGGAAGCTCGCAGCGCATGGCTTGGAGAGGTGCACTTTTCGCTGGGTTAAAAATCATCTGGGTGGCCAGGTCCAAAGAGTGGTAAATGGTGCCACATCCAACTGACAGCCAGTTACTAGAGGGGTTCCCCAGAGCTCAGTACTGGGGGCAGTCCTGTTTAACTTGTTTAAGGTCTTTTCCAACCTTGATGATTCTATGATTTTATGAATGGTAGCAAAGTGCAATGTTTATAACATAGCATGTTGCAAAGGCATATTTTGGATTTCAAAGAGATGTAATGGCGCAGCTTCCTTATGAAGCCCCCTTCTGAGCATACATCTGGCATATATGTGTTTCATTCACTTTCTGTCTTTCCAACATTCAGAATAGGAATGGATGACTTCACATCCTACAGTCAAAGAGACACTGGGGTGCAAAAGAGCCCAAGCCGCTGACTACTGGTGCAGGATTTGGCTTTCATACCCAGGTTTGGAATTTTCTCCACTTTCCAGGACCAAAAGAGCCCCAATCTCTTCCTGAACATCAACACATACTGTTTATTTAGGGAGTGATGCAGAGGGGGCAGACATTCTCCCCAAAGATTTAATGAACTGTTGGTTAACTGAAGGAGGTTTTTTTATTGTTGAACTACAGCTTTTCAATGTGCTTTGAAAGGCTTATAGATAATGGCAAAAGCTCTATAAACTCCAGAGTATTGGTGGGGCCTTGGTGATTTCTTCTTCTTCTTCGCTAATTCCACATCACACCAGGAATTTCTCCTGGAAATGCCTTTGTTGACATGCTGACAGCTTCTCTGTCCTCTAACCTGCAGGAGACTGACAACTACTGCTGTGGGGGCAGTCTTCCACTTAGGCAGGCTGAGATCTGTATGCAAGTGTGGAATTGCAGTCAAGGAAAACTCTATTTGAGCTGCATAATTAGAGGATAAACTGTTATTTGTCAACCAATAGAGAATACAGAAACCTATCTTTATCTAACATTTTATCATTAGCTGAAGCAGAGGGAGGATTTTTAAGTTCAATTTCAATAAAGAGAAGATAATATAGAGCTGAAATTCTTAAATTAGCTGCTTTATTGTAGTTAGTACTTTGGTTAATCTTTTTAATTTATCGCTTAGTACATGGCAATTACCCAGCATATGGAAATAAACCAAGGTTATTGTATTAGTGAGATATATTTGCAGTGTGCAGGCTGGAATGAAACCATACAGACTGTTATCAGTTGGTGCAATAGTGGTAACAGGTCTATTGAAAGCTCTGGGTAGATTTCAGATGGTGACCTCTTGGCCCCTCTTATCAGTTCAATGATAGCAAGAGAAGCTCTCCTAGGAAACCTTGGCTTGCAATGATTAATGTTGTTCTTTCTTTAATTGAGAAGGGCCAATTGACAGAATAAAATTTTATGGAGCTATTGCAATCATTTGATGTGGCAAATCATCAGTTATTGTTATCTAAATTAACACAGGTTGGTACAAAGGTAGAAGAAGTAAATTCCTTTGTGGATTACCTCTAGTACAGTACACAAGTAATTTATTTGGCTTAATAGATGTAATATTCAATCTGGCAACCTGAAGTATATAGGAGCTTTAGGTTTCCACATGGAGATAATTATTATCCTTTCAATTCATTATTTCCCCATAGAATGTGTGTTCAGCAGGTTCTGCTGATAGTTAAAGCACAAAAATGGACTACTGGACTTTGTAGAAGAAAGGGGGGGTGGATGCCTGTCCACTTCCATAGTGATAGAGAGTTATCATGTATTTTTGAGATTTTGGGTGACCTTTTTCAATTGGAGGAATTTTATTTGACTGCTAACAAGGAGTTAGCCCTCTTTAAAACACACATTGATAGTTTGCTGACATCTTTGACAGCTTCAGCTGAAAAACTGAAGGAAAGTCAGTCCCCTGTCTGGAAAATGCCTCTCCCAATGTAACACATTTGCAGGAATCAATAGGGATCTCTTCTTTATAACTCGTGTTGTATCTACTCTGTGGACTTTATATTCTGGAAGTGACAGTGTAGTACTCTGTACCAGTACTGATGTCACTGCAATTTGATCAAGTTGTATTGCAAATTACATTAGTCACGAAATCTGTATATCACCCACACATTCTAAAAACAAATAGTTGTTTCCAAAGTACAGAAGATTTTTTCAGTTCTTGGTAAATTACTGGTTCTTAATGCTGCAAACATTTTGAACAAAGTTGTTCTTTTATATATGAAGTAAAAACACCCATGCAACTACCCTTGTGTTTCTCCACTCCTTTTTCTTCTGTGAGAGGAATTGAAATGGAAGATGTATTTTTATCTGGAACACTTTGGGAAGGGGAAGAGGGGAGGTTGTAGAATTACTTCAGCCACACAGTCTGGGTCAGAAAAAGTTTAGAGTAAATCTAAACCTTTTTGAAGAAGAAGGATTTACTCTGGAAATGGTGATGGTATCTAAGTGACTTTTTTCTTCACTAAACACAATGCACATGCATGTGCCTAACTTTAAGCCTGTCCTTAAAGATCTTTCAATGAATTATTGTATTTGTTTAGGACTCACAGTTTGTTAAATTGATGCCCCAGGACTACGTTTTTGTTCCATATGTTTTCAAGTCATAGGTTCATAACTATAGAGCTCCCAAATTCACCTGAACAGAGAAGGTAGAGTGGAAGGTACTGTGTGAAAAATATGAATCTGATTTGCTGCTCCTTGTGCTTTTCTTTTTAAATCCTTTTCAAGGAGTTATTCACTCTTTGGAGAAGTCATTATTATCAGCAGCATTTTAAAGGATAAATATAGCCTTAATTCAAGCTGACAGCTTTAAGTATTCCCTGTGATAGCCAGACTCATCATTGTTGGCATGGTTAAATGCAAAGCATGTGTGGTTTCAGATTGCTACAGTGATTCTGTAAAACATACAAACTGTAATCTCAAGGTCAAAAATAAAACAGAACTTTTTATGTTTAATATAAATAGCCTACTTTCTCTAGCAGGCTTTTACTCTGTATTAAAAGTAATACATTTAATATTATTTTTCCTGAAAAAAGTAATCTCTGGTAGTTCTCAGTGTTCCAGATGTACCTTTCAAGCCATAGGCACATGCAGATATTTTTAGGGTAAACTATTGCAGCTATTGAAAATATCCATCAAGAAGGAAGATACAGTGAAAAAATTCAGTATTCTGTTGAACCTAGAGAAAGAATACCATTTTCTAATCTGGGATCTGTGAAAGAAGGCAAAATCCTTATCTATTTTAAAAGTACAGTGCAGCTCTGTAGTTCCATACTTTCATCAAATTCCTAACTAGTTCACATGTGAAGTCTGCACACACAACTTCTGGAACATCTGAAATATCAGAGAAAAAAATAGGTACAGAATAACATAACTATCTGAAAGTGTCTCCAGGTATATTATCTGCCTCACCACTCCATCATTTTTAAGATAAGTTTTAAGTATGTTTACAGGAAGAAAATGCCAGGCACTAATGGGATCTTTAATCTGCAGAGGAATATGTAATGAAGAACAGTAACTTAGAGCTGAATCTAAATATATTCAAATGGAAAAACAGTTGCATTTTTAATAGAGAGGGTGACTGATCATTTACACAAAAATATCAAAAGGAGAAAGTTTCCTGTCTTTGTCTTCCTGCCAGGAGATTTTTAAGATGTTTTTAGTGTCCTGAAGCACCTTTACCCTGTTTACTTCTGGGAATGTATTGGTTTAATGCGGAGATGGTTATGTACCTACTATTAAGTTTTTGTGCGAATTAGAGGCCAGCTGAAAGTGATTGAATTGTTTTCCTACAGTCAGTCCATGTCATTTACTCATTACTCACAAGGGAAAGTACTGTAGCAGATGAGATACTCTGTCATAGCTCTGTAGTTAGGTTTGTCCCTCACTAAAACATGTTCACGGATCAAAAATCAAACTTTGGTTTCAAGTATGAAATATCAAAGCCAAGAAGACATCTAATGATATTTCTTAATAGATGATGCTTTGGAATAAATTAGCAGTGAGGAAGGAGATCAGAGGAGTCATTTCTTAGCTGACAAAGTGTTGTTGATGGTGGCTATTCCAATTGTATCTTCTGCTCTGCTGCACACCTAGTTCTTTGACATAGTGTGGTCTCAGCTGCTGGGATCTGTTTAATTTACTGAAAGTGGAGATGAGCTGTACCTATCATAGTGACAAAAGATGTACTTGAACCTTTTGATAAGGCTGCAGATCTTTAACACATCCCCAAGATAGGTATTTTCCCTCTCACAGTTCAATGAATATCTACTTCAAAAGGCAGGGAGGGAGTGAATAGCTGTTTACAAATATTTGAGCAAAGTGGTGTCCCTCAGGCCAACATACATTTAAAAATCCATTTTAATGCATGCACTTATACTATCTGTCTCTGACAGAAACACTCAGTCTGTCCTAGTCAATCTTATGGCTTGCTAATTCTTCTATCAGAATAGGAGATGAAGAAGATTACATATGGTTTTCTTACATTTATTTCTTCTAATCATATCATCTAGGGCTCTGCATAATTGTGGATCTTTCTTCAGTCACAGAGAACTTGCAGAATTGGATAGCCCCCAAATCTGACTCCTGCTGGTTTCTTGAGTGAGAACCAGCCACTGTCCATCTGAAAGGCTGCCACACCGACTCTGCTAGGGTAGACCTCACTTTCAACTAACAATCTTTAAGCAGAGATGTGTAGTGTGGGTAGTATTTGGTGAGGAGATATTGCCTTGTGACCACATACAGTTAAAGGAACAAAACCAACAGCTCTGTTGCATCAGTGGCAACATTTCTTTCTGATGAGGGGCTGTTTTTGATTGGCAGTGATCTAACTCAGCTATTGAGCCTCCTAAACAACCTATTTGCGTGCATTGGATATGTCAGAGAATGGACGTGAGCCCTCCTGCAGTATGACAACAGTGCATGTGTTTGGTGAAGAAATAGTGAGCAGATGGGCACCAATCATTTCCTAACAGCACCTTGGGCAGCTCTCCTGACATCCTTTCCTGTTAACAGAGTGAAGCTGAATAACTCTGGGTATGATGAGAAGCAAGAGTAAACTCTTCCTTTGGACATCCTTATTCTCTGCCTCTTCCTTGGATGTTCACCCTCTCTTCTCAGCTGATGTGGAGTCTGATGGAACCCAAGTTGTGCATATTTCTGATGAATAAAATCTCCTGACTATCTTGCAATCTTCTGGTGTATAGATGATAATGCATCATTGCTGATGTACATCCAGGTGTAGAGAGGGGAAATTCTTGAGGTCTGAGAGCTATTGCTGGAGTGGCCAAAGTAGGTCATTCATCCTACTCACAGGCACTCTCATCTTTATCCCAGCCACAGATCATGATCTTTTGCATATTATTTTTTTCAGAAATACTTTCTTGTACTTGTAGGTGGTTTTCAACATATTTTACAGATTGTATCCCTTATATGGAAAACCACTTGCTTCCTTTTCTACTTGGAGACTGTTGTAATTTCCAGACTGAAATGATTGGGACCTTTTGAGAATATAAAATGCTTCTTGCTTTTAAAAAAGAATAAAGTTAAATCTTAGTGAAATGCATTATAAATAAAAACATAAGTTGGCTTCTGTGAAATGCCTTATGATAACTGTTTTTCAAAGTGATATATGCTACAAATTATTTCCTTTGTTAAGAAAACAATCAAGATACTGACTACTTAGGAATTTTTTTGGTGGCTGCTGAGTTCTCTTAAGGTGTAAGCTTCTCACAGAAACTGGAGGAAATTGGTAGCTTATCTTGTAACCTACTGGATAAAAGAATCACCTTCTGACCAAGGCAGTACATTTCTTTGATCAGAACAGTTTCATGGCTGCATTTCCATAGAGGAATCTTGGTAATGGAGCAGAAGTTTAGTTAAGTCACAAGAGTGTTTCAAACAGGTATTTTAAAGGCTCTTATCTACCATTTTCTGGAATGATCTAATTCAAACTAGGTAGATAATTACTTCTTTTTCTTGGTCCCTTAGTTGGAGAGATAAAGGGCCTTGAGACTCTGAAGAAACTGTAAAATGGATGGATTTTCTTGTCTTTTTTGAGTGGAATGGTTGAGCATTGCTGGCTGGAGCCAGGCACCGTGCAGGGGTACTGTACAGCTCTGCCAGGGCTGTTCTCTCATCCATGCTGTCCCAACCTGGGTTTGCTTGGCAGAGTTTCCAGTGTGCTTCATTTCTCACATGCAGTGCTCACTGCTCTCCTTGGCTCTCACACATTCCAAGCCTGGCATCTCTATCCTGAACTGAAGTTTGTAGATTAGCTAGTTCAGTATGGACAACTGCAGCTTTCACTGCTCCAGTTCACAAGCCCAGTTCTTGCAAGCACTTCTGTTGTGGCCTTCAGCATCTTTGCAGTCCTGTTTCAAAGCCTTTCGCTGCTGAAAATCAAATGTGACTTAGGTTCTGCTTTCATCATTCCTCACAATGTTTTTTTGCCCCGGTGAGCATAGTTGCAAAAATTCGCTTCGAGCTAATCATCTGAGCACTGAGTGATTGGGAAAAGCCCCCAAGCTGCACTGTGGCACTTCAGAAATAATTTTCTCAAGATCATTTAGTGGGTACAGCTATTTACAATTTCACTTCACTCAGAAATAATTGCAGGAGGGAAAGAACCATAGATGGAGAAGAGAAATCCATTATATTTATGTGAATGCATTATTATTTATTTGCTTATACATGGAACCACTCTTTTAATACGCTGCAGGAGATTGTGAGTTCTTTGTTCTCTTTGCAATTAATAAAACCCTTTGCAATCTCTGCAGTTCCTGCAACTGAGTATTTTGAAGGCTATTATAAACATGGCTAATCCCCACCTAGAAAAATCAGGTGGCCATGCCAGTAAAGCACTCTTATAGGCAGGCAGTTGTGCTAACTGTGCAATGGAGAAAAAGGTTCTGGTGTCTCTGAGTTCTGTGCCTCAGCTGCCAACCTGAGGCATTGTCAATATGGTCATCATGCAGAGCTAGGGCCTGATCACACAAGCCCCTGCCAAACTCCACCGCACTCTGCAGCCCCTGATAGCTGCATGTTGGGTGAGTGAGTGACACCAATGAAAAACCACATAATTAAATTTAGATTTTTATTTATCTACTGCATTTTAACTATCAGTGTGTCTTTGAAAGTAACTCCATGATGCCTGTTGCAACAGCTATGGTGTTTTGGCCCCAAGTTGGATTCTTGGGCTTTTGGGCGAGGTAATGAAAATTAAAGGCTCTGGTTTGCCTTACATATCTGAATTCTCCACATTTAGTGGGTGGGATGAAGCTTAACTTTATGAAATGTACAGCAATTTTTGGTGTAATAATAACTCTCTATACCTTTATTAATCCGTAACTTGTTTGTTTATACTAAAGCTACTCACTATTTATCTTGGTGTCCTCAAGCAATTCTGGATATAAGAGTTGCATAGCAGCAGAGCTCAGAAAGTGTAATTATTGTGAGGGCACTGAGGTCACATAAGCCATATTCTTTAGGGTATTTATCTTGGGATGGACATACCGTGTACTAGATAGTCTTTTTCCCACAGAAGCAAAATTGCTTATGTTAAAAATTAATTAACTTGTTTGAATTGTACATATGAAGTTATGTTCAGATCTGAAGCTCAGTTTGAGTTATTCAAGTCTAAAGGTTTAACTTCTAATCCAGCTGAGTTGGTAACTCCTGAACTGTGCCTTTTAGGTTTAGTCATATTATTTCTCATGCTGTTTTATGCATTATTTATTATAGGGATTCCAAAACATTTTAAAGATACATTATCTTTTTGGGACATCTCTTCACTGATTCTCAACCCACAACACCCTGATGACAGCAATATCAATGGCTTGCAAGGAAAAGTGAGATTAGGAATGTGTACATTTGTATCTTTCTTTTTAATGCAATTCTGTCATTGGGAAAAAAGAGATGGAGGGAGAGCTTTGTGATGAAAGTGTTCTTCCCAGACAGCCAAGAAATGTCTTATCTACCCTTTGTGCTCTGCAGACCACAACTAGGGTATTTCTGCTTTGTGCCACAAATCTATTTTCTTTTTACCTTTTTTATGAAGATGACTTTGCCTTTAGATTCAAAATATGCTGTCAGCATTATAGCAAGAGCCTTGCATGAAAAATGCATTCTCTTATACACAATGATAAACTGCAGTCCTTTACTCTTAACTCTTAGATACTCTTAAAACTAAAAATGAGTGGAACGGTCTGTTCAAAATGGCAGAACAAAGTCACAATTCTGATGTGGTTTAGCACAGACCTCATGGGATTGTTATTGTATTTCAAAATACTTGCAAAACTGTGTTTCTCCAAGTGTTCCAGGTTCTGCATTGTACCAAAGATTGTACCACACGATGCTTGCTTGGAAGTCCACAGTAGTGTTAATGATAGAATGGAAGGATATGTTTGTTTGCTACATTGTACATTAATCTTTGTTAATTAGCTCTAATACACAGCCAGATGTTCCTGTTCATATCCACTCATAGTCAGATGTTAAAATAAAAATTAAAATATTATAATAAGAAGAAAAATTATAAAACCAGTGCAAAATAAAGTTATCCCTTTCCTGAAATACATTCCTAAGTCCCGAAAAGTCTTCCAAGGTCACAGATTTTATTTACATCTTTTTGATTAAATTATCAGTGGAATTTTCTTCTGTGAATTGTTCTAATGATGTTTTCAGTCAATTTATACTTATGATCACAACTTTAATTATGAATTATGTGTAAAAAGAAGTATTTCCTTTTATTTTTCAAAAAGCCTTGGCTTGCTAATCTGATTTCTCTTCCTTGTTGTGAAATAGTGACTAATTATTCCCTATTTATTTTCTCTGTGTCTTTCATGGTCTTGTAAATCTTCCCAATCCTGTCTTGCAAGCTGAATAATCTTACTTTAATTTCACCTTTCTCATTTTGCCATTTTCTTACCTTCTTCAGCTTTGTTGCATCCTTCTGAGGTGGGTATGACTTCTGCTAGGATAATTTTCCCTGCATAGAGCAGTCGTATGTGTTTTTGAAATATATTCTGTTCCATGTACTGCTTACCAGAAAAAGGCAGCCAATTTCAAGCCTCGGTGGTTACCCTCTACTGCTCAAAGATGCACCTGGAGTGCCCCTCTGGCCACACCTGAGAGCACTGATGGAGACCCCAGCTCACACGTGGATGTGCACAAACTACGGCCCATCCTGGCAGATGCCTCTGCAGGCTCCACCATGCAGTTTAATAAAGCTTTTCTGCAGCACCTCGCCCTTATTCAGGACCTTTGGATTTCAGAGGACTTAGCCTATGTCATAGCAGAGGTTGAACTGGACCTTGGTAGGTTTTTTCCCTTGTGAGCACATGACTGTAGGCTATTCCCTAGGGTAAGGGAAAAGGGAGTGTTTCCCAGAGCTTCACCAGCTGTATTCTCTGTCTCAGTTCTTCTAGGGTCCAAAAGTTCAGAAACGTTCAAGATTTTCTCTAATTGCTGGGTTTCTGGAAATATCAGTCTTTGCTTTTTGCTAATGCATGCAGCATTATGGAAGTTATTTTTACATAAGAAATGAATGGCCTAGGATTTGAATCTTCTCCCCTTCCATGTATGTGCTGACCCCTTCTTTTTTCCTAATCAGGTGACAATACTTGGGCTCTCCTTTAAAAATATGCTTTCAGCCATAAGTTATCCTAGAAAAATAGAAAGAATGCAGGGAAATGAAATGGCATTTCTCTAAGTCTCCATAGGAAATAATAAATCACTGCTAAATATTTGGGGCTGGAGGGGGTGGAGGAGACTGAAAAGAAAAAGAAAACAAACCCAAAGATACCATAAAATTCTGATGTGCATTTAATGAAGTGCCTTGACTTGCTAACTCAAGTTAAATAAATATATATGTTTTAGGAATAACCTTTTATAATAGCATTAGTCTGCATGGTAGAATTGGGTGAAGCAACTTCTTTAATATTTTGATCGATTTCCCTAAGTCAAAATGGTAAGTGCCTGCATTAATTTACCGAGTATTTTGGCCATATGTGAACAGCTATTCTGTTTCATGCACTTTTTTATTCTAAGCTATACTGAAGTATATAGAAATTAAGTATCTTGGCATTCTTCCTGTGGATGGAAGTCACCTTCAGGAAAACCAGAAGGTTTATTATTCTTTCAGAGCATAAAAGGGGCTGACAAGCAAGAGAGCAGTATACACAACTATTTCATCAGATAATGAAAGTTATTTTGCCTCTATAGGAGTCACATAGACTATCTTATCTCCTAATTAAAATCAAGAAGATTTTGTAAATATCTCTGTTTCAAGTCAAAGGAGAAAGGAGCACGTATATGTTTCTGTGCAAGAGCATCCAGCTGACTGACTGCTGAGCAGAAAATGCTCATGTCTCTTCAGAGCTTTCACATGTTTTTCTATTGAATTTTATCTACTCCCATTTATAACAAATGGTAAATGGTTTACGAAGATTTCGTGTGCGACAAATAAGCATCATGAGAAAATACTGCTGTTATTCACAACACATGAGGGGAGAATATTTTATTATGATTATGAGCCACAGCTATTAAAACCTGTCATCCAGTGAACTTCAGTATAGTCTGTGGTATTTGCTTGGCTGTTTATGACAACACTGATTAAGCACTAATTATTTATAATTGAAATAACAGGATAAAGTGTGATTCTACAACTAATGAAAGCGGGAAAGTGTCTCTCGAGAGGCAAGTCAGAAAGGGTACTTGTGTCTCATATGGTGTCCATCCATCATTCTTAAATTTTAAATCATAGCTCATGAAAGGTTCCAGCAGCTAGTGTCTAGTGTGTGCTAGACACACCATGTGGTGATGACTATCTCCTGATTTTTATAACCAGAAGAGCATGAAATATTTAAAAGCTGGGACAAAGAACTGGAGTAAGATGATGGGGTCTGCTATTTCTCCCAGGAAGTATGCAAGAAGATAACAGGGCAATGGGATTATGAGTTGTGAATAGACTGGGTTATAAAACAGAAAGTCTTCATGCAAAATGAATGCTCATTTAGCCAATAATAATTTATACACTTTTCCCACCACTAACATTATCATGTATATTTGAAGGCACAAGAATGAGTAGGAAGAATGAGTAGGAAATTGTAGCAAGAAGCACTACAGTCTTTGAGACATGCTTTCTATGCAGAACCCTTGATGTTTGGGTGTATAGAAGAAAGAAGTTCTTTACTTTATAGGGAGTAATACTTGAAGAAATCCTCCCCATGACATCAGTCAGTCTGTATCTGTTGCTCTGCTTTTGTTGATATATCCAGTAATATGGTATTTAGGATGAAGTATACTCCTGTTTAGAATGGGAATAAATTTAATTTAGTGAAATTAAACTACTAAAATTAAGGAATTAGGACCTACTTAACAGGTTCTAATTTGCAATTCAACTTCTGAATTTTGCTCTACATCTTCCCCTTCTGACAGCCTTGTTGTAAATAAACCTATCAGATTTCTTTGAAATTTGTCAGCCAGCATTGTGCAGTAGGTGAAAGCACACTGCATGGAAATAATGGAACTTTCCCCAGGGAACAAACAGTTCCTTGATAGCTGATAACAAAGACATCCTGCTTCCTAGGACTATTTAGGTTAACCATCAAAGAAAAAAATCAAAGAACTAATGAAGAACTGTAACAATTTCATAAAAATGTAATACAAGAAATAAAGGTAATTCTTATCACTGTTAACTACAAAGCATGAAATTTGCTAGCAGATAAAAGTTGTTATTTATAGAAAAATATACTGATATTTCTGATAATGATCCTAATTTCATAACTATTGACTGGTATGCTCAGTAAATGGATTTCAGATAGTGAACCTGAAATACAGAAATGAAAGGCTGCTTGAATATTTGTGTGTAAATTAGAAGTGAGAAAGACTTGATAAGCCAGATGAAGTGTGGTGTGTGAGGACATGTGATGTGAATGATGAATTCATGTTATTCCAATATGAAATAGTCCTGTGAATTGTTTCTTGTGAATTCAAAATTGCAGTCTTTTCCTAGGGATTTTAAGACCATTGGTAGAACCCTACATCTAAGGCTGTATCTCTTCAGAAGACTTAATGAAGAATTTCTGAAGCTCTGAGTGAACTGTGTTGAATTCCATTACTTTCAATAGGATTTTTATCCATTCCAGTTAGAAATGACCAAGGGACTCGTTTCCTCTGAGAGACAATTTCATAGCCAGATAGAGCTCACTCTCAGGAAGATTTTTCACTAACAATCCTTAATTTTTCTTTTATTGCTCCCCTAGAATTTTTCATAAACAAATAAAACTCTCTAATTAACCATGGTTCCTTCAGTGTGGAAATGTTGGCCAGAGGTAAGATCTCTTGCTGTCAACAGCAGGTTTTTATTCTTGTAGGAGCAAAAAAAACAAGGCACTTCTCATTAGATATAATTTTCAGGCCTCAGAAGTCTTGATAACCAAAATTTGCACAAACCTGTCTATTCCCAGGGTTTAAGAAGGGATGAGATTGGGCCAGAGTACTTGTACTTAAGTCTGTAGCTCTGCATCTCAGCAGGCACAGGTCAGGAAGGAGAAATCATTCTCTTAATGCTGATTCCTAGTACATAATTAATATCCCACTATCAAGAGGCAAAGGTGTTTTGATTTCAACATATGTTTGTGCTGCTCTTCTGATTGCTGTAAGGGAGCTGCAACAAGAATGATCTTTTCAATCTAACATGATTTTAAGTTGTGTTAGTTGCCTATATTCTGATAAGAAAGGTATCCTGGCACAGGTTTATCTATGTTGATAGTGAGGTTTGTGGCTGTAGGGAAATGTTGATACCATACTTCAGCATCTATCTTCTTAAAATCTATTCTTTAGCAGATTGAAAAGTATAATAGATACTTGAAGTGCTGTATTGTAATGAA
>JACBWW010000004.1:15854470-15989464 GCA_020086605.1 Lanius collurio | reverse complement strand
ACCTTCGAGCACTCCTCCTCTCCTCTCCTCTCCTCTCCTCTCCTCTTCTCTCCTTTCCTTTCCCTCTTCTCTCCTCGGCAAAAATATTCTCCATACTTTAGACAGTTTAGAAAGTTACATTTGGAAATACTCATTGCAGAGACGGGAAAATGTAGGTGAGAAAGTGTGGAGTTGCATCTTTCATAACAGATTTATGTCTGTATGTGGTATCACAGTGTCCTGAAAGTGGTATTAAGTGTGCTAAAGCCTGCACTACATTATTATCAGTGTGACCACAGAGTAAATTCTCAAACTGTAGATTTCAGATCTAGAACTGGTATAATTGCATTATATTGAAATATGTGTTCCCTCTGAGTATGAGATAGAAAAAGAGTATTTTATGGTGTTTTCTATTGAAATGTAGGGATTTGAGGAGGTGATTAGTACTTTCCTGAGAGCACACTAAAAGCAAATGCAAATAGCTGTGCAGTTTGTATTCTAACTGGTAGATTTTATTTGCAGAGCCTGGAAATTTATTCATCCAATTCTAGTTAATTGGTTTATTGCTGTCCTGTGTAGAGTACATACATCTGGATTTGTCTATTATACCCGTCATGTCTATATGGTCACCTTATATGGATACATCTCATGGTTATGTTTTGTAAACTTGTGGAGGGGAAGTTGCTCTGGATAAACTTTTGACTTTCCCTTATGTTGGCAGTGGAACAGCCTTCTGATGAGTCCAGGGTGAAAATTAAATTAATGTAATGCTTTCACTGCAGTCACTGGCAATAGGCATCATGAGAAAACAGGGCACTAATGAAATGAAATAACATGTACAGTAAAAGAATAAAGTACAATAATTAATTATAACCTACAGACATGATCTCGTTTATTCCAAGGCCTTTTCAGAAAGTGATGGTGGTGTAGAAGATGTATGGAGGCAACACAGAATAAGGATCCTTTACACTGAATGAGTAATGCAGCCTTAGTATAAACAAGAATGAGGCACTCCATATACCCAGAGTGATTTCTAGTGAGAAATGCATAGGTCTGCAGTCTGATAAATGTACCAGTAAAGACACAACCAATATTGGATGCCTAGTAATGTGCCTGTCCACGCCTAGGCACTAAAGCTTCTTTGCTGTTTGAAATAAAATATCTGCATGCTGCTAGTTTTTTGCTGCTTAAGAAAAAAAAACACTTGAAAGAATCCTAATAGTGTGTCATCTTCTGTAAATCAAAAGCAATATAAAACTTCTGCCTTTCTTTTCGCTAATGTCTCCACTTGGTGCCTTGCATTTGCTGCTGTCTCTGTGGGGTTGTATTGGGCACTCTCCTCCCATCTGACTTCGGTCTTTCATTCTCTTCCATGATCACTTCCTTATTTCATGTGCCTTTTATGTGAGTGTGGAAACACCATGTATTTGTGTTGTTTATTCCGATCTTTCCCTTCCCTGCTCCTTCTTGATACTGACTACTTTTGAAGCTGATGGATCCTGCCAGTGACCCTATCCTGAAGCAGTAGCTTGCAGCACTTTAATATTGTCTGAGGTTTCTGGAAAGCCCAGTGAGACACTGAGGGGGACCCACTTTCTCTGATAACAGTCCACCTGCTGAAGTCCTCAGGACTATGTAGGACTGCTTCTGACTTCCCTCTCATACAGATTTTTCTTCTGTGTAACTCCCATGCAAGCAGTGGTGATAATCTTTGTCACTGGTCTAAGCAGAAGAAAACTCCTACCCAATGACTGCTTTTATTTTGATTTTCATATGATGCTTAGCATTCTAGTGGGCTTGTTGTACCCATTATTTTTATATGTTTAGCAGCAGGACAGCTGAGTAGAGCAGCTTCAGTCCCGTAGTCACAGCTGTGGTATTAGAGCCAAAGTGCTCAGTAGTGTTCAGATTAGCAGCTACACTTGGTTTTCCTCACTGTGGCTAAGGACCACAGGAAACTCTATTTCCTCTGTTTCTCTCTTTTAGTTAGAGCTCAGGTAAAGATAAATGACATATAATCTGTAGAATACTTTATTCATATCCAACTATGCAAAATTAGGTTGAGTTCTGTGACAATAAATGAAGAAAGTACTATAATGGATCCTTAAAACATTTTTTCCAATTGATTTCTAGAGATTTTTCTGTAGAATTCTTGTCCATGTTTCCTTTGATCTTCTTGTGATAGAGTATTTTGCTTCTGTGTTGTTTGGAATGATCTGCCTTTCAAACCTGAAGAGGGAAATTCTATTGGGTTTTTTTTTTCATTATCTGGCAGGGTTACTTACAGAAATGGAGTGTACCTAGGGAGGTAGGAAAGATCACAGTGAGATGAGAATCTCCTCCTTTTGCTGTTTCAGAAAATGTTCAAGATTTAATTGGAGTGTTCTTAAAGAAATTCATAGCTTCCAAACAAGCAAAGCAGTTTCTGTTCATGAAAACTTTGTGTTATTTTGTCTTATTCAACTTTCATTCAGATTTTTTTAAGTTTTTGCATTCAAAATGTAGCTCCTTTGGTTATGCATTATATGACCTTAAAACTCAAGCCTGGCAACTGGTACAAAACTGGACAAGCAAATGGAGCCCTGTCTCTCTCTCCATCTGATTTCTGCCCAGTGGATGTGTCTGCCTTATTTTCACTTCTGTGCGATGTTGACCTACTTGATTTTGCTGGAGCTGGGGATGTACCCTCAGCATGTACTACTGATCAACTCTGTATGTCCTGGGCACTTCAAAGCACCATTTAGATTAAGATCTCTCTCCAACATGCCTCGTTAAAGTAATAAGGCTGGGGGTTCTCCTGGCCGGTGCTGGCTGGGTCTGACACTCAGACCCAAGAAGCCGTGGCCGACCCAGAGAGGTGATCCCGTGAGGAACCGTCTGCCAGGGGGTCGTGGCTTCTCTCAGCCCTCGGCCGGGGTTGCCTGCAGAGATGCCTGGCTCAGCAGCCATCAGCTCTTAGTGATTCAGGGAGTGATTTCAGCTCTGCTCTGCAAGGCAAACCCCCAGGGCCAGGCCCGGATAGAGAGAGGAGAGGTCCTTCTGGTGGTTCCGCAGAAGTCGCTTTATTCTTCCATCTTCCGCGAAGGGGTGACCAGAGATGGATCCTCTGCCGACTCAGGGCAGAGGGGTCTCTTTTATGGGGGCACAGAGGTGGGTGTGAAAGGGTGAGAAACCAATGGGTATTAGGGTATTTTACATAGAGTTTCCTAGAGGATCACGGGTCTGTCTTTTCTCGCCGTAACGAAAGATTCTCTCTTTCCCAAAGAGGGGCCTGCAGGGGGATTGTGTGACCTCCTTATCTCCAGGCCTCCCTGCCAGGGCAGGGGCTTGTCAGACCCCACGTCTGGAGATTGTGCAGTTTCCTTTATCTAAACAAGGGCTTCCTGCCAGGACAGGGGCCTGTCAGACCCTACACCTTGTGAAACACCCACTGTAATTAATTGAGATCTAAGGATTTACTATGATGATAAATCTCAGACAGTCTAAACTTGGGATGTAATTGAGACTTCAGTTTAGAGTTGGGATTGAGAAAACAACCTGACAAAAGTCATCAGAAGTCCCTTTTTACTAAGTTGTTAACACTTTTGAGAGAACATTGCCTGGTTAAGATATTGGCTAATTGTTGATTATAGGGGTGAGAACTCTCAGAAATCGTTCCACAGCTAATTTGTCAGGTGACCTGTTTTACAAGTACCTACCAGATTCAATGCAGACCTTTTTCACCTTGTAAGATCACAGGATCTCAGGATAAGAAGAAGCCTTAAGAAGTCATCTCAATCTGTCTACATCAAGGCAAGATGAGTTACAAACGTGTCATTCTGGAAGGATGGTGATCTAGGCTGTTTGTAGAGACATTCAGTGACAGAGACTCACCAGTTTCCCCAGGCAGTCTGAGCCAGGGCTCCAATATTTTAAGTATGGAAAACCTTTTCATATATCTGACTTGGATCTCCTTTGCTGCAGCTGAAGTTTGTTATTTCTTGCCTTATCCGCCCTGGGTGAGGAGAATGGCTTATTTCCTTCTTTGCAGCAGCCTCAGGTACTTAAAGACTATTATCACGTCTCCCCAGTGTTTGTTCCTGATAAGGTGACAGCACAAAAAAGGATATATGGAAAAAAGGAGGGTTCAAAAAGCAAAAAGAGAGATGAACAGCTCTCAGACTTCATAACTTAGAAATTGTGTTTAGATTATTTGATGTTCCAGGTCTATTTAGTTTACCCACTTTTATAGCTTTTTTATTTTACCAAAGAGGAATCTGGCCTCAGATTTGCTCTGTACACATCAAATTTAATGCATGGGATTTTTCCTTTATGGTACGTACCCACACCACCCAAATTAATTTTGATAGTTTAGTTTTATTCCTGCCACATAAGGACAGATTAGAAAAAGTATGTATGGAGGGAGGAAGGGAAAAATACTAAGCATTTATTTTCTATTTTTCTGGGGTTTTTTGCAGAAAAATACCCAACAATAATGCTTGGTATAGTTAGGGAACAGTATGTCTATGCTGCGTGGATTAGACTGATTCCATGAGGCTTTTATCAGTAATTTCAGTTTTGTCATTGACACCATTGTAAGCTAAATCAGTGAGGAATATGTGTGTGAGAGAGAGAGAGAGAGAACTAGAAGCAATCCAGCTAATGGAAAGTGTACTGAGTAAAATGTTCTGCTTTTGAAGTATGCTGACATCTCAGCTTTTTTTCTGCCTTTAATCCAAAGTTGTTTATCTGCTGAGGTAAACGGGAGCTCAGAGACAGGTTTTGCCTTTATCTTAACCTCCTCTCACCCAGCCAGCTAAGCAATGATTTTAGCAGAGATTTCTAAAATGCTTGCTCTGCTATTCCCCCCCCCCCCCACCTTATTTAATCTTTTTTCTCTTCTCCCTCCATGCATAAGTGTGTTTTCTTTCCTTTTCTTTCCTTGCATGTTTTGCATATGTGCTTTGCAACTTGTCTTAGCTTAGTCCAACCAAAAAAGGTGTTAATTAGCTTGGAAGCAGCTAGCTATGTGGTAGTTTGTATTTCTTTTGCTCCCTACTGGTCAGGACAAATAAAATATTCAGTATTGCTACTAGAATTATTTACAAAGTGCAGTTTATACAAGGGATCTGCTTCTATTGTCATCAAAAGAGAAGCATAAAAGATGTTAGGAAGCATAAGCAATTTTTTTATATCATCTTAGGTTTTGAACAGTTTGAAATTCTCTTTGGACCTTCATAACAACTAGAGAAATTCACTAGAAATACTTTAGTTTCTTAATGTGCATAATGGTTGATCTGTCTTTATCTTCTTCATCTAACTTTACTGTATTGGCTTGCATTTATCCTTTAGGGGCTATTTGATCTTACATTCTCATTTCTGTTTAAGCTGCAGAATTGTTTGTATCCTACTTAATTGCTGAAGAAATTTCATGGTTGGAAGCAAGTCTCCACTGGATGGGACTTTTGATGCTACCTTCATGTAAAATAATGGGGACATCAGGAAAAGGGATGCTTGTCAAGCCTGCCTGAAGAGGTCTGGGACATTATTATTGCTTTTGACTTCATTTCCTTCCTGGGGAAATAAAATGTGCATGCTCAAGCAGGTGGGAGAAAGATTAGGAAAGGCCATACAGGGAGTGCCTCCTTCCCATGCTGTTCAGTTAATGCATTTGCTTTCAGTCTCTAAATCTAATCAAAGGGCTGTTGGATGTTGTGGAAAATCACTTTCCCTCCAGTGTATGGAGAGAGAAAATACCAGTAATGGTAGATTATTGTGCCAACACCAGGTAAAGTATATATGAAAGTATATAAAAGAGGTAACCAATACTTCATCTGCTCCAGGATTGAAGGCAGAAGCAGTCTGTGAATTGTTGGCTATTTATAGATAACATTTTAGAATCAGACTGTTGCAATGAAGTTTTATTTCTGATCGTTTAGTTGTACACAGAGAGTTTGCATTTATCTCTTAGTTTCACTGGATCAGGAAGAAAAAAGCTCTAAAAGGGCTCAGAGTCTGCTGTCTCTCTGCATGCAGAATATAACATTGTACACTTCAAAGTACCCAGGAAGAGGGGTTAGAGTTGGGCTCCCTATGTTCTTTCCCATTTAATTACTCAGGTGTGAGTTTCTCTTCTGCCTGCATTAATTGTATTTCTAATCAAACTGATGTGTTCAAACCTATTAATGGGAGGTGGAAGGAGTTTAGTCTCTGTCAACTCCTGTGGAGTGATGATTACTCAGCAGTCGGACATTCTTAGGTGGAAGCACAGGAGGATGTTTTCATTAGATGCTGCTGAACTAACACGTGATGAGTAATTAACCTGAGGGAAATGCAGAAGAAGGGCATATAAAAATTATTCTATTTTTCATTGGAATTTAGTTTTGATAAACATCCCCTGGACGTATATCTAGCTGATGGTTGTGTATTTTTAGGACCAACAAAAGTTCTGAAACCTGACAAACAAGGACATACTTCTAGTTATTAAAAAGCACTGAAAGCATGTAGAATGAAATGTTTAATTAAATCATGCCAAAACCTGGTGAAACAAATTGCAAACCTTGAGTGGTGTTCTCTGCTCACTTCCAAAGGGTCTCAGTGGTACACTGTGATGACATGTCATGTGTAGAGCCGTGTGACTGCCTGCGAGAAAATAAGTGATACATCCCAGTAAAACCCACCAACCAATAATGATGTAAAATGCAGCATACATTACTTTTAATACACTGTGTTTATATAAAGTCTCTGTCCCTACTCAAAAAATGCCTTGAAGTTGTTGGTATTTGTGAGGTAAAGATCTCAGCTGCAGCCCATCAAGGGTTAAGGAGGACTGATTATTTCCCCTGGCTGGGACTGCTGGTCAATTGCACCTGTGTGCTGGAGAAGAGGGCAGGCTGAGATGGGAAAGCCATGGACCTGTTTAGGAAGGAGAAGGTATGGATTATGGAGCTGGAATGACAGTTGGGATATTGGTGAGTAGTAACAAAGCTTAGTTATTTAGGGCAAGAAATTCAATAAGAGAAAGGACTGGGGATTTTGCTTTTAGAAGAGAAATTATGGTAGTGGCAAGTGGCATAGCAGAACTTGTGAGCTCTGGGAGATTGGAGGCTGGTCTGCCTAAGTGTCTCATCTTTGGGCTCTAATACTGAACCTAGACCTTTACTAAGGATGGTCCTAGCACAAAGGCCTATGAATGATAAAAAGACTATTTAGCTAAACTTGGCCAGTTATAACATTAGGAAGGCAAGAATAATAAAATGGATGTTGTAGGGTAGTGTGATATAATGAGCTGCTACAAGCAGAGCGCTCCAGGTGCAGAAAGCTGTGGAGAAGCAGTGTGGTGGGCACTGCAAGCTGTGAGGGCTGACCTGCAAAGTAGCTTCTAGAATTAATGCTGTGTTTTGGGTACTGGCTAGAGTGAAATTTTTCCTAGTTTTCCAAATACCCAATGGGGATGGCATTGCATTCTTGCTTCTAGGAGTAGAAAGTCTATGATATATTTTTAACCTTTCATATCACACCCCAAGACACCATTTGCCTTTATTGATCTGTGATAACTTGATTAAATGGCTGTGTTTTGAATGCCAGGCTAGAGTCCAGGATTCTTGGTGTGCTCTGAGATGTTAGTATAGTCTGTTTTCCTTCCTTGATGTGTTTGTGAAGAAGGGAGGGACACTTGGGGTTGAAGATGTCCTTTTACTCTATGCTGTCAAAATTAGAAGTCAAATAATAGGTTAAATGGAGTAGAGGCCATTTGGAAGAGGCTGAGATGCATTAGGATTTTTAAAATCCAGGTTGCATGTTTCTTCTTCTGTAGACCAAAATAGCCTCAGACTGCTTCAAATACAGATATGAGTATGTTACAAAATAGCTGTTCTGGAGAAGGAGAGCAACTTGTCCTTTCTTCCTGATCTTTACCCATCATAAAAAAAAAAAAAAAGAGTTAATCGTGCTAAAATAGTTGACTGTGCTGTGTATTAATGGGAACTTCAGTTTGCCTCTGGACAGAAGTCTGCTTTTGCTGTCTGTAGTTTGGCTCTTAAAGCCAGCCTACCCCGGGGGTAGGATAACTCCTAAGCTGGTGTGAACGCAGCAGCTTTGCTGCTGGAATTCTCAGGAGAGTACTCCTTCTCATGGGGTCAGCCTGAAGTCCCTGGGTCCTGGTAATAACTGGTTCTAATCCTTGTCACCTGTAATAATTAAGCCTTTCTCATCTGTGTAAACTGAAGATCTGAAAGTATTTCTACAATTCTGGTTATACTCAACTGTTGACAGCAGCTATCAGAGTATTTTCTGCCAGGCCATTTATGAGAATAACCTCTGAACAATATATGGTAGGGGAAAGTATGATAAGCTGAAAGAAAAAAGCTAAAGTATTTGCTAAACATTGTAGCAAGAGATGCTGAGAAGCTATTTAGTGCTGCACATTACTTCTTTATCACTTGATTATTTTACTGTTTCACTTCTATTTACATACCTCATTGATTCTTTTGCATCTGGGTTTTGCACAATTCTTTCAATAACATACGGTTCAGTGGCTGTAATTACAGGACTGTTCAAGTTTGCATTCCACTCTTCATCTTGTTATCTCCAGTAATGGAAGGTTGAAATAAACGCACGTAATTACGTGTTTGATTCTAAATTATTTTTGTAATGCTGTCACTAGGACGCATATTTGAGAAGAAAAACTTATTTTCAGTGTGTTTGTGTTGGGGTCTTTCTGGCAAAAGAAAACTAATAACTGCAGCTGACCCCATCTGCTTTGGTGTTCTGGTGTCTTTGTCTCCCTACCGTAAGAAGTGTGTGTTTAATACTATTTCAGAATACAAACAGATATTGTACAGTGTTGAAAGGCCCACTTGGTGAATTCTAAGCAAAGGTTTTCAAACCTGGAATATGCAGGTGTATTTTATCTGCAAATGACAGCTCTGTAGAAATGCCAGAAACTAAAGAGCTGTAGGGCTTTTTTACCTTTAAAAAACCAAAAGGGGCTGTGTCCTGAGATCACAAACTGATCATGAAGAAAACATGAGCAAAGAGGATTCTTAGGCAAAGGATGACAAAATTTTTAGAGAATTTAGATTAAGATCCCCTGCTTTACTGGCTATTTTACACTGTGCTGTATTTGTGCGCACTGCCAGGTCAAGAGCATATTTCTCTGCTGATGAAGCAGGGTCAGTAGTTGTTTTGTTCTGAGGGAGGGAGTAGGATAGAAATAGTCAATATTTTACCAGTTCCCTTTACAGTTTCTTCATAAAATTACTTGGGATATGTTTTTTATTTTATTTTGTGGAAATGGTATTGAAAACCTGCTGTGGCTCGCAATATCAGTCTCTTGACTGCCTTGGGAAGATGGAAAAAAGGTTTCTTTAGCTTGGATTCGAACTTGTGGTGAGATATCCAAGATTATATAATCCGTGGTCAATGTAAAAGCAACAGCTGGATTTCTATGTCTAGCTGGTGTGCATATGTATATATTTTAATTGGAGACTTTTGTGTAACTTGTCTTCTGAGATCAGCTATTTTGTACAGCTTGACCGAAACATATAACCATTTCCTGGCCTACCTATAATTTTCATAACCTCTAAGGTAGAGGTAGAAACTTCCAGCTGATGGATTAAGTACAAAATATAGACACTTCAGTCTGTAATAATGTGAAAGTCCCACAGAAACTGAGAGCTTCTATTTGCTTCTTGGCATTCCAAAAGGGTCACGTTTGAAATTAACACTGAACAGGAAAAGGTACCCTAGCTTTGCTTTAAGGTTATTGGTTACGTGGTCGAGTATCACATTTGTGCAAGGGGGAAATTAAAACATCTTTCAAGAAGCAGGGTGCTCTGAGTACAGACACAAAGCATTTCCACCTTTTTTTGAAAAACTACTTGGTATTCAGGTTTGTATCCGCTTGTGAGCACTTAGGCATTACTGAATGGGCAGAGACTAATAGATAGTATTCAGAGAACTAAGGATGTTCATAGATAGTTCGTGAGCAGAAAAAGTCTCACATAAAGATAATAAGAAAATAAACAGTATCCCTTGATGAATCATAGCAGTAATGCATTCTGAATGCTGCAGGAGTCTGTCTGAAAGCAGACCATAGGCTAATGCCAGCCAAGCATCTCCTGAACACGTGTACATATTGTCTAGATTGGTAGACTGGCAACTCTGGGAAGAACTTGGGAGTTTTCAATATGAACCTTTCTACTGAAAAATAATTTAATTAGGTTGTTGACCTTTTCTCTGTCCTCATAAAGGACGAGGTCAATGGGTACCTTAGTGATAATACAATCCTGAAAGCAAGGACTGCATAGAAGTTACTCTTTGTCTTGATTGTGGAAAGATGGTGGAAGCTTATTAGTACCTAGCCCCAGAGAAATGTGGAGTAGCTGGATGTTAGGGTGATAGGCACTTGATTCAGCACTGAATGTCTAATTACTCTCTGCCTCAAATTCACATCTTTTTCCAAAAACATTCCTATCACTGGATCAAATCTCTAGCTCAAGTTTTTGCACTCTGACTCTTTAGTGCTGCTGTCTTTACAAGCAGTCTTACAAGCTGCTGCATAAGGATATGAAAAATAAGAGTGCTCTCATTGGGGATTACCAGCCATGGTTCTCCTCCCTCACAAATAAGATTTCATACATTGGTTTATAATGTGGTAGGGATGGGCTCACATTTGAGACAAGTTTTGTCAGCCTGAATCTAGAGGTGATCTAAATTGATACTAGCTATTTCTTGAAGCTTTCAGGTGGCATTAAATGAAAATGTAAACTGGCCACTGCATTCCATACACTTGCATATAGCCTGGCCTGGGACTGCTGAGCTTGACCATCTTGCTTTGGAGTTAATTTCTGCTGTGTAATGATCTGACTTCCCCTGCTGACAATATGTTTATTTGAAAGTAGGAAAAAGGCACATAAAGAAATCTGCCTAAACAAAATATGCCTAGTAACATGCAATACCCAATTGTTTTTCTTCTGGGGTAGGCTGTAGTCCTTGTTTAGTGATTGAAGCAGCTGCCAGTTTCCCACCTCTTGTGGCAGGGCTCTCTGGTTGTTACCTGTCTGAGTCCTGGGGGCTGTTGTGCTGGGCAGTAAAGGATGGTCCAGAAATTTTGTAATCCTGTTTTATGACTTTGTGTCTCTGGTTGTAGTGGATTCTGGTACAACAGCCAGAAGGCTGGTTCTGGTATTTCTCTGCTTGAACAGCAATAACAGTAAAGCACAGAGCTGCATGCCATCTTTCTTCCCTGCCATTGAGTCCTTCTTCCTCCTCAGAGGCAATAACAGTTTCATGCAAAGGCTCTAAGCTACCCAGAACTTTAGGATGATGAACTATGAAGATGGACTTCCATGCATTATCTCAATGGCAGACTTCTCTCTGCCTTGTGGCATGCTCCCCTGCATTTCTTTTTATTTTGAAGAGCAATGACTCACAAGAGTAAGAAGAAAATGTGTAAGGCAAACATATTTCATGTTTGTCCCTGAGTCTTTTTTATTTATTTTCCTTCCTTGCAAAAGAAGGCAAAGGGGTACTTGTTATTTCTGAACACTTTGGGAAGAGTGCTTTACTTTTAGGTTTTGGTCACCAGACTTATGTGTCACGTTTTGCAAGCCTATTCTCCCTTCCTCCCACCTAGCAAACCCCACTGGTGAAAGACTATTTTTGGTTATTTTGTATTCTTTGATGTTCCAGTGGTGTTTTCAGAGTCCTAAAAATACTCTGCAGGTATGCCAAAAAATGAGATTTGCATTTAAATGAATCCACCTTGCCTAGTTAACTTTCCTATTGGCATCACCACCATGCTGATACTTTGAAGCTCCCTAGGTTTCATTACAGCCTTTGAATAGTATCCATCCAGGTTATGAAACTGGTCGATTAAATTTGACATACCTTAGATGGCTTCCCAGATTTTTTAAAAGGAGAAAAATGGGCAGTAGATGCCTGAAAGAAGGCAGTGCACAGCTGCTTGCCTGTTGACAAGCAGCCCTGGACTGGTTCAGAGCCTTTGCTTGGATGCTCCCATGGCTCGACTGCTGTCAGTGCCTGACAGAGCTGGTTACTGGCTGACTTAGATTCCATCAGTTTCAGATGTAGTGGCACAGCCAAGATGCCTCACTGTAACCGAGGAAGGAGAGTTGCTCAAGCTGGAGAAGGTAAAGCTGAGGGGAAGTTGTGGCTTTTTGAGGAGACAAACTGTTACACAGGCTGAGGGTGAACAAATGCAATTAACTGTCAGTCTCATTTGCATTTGGTGTGCAGATTCTAGTTCTCTCATCCACTGAATGAATCACTTATTACTAGCAGGTATCCTCCTGAGACTTTGGAGTTTGTATGTGTTTGCTCAGGTTATTGTGACAACTTCTGTAGCAGGAGTGCAGGTGCATATGATAGCACCAGTCGGTGTGCTGGATGACTTTTGCTCAAATCTTAAAGACTTCTCCTCCATTGCTCCCGTAAAACTTAGAGTATTTCAAAATGCTCAGCTATAAAGTTACACTCCTGTGGTTTTCAGTATCATATTAAAAGATGTCACAGATGTTGGCTTTGGCATTAATTGTTTTCTTTTCCAAATCAATGGAGTTTAGTAATGATGTGCTGATGAAATTCATTTGGAAGCTTTATCATGGGGTAGATAATTTTTAGATAATGTCTGTGAGCTCTCTGTGACATTTTCCTTCCCCTGTAACCCCCCTGCTGTTACCCGTTGCTGCACGTACCTCACCTTGAAGCAACCCTCTGCTCATACATGGCTCCATGTTCTTGGCTCTGCTGAAAGCCTCAGTTGTTAACACTCAGCGTCCCTTACAGTCCTGGTTTGTGTCGCTGTAACCTCAGGTAGCGGCAAAAAGACTCAGGAACGTACGGCCAAAGTGAAGCTTTAATGAAAAGTCTACCTTTTATAACATGGTTCACTAGAGAAAGTTCATGATCGGCCTCTTGACCCACCACCTCTCAAAGGTGATAGGTCGAATGGTAAGACACCCACGTTCAAAACGTGTCTTAGTGTTCCCAAAACAATTCAGAGAAAAACAACAGATGCAAGGACAGAAAAGTAGTTTATATAACATACTATCTGTTTTCCTTAGGCTGCATGTGAAAGAAAAGTTTCCCACATTCTTGTGAGAGAAAACTGAAGAATTTCTGTGCTTCAGCCTTTTTGCATCCATAGGTATGCTTTTGCTCAGTGGATCTAGAATTTGAAGTATTTTTTTGGTGTGGTGGTTCAAACATGGACTTAGAGAAACTATAGGAGTTTGCTTCAGTCCTGACCTCAAGCACTTTAACTGCTGACATGTCCAGCTTTTTCATGTGGCCCACTCCTACTACAGATGCTCCCTTCTTGTAAGTGCCACTGCTTGCATTTTCCTGAGAATGAAATGCTCTAATGAAAATCAGTGCATCGCTGTCCTCTGAGAGCTATCCCACTTTTATTAAGCTGCATCCCAGTTCTGTGGCATACACTAATGTGTTCGTGGGCTCATTTGAATTTGAGTCTTTATGTTTCATTTTAATCTATGAATCAAATTAAACACAGGAGTTCAAAGCCAAAGATCTCTTCAGTGTTGCTCCTTCCCATTTCTTTATCAAGTTGGAGACCTCGCACCATGTTGTAAAATGAATTACACACAAAGTTTTTATTAAGACCATCTGTTTTCTTGCTTAGATTTCATGATTGCATGGTTCTCACTGCTGTGAATATGTAAGGGTTATAGACATTGCTAAAGATGTATTGGCCTAATTAGGGCATTGAAGCTCATTTCTGAAGGTACCAGTGTGAGGCTAATATCAACTGCTATTCTGGCATCTGTCTGATGCTGAAGGTGAAGAAAGAAAAAAGTGTGCCAACCTTTTTTAAGAAAAAAGAGAGGTGGAAGGCAAGGCACAACAAACTCAGAGTGGCCAGTTCAGCATTGCTTATATCAATATATTGCCAGCATGTAGTCTTCAATGTCTTTCTTCACATATAACTCACAAAATGAAATCCTTCAAAAGAAATACTATTTGGCATTCAAACTGCAGTTTCTTTTGCTTAATTTCATCCTTTTCTTCTACTTGAGTTACTTAAGATATTCTTTGTTTTTGCACACTTCAAATTTTTGCAAGAAATTACAGTGTGTTGAGCCAAGCTTTCTCCTTTTCCAAACTTTGCTGCTACAGTTTTTTTTTGTTCCATGCCCCAATCTTGTGCAAGCTCCCTTCCTTTTTGTCTCCCTTGCCTCCATGCTCATATGACTAATAAATCACAGTGGTCCTTGTCCTCTTTTTGCTCAGTGCTCTTCTAGTCAGAGACAAACTCCTCTTAAGAACCAAATATTTCTGTGGGTGAAAGAGCTACCTCTTCGTAGGCGAAGTCCACGGCACAAACCTGCATTCCATTGTCTGGATGCTTACTGCCAAAGTGATTTGGACCATTTACACAAGCATGATATGTACTCCAACTGCTTGTTGAAAGGTAGTCTGTCCTGTTTACATTTGAAGAAATGCCACACTTTATTCAGTACTTAGAAAAGTACTTCAAAAACATACGCAGCTTATCATTCCATGTAGCCCTGTCTGGATGTGTTGCAATTAGCTTAGGCCAGCCTTTGAGAAGAAGTAGGAAAGCAAAAGTAGTTTGCTGCAGCCACCATGATCCAGCACAAGCAAGCAGTTCATCAGAAAGCGCTGGGCCAGACTTGCTGCGCCCAACCTGATGCTGCCTGGTCTAGGAAAAATAGCTCAGAATGTGAAAAGTGTTTGCACCTCCAGGATAGTAAGGATTTTTTTAATTGATAGTGGTTCCATACACAAATGAGTTCCTGAGTCAGCAGCTGTGAAAACTTGTGAAAACAACTTATGCATGCTGTTTACATCTGTGTAAAGGGTGTGGAGGGGGATCGTTCTTCCTCTGCCTTGTCTTGGCATGGCATGAAGATGAGTGCAAGATTATCACAGATTGTGCATCTGAAGTATTCCCCAGGTGCAAAGCACAAATAAGTCAATCACTGGCAGTACAGTGTCCATCTAAGTTTCAGTGCATCCTGGGCTCAGTAAGCCTGCAAGCTCAGCAGGGAGCTTAAGTGGACATTTCAAATGGCTGGAGCCTGTCCTTGCTGGATCCTGAGCCACTAAATGTAACTATGCCCAATTTGATGCAATCAGTGCTCTCAAGAGGGTTAGAGTGTGAAAGTGGAATGTACAGAAATAAGTATAGATGGCTAGTGCTGATGGATAGAATAAGAAAGAAAAGAGGTTTTTAAAAACCAAAAAATGTTGGGGAAGCTAGGTTGTGAGGTACCCCGAGAATGTGTGCAGGACTTGAAAACTGCACCCAAGGTGCCAAGGAAGATGAGCTGTGTGGATCTTGGGATTCAAGTGGCAACTTTGGAAAGGGAGGGTTAAATAGATGTGTAAAGAGATGCCTGATAATATTGTAGAAAGAGTAAGAAATGGCATTTTACTTCCTCTTTTCTTTTTTGCTATTTCTTGACAGAGATAGAAGGGATTATTTCTGACTAGAAGGCATGTGCTGTAAGATGTGAGTAGATGTGGAAGACATCGAGAGTGCTCTCTGTCTTCTAAGACATATAAGGCATTTTAGGGTGAAAATCGGACTGTAACAGAAAAGATATGTTACACTTCAAGTGATGGGTATGTGGCCAACAGGAGAAAAGTCTGTCCTGACTCAGATTTTCTGTAGTAGATCCCACTTATTTCTTAGTTAATGTTTGTTCTAACTATTATTATGGATACTTAAATCAATAAAGCCTAATATATATACACGTTTAGCTACGTAAGCAAAGGAGTTCCTGACATTCACTGACTTATGTCACCAACAAAACCTGCAGTAGTCATGCTGACATGGATGTGTTCCAATGCTGTTTTAAAGTTGAGTGATATTTATCTTGGGGACAACTGTAACTCATCAGCTGAAAAACAGTTTATTGAGTTAGGATGTGTGCAGGGACATTGAAATCGATTGTTATTTATCTGGTAATGAATAACTGTGAGGGAACAGTGGAATCTGTTGTGGAAACTTTTATAGTAGGCCTTATATGTATTTTTTTTTTTTTATTTTTTTTTTTTTTTTTTAAATTCTGGTCTGCCAGAGGCTTTAACATTTTGTTTTGCAGTACTGTGATTCTGACCTTGGGTGCCTTGGTATGTCTGTGCTTTGAAGTGTCTGTTTTGAATTTCAGCATATGGTCCCAGCAGCACATCCCCATCATATGGCCCAGTGACACCAAGTGCAGTTGCATATGGAGAAACTGCCTCACCCTGCTCTTGTGTGTACCAAGAGACAGAGATCCTCGCATGACAGTGCAGTGGGACAGAGCTTGCAAGCTCATTACCCAATTTTTATACAGTCTGGAGAGCATAAGCTTTGTTACCAAAACAAATAGACTTCCAGCTAACTGGTATCTTACCTGTATCCCTAGATAATTCTATATACAGCATGTGAGAAGTACAGTATCGAGAGGAAATGTTGTTTCTACACCCCAGATTGGGTTACGCTGTAGTAGGAAAACTGAGATTGTTATCTTAATTTTCTTCCAGCCAGTATCACTGAGTTGCTGCTATTACTAGAAATGTGTGCTTTCTCAGGGTTATTACTCAACTCTTGAAACAACTTTAGCTGAAGTAGTTTGCCAGGTTAATGTCACAGTTAAGATAAGTGCAATATTTCCTTCTGGTTTTTTCCTCAAATTTCCTGCCTTTTTGATGAGGATAATCTTGTTTCCAAAACACACCGTATTTCAATATCTGATACATTTCTATGTAGAAAAACAAACTGTCTTCAGAAATATCCAACTCCACATTTAAAAAATTATAGATTCAAGGTGTTGATAACAGATATTGAACAAATCAAAAGAGTCAGGAACCTCTTGTTTACCCATAACATACGGGTAATTCTTGCTCAAGAGGCCATCAACTTCCCTCATTCTTATTCCACACATGCACAGCTGCCTTCAAATGTGCATGTCCAGTCTCTGGGCCTTGTCTAGTCTCCTATTGAAAGGTTCAGCAGAAGTGCTAAGTGCAGAGAAGGGTTTTGTGCATCAAAACTTCTCTTAAGATCTGGACTGAAATTTGCATGGTTGAGTCCATAGGAAATTTTAAAAGTTCTTTATTTGGCCCTCCACCTTTTTAAAAATACAGTGTTTCACAGTACAGCTCATGATTTTTTGTTTGTTTTTGGGGTTTTTTTTGGACCTCAGGGAGTCATTAGTGTGTCATCCTTTTTCCAGGTTATACTGGAGAGTTTATAGTAGGAGCACTTTCCAAGATAAGAAGTAAATGTAAATACTCCCCAACTACTGCTCAGGGAGACTTCTCAGCTGGAGTGCTGTCAGAGGAGCTTTAGAGCAATTTTCACATAATCATAGTCTTGACTGTTTGCAGTTTGTCTGCGTTAGGGAGCTGGGATCAGGTGGTACTGTTTGCATGGAGTCACTTTACCACTGATGGGTTGTCCTGAACATAGGTTTGGTCACAGTATGAGGTTTCAAGAGTTTGAGACCTATGAAAGGTTTCTGAACACATTTTGAGTTGTGACTTTTAGTTGTATTTTTTACTTTGATGTGAATATGGTTTTGGTTTGTTTTTTTACTTGCCTTGAACAGTGGGAGAAATGCATGTCTATGTTGCACTGTAAACTTTATTTCCAATGTACTTGAAAATTCTAAAATCACTGTACAACCTGTACTACACAATTAAAGAGTTTTGTCTTAACCAATCACTGAAACACAGCTACAGGGGAGCAGCTTTTTTTTTTTTTTGGTGAGTATACAGAAGTAATTTATTCAACTTATTTATTCAAATAATATTTCAATAAGAACATGATGTTACTGTGCCCTCTTTGAGTTCAGGCTCTGCACTTCTGCTGGTGAAGGCATCAGGATGCTGTTCTGTGACAGCATCAGCCAGCCTTAAGTGCAGGCTGTTGCTCCAATGTTCTGACCTTATACAGGTGCTGCCATTGGAATTCAGGTGAAAAGTTGCTATCCCCGTGTCCTTAACTGAACAAAAGTGAATCGAACCCCTCCAATAAAGCAAATTTTCTGGTTTTAGATGGATCAGAACTTAACTGATCCATCTGCCTTGTGGTGCAAACACCAGTGTAGGGTCTGGAGATCTTCACAGTGGAAGAGAGAGTGAGAACTTAACAGCCAAAATTCAAGTTAGCTAATGCCTCTGGAAAACATCAATTTTGTGTTTTATTACTATTTTTCTTACAAAAGGAGACAATTCATTAGTGACAAAGAACAACAGCTTATTTCAAAAAAGAGAAGAAATCTGCTGTGAGTTGTAAGGAACACTGTTTCAGTTTCTGGGAACTGTTTCATTTATCAACTGACTGTCCTGACTGGCATGGCTGTCTTGAGCTCATCAAGCTTCGGGGCTGACTTATGACTTAGTCATTTGCCCTCGTAGACAAAGCCATTGTCAATGCAGTGTAATGTCACTATGGAAACATATCACTGATTTATGAGGTGTTTGGGGCTATCATTATGGACATTGATTTCAAATTTCTTCTCAAAGTGGAGTTTGGAAAATATATATGTCTATGTATGTGTGTATTTATATGTGGCAAAACCGCACTTCTTGGTGCAGGAATGCATAAACCTTTTGAGGGAAATGAACTAAAAATACTTCACTTTCATGGTCTTTGGGATATTTGCTTTCTGGAATTTCTCTAGTCCTGCTAGAAGCAGGACAGCCCTTCTACCATGTGGGTGGAAAATCCTTATTAGAAGAGTGGAGATGTCAGCAAACTCCCTGAAAACATATCTGTAGATGTGTGCTCAGATGAATTAATGGATGTAGTCTGGAGAAATTACTAAATGTTTAATGCTCAAGTGAGTTAGTGCCTTGAGATGTGGAATCGGAGGCTCATCTGAACAGTTTCTGTTCACTTTAATAAGATGAAGGGCATTTTACATTAAGCTCTAGCTCAAAAGGGAGATTAGGCTGTTAGTAGGAGTTAACCAGAGGGTCAGAGGAGATACTGTGAAGTACCTGGTACTGGCAACCATTGGGGGTGGAACATCAGAATAGATGGAGTGCAGATCTGGCATGAAATGCCTCTTCTTCGTATGTTCCATTTAAAAATAATCATTATTAATTATGTAGGTATTACAGCAGTGTCAGTTCAAATAAAACCTCACAACAGTTTGATCTGTTGTATGTATTGGAACAAATATGGTGCTTGGGTCAAGGGGGTCCAAAGTCTAATTCTAAAACAAGAGACAGATTGAGGAGAAAACAGCAATTTAAACTAGGCTTCAACTCAGCACTTTGTCCAGTTCAGAGAAAACTTTCATGAAGGTGCTGAATTCCTATGATAACTGTGACAAACATGTTACACTTGTCAATCTGGATAAAGATTGTGATGTGAGGACTTAATATGATTGAATTCTTGGCAGGAAATATGGAATATGTACAGTCTAGGGCAAGTATTGCTTCATTTAGCTACTGAAGTTCTTGTGTGTAAGATGGAAGGTGATCCTGACTCACAGGAGCAAGAAATTGTCCTTAATGTGAGAAAAAAAAGAAAAAACCCAGAAATTGTAGTTCTGAAATATATACTTACTTCTGTGTAAATTTTCTTAATGTAAGTTAATTCTGTACTTTCTAATATTTGCTCACCTCTTTTTTGTATAATCTTCTATTAGTCTTAAAATCAGACTTCTCAGTTTGTATAAAAACCACATTCTAAAGTGTAAATTACAATCCATATTACTCAAGGGGTTCAGGTGAATAATGGAAAGAATACTGCTTATTAAATTAAAGATATTGAGATGGTCTTCTTTACATTAATCATGAGATCTATTGAATATGACAGAATGAATGTTTGGTGGAGGTAAAAAAAAAAAAAAAACAACTCTTAAGTGAGGCTTCTCTAAGGAAAGTTTATTTTTTGTTGATCCAAATTCCCTTGTGCACTTTTTACTTTCTGCTTCTCTATGAAGGTTTCTATGAAGGGCTAGGTCTGGTGCTGGACGGGCAGCAGGTGTTTTAAAGTCTAGATTTCCTTTTGGAATTTTAGACTAGAGTGGAAATGTGAAGATTGTGGAGATGCTACCGGCATTTTCTGTAGCTGCTAATACTCTGGCTACAGCTAAGATGTGAGCTACTTCACTTTATCAGCAATCTGATACCATAATGTGTGCTCTCAGATTAGTAGGACTCTCACCTGTGGATTCTGTTTGCTGTGTAGAAGAGCTTCCTTTGTCAATATTCTAAAGAGTAAAGGTTGGGAAATGATCCCATCTTTCCATGCAGAAGTCATTTTGCTTTTTAGCTGTGCCATGGGTATGGTGAGGTATTGTCATGCCCAAGTCTGGCATACCTCACTGAAGTCCAGCTGGAGACTTGCCAGATGTTGCAGATGTTGGTTAGGTCTGTGGAAATGGTAAGCTTCTGGAAGAATCTTCTATAAGGAGGTTCCTTCTTCACCCAACCTACCTGATGTACCTTTCAGCTTGGTGGCTAGGCCAAAGTTCAGAGAAACTTGATGTATAAGATCCTGTCTGTTCATAAACTGTAAACCTACGAGTTTTGAGTTTATTAGATGGTTAAGGTTAGGTGTACATCCCCAAAGTGTTTCTTCTTGTTAACAGTTATGTACCCTTTGTTTCTAGGGAACTGCATCCATAAAAACAGAAATAAGTTTGGAGAATCAATAGGCCATGCAGAGGGAAATGCTGTTTCCCCACTGCCTGCATATTTGCTGTATTTATGCAGGGACTTCAGAAAAGTTGCTATCTCAGGTGCAACCCTTCTGCCTCTCCTTTAGCTCTAGAGAGCAGTCAACCCTTGGTTTTATTCTTCTTTGAAACAGCATGGAGGGATTGATATTTGCTGCTAACTTATAAATGTTTCACTACTCAAAATCATGAGACTGAAGAAAAAGTAAACAAGGAGACCCATAGGAGAGAGAAAAAAAATCCTGTTTGTCTTTTCAAAGACTGAAATTTAATTAAGTATTAGTAGAATGTGGTGTATGACCTGGGGGAGCAGGAGGAGTTGATGGATGACCTTGTAATGGTTTCTGGATCATCACAGCTGTATTTAGAAAGCATTGTAATATATGAGGAAATATATAGAGAAAAAGGAACAGGAGGCAAGATAAAATAGGGGAAAAGAAGAATATGAGAGAGGTAACAGGACAAAAGCTGAAAATTAAGAACAACTGAGGGTATGTGCTTGTAGTCTGAAATGTGTGTGGAGACTGAATGTGGGAGTGGAGGATACAGAGAAAAATGCAGAAAAAAAAAAAAAAGCACTGGTGTGAGAGGAAAGAATATTTTAACTTGTTTGTGACTTGTTTAGGGATTAAACCAGCCAAGTGTGTATTATTCTTCTAGGCACCCCCATTCCAGAGGCATAAGGAGAGGGCTGGTTTCCCAGTTCCCTGCATGCATTCCCAGGCACAGACAGCATGGCAAGGCTGGGCAAACCAAATCTGCTGGAGGCAGAGAGGGGGCTGAATGGAGCTCCAGCTTTGGGAGCCCATGAGCATCTAATATCAAGACTCGAAACAGTCTCCCCAGGGGGCTGTAGGATAATCCTGCAAATGGGAGGATGGCAGGAAGTTGTCATGGAAACAGAGGGCCTGAAAGATTGACTCTGAGCAGCAACAGGCCAGTGAGGCAGCCTAAGTAGGATTTATAGCACATTATACTGTGAAAAACAGGAGAAAATTACTGTAAAGGCAGAAATTATAGCACAACAGAACATATCAGCTCTGAGATCCATCTTGCTAATTAAAACAGCATATTCAGTGGTGGAGTGCGTGATAAGCCTGTTAGCCTAAATGGGAAGATGTTATCAATACTTCATTATAAAGTTTATTGTCTTTAAAGTAACACTGGAGGAGGGGCAGGGAAGTGTGGAACCTGACTAACCAATGCCACTCTCTGCTCCATGTACTTAATAAATATTCATTCCCTGCTGAGTCTTAAATCTCTGGAATATTTTTGCCTCTTGAAATTTTCCAGCTATGGGTCACTTTGTGTGTGTTTGGGGGGGGCACAATAAGGAGCCTAAGGAGGGGGAGATGTGTGTGTGGAGGGACTGTGCTAAGCAAGTTTTAGTATCTTCCTGAAGTCACTGACTGTGTCACCTGCATTTTGAAAAAACAGAAGCGGGGGCAGGTATTCCTGAAATAGGCCCTAATTTTGCACGGTTCTATTACCTCTTAGCTGAGGATCTCAAATCCCATAATATGGCTGGAGAGAATTGTGAGAACTGATTCAAGGTCATATACAAATCCATATTGGGGCTGTGAACTAGTTACACCTTTTTTTTCTGACCATGAAGTAATGTCTGCTAGTCATTAGAGGAATACTCCTTCTTTCTTAACATTATTGCATCTCCCATGTCCTTTATTCAGCTCTACCCCTATGGTAATCAAATAACCACTTTTTGAGCTTTGTCTGCATTAGTCCTAATTGACCTGACAATTCCTGCATAATAGCACACATGCAGAAGGTTTGAGTGAACATTGTTTAAAAAAATTAGCAGCTGCTGCAGTCTAATCCATGTAGTACATCATAATACGCTGAGCAGGAGATAAAAGGCCCTAGGACACTTCTATTCAATGAAGTAATTAATATTCTTGTTTGAATATCAGCATACTATTTAAGGAAAAAAAATGAAAAAGAAGAAAAAAACCCTGAAGCTCATTTATTGACACATGGACTGGTGTGCTGCAAGTGCTTTATTACAGAATCCAATGCAGTGTCTTATGATGCTGGCTTGTAAGGTTTTAGCACATTACAGTACTGCATCAGTGTTTAAAAATAACCTAAAACCCTCTACTTCATCAGCTTTGAATCCTTAACTGCAGTGAGTCTCTCATTTCTCGCTTCTTACTGTTTTCTTTACATCTTTGTGCACAATGTTTCCCTTAGCAGAAGGCTATGAAAGGATTGGCGTAGGCAAACTGAACACCTTTAATGATGGAAGTGACAAAATAGTGATGGTGGCTCATGGCAAAGAAATTTAACAGGCTGTTCACTCCTAGTATGTTGCAGCCAAGGCCTTCCTGCCTACTCCCCTTCTGGAAGGAGAGGCTTTGCAGGTAGAGGGTGTTTCCTGGGCAGATACAAGGAATCAGTGGGAAGACGAGGGCTGGCTCTTCTTTCCTTCCTTGGCCCACCATGCTACTCTCACTGCCCCTCAGCAGCTGGACAGGAGAAAAAAGATGCAACAAAGCAGTTTTAGGTTGAGATAAGGGCAGGGAGAGATCACTCACCAGCTATTTTGATGGCCAAACCAGACTGAACTCTTTTGAAACTACTGACATCTCACAGAAGCCACCCCTGCAGCCAAAACCTTGCCAATGGAAATGCAATATAATTTCATACTCGAGATGTGTTCCTCTTGCCAGCTGCAGAAACAGAACTGTATTCCCTAATGAAGTTTGAAGTGCTGATGATCATTGTTTGAACAATTTCAGCTTGTGACTACTGGGAATTATGATGCGTAGATCTTTGTAACCATGTGGATTTTTCTACCTGAGGCTTATGCCAGTAAAGCAAAAGTAAGCTTTCTGTCCCTGTCTGCTTCTCTAATGGCATATTTTTCTTAAGTGAAAGCCAAGCTGTGGTTTAAAAATACTGTGTGCACCCAGCCTGAAATACCAGGAGGTGTGATCACTAAAGCAGATCTTGTACACTGAGTAAGAGGCTACTTGGTTACATTACCTTTCAGTGAGATGAAACAGTTTGTGTAGGGAATGGTACAGATGCTGCTCTGGCATCTGTGTCAGGACTACCGTCCTCTCAGACACACCACTTGAGGGGTGGAAAAGAAAAGAAAGGCTGTTAGCAAGGTTCAAGTGGGCTGAACAACAGCTGAAGAGGAATGTAGGAAAGCAAATGTCACCAGCTGAACTCATGTACTTTAATACTAGTTGAAACTCAAGACATCTGATAGGTCAGTGCTACTCTAACATATTTTTTAAACGACATAGTCATTAAAGAGGAAAACAATCCAAATTAAACCATCTTCTAGTCTACTCTTCAGTTCTTGAGAGGTACAGAGAACAGTAAGTGGGAAGTATAGAAACAAGCCTGTACAGAATCGTGATCTCAATAGTTCTATATTTTTAAATTTATTAATGATATAAAGGATGAGGAGAGATGCAGTATTTTTTAAAATCCTTTTATGATGGCTTGTGATCTGAGAACAGTTGGTCACTGAGGTTAGCACATGGTAGGTTACATTTTCTTGGTGGTTTTTGCGTGTTGTTTAAAAATAGTTGAGTAATGAATGTTTAATGAAATAGTATTTGATACTGTCTACATTACTGTTGGCCAATGTTTAGATCTTGGCAGTGGTATCAAGTTAAACATTTCCACTGCTGGCTATTGCTTTTGCCTGGATTGTGTTGATTCCACTGTGCAAGTTCATGAGAGGAGCCAGTTCAATGATCCAGAAAAATAATTCAAGGAAACAGTTTTTTGGTCTGGTTCACTCCAAGTACCTGTGTCAGCACAATGGAGAAAAGAACAGGGGCACAAATGTAAACTCTCACCTCATCCCCTCACAAAGGGTGTGGAAAGCAGATATGTTGCTGATATGTTGTACTCAGCATTAATGCAAAATATACTGTTGTGACTTCAATATTAATTTCAGCTCCCACTATTCGCAGCCTCTGTAGCGAACAGTCTTATTGCTGTGCCTGGCTGAACTTCTCATTGGAATATTTTGCAAGGTCACTGTGTGTATGAAATCACTTGCTATCTAGGTATTGATTTATCTCCAAGCAGGTTGATAAGGGATGGAGGAACCAAGCATCTGGAATAACTGAATTCTAATTTTCTTAATCTTTCTCTTCAAGTCTGACTTTCTGAGCAGTTTTCATTGTTAGCTATAGTCACTGTAGGTGCTTTAAAGTTTTATCCATTGCTTTTAGTGAGAGCTTTAGGGAGAGAGCTCTTGGGGTTTGCCCTAAAGGAGATCCAGTTGGGAAGACAATTAAATGAACAACCTCCAGCCCATGCTGTCTGCTTTACAGTCAGGCAGCTGTTAAAGAAAACATATTCAGCATCAGCGGAGATTGTAAATGATAACACAGCCTCTTAGTGAGTCATGAAACCCACTGAAATGACCGTGCCCACCTAATAGTTGGTAGGTTCTGTGGAGTGTTTGGGCTTTTTTGTTTGGTTGATTTTTTCTGAGGAGCATTAAAGCATTCCAAAGTACTGTGGCTGAGTGCTTTGGCCATGACTTTTCTTTGTATTTTAGGTAGAACTTTTACAATTACATTTCTAGAGGCCTTTCTGATTTCTTCAGGATTTTGGTGAACTCAGATCAAAGCATGTCTCTTCTATAGGAAAGACAGGCAGGTGCTGCTGAAAAGAATATTTTCTTGGTCTATTACAGTAATACATGTGTCTTCATGTGTTCTAAAACTTCTAATTTGCTTCTCTCTTATAGGTAAAGTAACTATAGATCTTGTTGCTTCGTCTCTACTCTTCACCCATTACTTCCACCATCCTCAATTCTTCATGCTTTTCTTTTTCTCTGTATATTCTTATTACAGTCTATCACTCTTTACACCATGTTCCCTTCTGAGAACATGCCTTTTCCAAATTTGGTATATTTGACCGGCCCTGATAACTACTTGCTGCAGCCAGCACAAATCTGCTCTGAGTAGCACCATTTGGACAAGTACATTTGCTCACCTTAGATGCTTGTCTTGTGTGAAAGCATGTAATTGTCGTATTCTGGGGCTGCACTGTAGCACTCGGAGCACTGTAGTTCATTATCTGTTTGCTGTACTTTTAATTCCCACTTATGGAAACTGTAGTAGAGTAGTTGAAAGAGGAGAAAGTGATTAAACATGAAGTGTGGTGCCATTTTTATTTTGCCATTGTATCTTGCATGTGTGCTCTTGGAATGAAAGAGAAAAAGGGAATTTGATTTTCAGATTTTGACTTCTGTGCTGAAAACTTGAAGAACACTTTCTGATTATCATCCTTGCTGTCTTGGACACTTTTTTTTTTTGAGCAGAGGCATCATTAAGTAGATCCATTAAATTCTGGTGATGTGAATGCCAATGGTGAAGGGGAACAGCTGTTAACAACACAGTTAAATTGTAGCCTTTTTAATGTCTTTTATACCATGTGATAAACAATGGAAAGTCTATTCTTTTCTTTAGCAAGGTGCATGGAATGGTAAGAAGAAAACCCTGTGGAAGCCATGGATTAAATTTTCTGTCCAAACGCGAGAAATTCTGTGTAGTAAAATAGCCTTCCCTGTTAGACCCTAATTTAGCATAAACTGTTTATCAGGGTATTAACTCTGTGTGTTTGGTTTGTATGTAGCATAGGCAAAGTGACAGCAGGTATTTAAAAGGGAGCTCTTGTATGTTCCTTTTGCTGTCCCCAAAGTAAATAATGCTGGTTCTGTTTAGTGAATTCACTTTACTCCCCCTAAATTATACTAATATTTCCAGTACAGCCGGATCAGAACTGTAGGGCTTAATACAGCAGTGTTCCATGAGGGGGGAATAGAAATGCCCTTCCTATGAAAAGTGATGATGTAATTGTTATTTATGTGTGTTGTGGTTTAACCTCAGTCAGCAACTAAGTACAATGCAGCCGCTGTCTCAGTCCCTGCCATCCTGAGCGGATGGGGAGGAGAATTGTGGGAAAAAAAGTAAAACCCAGGGGTTTTTAAAGAACAGTTTAAGTATTGAAATTAAACAAAACATAATAATAACCATATTAATAGTGATGAAAAGGAAGACAACAGAAGTTAATAGAGAATAAAACTCAAGAAAGACAAGTAATGCACAGTACCATTGCTCACCACTCACTGACTAATGCCCAGCCAAATCCCTCCAGTTTATAAACTGAGCATGACATTCTCTGTTATGGAACATCCCTTTGGTCGGTGCTGGTCAGCTGTCCTGGACCTGCTCCCTCCTAGTTTCTTGTGCACCTGTTTACTGGCAGAAACTGGGAAACTGAAAAGTCCTGGGCCTAGGGTAAACACTACTGAGCAACAACCAAAAGCATTGTTGTGTTAACATTATTCTCATGGTAAATCCAAAACACAGCACTGTTCCAGATACTAGGAAGAAAATTAATTCTATCTCAGCTGAAACCAGGACATGTAGGTATACTGTTATTCCACTGTCCCATTTGAAACCAGCCCATGGAGGACCACAGTGGAGCAGAAATCCACCTGCAAGTCTGTGGAGGAACACACAGTGGGACAGGTGTGTGTGCCCAAGACACTGTGGCCCTGTGGGAAGCCTGCACTGGAGAAGGTTCCTGGCAGGACCTGAAACTCCATGAAGAGGAGTCCATACTGGAGCAGGTTTGCTGGCAGGACTTCTGACCTTATGCAGGACCCACACTGGAGCAGACTGTACCCCACGGAAGGGTCCCATGTTGGGTCTGTTTGGGAAGAGCAGTAGCTCATGGGAAGGGGTTGTGCAAGAATTTTGTGGAGGACTGTCTTCCATGGGAGGCACCCCACACAGAACTAGGGGAAGAGTGTGAGGAAAGAGTGGCAGAGATAGTGTGTGATGAACTAACTCGCTTGTTGTGGTGGATCCCCCTGGGCCCCCATCCCCCCAGCCGGGTCCCTGCCATGTGACTGAGTCGGGTCTGTCTGATGTTCAAGCCGCCCGCCCTCTGATCTGGTTGGTTGTTTGTCCCATCCCCGCCCCTGGTATCCCCTTTCCCCCTGTCTGTGATAAAACCAGCAGGATGGAAAGCCCGTCCCTCTTACCTCGCTGGCTTTGCCCAGGTCGGGTTCTCTGTCCCCCTCCAGGACAGAGGGAATAAATGACTTAACATCATAAGAGGTTTGAGCAATATTTCTCTTCTCAACTTCTGCTCTGGGGGTAGCTGTCAACAAACACTGGCTTAAGTGGGGCTGCACAGTCGAGGAATATCTAGGCTGGCTGTGAATGGTCTAAGGATATTCTGAGACATAAAGAGGCAAGCTTGCCACAAAATTAAGCAGTGGACAGCTGATAACCCCTAGACTCGCTCCCTTTCACTGCTTATGGGGAGAAGGTAGAGAAAATTGGGGGTGCAGTTGAGGCTGGGAAGAAATTTGTGGGAGGGGGGAGGTATTTTTAAGATTTATTTTTATTTTTTGTTATCTTACGGTGATTTAAATAGTAATAAATTATTTTCTGCAACTTTCAGTCTGTTAGTTTTGCCCACGACAGTAATGGCAAGTGATTTCTTCCTGTCCTTGCCTTGATCCATGAGCCTTTTCCTATGTTTTGTCTTCCTGTCCAGCTGGGAAGAGGAGGGACACAGTGACTTTGGTGGGTACCTTGTGTCCAGCCAGGACCAACCAACCACACCCACATATGTGTCTGAAGTTGTGAGGCTTTTTTTTTGCTGGTATTTTGGTCAAATTGCTGATAAGCTTGAAGGATGACTCAAGTAGCTGAACGCCTCAAGGAAGTTGATTGTGTGATTCATGAGGATTAGTCTCATCTTTGACAAAATTTTATGTGATGAGAGGGAAGATGAGTTTTACTTGATTTTCTTCTGAAGAATAGGTTTTATTCAGCTGTTCATGCTAGTAGGGGTGTAAATGAAGATGCTGATATTGGAACATCGTCTATATTACCCACATGAGATTAAGGATCAAATCATGGTGTTTTTACAATGCGGGATGAGAGAGAAAAAGTAAAATGACAGCTACATGAGCTCTCAAGTGCATGTTCAGTCAGTATCTTTAGTGTTGAGAGGTATAAAGGATGTCCTTTCACACCAACAGATTTCCTCATTTAGAGCAAGTGTGACAAAAATGAGGTACCTGTCACCTGACTTCATCTGAATAAACCTGTAACCTCTGAACTATGATGAATTGCTGCCTTTGGAAGAAGTAAGCTTATCAGTTTCTTTCCACATGACTAGACAATACATTTCTGCAGGTAAACCAAATTCAGCAGTGAGAACCCTCTGCTGTAGGGTTCAGATGCTTTGTGTATTCCTGACCCGTTTCCTTTTCATTCCCCACCAGTGCCTCCTCACAGTTCTGTTGCTGAATGTTTGTGTATTCATTTTGTTTGCTTCCAAAGAGGCACTCATAGCAAAAGGTAGATTTCATTCATAAATTGAGGTGTAAGAGCAGGAGTGGACAGAAGCAAGTAGGCTTGCAAATCCACCACAATATGTTGCAACCTCTTAGGCAGTGATACAAATGGTGTTTACAAGCAGAAGCACAATTGCTTTTGAAATGAATGTAGCTAATGTTACCAAGTGCCCTTGAAATCAGAAAAAATTCTGCCAACTGGGCAGAATAGCACCTACTTCCCAACAGTGCTGTTGCCTGGAGTGCTTTGTATTTCTTATAAACTTCATTGGAAATGGCAAATTGTAAATCTGGCACTAGTTTGCAGTAGTGAAATGAAGGAAAAATTGTTGTTATAGACTGTACAACTTTTACCTGGAAGACTTAAACTAATTGCCTTGCTGTAGCACATGAACTAGTTTCTTACTATCTACCAAGGTGATTTGGGAATCAACCCAAATGGGGATATATCCCACCAGGCTTATTGCTTGGATTATTTTTATTGCTTCAGTAAGTGATGACTTGCTGTAGGATTCCTCTGGATGAGATGTCCATGAATAGAAAATGAATTTGTTGGCACTCTAATGAAGAAATACAGAAAATACAAACCAGAGGCATCCAGTAAGCAACAGAACCACCTCACCTGCAAATTGTAGATGCTCAGCAGAATGTCATCTGTGCATCAAGAAGGGTTAATATGTTGTATGTATGGATTAGAGCACTGCTTATTTGCCTGTATAGTGTCATGTACCTACTTACTAAATACCCCCAGAAGGTCCAAGCCTGTTCTAATTTTCAGTAAATTAAATGAGTGACTGTGAAAATGGAGTGACTTTGAAACTTAGTGGGAGTAGCCTAAAATTACAGCTAAACCATTACTTTGATAGCTGGCCATCTGTGGGAATGCTTTTCTTCCATTATTAAGATGGACTACACATCCAATAAGTTCCTTTGGTATCTCTAATTCTTGTGATTGAATTATACTTTACCTCACCACATCAGACAATGTGTGAGGCCTTAAGCTCTGAAAGAATGAAATACATATATAATGTGCCTTGTTGATGTACAGTGTCTGACAGAAATGCATGTGATATCTTCCTTTTCATATATGATGAAACTCTGTGTAGTGTTGTAGGGAAGTGTTCTAAAGGGAAGATGTGCACTTTTTTTTTAATGCAATGGCTAAACCAACCATTGTGGAGTTACATAAGCCCGCCAAAACCCTCATATTGACCATGTAAAATTAAGCCTTAAGCTTCTATTCAGAGATAAGAGTTTTCAGTAGTTCTCAAGCAGCCTAATCCATTGACCTGACTGAGACCTGATCTCTGAGCTATCACAAGAGTACATTTTGAGTTCTCACCTCAATCCTCCACTGACATGAGAGAAGATAGGAGGAAGTCTCCAAATTTCTATCCTCATTCTGTATTTATCCCTTTTCCTGAGGTCACAAGGCAGTTTGCTGAGAAAGAGGGAAAAACATTGTAAGGATCTGAGTTTATACCGCAGTAAAGGCATAATTCTACTGCTGGTCATAAGTGATTATGTAACTGCATTGACATTGCATTCCATTTTTCAATATTAATTTTAGGGATGTTGTGTTTGCAAGATTCCCAATGTAGCTAGAAAAACAAATATATAAGTTTCTATCCACCTCTTTTTATTTTGCATTTTGTGTTTCCTCATCAGCCAGTTACTTAAGTGAACGCTGTTGACTATTGTGATAATAAATGCACTTGATAAAGCACAGCCCTGCTACTGCATTTGCTGGCTATCAGTTATCAGTGGGTTTGAAGCATGGCATTACTGAAGAAGATACCATCTCTGCTCCAAAGGCTTGTTTAAAAATACCCATCCAAACAACACATCCCCTCAAAAAAAAAAAAAAACAAAAAACCAAAACCAACCAACAAAACCAACCAACAACTACGCCCAAACCCAAGCAAATCCCCACACGCAGGCCTACTCTCTTAAACAGGCAGTCAAGGAGATGCTGGGGATGTAAGCAGGAAGAACTAATATGTTTACTGGAGTAGATAAGCAGATACGGGTGGCCTTTGCATTGGCAGCTTTAGCAGGACTAAGGAATCCAGAAGCTGCTGTTCCTGAATTTTTCTCTGTTACTCTGCTTCGGGAGATATAGGAAAGAAAGCAAGTCACTGTGGACAGAGCTGGCCCCTGAATTGTGCCTGTTCTGTGGATGAGTGAAAGTTTTCCATTAGTATTAAGCTAACAGCCCTGGTCTAAAGGAAAAAGAGGCAGGCTTAAAACTTCATTTGTCTCTCACCTGCTTTATGGAAATAGTGTCATAGCATAATGTGTGTCTCATCAATATTTAGGCAGTTGTGCAACACATGGTTCACTGTTGTCCCCAGGTTTTCTCCCAATGGGAAGACTTTATACTTTATTGCTGGAGAAGGAAGGACTCCTTTTAGTGTCAGCTCTGAAGGAATTCACTGAGGTCTTGGCATTTGCACTCTGATGTTAGAGAGCAAGAGGAAAAGACTGAGAAAGCACCCAGTCACTAAGACCTTTAAAATCAGCCTATATTTTCTGAGCAGCTGTCGATGGAGTCTGTGTGAGATTATTATTGTTTGCAGAAGCTTTATTGATCTTGGCTTTGAAGCTCAGAAATCTGTTTACGGCAGCCTATAAAAATGAACGGCTACTTCTTTTGCTGAAGGTTAGCACACTGTGTTTGTTTAATTGAATTGAAATGGCTTTGTGTTGTCTAAATGTCAGTGTTAATGAATTTTCAAGTGATTCTAGATTCTCCTAGTTGGATAAAAATATATAGATAGAAAGCAATGTGTTAAAAGGGGATGCTATCCACTTCATTAAAACAAGATAAACATAGATCTGAGAGAAACACTATTGCTTTTTACACAGCTGGCTGCATCAGAATGTCTTTAAGGTTTCCAAGTCTGTTTTGTTTTCCAAGTCAGTTTGTGTTATTTGCATCTGTGTTTCTCTGAAAACAGTGTAAAAAAGGGAAGAAATGCAGAAGGTCAAAAGAGACACCTTTGGAATAGCCAGGTTTTCTAAAATGTTACTTGGTGGAAGAAAGATCTTACAACAGTGAAATGGGAAGAAGTATTTATTTATAGCTTCCTAATTGCAATGAGAGAGCTGGAAACTTGTGGTGCTGCTTGGCTGTAATGAGTACTTGCCCAGACTGCTGCAGACATAATTCCCCTTCTGTTTTTTTTTTTTGTTCTGCAACTAATTCATCAAACCTTCTGTCTAATTTGATCAAATTTACCTAATTTGCAGGTTAAATGCATGTGTGTTGCAGACTGTAGTGGAAGTGTAAGGCAGAAAGACTTAGTCTAGAAGAAAAGTTTACCAAAACATTTCTTCTGTAGGTTGTGATATTTGTTTTGAAGACATTTTCCTCTTAATGTTGTATTGATAGGCTTTCTTAAAAAGATCTTAAGTTTCTATCATAATCTGATTAATCATGGGAGTATGTTTGAAAACTGCTATGGTTCAGGATGCTGGTGCTGTGCACTTGGGCAGGTTTAGAGGCAGTCCTTCTCCCCAGATCCTTCACTATGCATTTAGCTATAGATAATATTTTTGTCCATCCATAAATGGATCAGGACGTTGCTGAAATAAACTTTGCATGAAAATGGCAGGAAGGGGTTGCTTGTGCCTTGATTATACCCTCAGTTATGTGTCCTGTGCTTTACCTGCTGTCAATCTGTTCTCTGGTAGAGGCTTCCTCCCTTCAGTGTCCTCTCCTCTGGTTGCTAGACAGTTACATCTGACAGGCGCTCATGACTGCAACATCTGCTTCTCTTCAGTTAATGGCTATTTGCAGGCTTTATGTCCTCATCTCAATTTGTACATGTAGAGGAACTACAGGATTGGAAGTTAAAAGGGAATAAGCAGAAAATGGTCAGGGAGGCAGAAGAGAGCTATATTTTAATCTCTCTGAGGAACTGGAATATTTAGCACCAAGCCAACAAGTGTAATTTTTTTGAATCCACTACCACGAGTACTCATTCTGCCTATTAATGTATTTTTAGAATTACTTAGAATTCCTCCCCCCATGATGGGCTCCATTTCCCCCACCATTTGAGAGTTCAAACAGAGCAATGGTGTTCCCCAGGGCATATGAAGTCACACAGATCATTGCTCTCTGCCAGGGCTTTCAAATCTCACAATGCTCTTGAGAAAGTTTGTTCATGGAACACGTTTGTCATCTATTAAATGTGTTCTCCAGGGAATGGTTGATAATATACAATTAAATGAGATCTGAATACAGAGGATATCCTGAGCAGCTGAAACCCTCTGGCTAAAATCTTCTTTTGGTGGATGCAAGTTAAATAAAGGTGAAAGGAATACTAGCAGATAATAGATAATAAACCCAAAAAAGATTTCTTGAGCCCTTCTGTATATCAATGTCCTCATCAAAGTTTTTCAAATCTTTGTCCCATTATACCTTAACTCAATCATAAAAATAAGAATATAAAAAGAAATTAATTTAATTAGAGGCTTCTTTGAAATCCATTCCAAACATTAAAGGTCCTGTTTCAAAGCCTTTGATCTCAATAGGTTTTGCATCAAACAAAGACTGTAGGTTCGATCGTTTCATGACTTGCATATCTGGAACTTGAAGGGATGGAAAATGCAGTGAATTTCTATTTGCATGCTCAAAATGCAGGACATACAAAAAAGGTGAAGATGTGATAGACACTTATCCTTCTGATTTGCTTTAAGGAAGTCTCAGCTGAGAAGCAGTGTCTCATCTTGAGGCATTGAAGTTCTCTGGAAGATTTTAATTTGAGTTCATTAAGAGCAGGAATGGCACCTGCTTGGGTAAGGAGGGAAAGACATTGTAGGAAGGAACCCAGATGGCTTAGAGCTGTATTTAGTTTGTAATTTGAACACTTGCTTTGTCTGTTTTTAGTAAATATGTCAGTAACTACTATGTTGCATTGTTTCCAGCAACGTTTTTTTTAAACTCCCAGGTGATGCTGCAATTACATTTCTAGTGAAGAGTGTAAGTGAATGATCTTTAGAAACACTTATTTTTAAGGTTGCAAAGATTCACATGGTGACATAAAACTTCCAGCAAAAAGGGTGATGCTTTTGGTGCATCTTTTTCTGCACCTTGGATATTTTCTGAGCTAAATCTGTTTGAGTTTAATGTGTTCAAATGGTTGAACATACTGCTTTCTACTGTTACTGGTAAGAAGATTCCTGCACACAGTGGTATAACTGTATCTGTGGACTAGTTTTAGGTAATTTATAATAAATGTGAGAATCTGAGTTTTTTTCTACAGATGGAAATTATTGCATGTTATATTTTTCTCTTAACTGACAATGTATGCAGAAGTGGCCTGTCATAACTTAGGGAATTCACAAACAGATGCTTGAGCAACAGAAGATTGTACTTCCCATATGAAAAATGCAGGGTTGTATTTCCTTTGACTATCAGAGGTCTCTCTGAACTAAGTCTTTGTTTTCCTGTTATTCTGTAGTTTTTATTTGTATCTTTGGGAAGAAGATGGGATTTAGATTACCTTTCTGAGCTGACAATGGGACAGCAGAAGAACTGTCTTTGATGTATTTGTAAGGCTTCTAGTTAGACAAGAAACAGTGGTTGAGTCTCTTCTATGCCATGCAGATAACTTGAGTTACAGTGCAAATGCTTGAATTTTATGTCTCTTGCAGACATTCCACAAATTAATTTTCTGGTTTGATTTGGAAACAATTTTTGTTGTTATCTCATGAAAACCTCTACAAATGAGTTGAAAAGGAAACCTTTGAGTTAAAATAAATTCAGCAATAGCTAATTGGACGTTCTAGGCCATTCTGCTGCAGGGCTCTGTGGTATTGTTTCCAGTTCAGTGCATTTTTGTATGCACCCTTCCTTCTCTTGAGCAGTAGGCTTCTTTGACTGTAATTTTTGTAATTATTGTATAGCTTGCTTCTACTAATTCTTATGAGAGAATGCACTTGCAGGATAATTGAACATGGATCCTGGTGGTAAGATATAGTGCCTCAATGGCAAACCACCTCAGGCCTCCCAGTGTGAGCATCAGGGAGCAGAGGTTAGGGTTTTGCAAGGCAGTTATTTAGTCCCACTGAATCTTCAAGGTTAAACTTTTTGGTTCTGTTGGGCTTTTGTCTTCTGATTTATATTTATAACTTAAAAAAATGATGCCTTTACTTGGTTTTGAAAAAAGACAGACCTCATAAACATCAAAATGCTATATCACCTCTGCTTGCATTTGTGCCACTGGTAGGCCAGGAGAAATGTTTTCCTCCCAGTGATATGTAACTGCTTTTAAGAGAGGTTAAAAAGCAGCAGATGTCCTGTTGCATATGTTTGGAGGGATAAGATTTATGAAGGCATGATTTTGGTTTTTCATGTTTTTATTTTCAATGCTTGTCACTCTTATCTATTTATTACTAGGTATTCTTCTGTGCAGCTCATTCCATGGAAACGTGTTGGTCACTTCTGTTGTTGGTATTTCTTTCTCATCAAAAGCTGTAACTGTCTGATATCAGCATAGCAGCCTATCAAAATGGATGAGATATTGCAAGGAACAGACGGTGTTTTCTAGCTTTCACACTTTTGACCATTGAGTTCCTGTCAAAAATCATTATCAGGAAATATCATAAATGCATCATAGAGTTTCTTAACAGAAACAAAACAGTGATTCTGCAGTCCACTGTCTTTATGGAGTTCTAGGCCATCTTTGAGAATCCCCCTACTGGAATTGCTGAATTTTTTCTCTACTGTCTCACTGACTTTGTGGTGCTTGGTATATCCCAGTGAGCACAGAGATGCTGTGCTACTGCACTTCTTGATATAGTCTACTGGGGATTGCAGGCTCTTCCAGAAGTGTGGATGGACCACTGAGGTACTTTTCCCTGGCTGTCAAATATGAATAGTATTTATTCTTGCTAAGCTCCATGAAATCATAAAAAGAAAAATTGATTTAAATTAGACAGTGTTGTTATGAATCCATATTGGAAATAATCATCACATTTTATAAAGCCAACATCATGCAAGCATTCTTTAATAACAGAACAGGGGAAGGTGACCTCACAGTCTTTCTTGGAATTCACTTCAACAGGATATGTCTGAGCAAGGAGGTCTCTGAGCTAACATAGTAGCTTCATGCAGTTCTGGGATTTGTTTCCTTGGGGTGTATTGGGTGCCTGAAGTAAATGCAAGAGGAGAGCAAAAAGAAATCAAAAATACTTTTTGTCTGTTGTGAGTTAGCTTTGTGGTAGTATGTTTCAAAAAATTTATATTATACGGTTTTATCATGTTGTCTTAATAATTGTCTTCTGGGCAATAAGGAGGGATTGATAAAAACATTTCTTAAAAATTATAAGATCAGGTTCTGTTTCCAAACTTGTTTTATTACAGATTCCTGGGAGTCATTCACTGACTTTAATGAATAGTTTTATTCCATTTCTTTCCATGACAGCACAGATTTGAAAAGGAATATATTATTTCCTTTTTCCTTTAATTTCAAATGAGACTAGAAAGGCTCCTATCTCTGGGGATATTAGTACAAAGCCATGTGGCTTCCCCACCTTTGACTGACATATGGCTTGTCCAGTCAGTCTGTAATAATCCTTTACACTTGTCACATGCTTACTGATACCTACAAACATATGCCTTCGGGACTACTAACTTTATTTGAAAATAAAAAAAAAAAATTAGAAGTTGCAGCTTGTTTCAGTTTATATGATGAAGTGATCCAAAAAGATTTTCTTATTCTAAGGTGGTTTGGGTTTTTTTTAACTTCTTCCATATGGAGAAATAGGAATAGAGAACAATGTTCCTAATTCTGATCTTTGTGTCCAACCCTCAGTTCCGTGCTCTGTAGCACAAAGGGAAGACTGCTTCCCTGCACATAATAAGGATGCTGAACAAGCACTGCTCCATGGCCTTACATTAGCCCTTAAAGGCTTAGTGCTGTGTCTGCACAGAACAGAGGCAGAAGCTGGTGCATCTGGGATCCCTGTGGCAGTTCCCATTATCACTCATGACTCTGACTGCACATCTTCTTGGCAGCCTCACCTGAGAGAGCCAGGAGTGAAAACATTCAAAGGTGAACTTAGTTCTCAGCTCCAGAAATTCATGACTTGGTAGCAGCAGTGTTGGAGGCAGTGTAGTTAAAACCTGTGTGGTTTCTCCCAGTGATAAATCTTCCAAGCAGATGTCCTTATTCAGAGCCATGTCAGCTGAGAAAATTTCAGCAGTTTTAAATGTGCCAGCAAAGAAAGACCTTTAAAATCTCAGCAATGTGCCCTTGTGTGCTCTGCATCCCTCAGAAGCAGAAGCTGGCTGATGATTTTTTTGTATCCACATGCACAGGTACTTTTAGTGGGTTTTATTACATTAACAAACTATTAAAAAACAAAGGAGACACTTATATAGAAATATATGCATAAAAGCACACTTCTAGAGTGATGTGTAGTGAACAGTATGGCACCATAGAGAAAAGACAGCATTAAGAAATATCGACATAACAGAATAAATCAACATCCACCTGTCAGAAGAACAAATTATAATGATCTTTAGAGGTATGGGTCACATTTCATGATGACTTTCATCTTTTCTGTCTTCTCTGGATAAGACAGCCTGGTTCACTTAATGTGATTAAAGTTCCCAGTATGATGCATCAAAGTTGTGAAGGCTCTTTTTGTCTCTGGTTACAGAATGGGTAGCTGCCTTTCTATGGTATTTGTCATATAAGCTTATTGGTGTAAGGAAAGGGATGAGGATTTGGAATTAAAGCAAAAGCATTATCTAAAAGGGCAACTAAGTGAAAATCAACAGATTACCATTAGGGGGTTTATTGTGGGTAAACAGTCAATCATAATGCAATGCAGTGTTTATTAATAGTGTTTATTTAGTTGCCCTTTGTTTTCATCCTGAGTAATCAAGCTTTCTTCCATCAACTTTTCTCTAAGCACCCTGTGTAGACAGAAGGGGAGAGTGAGACTGTGAAACTCATCCAGTGTCCCAGAACAAACCAGCAGCAAGCCCAGGAAAATAGTCCATGCACCAAATTCGTTATGTCTCAGTTCCTTAGGAGGCATGTAGCCCCTTCAGAGTGTATATGCGTCTGTATGTTGAAGAGCTACGAGATAATGTTGCAGGAGGAATTGATTAGGAGTAATTTGCCGGGGAAAGGGAGCTGTATTGTGAGCTGTCAGCAAGTAATGAAGCAAGGATGCCAATTGACAGGTGGACCAAAGCATTTTCAGTAGGAGGAAGGAGGAAATCAGTTCCCAGATGCAATTGCTCTAATTGAGGCTGTGAAGAGATAAATGGGGGAAAGTTTGCAACAGCTGGAGACTGCTCTGAAGAAAAACTTTGAGGGTTTGTTATCTTCTCAGGAGGTCTTTTAGTCACCATGGTGATGCCTATGGCAGACCTCAGCAGGGAGGGAAAAAAAGCAGTGAAACTAAAACCAAAGTCAAACAAAAGCCCCCAGGTAAAAGGTCCCAGATCTTTTGGCAGAAAAATAAAGAAATAAATATTGCTGGTGATTGCTGGTTCTTTGAACTGCTACTTGAAAAGAACTTTAAGTACACATGTGAACTGTGCTGGTTACAAGCTCTGTGTAAAAATTTCAGCTATATTCAGCAGTCTGTATCGGTCAAGAGAAACGGTAGTGCTGTACCTGTTTTGGGGCCCATATGCACTTCTGGAAGACAGTTTTATTGTGTGTCCACTAGAAATGCATGTAGAAAATTTGATTGGGTGCTTAGGCACTATGGCTTTGAAGTGAGGATGGTTATTTGAAGGCCTTCTTCAGAAATAGGAGGGAGAAAAATAAGTGTGGAGAGAGCTCATCTTCTTTAGTGCTATGGCAGTGTTGAGTCAAATGTTGGGCATAATCATCTTCGAAGTCTTTTCCAACCTTAATGGTTCTGTGGTCATTATTAATTCTTGTTACCCTTTATATTCAGCTGAATACTTTGTTTCTTCTTTTTTTTTCCCTTCCATTATCATTGCATTACTCCCTGCTGCTCCTTTTTGCTGCCTCTTGGAAAGTTTATCTCCTTTTTCACTACAGGAATCTTTGAAACACTCTCCTTACATAAGCTGTGTGTAGAGTACATAGTTTTTTTTCATTTCCTCAGTCAGTCCTTTTAGATGTGGATAATTTAGACCAGAGCAGAAAGGGATGGTGTTAGCCAATACTTCCATGTATTTTTCCTTTCAAATTGCAAATAGATTGATATATTGAGTTTAAGTTAATTCAGAAAAATACACGCATTTAAGATGACTGTGCTTACATGTTATTGACACATATTCTATTGTTGACTGGCTTATTTGTATAGTGGTGGCAGGCAAAATACCCCATTACATCAGAATCCCCTTGGGCTGGTGCTGAACAAACAAATCACTAAATTTTATTCCTGTACTGTTGATACAGGATGTATCTGTATGTCGGGATCTCCTGTAATGTCAAACTAGATGCAAGTGAATTTAATAAGGAACAGAAAGAATAGCAAAGGAATAATGGTAGCTTCAGTAGTAGGGTTGTGTGCCTGGAAGCAAGAATAATTTTATTTGAGAATGCTGGATCAGTTTTCTTTTTAAACAGAAATACTTTTTTTCAACTTGTGTTGCAGTAGTCTCTAGAGAGTCTAATCAATGGCTGACCTTAAGTGGTATACATGTGTAACTAGGAACTTACAGATACTTTTCTTTCTGATTAAATGCTACTTGCCTTACCCATCATTTCATAATTCACTTCTCATGGGTCTTGTTGAAGATAAATGTTATAGAAGAAGATCTAGAGGGGAAAACATTGCAATTATTTTCTTTTCTGCATACAAAGGGTAGCCTGGGAGGAGAAATAAACACGAGCTCAATAATATATGATGCTAATGTTGCCGAAGAAGTAAAACCAAGTTTTGCAGTTTAATTGAAGGAAACAACTTCTTTAGCCTTTCTCCTTCTAATAAAAAGAGTGATAGCAGTATGTTTGCAGTAAGAAAGCATGCTGAAATTCAGTATCTTGATTTATGTAGTGCTTAGTGATGGGAATCTTCACATCTGAAAGTGAGAGCTAAGCAACAATGGAAATTTATGTTTTCCTGCAAAGTTGTTAAGCAAGATGCTGGCATGTTGTAAAAAGTGCAGGGGTGGGGGAGGGCTCTTGTTTTTTTGTTAGTTGGGTAATCATGTGTAATTACTGCTGTCATAAGGGTCTCATGTGAGATTATTAGAATTTATAGTTATTCTTTTTTTATGCTGTTATTTTCTAAGTATGATTACTTTGATTCCTTTTTTCCTACAAAATTGGTCCGAAGTGGTGTGAGGAAAAAAATCCAGTGCTTTTCTACCCACCCAAGAGCTTTTTTTTTAATGTTGCAATGGAAAATGAATGTAGTGTATCTGCAAATATGGTGGAAAATAATTAACTATCCTAGATAGTTAATAGTTGTTTATTCTTGAGATACCAGCTCCTTTTACCAGTGGCTGACAGATCTGCCATTTACCTGGTTCTTGTTTACTCAATACAGAACTGTATGTAGACCATAGTTCTTGTGATGCCTGACCTCAGTGTGATTGTAGTTGCTTAGTGTCTGGATTGGTTGGTCTTTCACAAGTGGGCAAGTAACAATGTTATTTTGGCATCCACTAGCACATGGTCTCTCTTCTTTTCCCTGTAAGGCATTATTTATACCCTCTCCTTGATGCTGTTCAGCTGTAGATACACCAAGACAAATGAACTTGCACAGGACAGCCTTAAACCCCCTCATCACGTATAGCCCAACTTGACCTAACTCAGAAGAGAGGATTGTACATCTTTTACACTCTTTGATTTCTAGTCTTTTTCCACTGGATGGTGCAGCTCCTATATAAGCCCTAGCAAGTCCTCCATTTCCTTGTGCTCTACCATGACAGTAATTGGTTGCTGATAGACCACGTGTAATGCCAAAATAACTGGACAGCAATGTCTATGATTCTGCTCTGACTGTCTGTGGTTTAAATCTATTCTGGCAGTGTTATAGGAGGATTGCCTTGAAAAAGAAAGATCCATCCCACTTACTCATGGAGTACATTGTCACAGAGATATGTGAGTGGTGGAGGAATTCTGATACATTCTGTAACAAGTGGAAAATTTCACTGGTAGTGATTTCAGTTTTCCAATGGTTGGTTTTCCCCATACAATATGTTACATAAGGTATTGTATTTGAATATAAATTAATATGCAAGCAGATACTGCCTTGAAGTACTGCAGTGAGCATGATTTCTTTTATAACTAAATGTGCTTGAATTAAATCACTGACCCGAGATGAATTGCTCAGATTTACGCTTGTTGCAAGGTCAGAATGACATTCTCTTTTGCTTATGTTCGTGACCTTACTGTTCTGTTGTGGCAATTATTGTCAGTTTATCAATTCAGCATTTTATGACTTATGGGAGAATCAAATGGAGAGAATAAAAGCCAGAGGCTGTTGTTTAAATATAAATAACTTTGAGGATTAGCAAAAGTGACACAGAAACTAATAGGATATAAAAATAAATAAATTAATATAAAAAATTGTAAAGTACTTTAAATACCTGTTTGAAAGCCACCTTTCAAAATAACCTGTGAACCTTTTGAACACGGGAAAATGAGCCCATGGAACAGTCTGCACCTCTGAGACCCCTGGAAAAAAACTGGCTTTTCCTGGAACTTGTTTTCTGTCCTTTGCACACTTTCCAATTTACTAGTACTGAAGGGAAGATGTAACTGTCAGAATCACACGTTGGAAGTACTTCTCTGAGGAAACTGCAGCTCTCTTAGGCTTTATGAGTATCTTATAGCAGCATTCACTTATGGAAAGGCTGAAAGAATTCTTTAGTAATCTTATTCTCTGGAACAAAAGAGCGGAATTAGGAGCTGGATTTGGAGCCGAATACCTAAATCAGAAGATCTGACCTATAGCTCCAAGTATATGGCATGAGGGAGTCCACTCAACTTTGCTAAAATGAAGAAAATATCAGATTAGTCAACTGTGAGTCTAGACCCTTTCCACAAGAAGGAAAACACTTTCCTGGATTTTCAGGAAAATCAGTCATTATGATATATGTAACACTGGTCATACTTGATGTGTTCATGAAACAGACAATCACATAACTTAGGAGCAGGTCCTTTTCTTTGGTGAGCTAAATGGAACAGGAATTTTTCTTTATGTTTTCAGGCCCTGAAATACATGAAGGAACCCTTGCAGGCCCTGAGACTGAGTTTTTACAAGGGGAGATCTATTTTTAACAGGAATCTTGAGGATAGCATATGTGAAGAGAGGAAAACCTTTCTAGGATAGAAGAAATATTAAGATCTAAGAGCCTACATTACACTGTGACACTCTGATCCTTAGTTAATACAGTGAGAAATTGTGAGATACTTGGAGAGAAAATAGGTGGGAAAAACAAAACCAAACTAAACAGTCAAAATGTTATTAATGACTGGAGAAAAAAAAAAGTAAATGCCATGTCTGCTGGAGAATTACAGAGTAGTTAGCCTAACACCGGTTCCTGGGAAGATTACTGAGCAAATTTTCCTAGAAGCTACTGGCAAGCACACAAAGGATGAAAAGCTAATTTAGAATAGCCCACATCTATTTACTGTGGGCTAATTACGCTTGGCCAAAGTCATTGCCCTCTGCAATGAGACTGGCTCTGAATAACAGGGGTGCAGGAGGTATTGTTTGCCTTTAGTTCTACAAAGGCTTTGATACTGTCTCCTGCAGTACCCCTCTGCAACCTTTGAGGTACGGGTTAGGTGTGGGGGAAGTTGGTTTGACTTGCTGGTTGAAAGGGCTGTGCTCAATGGCACAGAGTTCATCAGGCAGCTTATGACTACTGATTCCCCTTAGGGATTGATGCTGATGCCAGTATTATTTAATGTGTGTGCTGATCAAACTGAGTGTGCTCCCAGCAAGTTTGCAAATTATCAAACTAGGGACAGCCAGTGATGAGCTGCAATTTCAGAGGGACCTCTCAGAGGTTGAAGAAATGAGGTCATCATGATGAATCTTATGAAATTTGACAAAAGAAAGTGCCAAGTCATGTAGGATGGAGAATTCCTGTGCAAAAGGGGCAACAGGGTGTGTTCCAACTGAATAGAAGAAGGCAACTGTGTAGAAAAGGTGTTTAACCGTTTGAATTAGAGCCAGCAGTGTGTCCTTGTTTGCAGAGCCAATGACATAGTGACTTACCTTAGCAAGAATGCAGTCAGCTGGCCAAGGGAATGCTTTCCTCCCCTGTAGTCACTTGTGAGGCTGCATCTGGAGTACTGCATTCAAGTTTGGGCTTCATGTGGCAGAAGGCCACCAAGGTGGTAAAGGTGCTGGAAAATACAAGAGAACATGGTCTGTTGAACCCTAAGGGGAGAGAGAGAGAGAGGAAAAACTATGGTTGTCTTTAATTACCAAACTAGGAGTTTATAGATAAGACTCATCTTGGAGATCCACAGAAATAGCTTGAGAAGAAACAAGCGCAAGATGGAAAGTGGAAAATTGGAACTAACGAAGTAGGATAGTAAAATACTGCATCTGGTTGCAAATGAAAAAGTTGTTGAATGTCCTTTCTTTGAAACTGAAGTAGTTCCTAAGTAATCTGCTCTCACTGACCTTACTTTAAGTTGGAGGAGAGGGGAAACTAAATGATCTCTACATGTTCCTTTCCATTATCCAATGGTTTTTTGTTTCCAAGCATTTGAGGTAAGAAGGTCCACTTGTTCCCTGTTTTCTGTGGGAGTATAGACCTCATGGAACAGTGCTTGCCAGTTCAGCTTCATGCAAGGTGCTGGATTGGAACTTACTTTTTATCCATAATTTGCTGTTTTTATATTGTGTTCAGAAGGAGGCTTACAAAAGATCAAACATAAACGATCAAAAGTTTGAATAACTAGGGTTTATAAAAATTTTGTCTCACCTGCCAAAGAAGTCAGGAGGTAAGTGATGATGTGCTACTTGCATGTCTCTCTAGCTGTCACCTGTGGAGTTCTGTAGGATGCGTGTGCTGCAGTTTGAGGAAGAATGAGTGACCCTTAACGGAGGGCTTAAGAGGCATTCCAGGCCTGGAGATGAAAGGATGAAGAACAAATCCTCTGTATTATTGAAGCGTGTGAAAGGCATGAAAGAGCTAGAGGTAAATCAATAGTTTGCATTTACAGCATGGGAGAGAAAGGAAAGATAGACTGGGATTTATTTTTCCATATTTGAGAAAGATTTATTTCCCCTCCCTCCCCCCTTTAGTGGGAGAAAAACTGAAATATATATATATATATACTGAACTTATATATATATACACACTGAACTTTACATGGAATTCTATGTCTTTGGCACCCTGAAAGATGTACCTGAAAGAAACTCTTCCCTATGTTGTCTCCCAAATAGATGATGTAGTAATTAAATGCTTTATTGGGAAGGAAGCTGGCAATTCACAATAAAGTGGTAGAAACAGAAGCAAAAATTCCTGAGGTTTAGTGCTTAGAGGTGGAGATTATTACACACTTCTAATATGAGCAAAGAAATATTTATCAATTTTAATCAAAATTTCTCAGTGGGAGAAAAGGTTAAGAGGAAATGGCCTACTCATTTTTAGCTATTTCTTCAGCCTTATTATTAGCTTATCTTTCTAGAACTTCTTAACAATACCCATTAAATACCATATGGTTCACTCACTGCTCTAAGAAGTCCCTTCTACATGTCAAAATAGGTATTTTGTAGCAGCTGTCACTGGTCTGCCTTAACACTGTGCAGTGATGTGGTGCATTATCCTCTAATATTATAGATTAATTTCAAAGGCAAGGAAGTTAAATTTCTCCTATTGGTTTGTGTAGACCCCCTTCAAGAACAGAACATTTCAGGGCATTTAAGATCAAATACTGTATAGAAGTGCAAAACTGTGGTGTTAAAGCATAACTTAAAATGTATAAAAAAGGTAATATCCTTCTCTGAAATGATATTATGGATATTATTTGTAATATTCATAAGAACTTATTGCTTCTCTGCCTGAAGTCACCTAATGCTTTCAAAATGAAGTGTAGGGAAATCGCTGCTGTCATTAGATCGATGTGATCAGCCCACAGACCTTTCATTATCCTCCCTTGTGTGACACATGCTATTGCTCTGTGCAGCTGAAGGCCACAGACTCAGGGCCTCTTAGGTGACAATGTATTTGAGTCAAGATTGTAACTGCTGTATTTCTCAGAATACAATAGTGATGAAAAAACTTTTAAAGAGTGGCGGAATACCAAGTCACAAGACTTACTGCTGGTCTCGGCCAGAGGCGAGGAGCACTGCATTTGCTAAACTGCCTCATGCAATACATGTCTGATGCTGATGTGTTCATCGAGGCAGTGGGAATATCTTAGTCTCCAGCTACTGTTGAGGCTGTGGTGCTGCTGTGTGCCTGTATCACCCTGCCTTATGCTTCTGGATAAGGTCCAGGTGCTCCTTTGACACTGAATCTCATGGCAGGAGCTGTTGCTGTGTGTAACTGTAAGATAGACGCCAGTCTAGGGTGTGTGAAAACTGTGGAGCTGAGGTGCTTTCTAGTGAAATGATAAGAAGGGATTGTGGTGGATGGCTTTCATGGCTAAACTTCACCTTTTGCCATGAAGGAAGGGTAGCCAGGCATGGGAGATTACATGTCTCCCTTGAGTAATATTACATTTGTAATGTAATACAATGGGACAGCAGAGGATGCCGGGAAAGAACTGATACCAAAGACAAAGCAAACTGGCTGAGGGGAATGCAGTCCCAGGTCAAGGTGAGCAAGTTATTCAGAACCACTCTGCTTTTTCTCTCCCCTGCTGACTTTCTTCAGATACAGTTGTTCTTGAATGATCACAATCAGTATATCAAAATAAACGCTTTATAGAGTAAGGTAAAAGGAGTTGCTGGCAAGACTGTAAATCCTCTCATTGAACAAATGATAACTCAGCTCAAGAGCCCTTTTGTCCTGGGAGTGTGGGAAGGATATAAATTCTCTGAAAGTATCTGTCAGTCGGAATTGCTCTGCATTCATCATGCCAGCCCTCTGCATTCATTCATGAATGTCATAAGACACTAAAGAATTGGCACTTCATGGTGAGAATGATTAAACAACCATTACACTTGTCTTTTATTTTGGCATGGTACTTTTAACAGATTAGCTGTATAAAGTTTGCATATGTCCATCTCTCCTAATGGAGGATGTCCTTTCATGGTGGCAAGAAGAGGTAATGGCAAAAAAAGCTGCATATCATTTACAGAATAGTTTGTATGCCCTATTACTAGCTCTGGATACCTACTTTTTTTACATTCCCTCTATGTGACCTTGGGGAAGTTTAGAGAGCCATGGGAATGGTGAGCTTCCATAAATGTGTTTCTTCTCATCATTGACCTTCCAGTACTTGTGAGGGACAATGTCATATTTGATGTGAGGTCAAAAAGCTCAGAACTCTGAGTTTCTTTCCTTGATAGACCAAAATAGGCCCCATTTAGCTATAGAAGACTAGGCTGTCTCTACATTAACAATCAACATGAGAGTTGGTTTTCAGAATGAAATTTAGTACAAGGACCTGAGATCTATACTGCAGGCATTTTGTTTCTGAAGTATTACTTTGGACTAGCTCTAGTCTGGTACTGTAGACTTGTATCTTGTTAAAAGCTGGATTGCATCTTCTAGTTTAGTTTTAAACTAAACTGGAAGATTTTAAGGAGTCAAGCGTGTGTGCTCTGAGACTGCTCTGATGACGATCAAAACATGGCTAGTGAGGATAGATCAAGAAAATTATTTCAAAATCATACTGCTAAAATGCTAATAGCCAGCAAAAGGTTAGATATCTGAAAACCTACTGCTTTTTCCAAACTCTGCTGCTAATTTGGCATATTAGATTTGGTAAACCTCTTACCTTCTGAGGCTTTAATGAATAGCCAGTAGCTGATATTTCTGGCCCAGTATTTTTTTAGCTGTCAAAACTGAAAATTTGGGTTTGGTCTCTTGAAGTGAAGACAGTAAATGTAAACTGTATATTCTGTTTTGCTATCTATGATTAAGGAAATGTGAGCATGTATGTAAGTAAGAGTGAAGGATTGCCTACAGTTAAAACAAGAAAAACCTTTTAGACTCAGACTGGTCATGCAAAGTGTTATGCTACTTAAACCTGAAGTGACTAAATGATGCTGAGAGAACAGAAGTTGTCTTTGCAGTTTTGTTTTGTTTTTGCTTTGGGTTTGGTGTGGGTTTTTTGTTTAGTTTATGAGTTTTGGGGAAATTTTTTGGTTGGTTGGTTTTCATTGTTTTGGGTTGTTTGCTTAAGTTTTTTGTTTTGTTTTCATCTTTTTGTGAAGGTATTTTTTTTTAAATGGAATAATGTGTAGCTTAAGGATAAACACTAGAAAGAGATTCTTTAGAGGAGAGTTGACTGGACTGAGATCAATAATTGCATTTTGGCCTTCTTCCATCTTGAGCGGTATCTGGGCCATTTTGTTACCGTTCAGATTCTGTAAAACTGTACTGAACTAACATTCCTGCTCTTCCTCCAAGCCCCAAGTGAGCTATGATTCCTGCTGTGCTTCTTCTTACTAACAGCAGTCTCTGTATTCAGCTCCTTTGGCATGCTGCCTTCTGGGCTTCTCAAAGGACTTCCTCTCTGTATGCTCTTTTATCAGCAAATACCAAGAAACGAGAAATTGCATCCTGATGCCACCTGCTCTTTGGCAACAGAATGCAACTAAGAAAAGGTTCCATCTACCTTTACTGAATTTAGTCAAGGTTGCACCTAATGAAGTACTGGAGTCTCTTTGTAGGTGGTGGATAACTTGTTGTTCTGCAAGGGTTTCTGTTTTCCAGGCACTTTTACCCATAAGATTTCATATTTCAGTTGTGTTTGTAGTTTCTTCTGTCTCTTCTTCTGGTGCATAGTGGTTTTAAGCCTTTTGTTTTCTATTTTGGTATCAGTACTGTGGGGGATTTTGTTTTGTTTTGTTTTTCCAAAATGTTTTTCATACTCTGTAATGTGTAAGAAAAAACAAATACCTGAAGGAATTGTCCTTGTGGACTTTTCCCTAGATTGATAACTGTCATCTGGCTGCATAAAGCTGTGGGGGCTGAATTTGACGACATAACTGGTCTCTTTACTGAGAGAAATTACTTAAGGATTGAGGGTAGTGGTATGATATAAGTCTGCAAGGCAAATTTGAGAGGATAGATAGATACAGGGACAGATTACTGTGCCTTACAGAACAAGAACTAGGGAGCATGTATCTATTTAGCAAGAGCAAGTATGAAAAAGATGATTCTTCACACAAAAAGGGGATCTTTTTTCACTGAGGCTGAAAGTGACATCAGAAAATCTCTAGTCCAAACGCCTGCTTGGAGCAAGGTCAGCTGTGAGGTCAGATCAGGTTGTTTAGGGTTTTATGTAGTCGTATCTTGAAAACCTCCGCACACAGAGACTCTAAGATATCCTTGGGCAACCTTTTTGCATGTCTTTCCTTGTGAGGAGAAAGCTCTTTCCTGCTGTAGAGTCAGATTCTCTCACTTCAGAGCACAGCAGTTGCATCCTGCTCTTCAGCTGTGCACCACTGTGAAGAGCCTGCCTTTGGCTTCTCAGTATCCTCCTTGCAGGTGCTGTGAGACTGCCCTCAGGTCCCCTTGAAGCTGTGTCATCTCCAAGCTAATAAAGCCTGAATCATTTGGCATTTCCTCATGAGGCAGGCACTTCACCCACCCAACAGCCTTTGTGGCACTTCACTGAACATGCTCCAGTTTGTCAGTCCAAAATCAGATGCATTATTCTAGATGCAGTCTAACAACCACTGAGTAAAGGAGAATAATCACTTCATCTATTAGCAGCTCCAGGTCCTGTTAGTAGAGTGCAAGATGCTGTAGGCTGCCTCTGCTGATAGGGCCCACAGCTGGCTAATGTTTAACTTGCTACATCAATGGCAGATTTGTGTGAGTCATTGCTGAGTGTTTGTAAGACGTGAATGCAAAACTTTTAAATGTACTCAAAGAGAGACTGGATAAGTACTTGAAAAATAGATCTCTTTGGGATTACTGTATAAACAAACCACATGAGGCTGAGTTAATTGATGAAAAGACTCATGGTCTGAGTGCATACTTAAAGGAAATAGGCTTGCTCTACACTTAGTTTTCCCTGGGTATCCACTTAAGATCAATGCTGAAGACATGACAGTGATTGTTATCTGACCCATCATGTTGTTATAATGGAAATTTGGGTATTGCTGAAATATTTTCAATGTTGCACTCTTTTTTGTTTAAACTGGCATGTCTGTGGTCATCTTGCATCTGTTTTAGTCAGCAGCTAATCCCTAAATTCCTTCTGAGATGATAAACATCCTTAGCATGCCCCATGGAAAATTCATATTTGGAAAAAACCCTCAATCTTCCTGGTATCCCAGAATTGGAGAAATCTATATTTCAAGCATAAATTATCTTGGATCTTCAAGTAGTTCTAGACCCACTCCCTTGCTCTCCTTTTCCTATTCCAATCTTTTTAATGCAGTGTAACTAATAAGAAGTAACATACTGTCTGATTCAATTGTTGGCTGATGCACACATACTGGGAGGAAAGTGACTCGTATTAATTTGCTGTCATTAAAGAATACAAACACAGAAAGCAGGCGTTATCCAACTTGCTGCTTCCGTTTTGTGTTAGTCTTGCAGCTTTTATAGCTCCTCCTCCTTTTTATATAGAAGCTCCTTCATATTTTAAAGTGAGAAAAGAATTTTAGTTTGTCTGGTTTTTTTCAGATGAATGTGTTCAATTTCAGTCTCAGAGAGTTTGTCAAGGGAAGAGTGAGCCTCCTAAAGGAAGTAGAGCTAGCTCATGAGAACTCTAAGCACAGAAGCTTGCTTTTCTTTTTTTGAGGATTAGACTGGAAGCTTTGCCTTTTTCAGGGATTTAAGTTTTCTTTATTCTTAGGCAATTTAAAGCTCTTGATAAATAAAAGGATTCTTTAGCAGTTTTATCATAGAAAGTATTAGGTCTGTCTTTCCTTCCTCCCAGAAAGGATCCTGTGATGGAATGGTCAAGTGACCCAGATGATGATGGTGATTAGATCCTGTAACCTTTTCAACTCCCATCTCCTTTTATTTTATCAAGCAGGTGTTTGTACTAATAGACCTTTTAAATTCAGGGTGTGGAAGACACAGCAGTGGAGTCACAGAGATGTACAAGCACCAGAGAGATCTTTAGGTGAAGGAGGAGTAAGACTTTTCATCCTGATTGATGATACTCAGTTTTGATTAGACTTAAATTTCTTGATATGTATGATTGAGTGGCAGTAACTTAAAAGATGTCTCTGAGATATCCTGATATTGCAGATCATTCATATAATGTAAGAACATTGGTGTATTTGCATGAAGGCAGGGGATGTGTCAATGTCTAGCTTGGTTTCGGTTCCTGAGATATAATTAATTCTTTTGTCTAAGAACTTTGTTTTATTTGGTGTGATGTATAGTGGGATAGGACAGAGAGGAATAAAAGAGGGATTAGGATAACAATGTAACTGAAGTTCAGGATTGAGGGCTACAAGATGATGGTTTATAACTGGAGAAGGAAGAATAGCTGTAGTCAGACTGATGCCTTGTTAAATATGAAAGGGCAGAAGGAATGGGACAGTTCTCTTATGGTTTTTTTTTTTTTATTCTCCATTCTTCATTTGTTTAATAATGGTAGCTGGAAATGTTATCATGCATCTAATATAGGTGTGAAGCAAAGAAGCTGTATTACACTGAATGCAATGCATTTAGTGGCCAAGACCCACAGGAGTAACTTCGCAGGAGTTGGCAATTGAAAACACCTCTTAGGTCATCTCTAGACAATATAGATATTTCAACACACCTAGAATTGACACAGTTGAAGTGATTTTAAGTAATGAATAGTCAGCTAAATCATCCATGCTCTTTGAGAGGATATTGCAAAGCTAGGTGAAAACTTCACCTATTTTCTTCATTATTGTTGTTAATGCATATGGACACTGTTTCCTTTCTTTGACTGTCCTCAAAACATTCTTTTGTCATTCTTTCACTGTTTTTACTCCTAAGAAATTAATTTAATGGAATTTTGGAGTTGTACAGCCTACGTGCAGTCTATTTGAGGTGGCCAGAATGAGTTAAGTATTAAAAACAACTGTCAGAACCTTCATTTTTTACTCAGCCAATGTTGGTCCTTTTGGCAGGGTACAGGTTTCAACTGATGTTTTATTGTTTGAATTGTGATGTCATAAACTTTTGGGGAGCCATAAATAGATGTAATTTGAAAGTTGTGGTTCTCTTTTCTGGTTTGTGCACTATGTGTTATTTGCTTTAACTCCCCCTTAGAGCTGGTGGTCAAAGCATGGATTGTTGTTTCTTGAGTGTAGCAAGCATAAATAAATAAGATGCTGAACTGTCTGGCCAAGTAAAGGCCTGAAGAGCTACATTACGGTTGTTTCTCTCTCTGGAAATAGAGTGGTCAAATATGGAGTCTACCTTAAGCTGCAAACATATGGCCAAGAACCTTAATTTTGGTGTCAGTGATCAAGTCAGTCTGATCAGATTTCTGGGAAAACTTCCAATCTATGTTATTAGAGTTTTCTATTAGAACAGAAATTGGTCGTAGCAGCTCTTCTTTGTTGCTTTTCTCATCTCCACTTGTGAGGGTTGAATAGCTCTCTATATACCATGTTTTTTGGAGCTGCTTTTTAATTACATGACTAAATTATGATGCTTCCTGCAGCAGAAAATTTTGTCTCCTTACTTAGTTTCTTTGGATGTTTGCCTGATCTCTTCTCACTTGCTTTCATGCCAATATTCTAACCTGCATTCCTTTTACATGCCTTTTCTGGTGATGGAAATAGTAAATGAACTGCCTAGTCCAGGTACAGTCGGATAAGGGTCACCCTTTTTCTTGATGTAAATTTGGAAAAAGTACTACCTTTTCTTATTAAGATTTTATGGGATTTTTTGAAAGTCTGTGTAGACTATCAAGTCTCTATTATTTAGTTATGCCTTCAGAGCCCTGATGATTAAAGGGCTGATAATTACAGGTGTTACCAAGATTTCCTTCCTGATGTGAAATGGCTCTTGATTTACTCATCTAACCTATGCACAATGTGTTATTGATTTCATCCTTTGACAACATTGCTTCTTGAAAATTACCTAAATTTCAGTTTCCTGCCAAGAAAGAAGAGCGAAATGCCATCATCATGAATTTTCCTGTAGTTGAACTGATAGCTTCTTGTTAAATAGCAGAAGGTTATCATTATTAATAAACATGTTAGGACTTTTACGCCGGCATATGAAATACTCCACAAGACTCATCTGAACTACTGAACTAAGCAGAATAAAATATAAATAAAGTTTCCACTCCATTTACAAAAATGTTAAGAAGTAAAATAATATCTATATTTGGTATGGTTTAGAAATGGTATTCCCCAATTTAGTGCATGGTATTCTATACCACTTACGTCATGCTCAAATCTTACGCCTCCCAGCTGTACACATATAAATACAAGCACACATACCATTTCCATAGTCAATGGCTCTCCCTCCAAGATATCTGTTAAGGTCATATAGTCCATGTGGGTTATATCCATTGTAGGCATCTTCCAGGGCAGGAAGGCTGGTGTGCTGTTGGCTGGTAGCCAGCTGCATCATGAGCTCATGACTAATGTAACTGAAGCAGTCCATCCTCGTTGTCTGTGGTACTTATGGCATACAGTGGTAACATCATTCAGCAACCAGTATTATAAAATTTAACGTTACAGAATGTTCTCGCACAAAAATCAAATTCCCTTGAGGTACACATTGTATTTCCCTGTTCCTCTGCAACACTCCCCAAGTACATCCAAGTCCCTGAGGAAAAACAATCTCGTGGGCAGATTTGCCTTTGCTTGACTCAGGACTTACCCAAACTGTCGTCTCTAACACCTTTCTCATGCGTGTTGCAGAAACTTCATCCCCTTCTGGTTTGTGGAGGTGATAATTGGGCAAGGCCAGCTCAACTGGTAGACCTTCTGGTGTTCACTAAGCACGTGACCTTCACTAAATGTAGATCCCAATGTTTCAAGGTCCCACCACTCATTGATTTCAATGAGATTTTTAACAGTCCATTGTACAATTTTTCCAGAGGCTGGTGCCAGATGGGGAATGTGATTCACTCACTCAATATTGTGCTCTCTGGCCCAGGTGTCTACAAGGTTATTTTTGAAATTAGTCCTGTTGTCAGACTCAGTTCTTTCTAGGGTGCTGTGCTGCAGCTGGACTTGCTTTTCAAGCCCAAGATGGTGATCCAGACAGTGGCATGAGGCGCAGGGTGTGTCTCCAGATCTCATCTCTGGAGGTGCCACAGCATTCTCCTTGCAAACATTCTGTCATTTTATCAGGGTCCTGTAGTTGTTCAGAGGTGAACTTCCAAATCATTGAAGTAGAAAAGGCCTTCAAAAAGTGGCCCGTGCCCTCCAACAATCCATGCCACTCATGACTATCCATCCTTGGGGCAGGTTTTTGAAAGGTACTCAAGTAATTATTGTAGCTTTTGAATTGGCCTAGGTTCTTCATAATTTGCATCCTAAAGGTACTTTTTGGTTGTAAAAATATGAGCTGTAGCATTTACCCTATGCTAAACGTATACTCTCCCAGTGCAAAGTTGCTGCAGGTTACCCTTCAGTGTGTAAACGTTGCATTACGTACAATATATTGCATTTTCTTGGCCACAAGGAAATGAGTGCATGTGCTGTTCTGTAGCTGAGGCAAACCAGGCTTTTGATGGCTAGTAGATGCAAATAGAGAATTTGCAATCAATTATTTAATGTGGGGAAATTCACAGGAGTGTGGGGCACAGAAGTTTTATTTTGTGCAGCTGTAACAGACTTGTTTTCTACTACTCTACTTTTACTTTCCTACTTTACTTTCCTACTTTACTTTGCTGCATAGTACTTTGTGCTATGTTGATTGAAGTAAACTGTTCCTTAAAGTAGGTTTTTGAAGTCTTTGGGCAACGATGAATTAAAATGACAGGTGGTAGTGCCAACTTAAACTAAATGCTTCTTAAAACACCTCACTTGTAGACTATTTTCTGTGGCTTATAACGTTGGTTATGACTTGTCTGTTAGGAGTTTTCCATGGTGAGTCTTTGCCTCAAACTATTTTATTTTGACTGAAGATGAATAATATAATACCTCCATTCATGAATGCAACTAGCAAATACATAATTTACCTGCTCTAGATATGCAGACTGCACTGTCACATGTCTTTTAACATACCCATCTTTGATGTTTAAATCTCTAAACACCAATGGTATAAGTTAGAAATTATGTAATTTCTGGGAGAAGTCAACTGCCAGTCTGCCACACTAAGTTTTGTGAGTTTATAAGCTTTGTATACTCTAAACGTGTAATGGTGTCTTAGAAGCTTAAATCTGTAGGGAGTGTTTCCTCTCCCTATATTTCTTCAGTTCTCTGAGCTCCCAGTGCTGATCAAATTCTGCATGCAACATGTAGAGTAGCTGAAGATATTCTACTTCCATTTGGTTTTATGTGTTGCTACAGTAAATCTGGCCTAGGGCACTGCGAGAAGTAAGATTGCTCACAAAACTGACTGGGGAAATAATTCTGTGTTGCTTGAATCCTTGATTTTATTATTGTTCTTTTTTTGCATGGTATAGGTTGAATTTAGTGTTATATAGTTGAAGTGGTGAAACACTGTAACAACAATACATTGTAGTACAATGAAATTAATCAGTCCTTCAGACTTTTCTATTGTTAGGGCACAGTTGGTGTTGTTTTTATTAAAGGAGTTGCATAACTAAACCTTGAACAGTGAGAAAAACTAAATATAAGAGTGTAGTCTACCATCTGTCTTGAATAGAAAGTGTCTTGGAAAAAAAATTTGTTCCTGTCTAATAAAGAGGTCTGTAACAGAGCTTAGGTACAAGATGATCACAAGATTAACAGGCTTGCATCTCACCAGCTCTTTTTAAAACTAGAATTCTTTGGTTAATTTTTCTACAATTCTCTGCAACACCACAAAGAAAGGATAATTGTTGATTTCAGAGCAGAAGGGACTGCTGGAGGTAAACTGGTCTAGCCAGATCACTCCCACCAGTTTAAAGCAAGTCCAAAGAGATAGAGTTGTCCAGGCCTTGTCAAGTTCTGGTGAAGCTGAAATCTCCTTTTCTGAAGTCTAAGGTTATAATTTGCTTGTTAAAATCTCTTGAACTTTATAAAGTCATGGTTGCTGCAGTCAAATAGAAGTATTTAAGTCAAGTGTGTTTGTGTTGCATGGTTGGGGTTTTTGTTACTTTTTCATTTTACATGATTGCAATGTGGTACTAACTCTTGTTATACTTCAATGTGATGAATCTTATGTTTTCAGATTGGAATGACTATTTTTTTTCATAATTTGGGGAAAAAATTACACTGTCACAATGTTAATATGTATCTCTTTCCAAACACGTCAGTGGATATCCTGTATGTCCTCAAAAAGTTTGTGAAGGTAAGGGACATTGATGTATCCAACAAATTTTTGTACGTTCAGCTACACACAGATAAAGCAAGTGGCCCATCTCTTATTAAGCAGGTATTTCAGACCTGAGAAGTAAGGAAACAAGTACTGGCCAATCAGACTTCTGCTTACTTCTGTTTGGGTTAGTGCTGCTCTAGTTGTTGTATCTGAATTTTCTTTTAAGAACTCAATGCTTTGACAGAATATATGACTGCAAAATCCATCACAGCAAACCCCTGCCATATTTAAGATAAAGCTGGACAGCCTGTGGAACAGCTGAACTCCAGAACTGAGTTGACATTCCCAGCTGAGCCAGAGTACTACATGTCTTCATGAGGCATTATGTGGAGCCATCTCACAGAAAACTGAAATAACACCCAGCAGAGGCAGGATTATACTATGTTATTTCTTTGTGTTTCTGATCCTTACCCTAGGAACCTTTGGTACCTCAGTACAGAGCACTGAATATTGTCAAGTTAGGCTTAGAAACAAAATCTATGCTCTGTGAGGAGAAAATAAGATCTGTTTAAGTAGTTAAGTCTCATGAAAGGCCTGTGAGGACATAATTGGTTCTAATTGGCTCTCACTGAAGGACTGACATGGTCCACCTGCAGCCAAATGGTTCTTAGAGAGGTAAAGAAATAATCTGTCTTCATAAAGAATGAGGAACTCACCTCCAAGCTTGTCATTGCTGCTGAAAGGCCTGATAACCAGTACAAAGAAAAGGAGAACTTTCAAGTCAAGTGAGACTAATTTTGGGAAGTAAGTTTTAATTTGTGAAGATATCAACAATGAGTAAATCTAGTTTTGCTTACCATGTTGCTGTACCTACTTTTAGTCAATAGGGGAAATACACACAGAAGTTATAGAACAAACTGATAAACTGAAGGAGTGTATTTGTAGTATAGTTTTAGGGGGGCTGTTGTTATACCTGTGCATGGGGGCAGGACACAGATAATTCACTACCTGGTCATCTCCAACTGTCTAACCATAAGGTTCCAGATAGAGCTGGGGATGCTTAAACAAATGGACAGACAAAACCTTTCCACACATCTTAAAATAGCTATGCACCCTCTATCTGGGGTTCAAAGCTGAAGGAGGAGACCGAGTCTATAAAATTACTTTTTCTGAAACCAGAAAAGTGTATGTGAACAGTTCCAGAATGCCAGAATGTACTCTTTTGGTAATTCAGAACTATGAGTGAAATTTTCTTTGTAAACTGATTTTGGACACATTTGTCTCAATTAACTGAGGGCATGTTCTTTTGGATGTGCATAGGCCTGTAAGGGAAGAAGAAAACATGATTCGTTTTCACTCTGTCATTGAGTCAGCTGATCACAAATAATTTCATTCCTCTGTGGCTGATTTTTTGATGTCTGTTTTGGTAATGTGCTCTGAGATGTCTAGAGGAATCCTCTTTAGCAAGGGAGAAGTGTATCAATTATTTCTACTAATGTGTAGCATTTATTTGGAATTCAGGCCATAAAGAGCTTCAGTGGAGCTTCGGCTTTGTAGGCAAGTGTAGAAATTACCCTTACATGATCCACCTGTTTCTGTATCTAACTACATTTACTCTGTACAAGGTTGTGTGATAGATGTTGCTGATTGGTATGGTGCAGAAACCTCAGTTGTAGTTTCTCTCAGATTAGAAAATGTAACCAGTAATTGCCTGTACTTTCTACATCTATTTTATCCTTGTTGCAGTAACAGAAGCTGCTTGATTTTGCTTACTAATCTGTAACCATTGTAATGGTGCTCAGAAAAGTGAGGTGCAGTAAGTGTCTGAAACATGGAGGAGTGTTGTTCCTGGCCTGCCTGTAGATTTGGATGGGACAGGAATTTTAGATATATTTTCCAAGAAGCTTGGGGGCTGATTTTATAACTGCTGAGTTATAAAATCTTGCTTCTAACTCGGAGTGTTGGGTACAAGTCAGAATGTGAACTCCAAACTTTTTCGCTTCTCAGCTTCCTCATCTGTGGCAATAATTCCTCACTTGTGTTTCTGCCTTCCTCAGCTCAGATGGCCTTCATGAATGTGGGAGGACAGTGTTCAGCATGGGAGAAGTTTGGTGCTGTCCTTAAAAACAGGGCGAGGAACAAATTCCCAGGCTCAGTGGTGACAAGACAAATGGTGCTGGAAATATGTGGACTAGATATCAAAAAATCTCATGAAGTGTTGAGAAAATTGTAGTCTCCTACTATGCATGAATAGTCTTTAGCTGAAGGCAAGTCCAACCCCAAGCATAAATGCTAAATATTTCCTTTGAATCCACTTGTAAGATTGAATCCCATGCTTTTGAAACGGGAGTGGCTTGTGGTTTTCTCCCCTGAACAGCAGTGTCCAATCTAGCCTCATCTGGGGTGTTGGCACTAATGAAATCATTCATTCTTCACAAGCTGTCTTGATAATGCTTTATAAACTCTTCACTTCTCTTTGTCTTAAATGCTGCCTGTCTTTATTTAGCAACTAATAATGCACTTCATCAGGCCTGGCCAGCAGAACACACTGATTTCGCCCTGTAACGAATGAAAACATGTGCTTGCTTAAGTTGTTCCTCTTGGAAGTCATAGCATTACCACTAGACTTGGTAAAAAGCTAATATGTTTTTCTTTGTTTTTTTATCTTGTAGCTGGTGCCACATATATATTTGGGAAGAGTGGGGGTCTCATCCTGTACACCTGGCCAGCTAATGACAGACCGAGCACGAGGACAGACCGTCTTGCTGTGGGCTTCAGCACAACAGTGAAGGATGGCATTCTTGTCCGGATTGACAGTGCCCCTGGGCTCGGTGATTTTCTGCAGCTGCACATAGTAAGTATAGACAGGCCCATGTCTCTCCCAGACCTGTGTTTCTCTTAACTGGATATGCATTTGAAGAAAGCTGTTGCTCTGAAATACCATGTGTCATGTTCTGTACTTTGTGTCTTCAATTCCCATCAGATTAAACTGCTTATAGTAGTTCTTTAGGGTTTTGTAGAGTTCCTGAATGGAATGCACAGAGAGTTAAGTCTTGATGCTGAAGAAATTGGGGAGGGAGGAAACAAACAAAACAAAACTCAAAAGCCGCATGTGATTCAATAGTAGGATTTATTCAAAAAGTGGAGAAACATTTTGCATTAGTGTTAATCTACTGAGTTATATGCACAGTCCTGAATACAGCTGAATCTGTGGTGAAGTATCACCATTCTCAGAAGACAAAGAATAAAAGGGAGTGATAAGGTGTTGTTTTTTTCCTCACAAAGATAGTTAAGTGAGAACTGAACAGATCCTCAAGCTGATATAGATTGCTTTAGCAGCAGGGTAGTTCAAAAGAATAAGAATTTGATGTTAGCACAACATAGCTTTGCAAGAAGAAAATTCCCCTTTTTGTGAGAACTTGAGCAAAAGCGGGTTTTAGGAGAGTTTAATTATTTGAGAAAATGAGAAAACTAGAACTGGAAACTTTTTGACTTTGTTATTTTATGTGATCCTTTGGGAGGAGAAGAGCTATTCCGTCAAAGAGCTTGTTTGCTTTGTTTTCCTCTGACAAATAGCCAAGAGGTTTACTAGAGGTAGAGGCTGGTCATGTTACTTGATGTTCAGATTATTTCCAATGTATTATGCATTAATTCATAGTGGAAAGGCAACCAGGCCATTTGCAAATGTTGAATGAGCTGGGGATTTGTTGACATTTCATGGAACCTTGAAGATATAAGTTAACAGGAGAAATGCCAGGGGCCAAAACAGACCTAATGTGAATGATGGAGGGCCTTAATCTGCTGCTGGAGTTTACCATGTTCAGAATCATGTTGAAGCACTGGATATATTGCAGGGTGGTTTTGAAACAACCAGAAACTAGGTTCTAGCACTCATTACCAGTATTTTAAGTGGTTTTTGTTTTGAATCCTGTTGTAAAATTCGAATTCATTTGAATGGGATAGATATGGCTTGAACCATTCTACTGGCAGCAATTCTGGTTTTTCTCTTCTGTGATATATCCAAATATTTAGTTGGTTTTGTGCTGCAATGAAAATGAGATCAAATCTTGGCATTTTTTTTTTTTTAATATATATGAAACCAGGCTTTCTTCCTTTCTTAAAAACAGAACAAAAAGAACCCCAGAAGACTGTAAAAGTGAACAGTGCTAAGCCTAATTGGTTGGACCTTTGTGACTCAAATTAAGCAAATATGACTGGGCATGTCTGAGCAAGGCAATGTATATTCTTCAGGTATTAAAATATAACATGTAAAATACTATCAGTTTACTGGAAAACGCTGTTGTTCCATGTGAGGAGAGGTGCAGAGACATGAATTTGTTAAGGTTGTAGAAAAAGTCTTAAGATGGGATCATGTTAGTCTTGGATGCCTAATGGGACGTTATAGAGAAAATGAAAGTCAGGTTTTCCTTTGTAGTAGTCAGTGGAAGGAAGAAGGAAAATGGACACAAATACCAACAAAAGAAGTTTTAGTTCTGCATTAAGATAAGAACTTGCACAATGACTCTTTTCAGCATTAATGATGAAGGCACGTGGTTTTTCTCTGTAGTTTGGTCTCAAATATCTACCTTTCTCTACCCTTAATTAAACATTTTAATGACTGATTTTTTTTTTTAATTATAAAAAATTACAGATTGAATAGATTGAAACAAAGTAATTGAACCTGATTAAAAAATAATAGCAAAAGAAAATCACTGCTTTCTCTTTCCAATCAGTTTTGGAAAAGAAAATTATATAAGTTTTTCAGCTTCTTCCCCATATTTTTTTTTTCCTAAACTGCTCTGTATGGCATGATGCAATTTTCAGATTATTTCAGGTATCTAAATAAAATCTACTAGTTGTGGTTGATATTATTATTAAAAGTTCCATTGAATGCTTCCTGTGTAGTTTGGCCAATTTTATCCCTGAAGCTATTCACTAGCAGTAAATATAGAATTAGTTCAGCTTTAATTTCTCCTGTTCTTTTGTGGTCAGGATGGATTAGGAGGATTTGCCAGTCATTCACAAGGAGCAAAGGCATGCTGCTGTGCTCTTCTGGAGATGGTATTACTGTTCATCATATATATCACTGATTCTACCTAGCTGTCAAATAAAGTATGTGGTCTGGGACTTATGCTGTTACATGCAATAGAAAAGTTGAAGAGGAACTTTTAAAGGGTTATTGACTTCTTGAATATCTGTAAGAGGTTTTTAACTCTGGTTTATGGTTCACAGTAATATAAGTGAGCTTACGTCAGGATTATTTTGGAAAAAATTGAAATCTGAAGTTAAAGGTGCATCTTGAAATGACACTTAAAATGTAAGACTATTTAGGATCTCTTAGCAAATTGCATGCAAGATTTCAATGAGACAGAGATCTTTTGTAGCTGTCTGAAAACTAACATATGCTTCTGCTGTCATAATCAAAGACTTTGTCTATCTTCTTTTCTTCAAAACCTTCCTTTAGGCCATTTTCAATTGTCAAGAGAAACAAGGCAGCATGGGTCAAATTGTAGTAGAAATATGGGATAAATAAATCTTTAATTCAGAGCTATGAAACCAGATCAAATTGATTATAAAATAAGCTTTGAAAACCCAAATACTTAGACCATAAAGCAAATTATAAGAGAAAGAGAAAACACTAATTTTAATGGAATTTGTTTTATATGTATTTAGCAACTTGACTTTTTCAGGTGCAATTATTTAATAATAATAGTAATAATAAAAGTGACAGAGATTTTCCTAGGTTAATATTGGGGATACTTCTTTTCCTGGAGCCTTTTTAGATGTTCCATTTACAGAATCATTTGGATGCTATTGGCTGGATGCTGACCTCCTCACACTTCCCTCGGTGTTCTATTGATGATAAAAGGTGAAAAAAGGCACCTGATGATCACTGTTTTCTAATGTGCATCAGTAAACTAAAATTTAATCCAAAATTAATAGTAATGGCTATGGTTTATCAAGATCTGATTCTGTTTTAAAGATTGTAGAAATTGCCTGTATTCTTTTAAGGAGACCTTTTAATAGTTTGCCTGCTTTTTGAATATCATGTATATCATGTTCTGTAGTGTTCATTGTGATCTCTTTCTATTTGTGAGATTTGAAGTCAAAGAAGATATTTTATTTTGAAGTTAGGTATTTGTCTGTTTAATTTACAGTCATTCAGTTAGAATTCATTTTTTAATTATGAGTCTTTCAGATATTGTGGAAATTAATTGACTAAGATGTCTCTTTTATATGACAAAAAAATTACAGCCTCTGAAACTATTTTCTCTCCTGACTTACAATGAAGTATGAAGTGGCAGCCCAGCAAAAATGGATAACATACCATCCAGATCGATGTATATGAAGCATGAGGTTTTTTGTGTGAACAGACTGTAGCATCAGGAATAAGAGTGTTGCCAGAGCATCAGATCCCTCCTTAGGATATTTTGTTTTCCTGACAATTCATTCAAAGTACAGGTCCAAATTGTCTTCCACAATGGATACTGAAAAGACTGCGTGTCTTGAGATGTGGGTTGAATGCTTCTGTGGGTTTATTCACCTTGCACTACTACACTTTCTTTTTTGTGCTTTACCACATACATTACATAGAGATGAAATGGGGAGAGAAACAGCTGCAAGTGATGATGGTGTCATTCTTGTGGTAACTGTGGAGAGAGAAATCATTTATGTGTGCTGCTGGTTTGGTCTGCATTCTTTCATTTTGTTCTATATGGTAAACTGCTGTCAAGCCTTTAGATCTTCAGAATGGTGTTGTGGGACTGTTTCAGTTTCTGAATTTCTCACAAGAAGGAATTTAGGTTTGGGCAATAATGTTAGTGATTTTGGGAGGAGTTTGGCTTAAGTAGGCCCAGGGTAGTGGGGATCCATCATTTAGCACCAGACTACCACTGAAGGCTACAGAATTTGCCATAGCCCATTCTGAGTTTTAAGCAATAAGCCCAGGAAAAAGCAAGTCTTCCCTGAGTTAGAGATGGTATTGCTAAATGAGAATGAGTATAAATGGAAGAAAACGAATGTATACATTCAGCCATTTATTTTCTTTTCAATTGTACTATGATTGGCCCATGTCTTTGGATTTTACAGTTGTAAAACCAATTCTGGCTCCTTTCTATGAAGTCTCCCTTCAAAACTGCAGTGGCATGTTATCTGAGAAGATACAGAAGCAGAAGAAGATGTAGAATCAGGAGAAGGATAGACCAAGGGTTGTCCTTATCATAAACAGAGGGTATATGATTAACTGAATAACTTCAGGGCTACTCTGAGATAATAAATGGAGGCAAAATACAATAGGAGCTTGTGTTTTGCTTTTCTAAAACCAAAATCTCTTTGATGCAAAGTATTTCAACCTTTCCTAGGCTGTATACAGACTGAGCATTAACAGGGTTACATTTTTATACCAAAGAAAGTAGAAAGAACAGGGTTTTCTTAAGACTAACTTGCATTATTTTGCAGGCAGTATATCAGCAGAGGCTGTAGACCATGAAAAAAAGTGAGTGATCTGCTTCAATATCCTATCTTGTGCTTTGCTCTATTTTTAGCTGCCTTTACTGGTGTTAGTTTTCTCTTAGGGTGATTCACCATGTTAGACCACGGTTTTTCTTCTTGTGTAGAACTCTTAGTTTGTTCAAGTTTAATTTTTTTGAATATAAATAATTTTATCTACCCTATCTTGACTGTTTTTACATTGGTGTCTATTCAGAATAGTGCTTTTACTCTTGCCTTGCCTGGTTTTTAAGCAGTGTAGAGCAAGTCTTTGAGTTTGATGCAGTTCTTGGAGAATACCAGAAGTGGTTAAGTAGTTATCAGTTCCAAAGTGTTTAGTGCCCATCATGCCTCATTTCCTTCATGAATCAGCAAAGAGCTGTGTACATTCCTCCTAGTTTAAATTATACAAATTATGAGCCCCTACAGATTGGTATAGAACACATATCCAGTCAAAGATATTCTATGGTGAAACAGCCAATGGATCAGCAAAAGGGGAAATGTGACAAAGGCTTCAGTGTCGAAGCAAGAAATTATTTACAGAATGGCTAAGTATAGGAGACAACATCTTGTATAACACATTTAGCTGAGGAAGTGAACAACTAGTGAATCAAAGTGACTAGACTACCTGCTGGTAAAGGGAGAGAATTAGGATGAGCTTTCAACCAAAAGATTATATTGTCTAGATCCTTACAAGGTCGAGAAGAACAAACTGTCTGCAGACATTTTTTTATGAAGATAAATATAGCAACTGTCCTGAGGGAGTGCTCTGCAGGTCTCCTGTGATTATTAACATATAGAAATTGTGTGAATGTAGGTTTCTGCTAGGAGTAAGTTCTCTGGCAGAGGCAGAGACTCCTGAATATACTGTCTTTAATAGATCCCACCTGGGAACTAACATATGCTGGAAGGCTTGAAACCATGACTGCTAACACCCTAGGCAAGATGGAAAATGAACCTAATGAGAGACTGGAAGAACTGTTGTGATTTAATGTCAGTGTATGAAGATTCACTGGAGTCTCTCCTTCATGTCATCATATATATCTTTTGCAAACCTTTGTTACTGTGATTTGTCAATTCTTGAAGTTCAGATTAACTAGCTAATCGATGCCTTTAATTTAGGTTGCATTTTGTTTAAGGTAATTGGGATTGGCAAGAAAGTCCTCATTTAAGATGTGACATATATGTACATGTCCTGCAGTACCATAAAANATGCAACCTCTGTTTAAAATGCATTCTGGAGCTTGAAACTTGTTGGTTTTTTTTTTTTTTTGTCCAGGTTTGTCTTAGGATTCATTGTGGTTCTGTGAATTGCTATTAGGTGTTAAAGATCAAATCACAGAGTATCTCACATATCTATCCAAACACCCTGTATGGCAATAAATACTATGCTATTGCTTATCCTTGTACACTGTACAAACAAATACCATGGTTTGCTTCATATTTATTTTACTCTCTCTCGTGACTGTAGTGCCTAGGTAGAATATGTCATCTAGGGCTGTATAATATATCATAATTTCAATTAAACCTGAGATGAGTTGCCTTTCCTGTATTGCAGTACTTTCTCTTGGTATTTCAGAACTAGTAATTGTCACACAGTCTTGTCAGTGTGTGAACAAACAAGGAAATATTAGGGATACTTTTTTTGATGCTGAGAAAATTTAGATTCTGCTTCTTAATATTTTTCTTTTAAATACTAAAACAAAGGATTTGAAGTAATGTGAAGGGTTTTTTTCTAGATGAGTCAAAGAAATAAGACCATTCCAGTGAAGTTCTTTACTTGAAATAATGAAGACTCGAAGAAGATAAGTGTGAGGTTTTCAGTACTCATTCCAAAAGAGACTAAAATCTTTAATATTTGTATATTCTAACAGTTGGCAATATAGATTTTTGTCCTTTACAAGAAGCTTTAAACTCATGAGCTTGTTTAGACCAACCCATCTTCTGTATGCTTGGATAAATTGCACTAATAGGTTCTAAATTAAATCTGTTTGCAATTAAAGCCTTTATCACCTTCTCTATGGTTGCATCAAAAAAGTAAGATAAAATTCTTGATCTTCATGTTAATGGATAGCAGCAGGGTACAATAATAATTCACTGCACATTTAGATATACTGAGTACTACTCAAAAGCAATTAAACAAGGGCAATTGTCAGTATAATCTACTCCAGCTTGGTATCTGATGTAACCTTCTCATCAAAGGTTAGCAACTGTTTCATACTACATCAGCTACAGTGAAATGAATTGTTTCTCTATTAAGCCTCTTGGAAGAACATTCTAAACAGGAACATAGTATTGAATTTTATGAGGAAAAAAAAATGAACTTGATCAAATCCAAGCAATATTACACATTGTTTGCACTGTGACTTGAATTTTACAGGGTTTCAAAACTCAATGCAGGGAAAAGATAGCTTGATCATTGATATGCAGCTGGCTGAGATGAAAATCATCTGTTCTAGAGAACATGAAAGACTAGTCCTGCACAGTTTTGTACGGTAAATGAAAAGCAATTTTGCCTTTTCCTATTCTGCTAGGACACTGCAGAGACTATTTTGACTATTGAGACTATTTTGAGGAGAAAACACACTGGACTTTGGCTTATTTTCTAGCATTAAAATTCTCGTGAGTTTCCCTCACCATAAGTTTTCAAGAAAGGGCCAGAGTTCGTATTCAGAAACATTATTCTAACACTTATTATAGTGCCTAAAACATACTTTTGCATGTGATTTTAGAGAAGCTATATAAACACATCACCATATCTCTTTTAAAGGTAGACATAAACATGCTTTTAAAATGAGAAAACTGAGGCTTTCAAGATTAAATGATGTAACTAGGGCTGTTGTCTCAGAACGGGAGCTGGTTGGCTCTGAATGCTCATCTTCTCTCAAATCAGAAGTCTTCAAAATTCTCCCTTCTCCCTCCCCTGAGAGATTCAGTATCAACAGCTGGGGGAAGGTAGTGCCCGTGGAAAGCTGCTGTTGCCCACACATCTGAGAACTGATTTTACAGCAGCAGGTGCTCTGTGGTGGTTTTTTTGTTGCTTGTTTTTTCCTCTCTGAGTGTGTATGGAGCCTGAGCTTGCTTAGCTTGTGTGCTGTTTGGATCAAGGCAGAAGTGGTGTTATTTGTGCTAATAAGCCTCCCCCATTAGTTAACCTTTCAGTGCATAAAGCATGATTGAACTGAAGGGTTCCTGCTGGTTTGAAAGGCTTTTATGTTAAATACATGATACAGGCATTTTCTTCTTCCATCTCCTTAAGTAAAAGAAGTGCGATAGTGGGACAAAGAGGCTGTAAAGACTTCAACAGTCTGAAAGCAAGTCGAAGTAAAGCTTATGTAGTGTGAATATTCTCTTAAATATCTTTGCATAGCTTTTTTTTTGCTACATTTAAATTCTTGGTGCTCTGTTTAAGCAATTTCTAGCCTACAGAAAAAGAGTGCCTTGTATAAGTGGTAGAATTTGGGACTGTGCAAAGCATAAGCTGAGCATATTTTTACCTATACCTGATAATCAAGTATATTACTAGCTCTGACTGGCCAAATTTACTTCAAGTGCACACAGCCCTTGTTTTAGCTTATTCTTTATTCTTGTCAATTACTGATGTTAAGAATGCAGTTTCTGAAAGGCAGGTGATAGCAGCCATTAAGCATGAAAAAAAAAGTATCTTATACTGGCTCAGGCTTCCTTTGCTATCTTATCATATCTCTTTTACTCTATTGTTTTTAGAAAATCTCATCTGAAATCCACTACCATATACAGGCTTTCAGGGTTTGGATCATTAAACCCCTTTAGTATGATACTGCTCGGCCTTAAAGAGATGGTGGGTTTTATCAGTTCTGTAGGGAACCATATTCATGCTTCTAGTATGCTATCTAAACTAGCAACAGGAATGAGAGCCACTAACTTTACAGGCATTCCCCCCTTTTTAATGGGAAAGGATCTGTCTGTGTCTTTGGGTGTATTGCTAAACAATTCTAATGAATATTCTTGTTATCAGCAGGTTATCCTTTCATAGAAGGTATGTTGTATCGTAAATATATTCAGAGACTGGGCCCTCAATGAACAATGATCTTCTGCTATAATTCAGGTGGGCAGCACATGCTGCAGCATTGCAGATTAAGTAACTGTGTCTTCTGTACAGAACAGAGAGATTAATACAGACTTTCAGGAGTAGCCACTGGATTTGCATTGTATAATGAGCTGGGCAACATGTGGAAAAAATTTGGGATGTGCTAGAAGATACTTAAGCTACTGTACTAGGAGATTGTGAAGGAGAGGTAGGGGTGCCCTTTGGGTGGGATTTTCTGTGTGGTGCTGTACCACTGTACTGAAGCCTGTGTATAAGTTTACACTCCACAGCATCCATCATTCCAGGGATCGCTGCTAAAACTTGCTTTTTCATCCTTATACTTTTGGGAAGGTTTGACAAGAGGAATTTAGTCCATTGTTCTCTTACACTGAAAGGACTTTCCTGCCATGTGCTAAGATTTGACTGTACTGATTCTGTCTCCAGTTTTGAGACCAGAAAATTTTCTTTTTGTATTCATTATTTGAAGAACTTGTAAGTCTTTGCATGTACAAATCTTCTCTGTTTCTTTTACTGCAAAAATTTACTTCTTGCTGTTATGCTTCTCCACCATATTTTTGTCTTCTCTCATCTGTGTTTCTGTGAAAGGAAGGAGATTGTGGTTTCTCATTTATATTTCTTTAAAACTTTTGGAAAGCCCAACTAACTGTAGTCCTCCTAGAATTGTTGCTGTTAACTACTTTTATTTTTTTTAAAGGAGATTAACTCAATTATGATGGAATATGTGGGTAAAAAGGCAAATAGTTCCAACTATTTTACGTGATAGAAAACTGTTTTGCTTGAAACCAGATTAAAAATCTTTCCCTTTTTGATGGGAAAAATCACTGTTTGGTTTTAGGGCTTTACATATAGATGAGGTTTTCAAGGTTGTTGGGTGTGCATCTTGATTAAGGAACACAGAACAGGGAAAGGACTATCTAGGTTATCAATTCCAGTCCTCTACCCTCATAGCTGTACCATTGCAGCCTCTTTTCTGGCTGTATCAGATCTACCTCATCCCTTCTGGTTTTCTGGTTTTGCTATTTCTCTTGAAATGCTGTTCTAAAATCAATTTTTTCCTAAGATTTAAAGTTTAACTTATTTTCAAGCCTTTATGTATTTATACACATCAGTTTAACCTTCATTTGTTTTATGCCAATATTGCCCTTCAGGTCCTCTCTCTTTTTTCAAATTTACCTGTTGGTGGCTTTTATGAGAATTGTATTGCCTGTGCTTTATGTCAGCAACTCCCCACCCATCCCCCCCAGATCTTCTGGGCTACCTCTGTATTGTAATGGGTCATCATGAAGATATCTGGGGCCAGTGCAAATTCAAACATACAAGCCCACAAGGTGCAGCTGCAGGCAGGTTTCACTGCTTTTGCACCCAAATGTTCACCTGTGTTTGGGAGGATTTATTTGGGCAGCTGCAGCACCAAATATGCATTGCTGCTTTCTTGTAGACCCAGGCTAGGTCTTTGTAAGCCATCCAGGATATCTTTGTTTCTGAGCTTGGTTGGCTGTGTAGACACAGCTAGGTGCATGTGCACACAAATATCATCCAATCACATCTGTTCCAGAATCCTTTTACAGCAGTGGTGTGATCAGTTTAAAGGATGTGTTCTCAACCAAAGCCTTTCAGTTCCCTCCCAGTGTGGTGGTGTTTATCATAACATCATTACTTATTATATGTAATTATTTTCTTAGAACTTATTTTTCCTGCTTTCAGTGACAGCTAGTAGTAAATGATAATGCTGGGTTAGAAGGCAGAGGGGCTGTTCTCTGGTTTCCTGTTGTTTGTCTAGGAAAAATAAAAAGTATTTTGACACATTAGATGGCATGTTGACGCAGTTTATAAAACCTTTATCAGAGGACATCATGTGATATGTAGTCTTGAGCCTTGCAGTGATTCCCAAGATGGCTATTAATGGGCTTGTGAACTTGTGAATGGAGAGTGGTAAATCTGTCCTTTGCAATAATTGAAAAGACATCATTTATAATATGAGCAGTGGCACTGAAGGATGATTGCTGCTCTTTAGGGACAGAGGTAATGTGTTGTTGCATGCAATTTTGAAGCAAGGCACCTAATATTGATCTACTTGGCCATGTCTTAACATCCCTTGATCAGTTGCACAAGGCATTTCCTGCATGCCCTGCTCTTATCCCCCTCCCCTCAGAAGAGCCATTTCTTAGCAAACTCTTTTAATTCCTTGATGAAAAGCTTAGATTACAAAACTGTGTGTGAAAAGAAGCTAGGAAAATAAGAGATTTAGAGAGGCACAAGGAAGGAGTATTTTGCCTTTAAAAATGCAGAAATAGGCAGAAGTAGGAATATGAGCTGCTTTGCCCACCTCATTTAGGTATTGCATAGTGCTCTCAGTATTGTTCTCTGCATAACACCTGGCCTTACTCTGAAACACATCATAATGACCGAAGTGATGATAATCCAGTAGATTTCTTAATATTGCTACTGTGAGATGTACATGGTGCCTGATTCTCATTTCTTTTTTCTTTGAATTTCATTGTCTTCAACGAAAGTGGTAAATTGTAGTTTTAAACAGCTTTTAATTATATCAAGGTTGGGGCAAACATTTTTCCATAGAGAAATTATGAGTATAAAATCCCTTCACTGGCATTCATGGAATTCACAGAATCATAGATTATCCTGAGCTGGAAGGGACGCACAAGAATCATCGGTTTCCACTCCTGGCCCTGCACAGGACAACCCTAACAGTAATGCCATGTGCCTGAGAGCATTATGCAGTGCAGCATTTGGCTCATGATACATCATCCCCAGTGCTCGCTGAAAGAAGTCCTTGACTTGAAGCTTCCCATGAAGGTGGTGCTCGATAGTCGCTGGATAGTTCCTGGTTCTTTGAACAAGAAAGAAAAAAATTAGTTAGCTTGTTACACAAGCTTTCTGTCTTTCACATTTGCACTTCTGTGTCAAAAGCCAGCCTTTTCGCTGAGACAATGAGTTGCACCGCTTCTTCCCCAGAACTGCTGATACTGTAAGTGTTTTTGGGGTTTGGAGGTCACTCATATCACCTGGGCAAGACAAAGTCCAAAGAGTACATTTGAGCTAGTTAAAGAGCTCAAAACTTTAGCTGCTGAACGTTGTTCAGTGCTTTTTAAGAAGTCATTAATTTTTAATCTTGAGGTGGTTTTTTACTGTAGTACAACCAGAACCATTTTTTGTGTTTCTTGCCTATTGGAGTAGGTGATAAGTTCCTGAAACCAGACAAATATGGGGCAGAGTGAGTTCATCTGCAGGGCTGTGCTCTCTGGTGGGATTGTTGCAGCCTGTGTTTTGTCAGGTGTGATGGTTAGTGACACTGACTGTTCACTTGAAGTATATTTTTGACAAATGGAAGAGTAGAAGGGAGAAAGTTGCTCTTGTCACTTGCTTAAAATGAGAACAAAAAAATTACTTCCTCCATAATTTGGGACTTACGGTTTGTCTTGCCTGGGCTAAAGAGCCTGTGGTCCACATCACTACCAAACTGCATTATCTCGGGTGTATAAACTAGGTACAGAGATGACAGGGACCCTTACAAATTATAGCATAAGTGGGCAGATATCTGCAAAAGTAAATTAATCTGCTGTAAGTGTGATGTATCCACAGATGTGAATGCACCTCGTTTAAATACGGCTGGGAGGAACAAAGGGGGTGTTATGCAGCCATCTGAATTATTACAGTACGTATGTAAAACCATGTATCGGGTGTAAATGTAGGCAAGGTGGAAGCTGTGGGATGACTTCTGTGGGACAAGACCAAGGTATGCCCCATGCCAGAGTCATCTGGCTTCAAAATGGACCCACTCTGGACACAGCTGAACCTGTCAGCCAAGCCAGCATCACCTGTGGAAGCACATTCAGGAAAGGGCAGAAAAAGCCAAGAATGAGATGGGGTTTCAGGAAAGGATGATAAACATCAGAGGTAACACCAACGTGAGAGGAGTAAGAGATAAAAGTGCTCCAGGGCAGAGCAGATTATCCACTGTAGCCTATGGAAGATCCTCTGCTGGAACAGATGGATGTTCCAAAAAAAAAAAAAACAAACAACTGGTCTGTGGAGAGTCCACTCTGGAGTAGAGCAAAAGTGTAAGAAAGAAGTAGCAGCAGAGAAGAACTGCTGTGTACTGACGGATGACCCGCCCTTTCCACGTTCGTTGCCTCACTGAGGGGACTGTGTAGCTCATGGTGATAGCAAGGACTATCACCAGGGCATTGAAATCTGCACTGAAGGAGTCAAGTTGAGCCTGGGAAAAGGGGTGGAGAGGTGTTCTCCTGTTTTAGTGTTGGTCTTTTTGTTTCCTGCTAACCAAACCTGTAAAAAACTAAATATATATTAACTCGTAGTAAATTAATTTCCTCCAGCTGCATCTGTTTTGTCCCCAACAGTAACTGGAAAGTGATTTCCCTGTCTTTATCTTGAACCATGAGCCTTCTTGTTCCTATTCTCTTCAGCATAAGAGAGGACAAACTAGGAAGGAAAGTGAGCAAGCAGCTAGATGGGAGTTTGGCTGCCAGCCAGGTCTAAGCCACAGCCACTACAAAGCATTAGTGGGGCAGTTTTGAGCAAATGGGATAATAAAATTCCTTCAATTCTTTTGTTGGTAAACCTGAATCTGCTCCATATGGAATGGCTACGTTTGACCCTGAAGAGTGCTTAGAATCTAAAAGGTCAAGATTGTTGAGGGTGTCTACCTCAAAGACAGTAAATTTAGGCTTCCAGGGGTCATCACTGCATCTCATGCTGTCCAGATTTGTGCTGCTTCTTATGATTTGTGCCTCCTGCCTCCCCTCCCATGTCAGAGATGTTAGTAGAGGACTGTAGTGTGCTTGGAAATGTGTTACAAGGACTGGATCATAGATTATAGAAAATTTGGAAGAAACCATGGAATATAGCTATAGTCATTTAGAAGTTTAAAAGAAAATGGAAAGTCACAGGATTTGGAATTAATTTTGAAAGTATAAAAGGACTATTGCTTGAAGGTAAGAGGGTGATTTATTGTACTAATATAAACAGCTGAGTTGCCTTACTTTTTTGAAAGTACTTTGATTATTTTTGATAGAAACAGACTATTCTTTTGAGATTTTTCACTGAGATTAATATTAGATTTGAAGGTTTGTAATTATAGTGTCTTACTAAAAACCCTTCTAGTTTTTGGGTTTGAATTTCTCTGTTGCTTATGTCCTCTTTGTTTGACTGATAGAAGTATCTAAATGTGGTTAAGACCAGCATGAAGCAGCATGTAATTTTAGCCTCTGTGTGTGCCAACTTGTTGTCAGTTTCTACCCCCACATTTGGAGTGCTGAGGGATTCCTTCAGGCCTTGGAAGCTCATTGAAGCGTTGGCAAACTGCAGAAAAGTATGATTTAGTATAGATGAAGTGGAATATATTCTTCAAAATATGGGGATGAGGGACAGTGATGATCCATTTAGAAGGATGAAATGGAGATTTCTCAAAGATCCACTAAGAATGTGCAGGTTAATGTCTAAAATGGTCCAGGACTTCCTGAAACTTTATCTGAAGAAGAGTGACAAAGGTCAGCAGAAAAGTATTTGCAAGCAATAATTTATTCGAAGTGAAAGGTAAGATAAAAAGAGATACAAGAGTAGTACAGTGGTGGGGTATCTTCTGTAAAACTTGTGTAAACTTTTGCCTTGGAAAATGTTTTGTCTACACTGAACAATCAAGCAGTGGAATTACCTGAGGGTAAGTTTTCTCCTGAGGATAGAAGCTGAACTTTAAGACATTAAGTATTACTAAAGATGAAGCTTGTTCTGTAGATCTCTGATGCAAAAAGGAATAGAAAATTTTCTGAAGCAGAAGGCATAATAATGCACATTCAATAGAGTTTGGTTTTTTTAGGTAGGCTTAGGTTATTTTTAATGACCTTAGATGGGGGAGAATATGATGTCATTTTGCCAGTTCATGACAATTTTGTGTACTGGTTTATTGTAAAGTGGCTACTTCAGTATGTGATGTTACATAATGAACTTAATAGTCATTCAAGTTAGAAGTTAAAATTGATCTATGATGATGCAAACCATAACCTGAGTAAGATGAAAAGCACCTTTAAGTTCTGAAAAATGGCAGTGGAAAAATACCTAGCATCTAGCAGTAATGAAGAATCCCAGAGAAGGAAAAGACCAAGGTAATCATCATTTCCTCTCAAGACAGATTCTGTGTTGCAGTTCCTAAGTTTTTTTCCTTTACTCTATAGTTAACAAATGATGATGATTTTAGCACTTTGTATAAGTGATGATTTCACAACTGAGTAGGCTTTCATCTTTAACATGGCTATAAAATCTTAATATAAATTGTTGAAAATGCATGTTTCTATTAACATTTCTTAATTAAACATTTTTCTTCCATGATAGATTTATTTTGTAAGGGAAATAAATTTCACATATGTAAGGACAATTAATAGAAACTCTACTCTCATTTTCTGAAGATAATTTTCTCTGCTAATATTCTAACATCTTTCAACAGTGTCTATGAGTATTCAAAATTACCTGTCTGTGGCAAACTCCTGGCAGGTTCTTTATGTCATAGGACACATATACTGTTTGACTGATATATTTACTTCAAAACAGCTGTTGCTGTAATTTTTCTTTATTAAAATGCAAACCTACATAAAAATTTTCTACATCTCACGGTTCAGTGCTTCATTACCAACATTATTCAGTGACTCAGATGCAAGACCAGAGTCCACTGCAATGCAGTGCTCAGGAAGGCTCTGGAGGTGTGAAGTAGTTTTGTCTTCTGTCTTCCATCACTTTGAATTTTTCCTTAGAAGTCTTCTGTCTGAAAATGTGTTTGATGTTTTCCTTCTTTGCTTGTGGAGTCTAATCATATAACCAGAGTGATACAGTTGCTAAGAGATGTCATCAACCCTAAAAACCTACCTTATAAAACTGACTTATAAATACTTCTAGATATGGGGAAAGAGAATAGTGGACCAACTGATTAATAATTGATAGACTTCATTAATGGCTTCAGCTTTTCTAATTAACCTTCTGTTTCATCTGAAACATGTCTACATTTTCAGGTCAAGCACTCAGGGTGAGATACACTGAACTGTCAAAATGAAATATGAAGTGATGGGCTGGGAATTCCAGAACAGGTTACACACAGTACTGGGAGACTGAGACAAGTTCTGTTTAAAAATTCACTGTTGTACTCCAACTTCATTCCATATACTTCTATTATAACTGCTTTTTGGATCAGTTCACCTGTAATTTTACATCAGGTGTGTAAATGATAGAGAGGAAAATATTTACTGATCTTGGAATCCTTTATGGAAGAGCCTTGTATGTGCCATGAGAGGGACTGGAATGCTTTTGCATTGTTCACAGGCCTTTCCATGAAGCTCCGTGTCCAGCCCAAGGCAGAGTATGCACAGAGTTACGTTCCTCCCCACTTTATTCTTCTGCTGAGGAGTCTCAAAACATATATGACTATTTTCCATGTCATTTTCAAATTGCATGCTTTTAGAGAGTGATTTTTGTTCCTGCCCAGTACTCACACACACACACAGAGTACATTTAGGGGAGTACAAGGTCTAGTGCCAGCTTGGGTTGTTGCTTGCTAGCTGCCATTTAAAACAAGGACAAAAGAACTAGTAATTGCTGTGCCATCTTTCATTTAATCTTACTGGGCTGTTTTTGTATTTGCTTTTAAAATCAAGCCTTGTTGTTAGATTTTATTATACTGGTATAAATAAATGTCTGGGGTTTTTTAAAGGTGAAACCCCATGTAATCAATCTCAGAAAAACGTACTTCAACAACAATCAGCACTGCAGCAATACTAAGGAAATATAAGAAAACACTGTATCAATAAAGGGGAAATATAAAGAAACATGCATGGGGAAATATTATCAAGAAACTGAAACAAATTCACCCTGGGAAAATGACATGAATTCATAGTAATTATCACTCTTAAATGCAATCTAAGTTGAGTGTGACCAAAGCAGACTGACCCAAGTATAGTTTAATGGGAAATAGTTGATGCTTCAATAGCCTAAATGAAGAGCTGATTCAGGCACCATTCAGAAAGAAGGGCTGGTTGTAACTATTGACATTTCTGCTTCTCTCTGCAATTATAAGAAACATTATTGCCACCTCTTGGAAAATGATTAAAATAATTGCTATCTCTTTGTTCTCCTCCTTCGACAGCAATCACTGGGTGCCTGCTTCCTTCTGTGTCTTGATGTGTTATGCTCTGAATCTTTTTTTGCCAGGGAAAAAGCTGGTCTCAGCATAATTGGGCCATTTCCCTGTCACAGTAGTTTCCTTTTGAATCTTGTTACTCTGCATGGGTTGTAGTGAGGTCAATCACATTCAGTCAAATGGCTGAGCAGATAAAAAGTGTGCAAGAAGAAAGTACCTGCTGCCCATGCAGGTCAGAATGAAAGTGTGGAAGGACAGTCTTGGGTAAAGCCGTGCCTGTGCTAGTTTTGGCAAAACTTTACCTTGCTAGGAATCACACTCATCTGAATTTTTCCTGCAAAGAGAAAATTAACTGGCCTTGTGACATACAAGTCACCAGTCATTAATATCATGCATTATGATTCCCTGATGGGCATTTCAGAATTTAGCATCTCTCTGTACTCATTTGCTGTCACAGGCAAGTATCTGTATATATTCATGCAGCGTCATTGCATGGTACCCCCAAACCAATGCCAGATGACAACATCATATGAGTTGTTGCAACATCATAATGTGAAACTATCTTGGATGGATGCAGGGCCATGACCCAGCACAGTGGTTATTGATTCAGTGTTAGGGCTTGGCCTCATACCTGCTGGGCTGTTGCCACCATTATTGACTCAGGAGCATAAGGCAAGGTCATTCTTTGAGACATTACAGACCACTGTTGAGATCCAGCCTCTCTGCATATTGATACAATGCTATTATCTGTTGTTATAGGCTAGTTTATCTCTTTGTGGAGATTATCAGATGTCTGGAGCAAACTTTCCTCTTGTTTTTAAATTATTAATAAGACATTGTTGATTGATTTTCCTGTATTTAGCTCAGACAGACTTAATTTTCTTGCTGGTATCTGGTACAGTGCTGTGTTTTGGGTTCAATATAAGAATAACATTGATACCACACTGATGTTTTAGTTGTTGCTGTGCAGTGCTTACCTTAAGTCAAGGAATTTTCAGCATCTCATGTTCTACAAGAGGGGAGATGCACAAAAAGCCAGGAGGGAGCATGGCCATGAAAGCTGACTGGAAATGCCTGAAGAGATATTCCATACCACAGAACATCACATTCAGTGTATAAACTGGGGGGACTTGGCTGGAAGGGGAAAATCCCTGCTGGGGTCAGGCTGGGTACAAGTCAGTGGGTGGTGAGCAATGGTACTGTGCATCTCTAGTCATTTTGGGGGGTTTATTCCTCTTTCTGTTATCTGTCTTTTTATTACAGTTACAGTATTTTATGTTTTGCCTTATTTTGGCTCTTGAACTGTAATTATTTGAACCCACAGATTTTACTGTTTTCCAGTTCTTTTCCCCATCCCACTGAGGTGGGGGGACTAAAAATGAGTGAGCATCTGGACAGTACTTGGTTGCTTGCTGAGGTTAAACCACAATACTAATGCTTGAGTATTATTATGTACTGATGTTCAAAAGGTTATAAGCTCATCTGTTGACAGTGTGTCTCCATATCTACTGCCACCACCAAGGCACACAGATATATTGGAAGGTCATTAAGGAACGGAAGTCTTAAAGTCATGAGTTTCCATGGGTTTAGGGCAAATTTATTCTTCTTAGTAAATTGTACTTTGATAAACTGTTTTGAGAATTGTGTTAGCACCAGATGGTATTTCATATTTTGACACATAGTTCCTGTTGTTTCAAGTTGCAGTTAAATGCTCAGTATTTCTGCACATCATCCTGGGGCCTATAGCTGGCAAATAAAAGTGAATGGTAAAACAATTCCATTTACCTCTTTTGAGTATCTGACCATGCAAATACTCTTGTGTGTGTAGTACTTCCTTGTCTTTGACTAAAACAAGCAAATGACCCAAAAAGCTGAAATTCTACCATGGAACATCTGCAGGTCTCAACAGAACTAGAATATTAGTTGTAACTGCACTTTCTTTTGCTACTTGAGCACAGTACAGTAACTGATGGGAATAATATTGTTTTTGTTGTAGCTGTGATGTCCTAAAGATCAAAGCAGGATTTGTATGTTGGCAATAACTTTTATTAGACTGCCTAGCAGATGAATGTCTGGAAGCTTTCAGGGAAATTAGTTTTTTTTCTGAAAGCTGTAGTAAAGTAACATTTTTCTCCCTTTGGGATATGAAGAAAGGTCTTATATTTCTCTAAAACTTCATTTTCCTAGCTGTACTGTGTATTAGTCTAATAAAAGATGTCACCTCACTCAATAAAGCTTCCCAGGGTTGTTAATGTTGTGAGCAATCACTTAAGTGAGTTGAGAGAAATGCTTGGATCAGTTTCTCACAAATATTTGTTTAAATTATAGAAATGTTGTGGTTTGGGCAGTCTCAAGGGCTCTTCCTGACTCCAAAGAGGGAGTAGTATTAAGAAGCAGATATTCTTTTGAGACTAAAACGTCATGAAGCAAACAACCTAAGGCAGAAAGATAGTATTAGTGACTTCAGTCTAAACATATTCACTTCTGCAATGGTAATAGCTTGAAATAAGTTATTTTAATGGGAAATGTCAAGCACCTATATTAGCAAGGAGCCCGCTCTGTAATGGTTTTAATGTAGTAGAAGTATCTGTTTTTTTTATTCAACTTACCCTTCACTCAGGCTTTGAGTAGTCCTCATTAACATAGTCCTCATTCAGAGGTTGCTTGGTAATATTGTTTTAGATAATATGATCTTGCAGAAGCATATGTCAAACACTGGATTATGCTATCAAATAAATAAGGCAAGTCAAACAGCATGATGACAAAAAGGCAGGGGATATTACTTCTCGATGGTAATTAGTAGTGATACAAAAGGGGCAGAGAAGTGGCAATGAGTAGTTAAGGGAGCCTTTCATTAGCCATGTGCTTACACATGACCTGAAGCTGGTTGAATATTTTTGAAACAAATACTGCTTGGTTATTCCTTGAGGTTGCATAATTATTCTCTTCAATAACAATAATTTCAATATCTGGCAATTGGTTGATTTTTTTTTTCTTCTTCTCTTTCAATTTTAATTTACTCACTTCATTTGTTGGCTCTTGCTTTATGCAAGTTTGTGCCCCTTGATCTCCAGGGGACTGCAGAGAAAAGTATCTCCATATCCCAGTTCACATTGTTAACAAATGAATAAAGCTATTTGGAAATGTACCAGAAATCCCTGTTAGAAATACATAAATAGAATTAGTGAATAGGCCACAAGCAAGCACCTCAGCCAAGAAACAATGACTAACTTTGACTAGAGTTCACTGGGGTGGCATAATTGTCTGTAAAACCATATGTACCATATTACCACACATGTTTAATACTGCTATTATAGATGCTCTTATCAGAGTTTGGACCACTTTGTGCTGAATGCTACCATCTACTCTATGGTCTACATTTTATTAATTCTATGTTTGAGTTTGCCCTCAAAACATGGTGTTTCAACTTGTCTGTGTTGCCTTGGTTGCATACATACACACAACATAGAGGCTTCCGAGATTGATGTCTTATATAGGAGGACACAAAATGGTTTAGGTAAAGAATAGCTCAACTGTGTTTGAAAAAGCCATCCTATAATGTCAGTAGGCAAGATTGGATAGTGTGAAGGTTATTTTCTGGCCTTTTTCCCCCCTGTAGCACTATGGACATTATAATACTGCATATGAGTGTGATGTCTAACTGCAGCTGTAACCAAACCATTTCATGTTGTATACATTGCTTCCATTTAGTACCTCAGTCTTTCATTCAAAGGATCATCTGTTTGAGCATAATGGCAAACCATTTGTGGAGGAAAAATATTTCCAAGTCTCCTTAAAGTGATTAATGATAAAGACACTCGGAGATATTGATTTACTTGAGTTGTTTTATGAATAGGAAGGTGAAGTTTCTTACTATGATCTTTTGTCAGCTCTAGTGTGTTTCCATTTTGTATTTTGCTGTAAGGACAGCTGAACTGGATGTTCAAAATCCAAGATGCAATTTCTATTGGTAACTGATGGATTTTTGGTGGTGCAGACATTATCTGCAAGGAGCCAAAAGGACATCATTCTTCCACCCAAACATGTTTCAAAAAGGCTCAAGCATATGCATCCCCTAGTACATAATTCACCTGAGATCAATGGACTTAGTTACTTTAATAAGGAAGAACATTTAAACCCAGCTGAGGCTGTCATGCAAAGGCTTTTAGTGAGTGAGAGTGTGTATGTGCATGATGTGGGGAGGGGTTCACATTTGGGCCTTCAGACAGGGGGAAACTTATATTTTCAATAGAAGAAAAAATACTTTTAATTAAACTGCTCCAGATCCTTGCCTTCAATTCTAACTTGTAGCTTCAAAATCCTGCCTGTGGGCTTTCTGATTGTGTTTTTTTTTTTTTGGAGGAGTTCATTCAAGATAGCTCCTTGGGCATTAGAGGTAAGAGAAGAATGAAGCAGTGAGGGAAAATTTTCCCATCTAGGAGTAACTGAAACTAAAGTGAAAAAAGATGATCTGTATTTTGAAGAGAGAGCAAATGAAGGAAGGAAAGAAAGAATGAACAAACCCTCCATGCTACCATTATGCATTTCTATGCAGATCTGAAAAGAGAAAGTTACAGTAACTGGTATAGCTTTTAATGAATACCTCCAATGCACAGAGAATTGTCACCAAAGAAGTGGCAGATGCTGAACACCACACCCTTAAAGTCATGGATTTTGGTTTTTTTTTTTTTATGTTACTGGTATACCACCTTTGTTTCCTGATTGTTTGGTTTTTTTTCTTTTGCTGTGAAAATTAGATGGGAGGTAGCATCTGAATTCATATGGTTTGCAGGCAAACAGATTTGAGCTTGCAGTTGATTGTAACAATACAATGAAATGGACTTGCCAACTTTCAGCTGAAGTTTATAGCAAAGCTGTCTGGGAACTAATTCACTCCCAGCACACCTCTAAAAAAACTGAAACCCAAAAAATTCCCTATATAGCCCCATGAGAGTATATCCATGCTATTTCCAGAAAGAGCCCTGGTGATGACATATAGTAGAATCACATGTTATTCCCTTCTGCATTCAGTCTTGAACATATCGGTTCCTCTGGTGCTTTCTGACTCAGTGTATTGTTTTTACCCAGGGCATATAGACAGGAGCTTTGTGGTAGATTTTCAAAAAAAAATGACGTATAATTTTATGCCCTTCGTGGCATCTCCACCTCCCCTAGTGATCACCTTATTCTCCAATATACAGCGTGACTGCCAGTTACAGAATAAATATTTAGCAGCTATTTTTATGGCAGCTACTGCTGATGGCCATGCTATGATCTCGAAGTGTGCAAATAGATTTAAGCCTAGAAAGGGCTACCAGCCATCATTAAAGTCTGCATGCTGTGCAGGAACTGCTTCCAACAGATGAGCAGGAGTTTAAGTCTGTTATGCTGCGGTGATGCCCTTAGTCACATCTCTTGGCTGACAAATCTGTAATGATGCATTTCCTGTTGAAGAGCATGGGATACCCATAATAAAGAGAAGTGTTCATTACTTTGTTCTGTAGGTACATAGTGACTCTTGGTGTGTTTGCTGATTTCTGCCTTGGTGGCACTTTGAATTATATCCCAGGTATTATTTGTCTACAATGAATGTCTCCTCTCTTTTGATAGTCTTTCTTCAGCCTCTCTTCTTTCAGTGGTATGCCTCGATGATTATATGGACTAAAAGTATTCCCTTTTATTTATTACTTGATAAGGGTATTTCTTTTCTTTTTCATACCAGAAATGAGTTGTTCCCCCGGCCTCAGAAATGAATAGCTTTTCCTCAAATACTCAGTTGGCAACATATACCTGTTGTTTGTTAAAAGATGGTGCTTTAATCTAGAGTTAGTCTCACCAGTTCTTCTTTCTTTGCAAGCAATTTTTTTTCAGAAGGCACTGCAGCGTTGGAATAGCCTGTTAGGTAACTGTGCATTGTTTGAGTTCTTTGAGGTAAGGAATGTCTAGCTGACCCTAAGAACAGCCTTGCAGATACTTCCAGTAAGACAGCAATGCTTCTATTAAATAAAATGGGCAAAATGAGATAGAGGAGTGAGTGATTTACCTTAGATTTCACAGCACATCACTGGCAAGACAGGCTGCAGTACTTGTACAGACACATTCTCGAGAGAAATATCCCTCACTAAAAAATTAAAAGAGGTGATGTTCAGCTTTGGAGTCAGTGTCTTATCCTGTAAAGGAGTGAATACAATATGGGCAAGAACGTTTGCCTGGAAACTACAGTTCCACAGTTAGTGCTTATCACTGCAAGAGGTGCTCCTACTGGATAAATCAATAATGCTCAGAAAATTCCTTGGCAGGGGCAGTGGGAAAATAGCTATACTGTTATTATTTTACCTATTTTACAGATGCAGCAAATGAATATCATGCAAGTCTAAAGCAAGGCCACACAGGGAGTTGTGGTAGACCCAGATATGGAATCCAGGAGCCTTGTGGTATAGAATATAGCACCCTAAGCACTGGACTGCAGTGCTTTATCTGAACCCACCCTGCTGCATGCCTGAAAAAGGCTTCCACTAAAAGGTTCCCAAGAAAATCACTGGCCAAAAAGCAAAGCTAGTCAGTCTCTTTTTCTCTGCTAGCTTGGAGAGGGCTTGAAAGTCTGTACTAAAACCCTTGAGAATTTTTTGTTGCATGCTTAGGAAGGTTTTGTCTTTTCTTATATACTGAGATTATGTAGTGTGATAGATGAGTGGTGAAGAGTAATTTAATGTACGTAACAGCTAAAGACTGTTTCCCTGCACATTTCTGTTTCTATTTCTTGACTGAGTCCCCAGGTTCTTAGGGCATAGGCATTCAGTTTAAAGTAATCTAGCCAATCTAAAGGTGGTTGGTTTTATATATATATATTTATGTATGTATGTATAAATAAAAATTTGGATGCATACTTCTCAATGTGTTTGATTTCTAAGAAGAAACTCAAAGGGGGAAATTTGTCCAAAAGGATTCAAAAAACCCAATTGTAGAAGAAGATACTTGTTCTTTTTGCTTGTCTTAGAGTTTGCCTCTTAAATGAAATTGGGAAAAAGAGCTCTGTGAGAAGTGGTGTGGAAGTTATGGTGAACTGTTAGCACTTCAGAGCTCTCTCTCGGGAGACATTGTGCTAACAGCTGCAGGAGCAGCTCATTGCTTGTGGAGGATGCAGCTCTGCTCTTGGGTAGGACGGTTGGCTACACATACACACACACTTGCAAAAGAGGAGGAGGGTGGAGGAGATCTAAACTTGCAGAAAAGTGAGGGTTCTCGGGTTTTATGTGTTGAACAGGGGCATCTGTTCTGAATGTGTCTATTCACTTGTGAGGGCGTTGAACCTACTTAACCTAGCTGGCTGTAGGCTTTGAGGAAGAGGATTTAGTAGTATGAAGTTATCCCTTATCACAGTGGTTGTGAAGGTCTATTTAGCCCAGAAACAGCTGTGCAGTGCTTTTCTTTTTGATGCTGCCAGTAGTTTCTTGCTTACCTTCCTGTGCTTATCACCTGCTACTTTACTCAGAATAAAACATTGGAGATACAGTTTGAAAGAAAATGATAAAAAGATACTGAGCTACAGAACTCAGAACTCAGTGTCAGATATTTTCTAAGTAGCTGAATTTATGTGTGAAAAAAAAAGCATATTTTATTCTATCAATAGTCTTACATGAGTAACCTAGGGAAAGAGGAAAGACAACAGATATACTTTCATAGGCAGATCAAGGGAATAAGGAATAAAACAGGAATAACAATGAGGCAGCTATGGGTGGTGATCTACACACTTCAAGAATTTTTAAGAATTTTAACTGAAAATTGCAGGAGAGTATTGGGGTACTTCATGTAATTTTAACTGGGAGCTCCTGCCAAGTATGAAGAACAGGACTGGCAAAACGTTGCCTATGTGTAAATTTGAATGGAAATTGAAACAATAGATCTTTGGAAGATCAGAAATGATCTCTTAAGAAGGGAAAAACTATACAGGCTAGGCTGTGAAAACAAAGGCAGGCCATGTATGTTGGGCAGAGAGGGGAAATCTGTGGAACAATGCAGAGCTAGGATCACTGTGATGTGTGACCATGTCACAGTGACAAATTAGAAAAATAATCTTTGTGGCAGAATTATAGATGGCTATGAAGTGCAAGCAGAGATGAGTGTTGTATCCTCAGCTATCTCAAGACTGTAAAATTTAGTGGCTTGTTAAAATTTTGTAATAAGAACTCTTAAATTCAGATTAATTACATCAATTTATAACTGGTATTCTGCATTTTTGTTTACAGTGGTATACAAAATCTTGAATGAAAGTATAGATTAGGGTCAAGCAAGATCAAGGTCATCTTCTGACTCTTTTTAAAAAGCACAGGAAAGCACAGTTTGGACTTAGTGAGTTTATTCTTCTACATATCCCAAGCCAGGTAGATGTTTGTGAAAACCCTACAGCCCTAAATGTCAGCAGTCTCATGACTGCATGTGTTTTGTAACTTAGGTATATGTCATGGATGCCTACAGTGACATAACAGTCTCTGGCTAGAGTTAAGGGTGCCTTCTGAAAGTGCTGGCCTTTGCCGTGGAAAAGGAATCTTAGCCAGATCTTTGTGGTATTGTGTATGAATCACTCAGGTATAAATAACTCTGATGCTTTGTGGCATTTATATCGCTATATATGCATTAAACATTGTACAACTAGCATTATACAGAATATATGCATTACCCATAATTATGCAAACCATGCTTTCTGACAGATTGCCTCACAGGTCAAGGTTTTGGAGTCCAGATATATGACATCAGCAGCAGAAGCAAAATCAAATACTTCAGCAACCACCTGGCTTTTTCAGTGGGCTTTTAAGGCTGGATGTAGAATTCTCTTTGTTCTATTTTCCTTTAGGCACTCAAGCAAAGGCCAGTTTCAAATTATAATTATTGTATAAACATATGTGCAGCTGTGGGATCACAGCATTTACTGGCTTTTTGTATTGATAAAAAAATGCCCACACCTCCTCTATTTCTCTTAAAGACTGTTGTTTGACATTCTTCCTATTTCTTCCCTCTTGGGATCTTCAAAACATCATAAAGTGATTGATCACACCAAAAAGTTAATGACAAGAGGTTTCCCAGTTCCCTTTGCTGGTGCTCGCTGCAATGTCGGTTACTTGGAAACCAAAGCTGGCATAAAGGTGCACTTAGCTTGCCCAGATAAACCTTGTTGCTTTAACCAATATCAAAACAAGTGTTGGTACAACTTGAGTGAAAGCATTTGCTTTTACCGCTGAGACTGAGCAAGCTTTTCTCAAATAGTTGTAGCTGCTGCTTTTTTTGCCTTTCCCAGGTGCTATTTCACTTCAAACAATTATACTATTTTGTCAAATACTTTGGAACATGCAGAGATTAAAAGGTGTGATATAACCCTAAATTTTTCTGCTTTAACCACCACAGTACCAAATACAGTGCCTCAAGGTACTACTTTTTCCCTTCCATTGTCAGTAAAATCAACATCAGATCATTAGGGGGAGTCACTTAGAGAATTATGCTCTCCCAGCATAGAATGCATTGTTCAAAGGTAGAAGCCCAGATGATTTAGAGTTTCCAAAGAACAGTGTGCCAAAAGCTACTGAAATCACCTTGTTCTCACAGGTGCTATCTATGGCTACATAGTCTGGTAGAGAAGGGGAAACACCTTTGTGGACAGATGAACATCTAGATAGCACTGATGTATAACTAGTGACATGTAGTGCTTCCGCAGACCTTAACAACAGCCTGTTTTCTCTGGGACTGTTTGGAGCTTCAATGAAAAAAACCTTCAAAGCAAAGTTCATGACTCATTTCTATACCTGGCACACAAATGGCCTTTGAAATTTGCATTAAACCAGTATGCATATTTATATATGTATTTATTCAGAAATATGTGTACAGTATGAGCTTCTGCATGTGCATAGAAAGAGAATGAAAATGGTCTATATTTGTAAGTGTGAATTCCACTTTAATTAGGGGTGGGGGAAAGATCCTTGAGGATAAGGCTGGATCTCTAGGGCCAGGTTTCATGAACTAACTCTTTGTTCAGATCTTGCCCACCCACCTTAGGCAGATCAAAAGTAGAAGTTGAGGGTGTTGAGGGCTGTAGAGGTAGAGAGCTTATCACTTCTAGATTTAAATGCAGGACCATGTAATAGTCTCGGGAAAGACTGAGTTTTTTTAATTACCTTGAGGAAGTGAGGCTTCTGTTGGTTGTTTATGGAAGGAAATCAGATCAAGTGAGGCATTATCTGGTATCTATTCCTGTATCTCCCATGTATTCAAAGCTCATTGTGAGAATCTGAAATGGTGATGTTTTGTTTTCAGTGAACAAGGGGTTAACCTCAGCTCAGCTTTTCTCTGGCTTTCTGCATGTGATAGGGGAAGAAGAATAAATTGGTTTAATGGCTGTGAGCAGGGGTTTTGATACAGGTTGAATCTTAAGCTTATTGTAGGAATTGAAAGATGAGGGAAATTTCATGTTTCGTTTTACGCCTGCCTGCATTAGCTTATTCTGCTTTCCTGTTTAAGTATCTTTCCTTGAGGAAAATATATTGCTGAGAGTAGCTTCATTTACTTTTAATGAGTCATGCCATTGATGTGCATCTTGATAATTAGTACATGTATATTGTTTCTGTGTGCTTACAGGTCCAGGCTTAGGAACTTAATTTTTTGTGTTCTGCATCACCAAAACCTGGTAAGAACTCTGAATGTTTCTGCCAGAGTTACTAGGACAGAGAATAAATGTCCTTAATGCTCCTTTCTTTCTGTCACCATAACTTCTTCATGTGGGAGAAAATTCTCATCTTCTCATCTCCAGAAGCTGTGGTGAGGTTGGAACCCCAGTTGTAATCTCTCAGGGAACCCAGTTTCAGAGCTACAAGAACCTTCCCTGGTTCTAAAGGCACACCAGCTCCCATGGTTTCCCAGAGCTGAAGCACCTTCCTAGTTGAATCCTGCCATTTCAGTTTTATGATCAAAATGCTTCTTGGCAAGCATCTCTCAAACATCCCTAAGCCTTTTTTGATGTCTGAGGATCTTTTACATGTCATTAACAGTCTTAATTTCTGCTGGCTGTCCATTTTTGTGTGAATGGCTGAGCACCTGCCAGATGACTTTGAGCTTTTATGTTTTCTCTCAAATATATGTAATAGTTTTGTGTTTTGTGCATAGCAAGGTGAAGGCAGTCTGACTATTACTTGACTATGACTCTATCTTGTCTCATAGTGTACACAGATACCTATTGGGAATAGAAAGTCAGCTAATTTGACTTGCATCTTTTATCCACAGATTAGTTAATACTCCTAATAGAAGTTCTAAGGGGCACATAACCTACTGTTTTTAAAATACTCTATTGGTAGCATAGGTGTCAGTTTTCTGGAAATTAAATTGACCATTGCAGTCATCGTGCTTTTGAGTGACCTGACCTGGCTGCTGTTTTGTGCAGTGTTCAAAGCTCTTAATGAAATGAGCTGGATGTGCTCTTGAATTCTATGGATAAGCATGCCTTGCCATTGGGCTGCTACTTGTTCAGAAATGGCACTGATGAAATGTTAATATTGATGAAAAAATTCAAAGGAACCAGCTTTTTTCCATTGCTCTGAGGGAATATTTGGATGACCTTAAACACCTTTCAAAGATGCTCTGCAAGAAAAAATGTGTCTGTCATGGAAATCTGACAGTTTTGCTCATTGTTGCTTACTCAGTTTTGTGAGTTTTGAATATCTAAAGTGTCTGACCTATTGAATATAGTTAGGTGTAGGCCTGGAGTTTTGCTTAGTGTGAACCTCCAGTGATTCCAGTGAAATTGGAGGGTTTTACACCACTAAACAGAGTTTGTCTGTGCTTGCTTCAACCATCAGTGTTAGGTGAGGCTCAAGGGAAGTGCGCTGGTTGCTCCTGCTACCAGTAGCTTACACCTTTCTGTTTTGCTCTCTGTTATTACAGAGCTTTATGAGAAATGCAATCTGCAGGCAATTGAGGAAAGCTGTGTCCAGTTTGTGTGCAGTAGATAATTATCATAACAGAGTTATGCTGTCATGAAGGCAGTTTCTACGGTATACCACCAGTGCTATGGAGCAGAGTGAACCGTGCCTTTAAGGTCTCTAAGTCACTGGTTTGTACTTTAGTTGCCTTACACCTTTTTTTCTTTGCTGACACTTAGTGAGGATTTTACCAGGGTGCTATGGGAAACAAAATGTGGTTTGCAGCAATCTCCAGGAATAAGGTTTTGATAATACTTACCCCAGAAAACCTTTCTATAAAAGGGTCAGGTGACACAATGAATGTCTTTAGGAGATTTTCAGTTGCAAAATTTGGCTCAAAGATAGAAGAATTGCAAGAAAATGAGATGAATAATCTGTGACATAAACATTGAGTGAGATAACACAAATGTATTTGTTCAGGAAAGATTTTTACTAGGCTGCCTATGTAAACAGAAAACTGACCTTGAGAGAAACTTGTAAAACTGTTTTGGCTTACTGCAGATGGTGGTTAAAGGCCAGAGAAGAACTAGTGGGAAGGCACAGAGAACAGGCTCACTTGGTAATAATGTTTGATACCAGCTTACATAGACCCCATATGATAGGTCCCCTGACTGCTTCAATCATGACAGAATCTAATTTTAACTGTAAAATACCTTAGAGTTTGAAAGACACATTAGAAATGATAGATTATTTAAGTGAAATAGCCCACTAAGTGTAAATGACAGCCAGCAAATGGCAGAGCCCTAAACTGCTCTTTGTGCATTTCTTCTTCCAAGCTTCCCTCACACCTCTTCAAAATTGCTCTTGAGCAGGTAACTAAGGAGCAATTCCTCTTTCTCTAACACATCTCCACAGGCAATGACACTTCTCCTCCTCTGACCCATGCTACAGGCATTTTACAGGCTTTTCTGCAGTGGTTGCCATTGTAAAAAGCAGTGAGAAATGGGCAGCTGGATTTTTGTCTAAGCAATGAGAAAGAGAAGGAAATGGTGAAACAACAAACCAAACAAAGGAAGAAAAAGAACTTGCTTGTGAAAATGTAGGAAGAGTGAGGGGCAGGAGTTGTTTCCATTAGTTTTCAAATTCAGCAGTTTTCAGTGTAATGTAAGTAACTTTTTCAGATATCCTTCTGGCAAGAAGGAAGGGGTTTGTTGAAACAGCAGTGATTAAAGGGCATGTTTGTTTCCAAAGAATCATAGAATGGTTTAGGTTGGAAGGCACCTCAAAGATCATTTAGTTTCAACCCCCCTTGCGAGGGACATCTTCCACTTGACCAGGTTGCTCAAAGCCCCACCCAAACTGTCCTTGAACACTCCCTGGGATGGGACATCCACAGCTTTACTTGGCAATCTGTTTCAGTACTTCACCACCCTCACAGTAAAAAATTTCTTCCTTAGGTCTAATCTAAACCTACTCTCTTTCAGTATAAAGCCCTTCCCCTTGTCCTATCTCTACTCACCCTTGTAAAAAAATCGCTCTTCAGCTTTCTTGGAGGCCCTCTAGGTACTGAAGACATCATCTTTCTTTCTTGTTTGTTAATAATGAAGCTAAAGGCTAGTTAACCAAAAATGGAGTTTTATTGTTAATCATGCTTTCTTTTTAGAGCAGGAGTTGGAATGGTGGTCAATGGAGACAATGTAATTTCTGTTCTGAACAACTTGAGAGTGCCAACAAATTGAGACTGATAAAGTAATGATTTAGACTGCAGAGGTCATTTATGATTCTGACAGAATTGCCACCATCATCACCAAGTTTTAGGGCAGGATGAAGGTGACAATTGTCTTGGAATTTGGAGTCTGGAGCAGCAGTAGCAATTCTGCTAATGGTAGAAACATGAGGTGGGAGCCAGCTGTGTGTCCTCAGCAGAGCTAGCAAGGTTTCTCCAGGTTGGGAAGTAGGTACCAGATCAATGCAGGATAGAAAGTTTGGGCAGGGTTGTCAGTCTTGTCTTATTCTGCCCCATTCCGCCCCCCCCGCCCCATCCTCCCTGACAGACACACATGCACACACACTTGCAGTTTGGCTGCTGTATCCCCATTCACTCAGTAGATAAATACTTGGTTCCTCTGCACTGTTTATTCTTTCTCTCTGCAAAGCTGTTACATCTGCAAAACTACAGCATAGATTCTAAAAGAGGCCATGCTGTGTGTGCGCCAGTCCTACTGTTATGAAGTGTATTGATGTACATGGTTCTCTATATGCTGTATTTTAGAAAAGCACATTATTGTGGTATGGTCTTCAATTTTATAGCATGTTTTTGTTGCAACAGACCTTGCTTGAGTCTGAGGCATCTGTAAAATCTGACCATGGGCTGAGGGACTTGTTGTTAAGCAGCACAGTTACTGAGTTTTTCTAACACCCTTGTGATCTTTTATTTAAGGAGTCAGTTTTGTGCAGTTAACAACTATAACTAATACCAAAAGAAAAAGGCCACACTACAGGAATGCATAGTAGTTGTATAGCTTTTTCAAATATCAATAAGCTTGTTTGCTCCTGTCATACGTATCATGAAAATGCAGAGAATTCCAAGCCAGAGGTCAGACAGGAAAAGTCATTTTACTGTTGTAATTTCATGTCTGCACTCTTGTATTGATTTATGAATTTCCATCTCCCTCCTTGGTCTTCTGTAATTTAATGCCATTTGCAAACTTATATGGTTTAACCACTCTCATACTGGATTTATGGTGCAGGAGACAGAAGACTGACAACCTAACTTGGGGCAGTGCAAGGGCAAGGCAGTGTAGCTGTGCTCTGTCGCCACAGCCCCGGTGCCTGGTTCCTGCATGCGAGCAGCATGAGTGTGTGCGAGGCTCTATTCTCTGTTCGTGCTCCTGTGTTAATGCCCTTGATCTGGATGCACTCCTTGCCCCTCTACACTACTTTGGAAAGCTCTCACACTGCTCGTGAGAATTTGCTGTGTAATATTTATGGTGTTTCCTTTATATCTGTGGTCACAACTTCTTAAGCCCCTACTCATATATTACTCTAAAAGAGCAATGAAAGGGTAGAGAGGATGTGAATGAGCCAACATTTCATGTTGAATCCTGTTTGTGATGCAAGTCACAGTCTTATGAATGACCTCACTGTGTGTCAGCAACTCCTTGAGCACTGAAATGAGTTCCTGGATCTCTGCTGATGGTACAACTGCAGGCATGATTTAGCTGCACGGTTACTAGTTATACTCAAAGTGAGTGGATGTAACAATCTTGTACCACTTTCAAATATTTTACTTCCATGTAATCAGAAATATGTGCAGTAATGGTACATAGCCAAGGCATATTTTACTGTTGCTAAATGTGCTGCACTTACTGCATGTATATGGAAAGTCACCAGAGCACTTTTCACTAACACTAAGTAGATATAAATAAAAGGAAAGCTGTTAAATTTAAAACTGGCAAAGTAAATGTCATGAATATGCTTGTGTTGAGTGCAAGTAAATAACAGATGTGTTGTCAAATTTATTGGCCTATATTTGTAGCAGCAGAAATGAAATTAAACATGCACCACTGTGGTAATGTAGACAGTATTGATATTGCTAGAGGGATTTAGTCTGGGGTGTTATGTAGAAAAAACATTCTTTCTACAAGAAAAAATTATTTATATTCACTCTCTCAAATCTCTCAGTCCTGTCCTCCCTGAGTCCACTGTGTTTTTTCTCTTTTCCCTATAACTGCTCTTCCCAAATCCTTTTGAGGCTGGTTTCCTTATCCCACAGGAGTGGGAGCACAGTGTTGGCAGGCTGCATACTTGTGCGCATACCTGTGGTTGTTGGCTCTGGCTGGCTACTTCGATGCCTTCTGCTTTGCATGCAAAGGTGGGGAAGGCTTTTGCCCCTGGAAATCAGTCACATTAAACTGATCACCAGACTGTGGTCTTTGCAGACACCAACAGTTTGAGAGTCCATCTTTTCACACTAATAAGTGAGCAAACATTTTCCAAATGGCAACAACAGTCAGCCTTGCTAACAAGGGGCAAAAGCTGATGCTGTCCTCTACAGAATGGGGATGTGTGCTTTAACACTGTCCCTGGGTGCTAGCAGAAAGTCTAAAGGGAAGTGCTTCCTTTCCCTGCTGCAAAAATCTGTTTTATTTTCATGTCTCCATGCCTGAGAGGATGAGTTGTCAAAAGCTTATCCTACACCTTAGAGAGTTCAAAAGTCTAAAAGAAGTGGAGGGGAAAAACAATCATGAAAGTAAAACAAAGAAAAGAAATCATGTAAACAAATTAATTAATTGTCTGGAAGTGAAGTGTATGTTTGTAATTTTGCCCTTGTCAAAGGGAAATTGAAGTTCATTATGCTCGCTGCCTGATTTAAAAGCTCTTTCCTGCACAGCATCACCTAGAGAGAGAAAGAGAGGGAGGCCCATTTGGATCTCATGCATTGACTGCAGCTTCAATTAAAAATGGAATTCATTACTGGAAATCTCCAGGGAGAAGTCTTTTACTTCACTATTCAGTAGGAGGAGGAGGCTGTGTTTTCTTTCGCTGATTAATTCCTTTGTTTTAGTATGAAGCCTTAGTTTTACACTAAAAGCATTGTATTTTGGCTCATGCTAGTAATGATCTTGAGATGTTGATAAAGTTAGGAGATGTGAGACTATTTGGAGGCAGGTTGTGTTGGTTTTTTTGCTGATGTTAGCTTTTCTATTTATGTGGACAGAAATTGAAGGAAGAACACATTGAAGGAAGAGACTTAGAAAAGTCTGTTTGCCTTATGAATTCTAGGATTGTTCCTGAGTGAATCTGATCATACTATAGCAATTACATGTGCACCTAATTGGAAATATTTATCATTTCAAAATACTACAGTGTATTCATCATCATCTCTAGCTGCCAAATGTAAATGCCTCAATATATCTGACCATTGGTGTCTGGCAGATGCCCTGGCTATGTTCCATTTATAGCTATGAAAATGTGTAGGGAGGGGTAGGATTCCCTTTCTCTAAACTTGATAGAACAAAACTGTTGTAAGGAAAAGCAAATGCTTTGGGGAAACCTTTTGATTTTAAATTTTATTTCAAAGGCTTTCCAGGTTGTCTGGGCCAGAATGCTTAACAAGTCTGCTGCAGAGAAGTGAGCTCAGGGTGTCAGCTTGTTTCATTCAGCTTGTTTTATCTCTTATTCTTTCTGTTTTCCTCCTTGTAATAAGAAGCCCACTGGAGTTTTATTTTTTTCTATGAAGCACCCACAGATGGTTGCCGTGTCCCTTTCTTTTGTTCATTGCAAATGCAAAGACACAGCCAAACAAGAGGAGCACAGCCCCCCTCCTGGAATTAGCAGGTATTAAAGCAAATGCTTTTTCCAAAAGAAAGATGTTTGGCAGTTATCCAACCCTTTCAGCAGGTGCAGTATGCCTGAGGCTGTGCAACACATACATCTCTGAAATATTGTAGCCCACTGTTTTGGACATCAAAGTGCTCCAGGGAAGGCAGAGCATGTCTGTATATACACAGATGTGTTACTCCTCTGTGCTCAATAATATACACCCATTAATGAGCACTGGATCTGGGTCAAGAATTTTCTAATTGGAAGTGTTAATTTCCTAAAAAAAAAACCCCAAAAAAATTATCCAGGTGAGTATTTAGTTGAAATAAGAGCAAGTAGATTTTGGATGGAAACCTCTGGAGCCTCCTGAAGGGCACCCATTTAGCAGTCTGCATGCCATCTCTTCTCCCTTCTGTTCTGGTATTTTAAAGAAACTGCCTGGAGATATTCCAGAGGTTTGGGATAATGATGTGTTCTTGATGACTTACCTGGTTCAGAACCTAGGACATGGAGAGCTACAGACTCCAAAATTCCCTATTTTGTTGTGGCTTAGGTTTCTGGAGCCATGAAGTACAAAAGGATCACATACAGAAATGCTTAGAAAATGTTTCTATGTTTTATTACCATCTAGGGAAAATGGGAAGCATATTTCATTTAGGAAGCAAAAATACCTTTTGCACCAGGAAAGTGTTTGTGTTTTTAAAGTGAAATGCTTTTTAATTTCTGCAAAAAACATTCTAAAGGGGATGGTGAGGTTGTGGGGTCTTTTCAATCTTCCTTTTCCCATAAGTTTAATTTTTCCCGCACAAAGATGAAATTAACTTTTCTTATGATTCCTGGGCTCAACCTAGTATAGTGGTGCATTTGTTTCAAGTGAACACCTGCTGCTGGAATGCAGAATCATAAGGTGGTTTACATCACCTGAAGCAGTTTGTCCCTCAGTTGTATGTCAGAAGTTCCAGAGAGGAAGAGTGCAGTAGCCAAGGTGCCATGGCAGAACTCTTTGCTCTGAATACCTTCCTTTCACACACCTGTTTTTTCCCCATCCACTTCTTGATAATTCCTATGGCAGAAGGCACTGAAGGCTGAGATGGAGGATGGAATTTAGGTCATAGAGACAGAGAGCACAGGTGAATCTATGCTAAAAAGACAAATTTGTGAAGGAGGTGGCATGAATGGGATTTTGAAGTTTTTTTCCCTCAGTTGGGCAGTGAACTCTGGATTTATGGTGACAGAACACTAGTCAGGTTCCTCTGTGGTAGTGGGAAGATGGGACTGATTTAAACAGAGAGAATACACAGGTCTTTTTCAGTGCAGCTTTTTACTGGATCCTTATATTTGTGTTTTCCTCCAGCATCTTTTTTTTTTTGTCTTTATTTTTACTGGTATGTTCTTGGGTCGGGACTATCCTTTGCAATATTTGCACAGAACAGTTGACCTGTGTTCTTTTCTATGTACAGCAGTATAAATATTTTATGACAATAACAACAGAGAGCATCCTTATTCCTTGATTTTGGGAAATATAAAGCTAGTATTTATATTATTTCAGCAGATCTGTCTTTCCAAGAGGACTGCAAACAACAAATACCAGTCATCTTGTCCATGTTATATAACCTGCCTTCTTTATTTCCCCCTTAACTACATCCACCAGAAAAAAAAAAAAAAAAGGAGGCAGAGGGGAGAAAGAAAAGCCAGTTGCCTAGTTTCTTCTAGTTATCATTAATGTGGCAGACATTCACATCCGTTCTTGCTCTGTCAGAACAGATTTGCTTATTTCCTGCTGTCACCAGCATTTTCAGCTTCATAATGTTATCACACTCCTCTCTCCCCCCACCAATTACCTTGTCTGTATGTTACAGAAATTTCATTATTAACTGATCAATGCTAGTTCTAATGTTTGTGATTTCTCCAAGGATTTTTGTTCTATTACCTTCTACCCTATGGTAAAGTTCTTTAGGAAAACACCTTGAAGTGTGCTTCCTCCTCAGAGAATATGATCCAGTGTGTTTCATTCTCCCACTACCTTGTCCCATTTCAATCCAGATACTAGGACTTTGGATCATAACAGGCACCCACATGCTTCTGCTGTTAAAATCACTAAATGAACTAGTGGCAAAAGTAAAACAAGATCGAGTTAATGGGGATTTGATTACAACAAAATAGCTGAAATTGAAAAGGTCTATAAATGACAGCAAACATTAAAAGCAGCTCAAGGAAATGAGTGCTTAAGGGATTGTTGTATGAGACATGAAGCAAGGAGTTTTTACGCTGGGAATGAAGAATTTTACAATATATAGAGTCAATAGAAGAAACAGAAGACAATTGGAGAAGGCATGATTGAGATTGCAAGTTGATGAAAGCATGAGATTAAATTTAAAACATCATTCAAGATGGATAAAAGCTGACTAAACCTTGTCTTGTATAGGTAGGGAGCAGTCTAGTAGAGTGTGCGGCTTTGGGTTTCTACACTTAGTAAGATATTCAGAACAGTTCTTAGACACTTGGAAGAATTTCTTCTATGCCAGTTTTTATGTTTCAGTGAAGGTGCCCTAACTTTATTTTTATTGGAAAATTTGTGATGAGGCAGCACTGACTCATCTGAGCCACATGGATAATTTTATTCATTTCTATCAATAGCACTTTAATGTGGTGGAACTCTAATAATAAAACAAAGAGCTCATTGTCTGCCTTGAAAAGAGAGCATTAGATACTCCCTGCCTTGGGGCCTTATGATGTAGCCATAAGGTACCAGACGGGAAGTGAAGCAAGCGCTTCATGTGCCTGATCACATCAGGGTGCACAGGGACACCAAGGTGGTAACAGCCACTATGAGAGTCAATAGGCAGTAGCTTTTCAAGATAACTTCTGCTCCTAAGTGACCTTTTTGGGAACTGTGTATCCTCCTTTGTAGGACATCTCTTTGGGCATCAGTGCTGTGAGAGTTCCCAATCGCCTCAAAACATTTGAATGTACTTTAGAAGCAGAGCAAGTAAAAAGCCCAGGATCTGTAGGAAGCATCCTGAGGAAGGTGATGTTTAGTTTGATCTGAGTACATGTTCTAGACTGGTCTCCAATCAGAGCAAGAGGCCTCACTAGTTTGTTGATTTTTTCACAGGGTTTCTTAGTTTTTTCTGTTGGTGCTTTCCCTCTTGAATTCTGGAGATATGAATAATTTGGTCTTGCTAAATTTAGTTCTCTCTGTAATTTTTACTTTTTCTGGTTTTCTGTAGACTTTCTCTTAGTTTTCTCAGCTCTTTGATCCTAGTAACTTTTGTGTCAGAGACAGGCCGTGGGCCTTTGATACCTAGTTAAATAAAACTGTTAAAGAGGGTGGGGGAAAGACCTTACAGCCGTTGTTCAGGGGAGGAGAGTGACAAAGAACAGGCTTTTCTTGGAAAAGGTTGGAAAACTGTTGGGAAGATCTTTAATTGTAGTAAATAGTGTTTAAGTCTTGTAAATTCCTTCAGCTTTGACAGACAGGGCTTAGCCCTGTATTCACCCATATCATTGATTAATGTGTGCAAGTGGATATCTTAGCCTTGAGACTAAAGACTGCTGGCCTGAGCAAAGCTGATAAGAAGGTATATCTCATTTGTACCACATAGCTGGGATGCATTCAAGAAGAACTGCGTTTTTGGAGGCTTGTGACCATACAAGGATAATCTGAGGAATAGGACGTTCCCAAAAACCACCAGAGACCCTCAAGAGAACCCTACTCTAATTTAAATGAGTTCTGAGAAGTGATTTAAATATGTAAAAGTATTTGCAGGAATGTTTAGCATATATGTATGAGTTTTGGGAAATGCAATGAATATGTACTAGTTACATAGTTATAACCTAGTGTGTTAGATTGCTGCAGTATGTGATAAGAGGAGATATCCCCTGGACTCTCAGCACTGAAAATAATGTCTGCTTTCTAATACTACAAAGGGTGTTAGAGAGTTTTATTCCTGATTTTTTTGTGACAAAAATACTTCACTACTATTTTTTAAATTAGTTCACGATGGGGAAATTGTACATGCAGGATAATTGTCAATAACTCTTAAAAGAATAAACAGCAGCATTGTTATATTATTGGATGTTGGATGACAGAATGGGAGAATATCTGTAAAATGAAAGAGTTGTTTCTGAAGATGCAATGTCCACATGGACTTTTTCTGGGCTAATTCTCATGTGGGGATTAGGAGCAAATATCTGTGCATCATAGGAGTTTGGTAAGTGCGCTGCAGCTTGTCTTTCAGCTTACTCTGAAGTAGGGACCACCGGATGATTTCCTTCAAGATACACTCCTTGCACCATTTTACTTGCTTGGCTGAACTAAAAGTTTAATGTCAAGGTATGCAATAACTTTTTGATACGTTTTTCTTCCCTTTTTAGTGACCTAACCACTAACCAACACGCACTCCTGCAGTCAGTACTCACAGTTAGATTACACTGTAGAGCTATTATGGATGAAAATTCTTCTGTGCAGTAAGGACTCAAGGCTTTTGTTCTTTAACGGGTGTTTTTATTCTGATTGTTACTTTATGGCTTGGTCACCACACCCTGCCTTGTATGAATGAAAGCACACTTCTGTATGACACTGTAAAATTGTTTGCCGTTGCAAAATTAACACTGCAGAAAGTTCTTTATGCAATAGAGAATTTCTGATCACTAGTTTTAAATTAATAGTAAATGTAATTGCAGCTATAGCAGATTCACTTTTATACTTGGCCACATATGGCATGCATTTTGGATGTACTTAAGTCATACTCTTCTTTAATGCTCTGTAGAATCAATGTAACTTTATAGTGTTTATAGCAAAAGTCTTGAGGATGATAGCCAAGGGAGAGCTAGTGAGTTGTGAAAGAAAATACAAGGTATTTGCAGACTGTTGGCAAGTTACAATAGCCTTAAGTGTCCATAAAACCTTGGATGTTGCCCAATTCTGCTAGACAGTTGTTCTTTAAGATGCCTGAAGTTAGACTGCTTAGTTATTACTGCAAGGATGCATTACCGCAAGACTAATCAACAAATGTAGCTCAAGGTGCCCACATAGCAAAAGGGCTGAGGGTTTAAGATGTCAGTAGATATTCCAGGCTGATCTTACAATCCATACTGTGATAAATCTTGCAGTGAGCCAGCTGTGTTTGTACAGACTTGAAGTGGAACGTGGTTTGGGATTTCAGGTGCACAGTGTCAGTAGGCTTGGTGGTTCTCCGAGTTCACCTTCATGTGCCTTTCTGTCAGACTTTGGTCAAAGGACAAAGACTGTGCACATGGCACTCTGAATGTGTAGGGTAAGTTTAGATGGGTAGGAGAGGGGGAAGGAAGAAAAAACAAACAGCCTGGAAGGGGTGGTGATCCAAGGTGGATTTTTCTGCTTTAAGATGAAACATACATTATCCATGGGGCCTGAGAGGTGATACGAGGGACCACAGGAGAGCTCCAAGCTGCTCACAATTAAGAAAATAAATCCTAGTTGCCAATCCAGGCTCTGTGATGTGACCAAGAATGATAGATTTTTCTTTTCCATTAGATTTACTCTCTGATATCCAAGTTTATCACTCAAGCCAGAACTATTTGTCAACTTTCCTGTCAATAATCCAAACCTAAGTCATCAAGATACACTTTTATGGTTTTCTCCTAAAAACCCCCACAGGAATTTTCATGCTGCTTTTACATTGGGTTTAGCCAAAGTGAAGGAACATAGGGACAAGGAACTGTAGTCCATTGAGTGGTCTCCAAGAAGCATTGGAGCTGATATATGCCATGAGGCCCAGTCTTCAAAGGCAGCACTAAGCCTAGTGTGTAGTGAGCTCTAGTATTTCCCTCTCACTGGCATCTATTTAATGGCCATCTGTTTCAAAAAACAGTGACAAATGAGCAAGTCCAGTTGCTACTAGAGAAGGTTTCGTTGAAAAAAATAGATGAAATAGTTGCCCCCTTGGAGAATCTGGTTACTGTAGAAATCACATTGGCCAGGCTCCGTTCATAGCCTCAGAGCAGATGCATATGCCCCTGGCATAGCACAAGCACATGGGGACAGTGTTTCCAGAGAAGCAGTCATGTTAAGAGTCATCTCTCATAACAGCAATGGTGGGATCACATGTGGATGTTAATGCACAGGCAGAAACCTCATATTTGGCAGTTGCTACTAGAATTCCAATGGCTAAAGCCCCTGCTTATCTCTGTCATTCTAGATTAATCATCACCTGGCCTTTGTCTTTGCAGTAATAACATAACAGTCTGCACTTTTAATGGCTGCTTTCTGAAATTTACAGATCTCAAACAATTCTGGGATTTCTTATCAATAACCAAGTATCCAGTTTTTGTATATAGGCAAAATTTTAGTTCAAAGAAGTTGTGAGATGAGGGATGCAAACACGTCAACACAGACAGCACCATCTGCAGCTCACTCTGCTTCTTCCTGGTCATCTTCCTCTTTTCCTCATCCAGATTTTGCCAGTGACTTAAGCTGCTCTGCATCTCAGAGCCCACATGTATCACATGAATACTGCCTGCAGTGTGAATGAGTCTTTCTGAACCTGAGCTCATCATTTGTCATTAACAGCAGGTGTCACTTGTTTTCCCATTTCTATTGTCACTGACAGACAAGAAATATGTATGTGCCTTCCTGCCACCCCCTGCCCTACAGTGAGTATTGAAGCGTCAGTCATCCTGCAGACCACCTGCCTGCTGCTGCTGAAGCCTGAGTCGAACCCCCTGAGGGTGCAGGAGGCTTGTACAGCACTGTTTGATGCAGAGAACCATGTGGTGAGACAGCTTTGCAAGCCGTGAAAAACAGTTCCATTGGGCTATACTGCAGTCTCAGGACATCTCATTTGCTGCCTCTGGCACAGTTTTGATGGGGAGGGGGGGGAGTTATCAGATTTCTCAAACATTCTGTCAGAGATGAAGGGGTAAAAAGGGGCAAAGAATTAGATAGTTGAAGGATTAAGGAATCTCTATATAAATAAAAATGGGGGGATGGGAAAGGAAAAGGAATCACTCTGGTAAAACTAATGCAAATGGTTTGATCTGGGAGAATTTTTCTTTCAACCAATGTGCAAGAGGACAGCCATTAAAAATTTCTTTCAGTAAGCACTATTTTACATTAATGGGCCTGGTGGAAGTACGGCATTAGTGAGATGATTAATATGGGGAGTTGAGCTTTTTGGCACTCCAGGATTATATTAACATTTTGAAAAGTGATGGAAGAATGCGGAATCCTGCCATAGCTGTGGTGCTTTTCCCTCTCATCATTCCTCAGGGAACTGGATTTAGTCTTGGCCCCAGGAAAAGGGAAGTATTGGGGTACAAGCTGCATGCTGTGATGCTGCAGGCTTTCTGGGTGGGGGTTGAAATGGAGAGGAAAAATGGAATGGCTGTCTTAATACGTCCTCAGGGGTACACCTTTGACTGTGAGTTTGTAAACATAGCAAGTCAATGATGGCATTCCACTGTATCACCGTAGTCAGTGGAGTTATAATGGTGCAGACAGGTTGCTGGAACAAACTCAGGCTTGGTCCTCGTGTCTTCAGATCCTTGTGTTTCTGTTGTCCCAGCTTGCATACTACCTCTCGTACCCTCCTTGCAGTCTTCCTCATCTGCCTTGGACACTGATTTATTTTACCACCACCACCCCTTGTGACTTTCCTCCTCAACAAAGGCTTCTGGTGAAATTGTTTGGCTTCAGAAAACTTACTTGTCTTTTCTTTATTTATTTACTGGAAGTCCTTTGAGTTGTCCAGGCTGGTAATTGCCCACGTCATCTCTGTATCGATTGCTTTTAGAGCTGCTGAGCTCTTATTACTGCAGCTCACTGGGGAGAGAAAGAGAAAAGTGAAAGATCCAGGTCAGCATGGTCTCAGCAATAGATGAGTCTCATCAAATCTCTTTTCTCCCAGCTGCTGAATAACAGCTTCACTAGTTTTAAATAAAACAAGAAAAGGAATATGCAATGTGGAGAGGAGTATTAGGAGGAAAAGAGACAAAATCTGGTATGTTTAGGGAAAATGAAGGTAGAATGTGGGGTTTGAGCTACCTGAAGTAGCAAGAAAAGGATGCCTGGCTGTGAAGTGTGACAAAGTAATACTATGAATTGCTCTCCCATTGACAAAAGCCTCTTCTTCAGTAGAGACCCCGCCATAAGGGAAAGAAAACAGTAATGGGATAAACAATTGCCCCGGTTACATCCACTGCAGGATGTGATGCACTTGTTACAAGCTGCCCGCTTCTGAGACATAGTAAAACAGCCTGAGAGGCTGAGTGTTACTGTCTCTGATCACTAGATCTAAACCAGTTCTTCTTAATAGACAGGTGGGCCTCTCTAAAATCTTGGTGAATATAGGAGCTCCTGTACACACATACAAAAAAGTCAATTGTCTGTTGAGCAGTGTTGCCTATGTCATTGAAATGAAAAGGTCACTTGTGTCATTGATCTTGGTAATGTTTGCCACAGCGAGAGCTAAGACAGGTTTTCTTATGTGGAGATGGGTGTTGTGTAGTGTGGGAAAGCTGACACAGCTGCTGCAGAGGAAAGATCACAGTCCCAGCATAGCTGTGTGGTAGCCAAAAGCAGCTTGTCCTCCCTGGCTGATTTATTACTGCAACCCATCTTCCTGTAACAGTGACAGCTGAGAGGGCTCTGGAGTACTGAGCCTGATATGAACCTCTTTTAAGAGTTCTCATATAAGAATCTGTAAGAGATTGGTGGCCTAGAAATCTCACCAGAGTGTATTTCCTCAGGAAGTTGTCAGTATAATCTAATTTGGATTTGATCTGTCTAATTCTTTACATGCTCCCTTTTCTCCTCTCTATGGACATACTAGCACATAAACTTGGGGTATCTGGCTCTGACAAACCTTTCTGCAGACTTCTATCTCCAACTCTGTCCTAATATAGGAAACACTGATTTCTGTTAAGAAAAAGCAGGACATTTTTCAAGCTTTGCTTGAAAGTTTGGTCTGTTCCTTAGTTCATCTAATTTGGCAATCATGTTTTCTCAAATCATGCATAGCTACAGAGGCAGTCCAATGGCCCAAGCATTTATGGTTGATGCAGTTGCAGAACCTGCACAGGTTGGGCACCACCACACATACTCCTCGAGGAGGGTAAGGGACAGGCTGACCTGTGGATATCCCAGGACATTTCCTTGAAAGACAGCTAGAATTAGAAACTTATGGATCTCAGTATGCTTGTCAATTCAACTCTATTTCTCAATAGCTGCCTGGGTGTTTTGTGTGGAAGAAAAAGTCTGTTTTGGTGGGTGCTTCCTTCTGTTGCAATAGGGATAACTTGTTCAATGTTTATGTTTAACTCTTTTTTTTTTTGTAAGAATGAGGTTATGTTTTGAAGTAAAATATGCGTATTCCTTATTTTCTTCAGAGCAGAGAGGCAGAAGACTGTTCTTGGTATTACACCATTTGTCAGTACTATGCTTTTCTGTCTTCAAGAACCTAAAAAGTGCCTTATTCTTATCACACAGGACTTTTGTTCAGCTGCCATGTGTGTGGTAACATAATAATTTAGTGATCCCTTTCTCCTCCCCTTTCTTCTCTTGAACTGGAAGGCATACTATAGTCATTTAGATTTAGGTAGCTAAAGTCAATTCGACAAAGATTACTTTAATGCTTTTCTCTTTTCTATCAGTGGAAGAAAATGGCTTCAAATTGTGACCAGTGTGCAATAGCCGTCTTCCAAAATAGCTCTGTGTCATACTGACTTCATAGCTTGGTGCATAAAAAACCTGTAACCCAGATGGCATTGTGCAGCAGCCAGATAATACCCAATTGCTTAAGTAGTGTGTTAGTTTCTTCTTGAATTGTGCAGTAGAGAGAGTGTGGGACAGTAAATTTTGCCCCATTGTGCTGCCAGGGCAGATATCCAATAAACACTGCTGGAGTTGTTGAGATTAATATGGGATTATGTACAGATATACTTCGTTTCTTGAGTTCTGTGCATCTAGCTGTACTGATGAAATTAGATTTTCTTCTACAGTTGTGCAAGGGGTCTGTATGCACAGGTATGCATGCGCACAGCCCATCACTATCTTCCAGCTAATGTCAAGGGAAGGAAGAGAAACTGGGGGGAAAAGTATTGGCTTCTAGTTTATAAAAAATTATCCTCATTTATACTTCCTCAGACTTTCATCTGCAAAAGCATACAAATAGAAACAGGCAGTCAGATTCTGCCAGGATCAGAAAGCCTTGCTGGTTATTTTTCCATTTGCAGTTGATATAAAGGCCTCATGTTTAAATGACACTTCTTTTCATAGAGTGTAGTGCAAAGGAGATTCATCTGCTCTATAGAGGTGTTGCTTCAATGAGACATATGAAATGAGAACTGTTGTTCCATTCAGAAAAGGCAGCCTGTTTGGTTCCACGGTGCACAAAGGAGATGTCAAATGAAAAGTTGAATTATAAGCCTTACACAATAGGGACTATTATTCTCAAGTTTGGGATGTAATTTAGTAGCAAATGCTGTAACGGGTGTTCTTTTGACACAGTCTTCTCCTAGGATATTCTTGGACTCCATAAAAGTCATGGGATTTGGAACTAGCCACTATTTGCAAGGTTTATTTATGATGAAAGCAAAGGTTTTACAAATTAAAGTTTGGTGTTAAAGGCACATACTGTACAGCATGGGAAGTGCCATATTGTGCTGTTCGTGCATTGACTTGAATAGACTTTGAGATGTAATTCTCCAACCAAAGCTGCTTCCTACAGTATTCCCTTCCTCTGTTGTTGACAACTGCTAGAAGTGAAACTGGCTCTGTGCTCCTTGTAAAGTAATGCACACTCTGATGTGAGTAGATGGACTAAAAGTACTTTGCTATATGAAACACTAATTGAGACCCGAGTGTTTCCATGTTTTGTTGCACTATTTCATTTGCATACGTGCCACAGATAATTTGCAGGAGTGTAAACATATTTGCACGTCTAGAAAGCCAGCTGTTTAGCAGACACTTCTGCTATGGTTTGGTTTGAACATGGTATCCAACCTGGACCAAAACCGAGCTGAAACCGTTTAGGTGGGAAAAATTCATAGCTTGTAGAGGAGGGATGTAAGCTGGATGCTTCTGCAATTACTGATTTTTAGTCATTGTTTGGGTTTTTTTCATTAACTTGGAATGGAAGCATATGACATAAACAGGTGATGGGTGTCAAGTAAGTGAAGTGTCATGGGAGACATACAGTTTGTATATATTTGTGGTTTGTCCAGCGCCTTTAAAACCAGGAAACAAAACAGTTTCAGAATCCTGTTCTTAGAATGTTCGTGTTGTCCCCTAGTCTTGCTGGTCCTGCTGTGCAACACTCATATATGTCCTCATGTTCTTTCTTCTTTCCTTACAGTCTCAAATGTATTTAGTAGGATTTGCTACACAAAGCAGACTTTTGTGTGCTTGGGAGAAGATTTTGTTCCAGGAAGGTAATTAAGGCTTGAAATGGTAATTTTTGCTAAACTAAACTAGAAACTTGTAAGCTCATATCCCAGATATATTATATACAGCAAAGACTGAGGAAAACAAGTCATTACATGAAATACCTAAAATCTGCAGCCAGTTTTCAGTCTCATCAGAAAGTTCAGATTGCTTATACTGTATCTGAGGGTGTTATTTAAACATAAGCATCGGATGTAATGTACAAGTGGAGTGATATTAATAAGGGTATGTTGGCTTGTAATGGCATTTAGCATGGGTGGTAGTGAGAGAATGGGTTTGTTTCTCACAGCAAGATTTTGGGACTGCCACCATTAAAAAGACAGCAGGGTTCACAGGGCCTGCTATGTAATAGCATGATAACGATTATTCTGACAAGGAAACTGTACTGTCAGACTGCTGTTACTTTGTGTTGTCTAGGAAGATTATACCTTTCCAGGACAGCTGACAAGTTCTCATAGCAAATAAATGGCAGACCATAGTATCTGTTTCTCATTTTCCAGTAAATCTTCCCAGTTAGTTCCCTGACTGTGTATGACATCTGTATTAGCTCACAAGAATGGATCCTGGTGTTATCACTGAGGTTGGTCCTGTCCTGTTTCAGGTGGGAGCTCCTTGCCTGAGTGCTCAGCAAGGCTGCAGGAAGGCACATCAGCACGGCAGGGAGCACAAGTACAACATTGTCACTGTGATCTAGGTGGTGGTCTAAGTGATTTCTCTTACTGACATGGCTTAATTTCCTTCCTTCACAATGTAGGCCTTAGGGCTGCAAAAGACCCATGGGTCACTGATCCCAAGCTATTGCTACTGCAAGTAGCTGTGTCATTTAATTCCTCTCAATAATAATACTGTTTTGTCTCTTAACTCATTGGATTTTTTTCTTCTACTGTGTTATTGAAAAGTTGTTATGGAACCCAAACCCTGTACTGAGGAGGCACAGTTTCTAATTGGCATCCCATGGTGTGCTTCTAGCCCATGTAGTGCCATTTCTTTTGGGGCCAGTGTTATCCTCTGGCTTAATTTTTTTTCATCTCTCCCACCTCTCTTCATTCTAGGGAAATTTATGGATAGGAAAAGCACAGCTATTTAGCCTTCCTTTTGCTAGCTAAATATTTAGGTGGAACATAAGACCCTTTCTTGTGCAGTGGGTTCTGATTTTCACAACACCCACTCTTTCTCTAAGCATGAGTAGAAACTGCTATACCTTGGAAACTAAAAGATTTGTTCTTCAGGGGAATTTAGATTGCCATACTTGCAGTGCAGACTATTATTAAATAACACTTTACAAAAATGTTCCCAATTCCCCAGCCACAGTCTCTCGCTAACTGTGTAGCAGTGCTGTGTAAATGTTGGGAGGGTTGCATTTAATGGTACTGCTTTTTTGCCCTTTATTTTTTGGTTGGTTGGTTGGTTTTATTTGGTTTTCTTTAGTTTAATTTCTCTTTTGTAATTTTAACATTTAAAGTATCCATATATGACAGTAATGGCACAAATGGAAGCTGAATTAGGTATTAAAGGTTGCTATTGTCTGGCTGCAGAGAGGTTTCTGTAAAATTGGGTTAACAGGACACCATCACATGATCTGGTTGTATTGTAACAACTGTTTCCTTCCAAAGCAAAGAGTTAAAATTGTGGTTTTTTTCTTCCCTTTTAATGGAGTTTAACATTTGCGCCACAATTTAGAATGAAAAGTATTTTGGGGAGACATTAGAGCTATCACTGGAGCTGTGTCACTGGCTGTGCCTGTGATTTTTTTCAGCTAGCCATAGTGTTTTCAAAGCATTGGGAAGGAAGAAAGAATTGCATAATTAAATAAACCATGTAACATTTTTCACTTTGGATTTACATTTGCGTATGTCTCAAGCTGAGCAGGTGCTTATCCTTTGCAATGACTGTATCCTCAGCCAAAGAGTCAGACTTTGTTTTTTGCTGTTACCCTGTTTTAAATAGAACATGTAGAAGATTTTCATTAAAATATAATGCATTCAGATTTACACAGAGATCATTAGGTGTCTTAGAGCTATTTCTCCCGCTTCTTAAACCAATATAAATAAAGATTTTATGTAACTGTAAGCACAGTGAAGAAAGAACACAACTTCCACTGTACTGTGTTCAGGTCTGAGGCAAAAGTGTCACAATTCAATGACCTACCATTTCAAAATGGATAGAAGTCTCAAAAGTTATAACTGGTAACAACTGCGGCTCCCACTCCCATCTGAGAAATAAAAACCAAGACAATGAAAAATAGAACTACAAAATCCAGAATGTTTCATAAGCAAGCATACTTCATTTTTTTATCTTGATGTATGTTAATTCTGCTTTGCCTTGCAGTCACTGAGTGTTCTATGATGAAATTCCAATGTCCACATGGTCAAGAGTGTGTTTTAAAGTTACAGACCTGGATTTCTAACCTTATGAGAGGCCTCTCATGCTTCAGTATTTAAATAAGCTGATGATTGTCAGAGTGCAGGTGTCAGACTGGTGTGAAAATTGATGAGTTTGAGATAGTGAAAACTGAAGAATATTAAATACAGGCAAAGATAGTCAGCTGCCCCTAATATGTTGATAATAAAATGTTAATGATGCTAAATGTTCTGGCTTATCATCACACTCTTCAGTGAAGTTACTTCTAGTCCAGACTCGAGTTCTCTACTTCAGCTGAGAATAGAACCAGTGCTGAAAGTCATACAGTAGGCCATCCAAGATGTCTTGTATTCTTCACTGTTCTACACTGTAAATGGTTACAGAAAATACTACCTCATCACAGTAAAACATCTCACAAAACTTTGTAAAAATTTCTCACTCACGGTAAGCTCATCTTGCAATGAAAGGTTAAGAGGCTGACATAAATATACAGTTACAGCAAATCATAGATGTATTCCTTCAGCTTTTTCTTAAAAAAGGCCACTGGCTTTGGCAGGGAAGAGTGAGGACTAGGTTATAGGCAAGTGAAAGAGAAAAATCAGAAACTGAATAGTAAATTCTTCCCTCTATTACTTTGTAACTACCTGTCTCTAACACTGCCTCTTTTTCTGCTCAAAGCAGAGACCAGGAATTTGAAGGCAAGTACAGTCATCTTAAACATAAGCAGAAAGTCTAGCAGAAAGGATCAGCTTGGATTCTGGTTGACAAATTCAAAGCATTTGGGTGACAGGCACTTTCCTTCCCTGTCTTTAGCCATTGAGCCTGGGTACCACAAATATTATAGAATTTCTCCCTGCTTTCTGTTTTTTTCCACTTGTACTGTTTAAAAATATTTGAAATGACTCCTTTAAAGAGTTTCTGCATGGCTCCTTCCAGTTCTACCAGGTTTTTGTAAGTTGCTCCTTCCCATATTGAAGCTGCTCAGTAAGGCATCTTATGTCCTGTGTCACATCATTTGTAGGGGAAATAGAAATGCTGTTTTATGATAGAAGCCTGTCTGTTGCCCTTTGTGGGCTCAAAATGACACACTGGGATTATTCCTGCTACTTTTTTCCAATCACTTTTTGAAGTAGATCATAAAGAGGTTACAGTGTTTTCATCTGGTGTTGTTGCTTTTGGGCCAGGCATGAGGGTTAAAGTCAGGCTAATCAAACTGCCCCAGAGGTCTGCTCTAGGTACCTCCTGACATGTAATCCTTTGTCACTTCCTCACTAGGCCGAATGCTCTCTTCCATTTTGGCAATCCACTGTGGTATTTCTGTTGAACACCACTGTGCCACCATTGTATGGCATTCAGGTCCCCAAGACCTCACTGGGACTTCATTGCAGCAAAAGGCAATCTGTAGCTGATCAGTTATATCTGTCCCTGCTGTTTATTTACAGGTAAAGTAGGTCAGATTGGATCAAGGATTGCTTCCTCTCAGAAAATCAAAAGTCCAAGGCTTGTTGCCTTGGTATTTGGAACTCCATAACACAGGTCAGGGACTGTCACCTGGTCATAGTCAGGTAATCATCTACTAATCCCAGAGGTACCTGAAAACTGCTACAAGTAGCAACTCTCAGTTCCTCCAGAGATCCCAGAGAAATCTTTGTTTTTTCCACTGCTCTAAATACTGCAGCCAAGCCCAGAATTTCAAGGGGTCTTATGCTGACAAACATGTTACTGATACTCTTCTAACAGCATTATTCATACGATCCTGGCATCCTGATGGATTCAGAAAGGACATCAAGATTTTGTATCAACATGAGCCACCTCACCCAGCTGTACAATTTGGTCATCACTGAAACCAGATGTGGTAGCAGATTAGCAATGCACAGAGGCATTGCTACAGACACTTCAGTATAGGGCAATGAATTGAAGGTAGTGAGAGAGGACGTTACTGAACAGATGAAAAGAAAATGTCAGCACTCGGCTGGAAGAGGGGAGATGATGGGTGCTGATCTTTTCAGAACTTTGCATGTCTCTCTTCATCATCTAGAAAGCTGTTATCGTCCTTGATCTTTTCTGCCCTCAAAGCAACTCTGAGTCTCATCCCTAGCAGATATATCCAGCTACACAAAATTTGAATAAATTTCTTTGGAAAAAATTCCTACTTCTTGACTATTTAAAACCAGGGAAGACTGATTTCCCATTTGTTGTCACTAACAAATATTTTCACTCAATCACCCGCTCACAGTCTAAGTAGGAAGATGTGATTCAGACTTCCTGCTGGGGAATGGATCAGTCAGAAAAGCTGATGTCTTAGCTGATCTACAAGGAAAGAGCTTGTTTTGACCTCTGGCAGAGCTGCTGAGTTGGTTAGTATGCTGTGTCATTTAGGTAATGGGAAAGCTCTTAGAATTTCTAGGTCTCAAGCATTTTTTGAAGTAATGATTTGAAAAAGTTTTGTAATCATTCATGAACAAAACTACATAGCTATGTGCTTGGTACATCGGTGATTTTCTCATTTTTTGGAGAAGACATCTGATTTTCAAAGATACTGACCATTTCTCTATTTTTACATTCATCAAAAATTTTTATATTTGTTTATCACTCAAATGAACTTTCTGCTTCTAGATAAAAAATCTTTGACTGTTCTCTTTGCACATGCCTTCAGTGCCATTTAGAAACAAGTTAATTTCACCTGAAAATAACCTATTTTTTGTCTAATCCACCCTTACATGTGCTTAGGATTGTGAGAAATAGATGCATCCATACATACTCAACAACAATCCACAGCTTCAGTGGCATCACCTAATTCAGAACGCAGTACCTGATGTGGTCCCTGTGCTGTGCATATGTAGAAGGATGGATGGGATCAGAGGAATGCAAGAGGTCCAACATTTTTTCCTTTAATGTGTGTGGGTTTTGTATTTATGAATTACAATGAGACATTTCTTGTACTTGGAAGGTAGGGAGTGTGAGGGGGTCCAGTAACCTCAGAGCATGCAGTGGACTTCCCACCTTGGCAGCAGCAGTCAATGCCTGAATGTAGATGGATATTGAATGTGAACTTTCATAGAGTATTTAAAATTTAGGGAATTGAGTTGGAAAGTCTTGGTCTAAGGATCAAGGAGGAGTGCACCTTACTAGAAAAAAAGTTATTTTGATGTTCAAACAAAAGTAGTGGTGGAACTTAAGACTAAAGTGAGTTTTGTGTCCAAGGGTAGACACTGGGCAGGAATGCAACAGCAAGGATGGTGCAAGGCTAAGATAGAAGCAAAGTTTGAAACAGCAGAATGGTTTGATAGAATTAAGACAGGAATTATCAAGTCCTCACAGGCAGGTCAGGACTCATGTGCATTGTCAGAGCCTTATAGCAGGCTCAGATAGGAGCATTACAATGCAGCAATATTCTAAGGGTGAGGTAACCTTGCAGTGGGGAACTAACAATGAGTGGATAAAAACTATATGGGCGATGTTGGAGAGGAACACTGAGATGAAAACCAAAAGATGCTGCAAATAAGTTGCAACATCCATCTGTAGTATTGCTATATTGCTTAAATGCCCTGTGACTTTCTATAGCTAGCCCTATCCAGCTATAATTTGTCTGAGAAAAGCTTTTTACCTTCAAAAACCCCCAATTCCTCTCCATCATTTTAAAAATTAAAAAGGTAGGTGAAAACATTTTTTAGGAGAAAATGCAGTACTTGGTGAAAACAATACCACAGCCTGGCTTCCCCACCTCAGTGTCAGCCTCAAAATGCTGATTTCCCTGCACTTGCTTTCCTTTGAACTTGACTTTGCCTGTAAGATGTTCTGGCAGTAGCTCTGTTTGTTGCATGGCCCTGCTGGAACTTACTGGATGTTTGTCTTTGCAGAGAGACAGGTGCTCTCTCAATGATGATGGGTGTAAAATGAAAGGATTGAGCTGGTTACATCTTTGTAGTGCTGGTAGTACTGTAAGAAGTCAGTCACAAGTCTTTGAAGGTACCATAAAGAGGCAGTCAATTACCTGGAAAAATAGATGGATTCCCAAATAGTGTTGTTGTCATTAGAGAGTTACTTTCTACTTATGCTCTAACTTTTTAGGCATTTAGTTCTTATTTGCCTGCTGTACCAAAATGCCAACAATATTACAGAAGAAGCAAGCTAGGTGGAGAAGGCTGGCTGCTCAGAAATCAATTCTCTATCATTCTAATTTCTTAATATCCAAAAGTGAATTTGGAACAAATTTTAGGCAAAACCAAAACTTAATGCATCTTTGAAATATTGAAAATAATAACTGCAATACCCTTAATTTCAGTCTTGCAAATAAAACTCCACTGGAGATGTAAATTCATCCACTCTCCTCTCTAGAAAACCATTCTGAGTGTAATGACCAAGAAAGGAAAAGAATTGGTAGGGTGAACAAAAGGTTATAAAAAGGAGGAAAGGATAGCAAAAAAAAAAAGGAAAATTAAAGTAGTGCTTAAGAGGAGAAACTTCCTGCTGCTGAGATTCACCAAACTGGGGAGTGCAAAAGCTTAAATGCGTGGTTTCTTGTGTTTGGGCTATAGATTTGGGATTTTTGCCACTTCCATTTGTACTGCTAATTATTTTAATACTACAAAATAAAACAGGACAAAGCATTAGGAAATGTACTAAATAATTAAAATGTTCTGAATTTCTGTCATCTATTTCACTTGAGGGTTTTCAAGTGCTTCCTCAGCAAATTACTTCATAAACATCATGTCTATACTGGCAAAATTGTATTCTTAGTAATAGATTAGCTAAGATACTAGTAAAATTGAGACAACCTTGCACTGGGAGAAAGTTATAATAAATGAATGATGATGTAGTAAACGCCTATGATATTTTTTTTCATACTTTTTTCAAAAGAATATACAAGTAAAAATTCAAGCAAAACTTGCTGCTGTCACCAATTACCACTTTTCCCTTTGATGGAGAGTTTGTTTGGTTTGGTTTTTTGTGAGTTTTGTGGTTTTTGGTTTGGTGTGGGGTTTTGGGGGGAGATTGTGGGGGTTTGGTAGGTTGATTTGTTGTTTTTTTGTTACTGGATTTAGCTTCCTGTATAAGATGTAAATATTGTTGTCTCTGCAATCCTGGGTGTTTTTTCTGTGAGTAACATTGTTAAATACTGATGAGGTAGTACTGGCCTAAATCTGTTTAATAAAGGAATCAATATGAGTTGCATGGGTTTTAGCCCATTAAAAAATTATATTTTGTCAGTCTATACCCTACTTAGAATATATATTAAATCTCATTGTAGAGAATGAAACAAAAAAGTACAGACCTTACTTATTATGACAGAGTAAAGGAATAGGCTAATCTTTCTTCCTCAACAAAAAGAATGACCTCAGAAAAAATAGGTAAACAAAGTCTTCAGAGTTAAGCTGGCTTTGTAATGATAAAAAATTGATTTTAGACTTCTTCATTATTTCTGGTATAGAAGGATGAAATAAAGGCCCTCCTGTTCATAAGAGAAAAGTAGAACATGCCTTAACCTCTTGTATGATTAGCAGGCTTCCCTAGATGAAAATAACAGTGGAAAGATGTGTGTTTTCTATTAAAAGCTGCAAATTTCTGTGCTCTTTTCTCTGCTTCATCTCTGTGTCAGCACAAATTTCTCATCACATTGTATTGGATGAGTCTGGGTCAGCGAATACTCTGTCATACAGTCTTTGCCATCCCAGCCAAGTTTGACGAGACTGCATTTCGCTGGCTTGTCTATTTGGCACACTATTTAAGGAAAAGAGAGTGTATTTTTATTTCCAAGTAATTGAGGGAGGCCTTCTTTTAAAGTAAATTGGGGGGAGATGTTGTGGTGGCTAAGTCCACTTTACACCCCCCAAGTTACCCTAAAAGTGATCTCTCTCCCTACAACATTATGCTAGAATGTTCTCCCTTTGTCTAGATTCTGCTGCTCACTGGCCCTCTCCCCCCTCCCATCCCTTTTCCCATTGGCCCCTGTTAAGTCACTCAACCTTGCCTCTGCCCCCTAGCCCTCAGACTACTGGTTTTGGATGTTCTGCCCACCTTTGGGAGCTCTTGGGATAAAACTGGCATGGGTGTTCAGTTGTGCGTTCTTCTTGCGTCTGTTCCCTTCGAGTGTCCTGCCATTAAACGCCTCGGATTTGCATGCCAAGAGCCCCTCTGGCCTCTTTGTCTGGGGTTCGTGCACAGACTGTGTGTGTGAGCCACTGGTGGCGACCACCTGAGAAGGTGACCTCGTGTGCCCACGTAGGTGCTGGCAGAGCCACCTGAGCGTCTCCAAGAGGGACCCTGTAGGGACAGACGTGGCATCGATCCACCGATGCCTGCATTCAGTAATTTTTGTTGTCTTTGCTGCAGGGATCTGCCCCAGTGGGCCAATCCCTTTTATGTTCCTTTATGCACGGGTTCTCAAAAAAAAGTCTGATTCTGAGGGAATGGTACCATGGGTCAGAAATGTTGGGTTAGGGTATGATGCTGTATTCCCTTCTTATAACCATATCTCCATTTGATTATTTACCGCAATAGTGAAGGAACTCTTTATATGTATTTTTCACTCTGGAGAACTGTGCATATCAATTAGCTGTCGTTTGTAAGCATCCTCCCCATTTTACTTTTGCTAAGACAACCCACAATTAAAATAGCAACTCTTTTTAGGATTTTATTTGTGAAACTGTCCATAAGGAATTTTAAAAAGCAAATAGTCAAACCCCTGAATGTAAATACCTGAATTCCCTGGCAGCAGTTTTTAAAATCAACTGAAGCAGTATTTCTCAGCTCAGCTTTGTACAGAAGTAAAGCTGCAGCCTCAAGTCCTTTGCATTTGGTCAGATCACTATAATATCACAGTTTTCCAAAAACTGTGGTATTATTCTTTCCATATTACACCAAAATCCAGCTTGACTATACAGTATGTATTTATCTTAATTATATGGGATCAGTTAAATTGGTATTCTTTTTCTGAACTCAGCAGTTGCTTTGTTCTAGCCAAGGAACAGCACTCCTGTAAGACTCTATGAAGCTTTGAGTTGTCTCTCAATATTAAATCAAAGCCATATTCTCAAATTAAAATACACACAGTATCAAAGTATAAAACTTGACTGAGTCAATCCATGGTTGACTACAGATCCAAAGAGATTGTCTTCAGTTGTTCATAAAGTTCATTTATTTTGTGGAAAGTTTTTTTGAGCAACATGCAGTCACTAAATTAAACACTGCACTTTGAGAAAGCATCTTTCTGCTTATGTTTAGTGACATTTTTTGTCTTTCTCGTATGTGAAATCTGCCAAATAAAACCATGGTAGGGGGAAAGCCATCACAAATCTTACTCAAGCTTTTCCACTCAAGATCCTCTGCATCTGTGTTCCCTTTGCTTTTTCTTATTGAGGGTGGTATATGAACTCATTAGGTGCAGATGCCAGAATTACATAAAAATAAGCAAAAAATCTTTTAAAGTTTCAAGTCAGTACTGGTTTCTGTAAATTTGGAAATCTAATAGGCCAAATTAAGGAATAAAAATATTAAAGTATATATACACACTTTAGTTTGCCTGTAAAGTTTGATTTCAGATTTCAGCCTATCACCACTGGCATTTTCTTGCAACTTACTTCTACAGCATTATTTCCTTTAAGAACTGAAGACCCAATTGATGATGCTGTTAACAATCCAGATTGATCTGGGGTTGAATATTGGCATTTTTACTTAGCTGACATCATATCCAGAACTTGTGCAATGTACAAGAAAAATAAAATCTGGCCCATTCTGTTGAAGTCATGTTGTTTCTGAATTAATCATTTCAACACCAGTTTTATCAGAAAGTTCAAAAAAACCCAGCACTGGAAGGTTTAGCAGACATCTTTTCATTATCGACTTTGGAAATGGCTTCCCACAAATGTGTAGCACACCAGCTGTACTTTGCCAAGCATGGATGTTCTAGTGCATAAAATAAAAGAAACTTCTGTTATTTGGTGATAATTCCTGAGAGAAGAGCAGCATAACTCGGGAGAAGAGAGCAGTGCAGAGCAACAAGTGGAATGGTCATTAGGATAATATAATTTGGAAGTCTACTTTCTTTCACCTCTGTGCCTGCAGCCAGTGCCTGAAAACTGATAGTATAGAAGACCATGCACGTCATTTCTGCTTGTCCACAGCTAGTTTTGAGTTGGCCATAAAAACTTTGTAGCAAGCTGAAATACAACATCAAGCAGCTCCTTTTAAAGCTTCAGACACTTGATTCACCCAGTGGATGAAGACTAAGACTTGCAGATGTCAGCAGATGTTTATTTTTGTTTTTCTGTTGTCCTGTTGATTTGAACCAGCTAGAGCTCAGGAACTGCCTCTTGTAAGGGCATCAATGAAAAGGGAGGGGTATAGGAAACTTGAGATTCATCAGTCCTTAGGCATAGAAAAATCCAAGTAGAAAGTGGGTGTTGATGTTTTTATTTCACATGACTTGTAAATCTAAACCCTGAAAAAGAACAAGAGTGGATTTTTTCTAAACCTGATCTCGTAATGGAGTGAAAATGGAAGAGAGGGAAGGGTATTACTAAGGTATTTAAAAGACATTTTTGAGAACAGGCCAAATGTCTCCCATGTCAGAGCTAACACCACAGTTGAAGAAACTACATAAACCAAAAGGAAATAACACAAAATGTAAGAGTGTGAACCATAGGTTGATTTTGTGTTGAAAAGTAAGCATGAACAATCTGGAATATATTTTAGCAAATATTGCTTTTTAAATGAAACTTTCTCTTGCTAGTGAAGAGGTTATTGAAGAAAAAACTAAACAAAAAAGAAAACAAAGGAAAAAAAAGAAACCAAGCCCAATGCAATTCAATTTGAATTTATCACACTATTATTTTAATATATTTACTCAGGGTTAACAAGTCATTAAGCATCAAATTGCTGAGTTTTAATGAGTCCCTGATGGTGAAAATGAGCTGCCTACCATTGTACAGTAAAATAACAACAATGGCATGGCAGAAGACTGTAATAAAAATCAGGTAAATGCTACTGAATATTTGGTGTGTGGATGCCAAACCAGTTTTGAGACGTATTTCAATTTATTTAGTTCAGTTGGTTCATTTGCTGTATGGCTCTGTATGGCTGGTTTTGCTTTCAGGAAAAGTATTTAATCTGATTTTGGGTTTTAGAAGAGGTTGAGAGGAGAGATGCTGTATATATACTAATTGTTGAGCTAATTGCCTTGTTAAGTAAGACTTACTCCTGACAATTTATAAGTGCCTGGTCTGACAAATTTAACAAGTAGAAGGAGGAAGGAGTAGCTAAAATGATTGAGTGGTTAAGTACGCAAAGATGTGATAGCATGTAAGTTCTAAGTGGTTAAATAATGAATTAATAAAGGACCATCCTGACAAAAACTCACCTACCCAAACAGAGTTTAATGACTTGCACTGGTGCTTGCTGCCCTATCAACTTGCTCCTACGGTTGTATTCTACAAGTATTTTAACCTGTTTAATTATCCTTTTGTAGACCAACAGTACCTCTGAATTCCAGGAAGGCTAATGGGCCCTCTGTAAGATGTCCATTTCCCTCATGATGGCAGTTCCATGTTGCAGATAGGTTTGATTTGCTAAGCCTTCTGATGCTTGTTGGCGCAAGGACAAAGCTGTCTCTCAGTGGGTGACACTCATCCAGGGGTCAGACATCTGGGCAGGTTGTTCCCATAGCTGTGCAGGCTGCTGCTGTGAAGGTGCACACCAGTGACATGACCCCTTCCTCAGCTCTCTCTGCTTCACACCTCTGCCAGTTCTGTCTTTCAACCTGTTTTGCACTCTGTAGGAAGAGGGGAAAAAAGAAAAGTGGCCTGAGGTTAGACACTACAAAAGAGCTGAAAGAGAGCTGTGCCCAACACTGGCGCATTAACAAAAGTCCAGCTTCTTTAGTATTTTTCTTAGAAGAAGAGTCTGCGATATAGTTGCCATCTCCTGTTCTTGTGCAAAAGCTGCTTTTCTAAATGCTGCCTGTGAATACTTTGGCTCTGACTATGTGTCCAGCAGAGACCCTGTTGCCTAATGAACAAAAGGAGAAACCTTGTACTCTGCCCAGAAAACACCAGCGACAGCAGAAAAAGGATTGTTCAGCTGGCAAGCTGGTGGATTCTTTCCTCCTTTAGAAGCAGCCTATGGGTTTCTAACTGTGATTTCAATGAAGGATGGAGAGAATTGCTGTTTGATCTAGTTATGTTTCTGTGACAAAGAACTATTGTTTTGGGAATTTTATTTTATGCTTGAAAAAAGTTAAATTCTCCATTCTGCAACTTCTTTCATTTCAATTCCTTCTCAGGAAGGCTCTCTTAACTCCAATGGATCATCAGCTGCTAATATAGCACTTCTTGGTATAGAACGAATTACTGGTCTAATGTAAAATGAGTTTCCTGGCACATCAACAGTATAAAAATCTTAAAGGAGGAAAAGCAAAAATGTGGCCTCATTTTTTTGGTTGTCTTCTTAGTATATTGATTGTTTTGCAGCATTAGCATCCTCCACAGAGGGGAAGGTCAATACCATTACAACTCCCACTGCTCTCACCCACTCTTTAAAATTGAATTCAGTGTATTATTGAAATAAGAAGAACATGTGCACGCAAATATTTTTTTTCACTTTTCAAGTTACACTGAACAATGGACACCTGGCATATCAGCCATCAAACAGAAAATTAACTGTACTAATAGCAGTACAGATTCAATGCTGATTTAATTCTGCCTTCAGAAGTTAATCATCTCCAACACGATGGATGGTTATTTAATGAGAAGGATTCATGGGTTCTAGAAACCACACAGCAAACTAACAAATCAAATCTGATGCCATCACCTCCTTACTGAATCACTATTTCAGCACCACAGAGCAGCTGGACAGCTTCATTGCTCAATACAGCCAGGAAGTGGGGGATTGCAGCAGGAATCAAACTCTTCAAGCTGCAAGGCATGTGAATATGCAGTTCTGAACTAAACTTGCTCACAAATAATTAATGAAGTAATAGTCAAAGTAATAGGAGAAACCAAACCATATGAACCTTTCTCAGAAATAATTACTAACTGGCATTTTTTCCATGCTCATAGATCATTATCAAATGCCAGTGGGTTTTTTAGAGACAATATTAATGGAAAAGTTTGAGGAGATGTTGGGATTTTGGTTTGAGTTGGTTTTTTTTTTCATTTGTGGGTTTGCGTGTGTGTTTTTTTTTCCTGTGGATTTGTTTTATTGTTTTGATGTTATAGTCTTGCTTAGTATTTTAAATTAATCCAGTGCTAATGATAACTGTGAAAAGGATAACAATGATTTCTATTAACTTGATTAGCAATTGTGTCACAAGTATGATCTGTGGAAAAGTCTCTGCATCCCTGCACTTGCTGTACCTGATTGAGTGACTTCTTGGGGGTCTATGAGGCTGTCAGTATCAGTGGGTAGGGCTTTTCACAGTGGAATTGTCAAAAGCAAGGGAAAGGGATTATTGTTCTCGTCACTGCTTTTGTAAGATGAACCTGTCTGTCACTTGAACTGAATTCCACGTGCTGATTTCATGATTTCCAGCAATAATGATGATGATGATGTTATTGTTGGAGGATCTTGTATGAATAAATCTGCTTTGCTGCAGAGAAGGTACTACATGGTTTAACCTTCATTGTTCTGTATTCTCTAGTTAAGTAAAGACAAGATGTCAGTGGTATTTTCTCTAGGGTAGCAAAATGTGTATTACATTATCATATTATTTTTCACTAGCTGGAGAACATTTATTAGAAAAGACCATCAGAGTAGTGATAAATGACTTACATTACTTTTTGTGAATACAAGCTATTCCTTCGGGAGATTCAGTCTTCATTCCTTCCTATTCAGAGGAACAAAGTGGTCAATTTGTTTGTGGTTAAAATTCCACTGAAGTGTAAGTTACTTTGGTGCTACTACAGAATGATGAGCTGCTGGTGGGAAATTCTGATGTAGATGCCATAGTTGTGTGTCCATTGTCTCATGTATCAGTAAATGCTGCTTGAGCCTGTCTTTCCTCTGTTCTTTTTTGCAAACTTTTCTCATCCTGACAAAGATAACTTCAATTTATTTGTATATTCTTTCACTTATAGTATAGTCAATGTTCTCTCAATATATTAGTTACCTATAATCTTTTGTACCACTGATTCCTGACTCAGAATTGCTGTGAAATCTGGGGAACAGCAAGTAACTGTGCTCAAGTAAGAATCATTGTACCACTGTGATAATCTTAAAGGCAGTCACATTTTAACAAAAATATTCCTGGCTAATCTTGAGAGATGCAGGTTTGGTCTGAGGAAGGAAGATACCTGAGGAATTGGGCAACACGGTTAAAAGCTCAATTTTCATGTTTTGCCAAAGCTGATAGAGATATAAAGATAACAGCTTCATAAGTAAATAAATATCCTTTGGTTTTTCAGGCTCTGAGGCATATCAAGGGCAGAGGGAGTCGTTCTAGGTGAAGTGACACCACCATTTTAAAGACTTGTTATCAGTCATGAATAATTTCAGTGACTTTATTTTTAAGTATACATTAAAACTGGTAGGTGGACTTAATTTGTGATGCACAGTAAGAAAAAGACTGGAAGGAATGGAAGAGGAGAAGGTGTCCAGTTGTAAGGGAGTAGTAATAGCTAAAGTAAAAGTTCTCATACACCAGTGCTCTATGAAGGCCTAGAGTACGGTTAGAGGGTTGGGAAAAAGAAGCCAAATCAATTAGTAAAGACAGATGCACCTAATGTTGCAATAGACAAGGATTATATATACAGGTAAAATAATTTTCTTTACAAATAGAAAGAAGCTCTTCTGATTGCTGTATTACCCCTTAGAAAAACTGAATTAGATCACACTCTCTCTTTCAAGTTGGTCTTTATTGCATTTGTTAAGACTACAGAAGTTGTGTCTGTCTGGCCTAACACAATAACCTTGCCTTGTGCAAGCATCTCCTGTCTTCATGGTGCATCAGTTAGTCTGTCTAGAACATGCCAGTAAGGATGTATTTACCCTCACGAAGAGATATCCTTGGGTGACAGTGGTTATTTAATAGATAAATGTTTCTTGATTGCTTAAATATGCGAGGTGTTTGCAGGCTGGCTGCTGTAGCACATCACTCAAACTGTGTGTCAGTTCTCACAGACACAGAGTTTAAGCTCCCAATACACTCCCAGCTTGTTCTTCCATGTCATACATGAGGTTTCCTTATCTCAGCTAAAAGCTGTTCTGTCACTGCTCTTCCAAAGGCTGTCACTGCGATACCACTCAGCAGGGGCACAACTCAGATCCAACTGAAGTCAGTAGGAAATATCCAGCTGGCTTCCTGAATGCCATGCGTGACTTCACCGAGCTGAGGACAGGAAAATATAGAACAGACATCAGTGACGTCTTTGTGCTCAAGCAGCGTTTGAAATTCAGCATCCTGGGTACATGCGTGGAAGCAGCTGTGGCCTGGAGCACGCTTCAGGGAGCAGCTGGCTTGACTGCTTGCTTTCACATTGCTGTGGGAACAACAATCTCTTTCTGAACAGCAGTGCCCACCCTGGCCCTGGTTTGTTTGGGTTGGTCCCGGTGTGTTTGTGTCCTGGGCCGTGCACCGCAGTAGCTTTGTTCTGTGCAGGTGGCCTGTAGTGGTGGGGGAAGGGTACCATGTGTGCACCTTTTCCACTGCTGCCAGGCATGAAAGGGAAGGAAAGGATGCCAGCTATTACATCAAACCTTGGAACAAGAGGTATGCAGGAGAAACATTCTCTGGAGTTCTTGCTGGCTGATCATGCCAACTGATGGAAGAATTGCCTAAATTGGGAAACAAAAATGTTCTAAACTATACGCTGAAACTTTTTGATAGTTGGATGCTCTAGAAGTAGTTAAGAAAACTTTTTTTGAGCCTTGGAAAGTCTCCAAGACCCACTCAAGAGGGAAAATAGCAAATCTTTTTGTTACCTGAAGAGAAACAGCCTTGCTGAAATGCAGAGACAGATTTTCTCCCTCATCACTACCTAGTTGAAACCAAGGTGGTTGTGGTGGGGGAATGAAAAGAGTGGGAGAGTAGGTGGAAGAGAGAGTAATGAATGAAGACAAAATGAAGGGGGAAGAGAAGAAGTGGTTTGAAAATTATCCAAGGTATTTCTAAGCAGTGGATCCTACATCTGCAAACATTAGGCAAATCTCTGTCCTAGTCATTCTGGAAATCTACTTCTAATGCAAAAAAATGATTAGTGGTAGGTTTATATGCTATCGGAATGCAAGGGAAACTAAACAGGGCTTAACACAGAAAAGTTTTAGGCAGTATTCTGTCCTCTAGATCAGTTTAGAAGTAAGACATGTATTCATCAAGAGCTGGAGTTGTCACTGAAAAGTCTGATTCTTAATGTTTATTTCAGCAACCTATTGTAGTACATTAGTTCTGCTCCTTTTTAGCTTGAGGAATCCACTGAGGTGAAATGGGCTGAGGTTCAAGGAGTGTGGACAAGCATTCCTGAACTGACACATCTTTGCCACTGTTTTGCAGCATGTTCTTCTGGGTATCTGGCCCAGCTATCTGCTCTCTGGCCTTAGCTTCTCATTTGTAAATGTGAATAGCTCTTGGGAGGTGTGATATGAGTTTTAAAATTATTGGAAGCTGTAAGATGTAAAGCTGTGAAAAAGCAATGAGCTGGGGAAATTATGTGACTTGATCTTTTAGAATAATGGCCTGCCTAAATCTGCTCATTTCTAACTTCTGGCATTCTGTTCTGACCCATAAGTGCAGGGCTGGTCCTCTCTACAGCAGCCTTCCTGTCAATGGCAGCAGTAAGTTAAGAATATGAATCTATTTTGAGGCTTTAGTTCTTTTTGATGTTTATGGACCTTCCTTGCTCTCCGTGAAGTAGTCATGTTGAAAGCTAATTAAATGTGGATGTGTATATTTGATCCCTCCCATGGTTTCTTGTCAGTCTGTCTACTAAAAATCATAGGTTATACCAGCTTGTCAAGTTGGAGGCCAAAAGACAGAAAGAAATATTAGCAGATTATGTATGAGTCTGTGGCAGTCAGGGAGAAGGGAAAGGTTAAACAGGGGATGTTATAATGCTTCAGTGCTACTTGATTGAATTACTGCAATGCAACCTTTCTAAGAAGAGGTGACACAGAATTTTAACTATTTGATGTATAAGGGAACAGTGGGCTGGTAATTAAACGCAAGATTTAGAATTATAAGATCCATTTATAGTTTTGAACATATTGCCTGGAAAGGTCTTTTTTTTCTTCTTTTACTGTGCTGCAGTTTCTTTTCTGCAAAATAGACCTGCTACCTCCTTCAAAATCCAATTAAGAGGCTCATGTCATGAGTATTCATAGAGTGCTTTGAGATGTTTAACAAAAGATGATCTGTAAATACAAGACATTGCTACACTTCTATTAAACTTTTGTCAGTACATGTTGTTTAATCACTAAGCCAAAAAAATGTACACAGACATCCCTGAAAGAGCTTATTCCTGAAACAAAAACATTGAAACCCAAAGTTGCCTTCTTTTGTTCCTAGTACATAAGAACAGGAAAGCTCTGAGAATTTGAGTCACCGGCTGGGTGAAGGCCAATAATTTTAAACTTTTATGGGCATTAAAAAGCACACCTAAAGAAGTATTAAACAGAAAATTTCCAGAGTAAATGACATTTGACAAAGTCACCTCTGAGGTCTCAGTGAGCTCTATTATTATTATTCATTCAAGTCCAAGTAATACCAATTCCATAGCACAGTAACAGTCCCAACTCCTATACTTTTGAAGTCAGTATCAACTAATCTACAATGGGAATGATAAAAAGCCCCATTTAAGGATGAGAAGTCCGTGGTGTTTAATGTGTTTCTGATTCCCAGTTCCCTTTTCTAGCTTTCATTATATTGCTAGTGACACTGAACTCCTTCAGGGTCTGGCTGTGTGTAGTGCATATAGGAGACCTAAATGGGCTGAGGCCAACAACAGAATGTATGCACTGTGTTTAAAAATTTTTCACCACAAATGCTACCATTTTTTTGGACAGCTTTGCTAGTTAGTTATTCATGTTTGCCAAGGTCTGAGATGACCATGAGAAAGGGTAACTTAATCTAAAATCTAGAGATCAGTTAGACACTGGCATTCCCAGGGGAGAGATAACTGTTCTTTTCTTGCACCTTTCTTGGAACAGAGTGGCCTTCAGGTGATGGAATGGGAGCTGTGACTGTAATAATTGCAATGAATTGCTATATGTGTCCCACCAGGACTAAATTTTCACTAATGCTTGTATGCACCTTTCCTGGGAGCAAGATAAATACTTTTATAGTAACGTGCATCCAACACTAACACTATCCATCGTTAAAAATACTACAAGAAGTTACTTTTAATTGTTGTTTGAAAAAGAAATCTTCCAGGAAAAACCTTAATTTTTTTTTTCTGGAGACAACAGATGCAAACAGATCTTTAAAAACACTTTACATCTGTGTGTGCCCTCCCATGCTTCATTGTCCCTTGGCTATATGTATGGTATTTACAAAATCACCCGTTAGCTGACCCCTAGCTAGTTTTAATGGCATTCTTATATGCTTTGTAAGTTGAGGCACATCATCTGATAGCACTGTTTGTTTTATGTCTCTGAATGAATCCTGCTTAAAACTTTCAAAATTTCAGCTTTCAAAGTTGCTCATCTCTATTTTAGATGGAAGAAATGCATTGAAGCTGTTTAGAGTAAATATTTTGCTCCAATGCGTGCCACAGTGAGAAAGTGTGTATAGAAGATCTGGCTGTGGAAGGACTGCTACTCACTTATTTATGAGTGTAAACAGAAAGAGCAAGTAATGCAGAGATGTTTAGAAAGTTTTAAAGGACAGAGTGGCCGTAGAGAGTCTATCACAGATGTGTTTCTCTGCCTGAGTAGCTTTCCTACACGAGGAACCTCAATGCTTCCTAGTTTCATCATCCACTTATGTCCTAAATTGCCACAAACATCTTGGGCAAATCATAACCAAATTGTTTATTCTGTTGTTTTCTAGTTTCTATAGAAATTACCCTTAGATTTTTTTGTCTTTCTCTTTCAAAATAAATTCATAATTTAGAGGGGGTTTTATTCTACTTGTCCTTTGCTTACCTTTATTTTAAAATACTTAAGTGGAAATTCCACTGCTTGTACTACATATACTGTTCCAAAACCTTTCCCTGTAAAGAAAATTTGTGCTTTACAGAGTGAATACTTTGAATACTCTGGTATTGCATCTAGGCATTGCTGTTTGAAAGGCTTTGATTTTACATTCCTTGTGAATACTACTATCAACCTCTGTTGTTCGGTTTTTATGGTTGGCACTTTTATTATTCAGATTTTGTATATTTATTGATGCAGTGTCCGGGTCAGAGCTTTTTGTTTGGTGAGACTTAATTAGGGTGTTGTATAAAGGGTGTGTATAATTTGGAACTAGAGGCTGCAAATACCTTAACTATTTTTTTTTTTTTGGTAGACCTCAACTCAATCTCATAACATTCTCATGCATTTTTTAATGTCCAGAGTCCCTTTCCTGGGAGCTTTGCTGGGATAACTACTAGAATATGTTTTTTCAGTTTCAAAACATGTTGATAGTCGAGCAGTTAGTGATTATATTTTCTGTGAATATGCCTATGATATTTTATCAAAACTGGAACTATATTTTGGTAAGGAGTAAAGGATACATACAGCTGATCAAACAGGTGAAACACTGTTTTGTTTCATCAAATAAGCCCACATCACTTTCATCTCCATCCACTCTTTGTTTCTTTTCTGCTTTATTACAGGAATTGCAGACAAAATTAGTTATCAGTCTTACCACATATTGTAGTGCTGGTGATGGTCAATATTGAATTATGAGGGATGTTAACACAATTTTCAACAATCTAATTGCTTCTCTTATCTCCAGTGAAATATTACATTAAATAGCAACAGTGACCAGGCTGCACAGAATTTCTATAATACATCGGTGGGATTTCATTATCAAACTCTCTATCATTGCATCATGTGGCTCTACCTGCATCTGTGTGTTGCATCTGAATCATTTTGTCCAGGGCAAAGTCCTAAAAAGGACTGTGTGGTGCGTGATGGGCTGGAGGAGGAAAAATGGATAGAATGAGATGAGGTAAACACAATACAACAACTGTGTATTATATAGACCACCTCTCAGCTAATAAGGTGGTGTTTGTCAGTAAGGCCCTAGAACTGTAAATGAAGTGTGAAGTATCCCATCCCTGCCATTGGTAAGGACAAGAAGAGGTGATAATTGTTTGGGAATGGGGCGTGAGATAAATTGGCAGATACTGACAATGGCCAAACAAAAGGAGGAAACTTAGATCTTGTGCTTGGTGTTTTTGACATTGCTGTCACAAATACTGGTAACAACTTCTCTGCAGAGCTAACCAACACTGAAACTGGTCAGTATTTGTTCATTTTTCCATTGGCAATCACTATGACACTGCCATGATCACTTTGACTCCAGTGTATAATATTCTTTCCCTCCAATAAAATACTGTACATAACGTACCATTTTATTGTGCTAAAAGAGAATTATTCTTTTAAACAGTAAAAATGAACGGAGGTCGTTACTATTTAAGCCTATATAAAGATGTTCTTATCCATAGGCATGGAACAACATATTTGCAGTAAGCAAAATTTATCCATTCCTAGAATTACTATTTCACTTCTATCTAAGGCTGGATTCCTGCCATAAATCTGCTGTAGTGTTGTGGTGTTTTAGTGGGATGCAGCAATTAGTCAAAGAAAGAAGCCTACTTTGATATGATAAAACTGTTCCTAGTTAAAATAGGTTGTGGAATCCTTTGAACTCAAAAGAAATAATGGAATAGAGTAGTTGAAACTTTGTATGGAATGGACTATGGAAGACTTGAGTCAAACCAAATCAGATCAGGACTGTTACCAACCCTGAAACAGGTCAAATCTGATTTATCTAGCCAAGTCATAGAAACCTCTTGGTGACATTTGCTTAAGAGAACACTGGGTCCATCACTGTGCTGTGAAACGACTGCTCTTCAGTGGTTCCCAACCATCCCACTGCAAACTGGCTGTACTGGGATGGGATTAGAAGCCATGCTTGCTGCTGCAAGAAGTTCGCACTGATTACATACTGAGAAGTGTATGCTGAGAGTACATGTACACTGCTGTGAATGCAATCTGCTTCTGAATGTTTTTAACTTTGGGTATTAGTACCAGCTCCTGACTTCATAGGTGTGCAAACTTGCTGCATGAAATTGAATTTGGGTGTTACTTCAATGTGTGGAAAGGCCCAATCAGCCCACAATAAAGATCGTAGTCACCACCATGTTACCATACTGTTATGTAGTATCCCTCAGAATTTGTCTGATGCTTTTACACCAAAGATGTCATCCTCTGATCAAAAGGAAATTGTGCTCAGTTTCCCAGCTGTGCACTGCATGAGACAGGACTGTTCTCACTACAGCCAGTAGAAGGGATTGAGCTGTGTACATAAACACTTCATTGGGATATTTTTGTTATTTCAGCCCAGTGTTTTTAAACTGGAAACTGATAAAAATTTTCATTCAAAAATGTGAAAGGAAGAAGGGGGTGGGGGAAACCAAACAAAAAACAGCTGTACACAGGCAAGGACGGCTTGATGTCTGCCTTTTTGGGAAGAGATGCTGTATCTCAGGAGCAGGAGTTAGCTTGCATGGCATGTTCTGCTCCCTGCATTTTCAATAGGCATCTCTTGAAACACTCGGGAGTTGTCAGCACTTGACCAGGAAATAGAGTTCCCATCTGTTTTCATACTGTCCTGAAGAGAATTCAAAAATCTGCTTTAAAGAAAAAGCAATCAACTATAACTGCTATCTAACTGCCTTGATCCATTTTTATAGATTAAGTAATTTATACAGTTTATCATTTGTTCAAAATACTATTGAAAGGCACATATTCCTGAAGAGAAAGTGAGCAACAGACAAGCTTTTGCCAATGAATCAGCTGTCTTTGCAGCCTGAAGCCTTTTAAAATGTAATATAAATATGGCAAAGATAAGAAAAATGCAGATGCCCGCTGCAACTGTGACAAGAAAGAAGAGTTGCAAAGAGGGAGAGAGGTGTCTGTGACACAGCCACGATGAGCTTATTTCCTCAGATTGCAAAGGAAAATTGAACAAACAAAAGACCAGTAAGTACTGATATAAGAGTTTTAGACACTGGTCCTCCATGCCGTTAGAAGTTTAAAGAGAACTAGTTTTACAGCTGATTCTTTACCAATTCTTTGGCTCCCATTGTGACATTTGTTTCCAGGATTAGCATCATTAGCATCTTGTGAATCGGGATAGGAGATTTAATGGTGAATGAAACTAGAAATAAAAAGAAATAACAGTTATGCAGAATGACAGTTATTCCACAAATGCGAAGAAATAACAGTTACTGCCAGCTTTCTTGGCATATTTTTGATGTGGGGTAGTGGTGCTTGGAGATGATGAAGGGATTTTTTTATCTTTTTTATAAGACAGAATACCAAGTCTGAAGCTTTTAATTTCATAGTCCTCTCACTTCTGTTAGTATTGGTGACAATACCACAGCAATAGAATTATTTTCATTATTGTAGTCGTTTATCTGTCTTCCAGTAATCTCAACAGGAAGGCAACTCAGTGTTACTTGAGTCTTGAAGCTGAAGTTTATACTTTCTTGAAACTAGTCTCCAAGCTGTCAAGTTCTTTTACTAAACTTAAGTCATATTAACTTTGAGGAAGTCTGATTCCTTATGTGAGGTGGTGACAGAGTTGAGTAGCCTGTCAGGACTTCAGAATTAGAGGAATTGTAGAATGGGCAAGGCAAATATTGTGATTAAGCTATTTTCCTCCAAGTTCCCATGCCAGTTAGAAAGGACTAGAATATTTTTATTTGGAAGGGACCTACAACAATGATCTAGTCCAGCTGTCTGACCACTTCCTGACATGCTTTCCAGCCCTTTCACCAGCTTTATTTCCTCCCTCCTCTGAGCACTTTCAAAGGCCTTAATATGCTTTCTCAAATTGTGGGGCACAGAACTGAGGTGAGACCACACCAACACTGAATAGAGCAGGACAACCACTTCTTTTGACTGACTGTGCTGGTTTTCCCCAGGACATGGTTTGCTGTCTTGACTGTCCGTGCACACAGCTGACTCACTGAGCTGCTGCCCACCAGCACCCCCAGATCCCTTTCTGCAGGGCTGCTTGGCCTTTCTCCTTCCTAGGTGTGGGAATTAGTATTTGGACTTGTCAAGTTTCATACTATCAGTGATTTTCCAGTGCTTAAATCTATCTAGAGTCCTGTGCAAGCCTTCTAGTTCCTCAAAAGAGTCGACAGCACATCCCAGTTTGTTACTGACAGCAAACTTGTTAATACTGCATTAAACTCCTGCATCCAGATTGCTGATAAACATCCTGAACTGAACCGTCCCTCAAACTGCACCCTGAGGAACAGCTCTGGTGACCAATCACCAGGCAGATGTAGCTCCATTCACCACAACCTTTTGAGCTCTGCCATTCAGCCAGTGCCTAACCCTGGGCACTGTGTATGGCTCATCCCACAGCTGGGCAACTTGTCTGGAGTGGTGCTGTGGGGGATGGTATCACAAATCTTATGCTAAATCCCAGGAAAAAACTGCATCCACTGCCTCCCCTTCATCCACTACGCAGATGATGTTACCTTTCAGGAGATTAAGAAGCAGGTTGAATGTCTCTGAGGCTTGTTCTCAGAACTGTGCTGGTGACAGCTGGTAGTGTCTTCATGCTGTGGATGTCTCAGTACTGGGACCAGAACAGATGCTAATCAAGGTACTTTGAAGAGACTGTCAGCCATGCAATTATTATGTGACTATTTGTGGGTTTCTTTTGTGTAGCAATTGCTGGCATCTTTCCATTGATGGTTCTTAGGGAGACACCTTAAGAGATTCTGATTTTTCCTTTTGCTCTACTCTTACAGGCCTTGCAAAAATATATAATCTAAAACATTTAATGCTGTTATCAGAGAATCTGGATTGTTGCATGAGTTTATCCTTTTTTCTTCTTTTGTTAATTGTAATAAAATGCACTGTGTTTTTATTTGTGCTGATGTCAGATGGGAGGAACACAGCAGCCATCATCCTGTGTTCTTTTAAGGTGAAAATAGGTGGTGCAAATGGAACCACTGGATCTTCCTTTAAAAAATGCTTTTAGACCACATCATTTTGAAAAGTGATAAATGAGAAAATGAACAGTCATAGGGATTTAATCTTACCATAATACAAAACTAGGTGGCTTCAAGGTGAGTTACAGATATACAGAGGCCAAGAAAGACAGCAATTAAATATTTAATAGGTTAAGTCTAGTGCTATCAGTCAGAAGAATCAAGGACAAAAGAAAATCTATGGCAGTGACTGATGGCACATGAATTCTCATGCATTGGAGTCATATCTCAACTTCTGTGAATGGTTTCAAGTTTTTGAAAAACAGAAAAATGTCTGAAAAAGATAGCTGGAAAAATATTATTCTATTTTGCTGAAGTTTAATTACTTAATTCTTTCAGAAATGCATTAAGCAATCCATCAGGTTTTTTGGTGTTTTTTTTTTTCTTCCACGTTAGCTGCAGAGAGGACAGAAGGGTGGAAAGGGAGAGGGATGTAAGGGAAAGGAAATGTAAGCTACAGGCATTGTACTGCTGCTTCATCTGACCTACTTGCCCACATGTTGTCATCAAAACTTGATTGTCAAGATAAAAGATATTACTTTTGGTATCCCAGTACATCTATGCCTGGAAGTAATATCATCATCCCTCTGAATTCAGTTAAAGGAATTTTCTTCACTTCTTGGCTGAATTACTGCATGTTGTGTTGCAGTCTATTGAAAAACTGTTATATATTACCCATGACAAAAAAAAAAAAAAAAGGAGAGAGAGATAAAACTGGAAGGGAGGGCTTGTATTAACTGAGCAGGAAAGGCAATTTTAATAGTAGTCCAAAGGGAAGCTGGGGGAGTATTTTCAAAGAAGGTATAGAAAGGAAGCAGCCCAACTTAGGTATAGCCAGCAAGAATAGAAGCAACACTTTCTTCTGGTTGTTACAATCCTGTAAGAGATAGGAGAATGTAGGAAGAAGTGTTCAGTGATAGTAAAAGGAAAGATTTGGAGAGGGGAGTTGAGGAACGCCATTTCAGACATACGAACATTTAATTAGACAGTCTAGAAACCTTTTGCCTGGAGTTCTGCAAGTAGGCTAAACATTGTGTCCAAGCTGGCCAGAAGGCTACACTGAGGCTGAGCTGAAATCTAAGTTGGCAAGATCAAGTAGAAACATAGGTTTGAATCAGTATAAATATTGTAAAAAACTGAGGCATAATCTGATACAAGAAAAGACTGGATTGAAGGCATTACATTTCCACCAATACACAGTTCTTCTCTCTTCTTTAATATTCCAGCCAACAGCATGGTTGATGCTTTAATGGAATGTCCTTTTCATACAGCATACACAACAATTGATCTTTCTGCTCTCTAATTTATTAATTATAAATATTTATGAATTATTTATTATTTAGTTTAAAAAAATGCTTGTTTAGAGCAGCTGATGAGGTGCTGAGTTATTATAGTGCCATTAATGAACAAATCATGAAACAGAAATTTTAATGTGCTGAATACTGAACAGGGAAATTTAACTATTAGAGTCACTTCAAATAACTGTTAGTCATTTACAGGAAAAGAATTTACATAATTCAACTGATAAGCTTTTGTGGTGTTCATGAAGGTGTGTGATAAAAAAAAAATTTAGGAGGGTAAAGTGGTGAGCTAACCATGCGTCCAGTAGATGCTGGTCAATCTCATGTCAGTCTAATACCTAACAAAGTCAGCTTTACCTACAACTGTCATGGTATTTGAGATGTGTTGTTTCCTGTTCCAAGAGTGAGGATGTCATCCTTCAGAAAGCTCTGTCTACTAACAACTTGAAAATGCTTTTAATTTGCACTTGGCTTCTCTGGAGAATGCAAATGCTGAAGGAAAATTGCTTGGAGTAGATGAAGTAGATTTAACCATGAGGAATGAATGAAGGGTGCAAGCACAGTATCATGCTTTCATTTTCATTTTTCATCAGTTTTTGAATCGGGTAAAAGGTGGAATAGAGTTGAAGGGTGGAACTGAGCAAGCTAGTATTGTTTTGGTGTTTGAATACCCCATACCAAACAATACCAAAGGGAGGACACTTGTATAAGGGAGAATAGTGGACCATGTGTAACTAGATGGGTCCTTTCTGCATCTAGAACGTGTATTGCTGTTAATCAAACTATGCTTTGAGAAATAACAAGAAACAAATGAAAGGTATGTCTCAGGACTGGCTTAGTACTGTGTGTCTAAAAGACCTAGAAGATAGTAAAGAGTATGATATGTTGCTGGAAGTGCTTGCACACCTGTCTGAAGGAAATGATACTTTAGTGAGTCACCAGCCCTTTGCTGCTGATGGAAGTGATCTTTCAGCTTCAGTGGGGAGAGGCCATCCATTCAGTTACTGTGTTTGGCTGTTATTTTCAATTTACATTACCATGAGTACAATACTTCTTAGATTTTTCTCTTTCTTGCTCTTAGCAACCTCAAACAGAATAATACTATGGTAGATTCCCAATATTTCCTCTGAATTTGCTGTATTCCTATTTCTTGTTGTGTACTTTGGGTTTAACTATCTTTTTGCCACATAGAAAAGTTTAACTTAAAAATATGGCCAGTTTTGGATCTTGTTTCATACCTCCTGCTAAAAAGTATGCCCTGCATGCAGAATTTGCTCTGGTTTAACTGAGATTGGTGTCTAACCAAGAGTATTCAAAGAATATTCAAAATGGGGAAAAAAAACCCCACTTGCCTTCCTTATATAGATGGTGGTGCATTCAGATAAAACTTGTAAAAATCATTGCTACAAATAGTCTTTAATTGTACTACTTTCCATTCTTTTAGCATACTCAGTCCTTGATCACTTTTAGTCCTTTTAGTCACATAAGACGAAGGTCTTTGAGGGCAAGGTGAATAAGGGTGCATCTCTGGTGGTAAGGGGATCAGTTGTGTGTAAATAGCTGTTGTGGTTCTTTACAACAAGGATTAGCTGTGAGGTATGAATGTGGCAGCTTCCCACCTCTAGTAATAAGTATTACTACATGTGTAGGATCAATAACAGATGGAACTTTGATTGATAGACTTAATTATGAAATTTTGCAGTTTACAAGGAAGTATTTTAATCTTTGTCATCATTCCTCAGCTGTCTCACAAAGACCTACCAAAGAGGCAATGGTACACTTTAAAAGTGTGATTTCGGCTGCTCAGAAAGAAGCTTCTTTTATTTCCTCTTCAGCAGCTACAATGTTTATAGGCAGAGATAAAGCCATTGGGTCATGAAAGCATAGGACACTCATAGAAATGCACTTCAGCAGCATCTCATCACAAGCAGCACAGCTTTAGCTGCACTTCACAGCTGATGTATGAATGTGATTCCAAGTGCATAAAGCACCTGTGATAGGCTATTCCCTCTGCTCTGCTAGTCTGCACTGCCTTTTAAACCTGTTTCCTCCTCGGCTCTGTCACAGGTTGATCTTTGCCAGCTGCTCTATCAGCTCAGTCAATTATTTTTTGCAGGCTATTTGCAAGGTACTATTCCCCAGTTCTTCTCTGTTCTGGTATTATATGCAATTTCCATTTACTCCGTTAACCACTCTTCATTTCATAGCATGCTATGGATAATGAGCCACTCTAACTGCTGACTTACCTACACTATACTGGTGATCTCCAAACTTTTTTGATTTCACATCCTTATCAGTAAAAAGTTTTTGAGCTTGCACCCTCTGTATATGTGTATTTATTTAGTCATAACTCTGCTTGTACTTCTACATAGATGTACTATTATACTAATATATTGTGTGTATTATTAGAGGTACACAAAAATATAAATTAAAGAAGGATGAGATTAGGATGACAAACAATATTTTGAAATAATTATTTAATTTTATTTATTCATAGAACAGTAAACCTTTAGGTAGTCATTCTTAAAATGTCCTGTGTTTGAAGGGACAGATTGTATTTATTTTTTTTCAACATATTTACTAGGTAGCATACTGCTGACAGCCATTTGTCATCTCAAAAAAGGTCAGCAAATTTGGAACATTTCGTTTTTTGTAAACCAAAAGTATGTAACTCATCCTTAAGTTGGATAGCTCAGTGGAAGCACTTCGCCACAAGATAACCTGTCAACTTCTCTGTGGTACAAAAGATCTTCACAGTCAATCCCCACCCTATCTCATTACAAAGTTTTGTAAATAATCTGCAGGTTTAAAGCCTTGCTAATTAATGAATGCATTTAAGTTTGTTGCCATGTTGTTTTCCATGCAATATTCCAGTCATTTTTACCCTGGCAGGAGGAGCAAGCATTTCACTCGTGCTATGTGGCTTTTTTCTTTCGCCTTTAAGTAAGAAAACTCTTACTGCTAAAGAGTCTTTAAGTCCTGTAAAGTGCTGATTTGAATATTGCACGAGTAAGATGTTTGTATTCATGTTATGGATGCCTAGTTTTTAAATGCCTTGATAACTGTGGAGGATTCATACTATCTCAAGGCAGAGTGTATGTTTACAGCAAGGTTTATCGTTAAGACCATGGATGAAAATGCATGTTTCACATCATATTCTTGATAATTACAAAAGGTGTTTGGCCTAGTTGTTGTCAGATCAGATTTTTTACCTCATAAAGTGGCTAATGAGGAGTTTGAACTAGAAGTAGTCTCAACTCTTCCATTTTTTTGTTCACTTGGGCTCACATTATCAGTCTTCTCATGCTGTGGTTTCTTTGTAGGAATGTTTATAAGACAGTTGTCCATTTTTCAAGGTTTAGTTTACTTAAAACTAGTTAATATAATCCATAAATCTACTTAACCAGGCACTTGTAAACTGCAGTATTACAATATATGCTGAAAGTGAATGAACAAGGGTATCACTTTGAACCCTTTGCACCGTGGAGCAGCCACTCTTCCCTCAGGACATCTCACTGGCCATACGTGACATGGGACCCTTTGAAATGCTGGTAGTCATATTTATAGATGTTCCAGAGACTGCCTAAGAACCCTTGCCTGAACAACAGATGACAAATAATGTAACTGTGAAATAAATGCCAATTGATGCTGCAAAGCTTTCAACTTACATCTATCATTCCAATGCTTATTGATTAATGGTGTGTTTTCCCAGCAACTATTTGTCATGTCAATTAATGAAGCATTCTCTTAGTATGAGGAACAAATTGATCTTTTAGAGGAGTATTTGCTGTCTTTGCGTGTGAAGGTAAAACTACTAGTAAAGCCCATGTTTTATTCCAGCAAGGTTTTGGGCCTCTTGAACTGGCTTGATGTTCTGCAGAAGGGAAGGGGGGTGTGATATTGGAAAAGCAGGGCTCTTTCTGGACCTCGATAAAAAGGCCAGGAGATTATAAAGAGAGAAATATAGACAGTGAGCAATTTTTACACTCTTTCGACATCTGAGAACCTTGATTTTGTGCAGCAGGAGGTGCAGCTCATGTGTATTTTCCCACAGCACTTTGCCCAGATCCTGTCTGCAGAGAGTTTCCTGTCTCCCTCCTGTTCTGTAGTGCTTTTATTTTGAGTAGCAAACAGCATCATGACAAGTTGGCTGCTACTGCTCTGCAATGGACTGCTCAAGCCCCAGGAGAAGGTCCAACAGAGCCGATATGGTCTGACTGAGATCATTGCTTCCTCAAATACATCATCATTTGAAGGCTCCCAGTACACTAGGTAGGATATATATATATATATCTAGGCAGAGAACATGGCTCATATCTGGGGTACCAGTATTTCCCCCTGAAGTTTGACAAAAATGGAAAACACTATCAGAGGTGATGAGAGCAATAACCAATTTTTCATACTTTGAGATTAAAAAAAGACCAAGCAGCACTTTAGATAGATGGAAGATCTAGAGGATGAGCAAACTAACTTACAAGACTGAAGATCATGAAGATTTGACATTAGCAAAGGTGGCTCTCTGTTATGTTCTCAAAGTAACTACTGCTTGACATTTAAAATTCATCCAGTTAAATAGAACAAAAAATTTTATGAGGTGCTCCTGTGCAGGAGTCTCCAGGGCACTTTGAAAGATAAACTGGCTTTTGAAGAGATCTCCAAAAAGTTGAGAGAGACACTTTCTGTAGTTTCAGGTAATTGTATTTAAAAAAAAAAAATAGAAGAGTTCATTGTTTTCCAGAAAGTGAGAGGCAAAATGTGACTTTCATATCCTTCCCAGAAAGTCGGTGTTACAACACTGTTTTATAGCATAACTCCTTGGACTATATGGAAGGACCTCTGAGTAGCTGAGGGGGGAAAAAGCTCAAATTATTTTTCTAATTTTTTTTCTATCTTGTGAATGAAGCAGTTTTGTAAAAGATTGTGTTTTGGTGGAATAATGGTCTTATTTATAAAGGGTGAGGGGTAGGAGTTTGTAAGATTTTCATAGCTTTCAGTAAAGTAAATGAACGTTAATTTCAGCCAAAATCTAGTTATTGCTTTGACTAATTTTGTTCTAAGCAAAGAATCTGAAAGGCTTTTATTCTTTAGCAATCTGTACATGGATATTAAGGGTTCATTTATCAGCACAATTTGACCTATTTAAAGTTGTGGAAACCTAGAGAAAGAGCTGAGATTGGAATGTAAAACCAGAGTTTTTCAGCCCATAGAGAGTCATATGCATCTTAAGACTGGGGTATGGCACTGTAAATAAATATATAGATTAGTTATACACCCCCACAGTATATGTATATATATATATATATATGCCTATGTGTGTACATATATATGTATTT